>CP073645.1:7922500-9122500 GCA_018223645.1 Jasminum sambac | reverse complement strand
ATGTAAACAATGTGAGAACTATATGGCCTGAGGTAAATGCAACGCCCTAAAAATAATTGAGTGCACTATTTACTTTTTGACAAATATGACGGACGAAAAAAAAAATCACGAAAATTTTTTTAAGTGAAAACATGACATATATCTGTCGGTGATTTACTATATAATAATATATATACATATATATATATATATCTTAAAATTTAAAAACAATATTAAATGATTCATTTGATAAAGAAAAACATTGATCTATCGATGTGGAATTACACGCATTGGTCTCATATGTAATACACCAAAGCAATTTGGTGGACTTATACTATAAATCTACTAAAAAAGAGAAAGGAAAAGATCTTCTAAAGTAAGTTTTGATTGGGATGACTGAGCGTCAATGTTGAACTCATTTAAATTTCCCGACATTAGCATCACCTTATGCGTGTCAAACTAGGATGTTTGATGGAGAGCATTGAATATTAAATAACTCTTCTAATGAAGTATTATTATATTTATGGTGTATTATGTGTGAAATATTTTTCTATAATGCT
Source organism: Jasminum sambac (assembly GCA_018223645.1). Taxonomy (NCBI): domain Eukaryota; kingdom Viridiplantae; phylum Streptophyta; class Magnoliopsida; order Lamiales; family Oleaceae; genus Jasminum; species Jasminum sambac. The sequence goes on along the minus strand of CP073645.1, from coordinate 9,121,961 downwards.
TTTGTGTGATATGTGGAATTGTTATCTTTGTATATTTGTATTGTTATTTTCCATCTGTTATATGAAAAACTACTTGTTGTGTATGTTAACTGGGTATGAAACCTCATATTTTAAACCTTTGCTTCAATGACAAATTGCCAAGATATCTTGTCTAGGATACCCTATTCATTAGCATCTTAATCTATTCCATTACAATCGATAAATCCTTTTCTGGATTTTGTTCGATATTGATGGATAGTATTTTGAATTTGAGAGCATATGATCCATTATAATGTATAGACCCGGGTAGGATGAATTTTGCAATAATTTTGATGATTTATTTATAATAATATTAGCATTATGAAATAAGAATTTAGCTTTAAATAAATAATATCCGCGTAAAATGGATATCACATTAAAACAATTAAATAATAGATAATGATGCGTTACATTTGTAAACTCAGTGTTCTGAGCATAGTAGACAATAATGATTAAAGATGATGAAACTTCCATGTCCATCTGAATGTATTATACATTCATAAGAACGATTGATCTAACTGAATCTTATAAAATCGATATAAAATTTCTTGACTGAAGTTCAATAATACTGGCATGATAGCGGATTTGACCATCAGGTTTAAATAATGATGCAACGAATAATTAAAAGCTCACATGGACATCCTTTTAAGATTCTTTAAGACTATGTTCTGATAAATGATGAAGGCCCATCATTCTTGTTCACAAGGGAATAAATTAAATATATTTCAAAACAAAGCGTAATGTATGACTCATCCTACAACTACTAGATATTATGATATGGATTCAAGTAGATATTTGTGTATATGATTACACCCACCTTGTGGACCATTTCTGAAATATTTCTCTTGGATGAAGCATGATTTCAGATCTAATGATAAAGCTAGTCACATGTATATCCCAATACTTGAATAAATCGAAGATGCATTTGGTAAACTATTAGCGCCAAATTATATTATATTGCAAATTATTTAAAATCCTCAAATAAATTCGATCCAACCATTCCCGAGAATAGAATCTGGCTGAATTTAGATCAAAAGCAATAGTGAGAACATATATGATTGGGAAATCATGAAGTTGAATATTTTGGTGTTCTAAATTTTCCATACACACAAAATGAGGAGTATTAAGGTTAGAAAATCCCCAATTTATTGCTAGCCTATGCTTATGAGATTCAAAACTCCCAATCCTACTTGGGTATGACAATCACACCTGTATTACATGCTGATGCTTTGATAAGTTATGCCTTGAAGCGTTGATATTTCCTCAATCATATATATCAAAGCAAATTATAAAGATTTGGTCAAGAACCATATGCTCTTGAAGAGTATATAGACATAAGCTATATTGTGTAATCTACAAGAGGATTGATAATTGAGATATCTCGATAAGTTATGTCGATATGGGAAAAGAAATGAAATTGAATTTATGTCGTACGATATGAATTCACCGCTACATATGATCAATGATAATGAAAACCTATTGAACAGATATATTGAAGCATGCTTTAAATGGTGATTGTGAAATCCTTAATGAAATGAGATGATCCAGATGATGATGACTATTGCTCAAGTTTAAAGATAAGCATGGTGGTCATTATATGAGCATGACTCATGAAAGTTCACTTTGATCCTCAAGCAAATGTGTAGAGAAAAGGAAATTAAAGGATCGGAGTGAGCTAAACTCAGTGTTTATGCAAACAAAAAGGGTGAACCAGCCACTGGGAATGAAATAACCTATTAAGTGAGTATTAAATGTTAAATGATATATTTTAAGTGTTAGTTAGTTATGAAAGGTTTACTTATATGTTTACATGTTTCAAGAAATGAATTTAAAATATGCTTTAAATTGTGTATTTGGAGACATGTGTTCATGGTGAATGTTTTGTAAAGAGAGTAAGTACAAGACATAATTGACCAACTCTAAAGAGCATAGGTATAAAATGATAAAATTGATACTCAATCAATGTATAAAATATTTAAAGTTCCAAGACATACTTGTATCTAAGATTGAGTTCACTCTTTCTTGTGAGTTTTATTCGAAACCATGAGATATCAATAGATTATTTACTATCTAATAAACTTATGGAACTGGAAAATGAATAATGTAGATGATACTCTTTCCTTCATTTAAGTTTTGCCAAGAAATTGTGCTAATAAGGTTTTGAGCCACGAAAGAGCATATTCATGGTATATTGAGAGCGATAGGAGAAATTGAAGGAAGCCATTGGATCGATTATAATGGAGCTAATGCTTTAGTATAAACGCCAGCGATGATATTGAAATCATTCAAGTCCAAAGATATGTTCCGAATGTCAGAATACAAACGGAGCGGTTTTTTTCGTAAGAGAGAAATGAGAAGTTTCTTGACAAGGTTTTAAAGCAAGGCTTGTAGCGCGTGATTCTCTCAAAGACCAGGAGATGAACATAAAGGAGCAATGTTCTCCGTAATGGATGCTATATAACTTAGATTATCCTAATCGGTTTCAGAAGTTTTTTCCCCTTGAGTTTTTCTGATACGCTGCCTTATGGATGTAGTAACGGATATTTAATATGGTTCACTTGAAGTGATATATATATGAGAATTGAAGAATAATTAGTAGGTATTATGAATAATTGAGAATAATGTGGTGGTTATGAATTAAATTGCAAAGATAATATATGGTTTGAAGCAATAAGAATGGTGGTTCAATTGCTTAAGTAATTATGGTTAAAAAGGGATACAAAATGAATGACTATTTGTCCTTGATGAAATCTTCATGTAATTACGATTGTGCCATGGATTTGCAATCATAAATAGAGCTAGGTTATTAATGAAATCTCATTGGAACTCTCAAGAGATTAAATATACAAAGTACTATTGTTTACTATCTTTTAGATGAAAGATTTATAAAACCTTTGTCAAATTTTTAAGTTTCTTATATTTACAGATTGAACATTCAATTTGAACAATTTTTTGTTCATCAATCTTCAAACCAAATCACTTAAATTGGTTTGAAACGATTTGGTATGGATAACCAAACTAAACCTCTATTTCACTTGGTCCAAACCACTTTTGATTTGGTTGAAAGGACTGTAAAGCTCCACCACAGTTTAGGAAACAAAGAAGTAAAACCAATATATACCATGCAAGTTAAAAATAGGCATTAGTCTCGACAAATTCTTGACGTGGTATAAATATCCGGCAAGATATAGTCACACCTACTAAAAACATATTAGAGTCAAAACATATGTTAAATCTAAGAGGTATTACAAATAAATTTAGGATTTTACAATATTAGTCCCAAGTTTTACCATAACACATAAATATCAGACATTAATACTTAAGCCTCTAGTCCCAAACAGGATGCGTGGCTAAGAGATTAGGAGCGGTGGAAAATATCTTGAAATCTACAAAATAATAGGATGAGCCAAGCAACATCATCAAATAATTTGAACTGTCGAAATGTGAGCACACTAAGTGCTCAATGTATGGACTTGAGCATGAAATATGACTCATTTTCCCCTTTTTAAACAAAATAAATAGGCTATCACAATGTATATCAAAATTTAAAACATAATGTATAGCGATCACACAACTCAGTTTACAAAGGTTACATCAAGGGAGATTGAACAAAATTAATATTTCTATTTTTATTTTATTTTTATTATGACCTTCAGAAAGCGGTGAAAATTTCAAATCTAAACCAAATCACTTTCAAGCGGTTCGGTTTAGTTTTGTTCACAAAGCATTGCGGATCCACTAACATCAACCACGGTTTAGAAAAGATGTACCAAATTGGCATTTGCGATTTTAGATTGAACAATTGTCATTATTACTACTTATATTTATCCTTAGGCGACGTGTCTTATATATTTATTACTATTAGCGTTACTGAGAAATATTTGTGTGTATATGTCTCATGGAAAATGATACTCACTCGGTCTCATTTACCTTGTTCATTTTGATTTTTACACAAGGATTAAAAAATTATTGGAAAAATTTTTGTTTTCTTATTTTGGCAAAATATGTTTCTTTTGTTGATATAAAGAAAAAAGCAATACAAACCCAATTGTGGTGGGTTGGGTGTTGGGAGCTTTGGGGGCATTAGGTGAAGTTACGCTTGATTTTTGAATCAAAGCGCTACTATTAACCGGATCTTTAGACGCAGAGACTAAAAGTCATAACATACTAAATCCACTTTATTCATAGTAAAAAATAGAAATCTTGACAACTAAAGGAAATAACGTTGTTTGAAAGGGAAATAAAACTTCATCCTAACAACTTGAATGAAAAACATTAATTAGCCCGGCCATCCCAATTCAAAAAAAAAAATAATAATAATAATAATTTATGTGAGAGAGAGAGAGAACTCTAGAACAAAGAAAATTAAAAAATTCAGCACCCAACTTTTATCCTACTTATTATGTGGTGTTTCTTTCCACTTGTCTTTTTCTCCTGTCTCCACTTCTTCGTCTATAATTTCAACAGTGCCACTAGTGATGATTCTTCGTCTACATGAAGAATGGCCATTTGAGTCTCACTTTTAAGTAATATTTTAATATTCAGAACACACGATTGTTGTGATCGATGTAGATACGCCGCATTTTGACTTGAATCAAAACCAAAATATGGCACGGGTAGTAAATGCCTTCTCATTGAGAATGCCTTCGAGCACCATGTTAATTACATGTTTTTTTTTTTTTTTAAAGTATACATACGCGATCTTTTCCCATATTTGTTTAATATAAGAAAGTTTAAATCTTTTCTATGATGTTTTCATACGTTCGCTAGATATCAAAAAAGTTAAAATCTGTCTCAATTATATGATGTGTCTAACGCACACAAATCTATTCCACTTCCACCTACATGTTTGATAAAGTTAATCCCTTTCATCATCTTCCAAACTCACTTGTTCCATTCCATCCTCACTTTCACCGAAAGTAACAATTATTTTGTCAATATTTGTTGTCTCAAATCATGTCTCTTAAGTAACAATTAAATGTGTCAACAATTATTTCATAAATTAACTACAATGCTAGGAGTTGAAGGGAGAAGAAATATCAAGTTAGCAAAGCAAAAGGGCAAAATACAAATAAGATGATACAACATGCCAAGTGCGAAATAAATTACTCTCCATCAATGTCATCCAATTTTGCTAATATAAAAAGCTCAAAGATCAAGAAAAATACCTGAAGCTGCAATCGACGAAGTTAAGTTGCACCAGGTCTCGCTCAACAATCAAGGATGATGTTAGGAATACGAACGATAACTGGCAACAAAAATTAAAGAACAAAAGAAAGAATACCCAGATTTATTTTACGTGGGAAACCCAAGATTTGGGTGAAAAACCCACGGGCAGAGACCATAGAAAATTTCACTATATCAGAGATGTTTACAAGAGGAGATAATTTTCTAACTCTTACAATGAATGCCATGAGCTCTATGGCATGATATATATAAGAGAAAAATAAACCTATTGTTATTAGGAAAAGAACACTAATCCTCATAGAATGAGGAATATAAATCCTAATAGAATAGGTAAACACCAATATTAGGATAGTATGAATAAAATCCTAATCCCAATAGTCTTCAATTTCTCCAAATTTAACTCGAAATAGAATTCGGGTCACAATCCCAACAGATGATGTGTTGTAATGATCACGTCCTGCCATAGTTGAAATTCCAGGAAGTTCAATTTCAAGTTAAAAGGCACATAGCATTAGAAGCTATGTTGTCACCAATTCAAAGTAATAGGACAAGCAAATATCCTATTACAAACTTTCATCTCTCATAATCCAAATACACTAAGATATGACTACCATCATGAACCACAAAACTTTTCCCCTTCTCTAACTCCAGGTACCAAAAGTTTGCTGTATACTCATAATTTATATAATTTTTGCTCACTTCTATAATAGAAAGTCAACAATTAGTAAGGTGATCAGCAATCTACATCAAATGGAATTTTCTACAAGTTGGACTACCCATGCGACTTAAACAAATGTATTAAGTGTGACATTCATCCACATGTTCATGGTCTCGCCTTCTTTAAAGCAGAAAGACCGTTAGCAGCAAAGAGCTTCTGCTGCACAATTTCAAAATTTTTAATTACTTTTTGCTTTTACGAAAAATTATTCACAGATAACAATTTGTTCGAGAATAATCTTCTGCCTACAAAAATATTAAAATCTAGCTGGTCCAAAGAGAGATGAAAGTGTTCAAATTTTTAAATTGAAAATTTTTCATTTTAATTGATTGCTTAGGAGTATGTTTGTTAGAGATTTTGGGAGGAAGAAAATATGAATTTTTGAATGTGTGGTTGAAAAATAAAGAAAATGTACTCAAATATGAAAAATTATCATATCAACAAAATGTGTGGTTGAAACGATACTAAGCCAAGCCAGCTGTTGACATGTCTTGTCCACTATGATGCACGGAAACTCCTAAAAGGTTTGCGTTTCGTCTCAAAAACGTTTTGAAAACCAAAACTCGACGGAAACTCCGTAGAAACGTCTCAGAAACTCCAAGAAAGTTTCCTTTTTTTTTATATAAAATTCGGAAACTCTATGGAAACTTGATGGATACTTCACAGAAACTTTAACGAAACTTTTAGGAAACTTGACATAAAAAAATCATAATTTTGAAAATTAAAAAAATAAATAATTATAATTTATAATTTACCATCAAAATTTAAAGGTTAATGAACTAATTAATTGAACTATTATAATATTAAATTAACCTTAACTTAATTAATAGATTACAAATTCTTTTAATTTCTAAAGTCTGAACAATTAAGGATACCAATGATAGTGTTATGGAGATGGATGCCATGTTCTTCAAGGATGTCAACGATAGTGTTATGGTTATGGATGGTGATGATGTTTAAGAAATTTAGTAATTGAATTTTTTAAGTTTTCAAGTCTAAAATTTTGAGTATTACTACATTCTAATGATTATTTTGTGACGACAATGATTTCAAATTTTTAGATTGGATTTAGATATTTTTGTTATCTAATTCATATTAAATACTTTTTTGAGGTTAGATATCTAAATTATATAATAAAACTAATAATTACTATATAACATTCCACGGTCTGAATGGAAATAACTTTTTAAAGGAAGAAAGGAAAATGTTTAGTATTTACTTACCTTTGGCCATTCACTAGATGAAGTATTTATAGATCCTGACTGGTAACCGTTTTCAACTCCTGTGGTGTTTTATTGACACGTACCCCTATTTGGTAGTGACACGTGTCATCGTCTCATTGCTTGGTAACTGTGTTTGAGACTTTGAGGAGTGAGTGACAACGGCTTTGATAGACGTATCTCATTTTCTTTTCTCTTGACACACGCACTCTAACACCTTTCATCCGTGTTGCATTGTGCCTATATAACTCATATGCTCTCACAAGAAGTTTTATACTTAGGCAAGCTGGTGTTCGTGTAATACGAGCTCATGGCCGTCCCGTCATTGAGGATCTCTCCCTCACGACGTCCCATAGCTGTGACACGACAGTATCCCAAATTAGCAGTCCTCATTAGCAATCAATGATATACAGTCACATCTTGTCTATCTAGAAATCTCCAAGTGCCAACGCGACCCTCTTGCATATGGAAATGACAGTATTAGGGGTAGCTCATCCAATATGTTATCAGACGGATTATCTCAAGGTGGTCCTAGAGTTCCTCAATCAAATGTTGAAAATTGTTGCTGTAGGTAGATGGAAGAGATGACAGTGAGCAACACAAACTGGAGTAGTTGATACGGAGGGATAATCAAACAACAAACGATGGAGATAACATAAACCAAAACATAGTTAGTTATCTCCTATCCATAGTGTCAGCAAGGTCAACGGTGACAATTTCAGTGAAACACTTTCACTATATCTCTTGGTATTTGTTCAAATTTAATGACTATAATCGAAGAAATGATGAATCAACATACTGTTCGAAGTTCAAAAAGTTGCGTCAAATGTTATAAACGAAATTCAGATTTTGCCATTTTGGGTTTAGTGGCATTTTTTGATGAAAGAACGCGTTTTTTCAAATATGGTTTGGTACCACTTCCATCATGTTGGTCGGGAATCTATAAATAGACCGACCAACCAACCAATTATAACTTCTACCTAAGTCATAATATCAAAGTAAATTCAAGAATTTCTTTTAATTAAAATGTTTATCTTCATTATAAGTGTTTATGCAAACCTGGTTTGAGGTTTGTAATCTGTTAATGCAATTTGTTTTACATGCCCTTAAGTATCTCAATCCCGAGTGTGTAGATACTGACTTTAGGACAGTGTTCTATGTGGATACATGTTCGGGTTTGCCTAGGGGCAGTCCTGTAGTTCGTGAGGTCTGAGTCGAAGTTTTGAAAAAGGGCCCATGAATTATAGAACTATGGGGTTTTTGGGGGTTCGGGGGCAGTGCCCCTGAAATTTTTTTTTTAGTCCAACGCACGGTATTAAGCTAAAAATTTCAGAAATAGCATCAAACGTAACTCATCTTTTCCTTCATCTTCATCTTTCCCTCCCAATTCATTTTGATTAGTTTCAACATTTTCAACCGTCACATTCACACTCACATCGGCTGACTCACTAACTACATTTTCCACATTCTCTTCACGAACTTTTCTATTCTTAAAATTGAAGTACTTGCTAAGGTCTCCAACTTGACTTTGTATTAAAGTTGCTTCCTTTGCTTTCCTTTTTCTCTTTTGAGCTCTGGAAGGATACTTAGGAGGCATGATATATAATTGCTTTACTATAAATACCAAGAAAAACGATTAAAAATCGGCATCAAATGAATTAAACAAATCCTTTTGTCAAACAAATTTCAACAATTATTTCACAAATGCAACGGATCAAATCCACTCAATACTACCGTAGTAATACTATTCTAAAGTAAATTAGAAAGTGGTCACTACTAATTCAAAATGGACCTAAATATTAGAATACACATTGCTAAAAAGTGGGCCTAAAAATTTGGATTGAATACTTCAATTGTTCTCTTATTACTCTTAAAATTGGGCTTAAAATTTTGGGTTGAATTCAAAGTTGGGTCCTTCATTAAAAAACATAATACACAATTGAGACTGGTATAATGGATAAAAATGGGCCCCCGAAATGGCGGGCCTGAGGTGGTCGCCTCAGTTGCCTCATTACAGGACCGCCTATGGGTTTGGCTCCTGATTGGTCATTGCTCTAGTTAGTGACCATTCGTCTTCATTTTATTTGAGTGTACGGTTAGTGTGTTCGCTGTATCAATCCAAAAGGCAAATTTTCAGAAATATCTTAACCATCTGGCGTGACGTGTATATATGAAATTCAAAATTGATCTATCAAAAATCAAAGGAAAAAAAAAAGAGGAGAATTTACGGAGTTGAATACAAAAATGGAAATGAGAGCTTTTAGGCTTTAGAGGCGCATCATTCAATGATTCAACTATGTGACAGACAAAAGTTTGTGTATGCTTGTCGCTTCACTAACCAAATCGACATTTATCAACTTCGATGACCAATGCAACTTTTCATCACACTAGTAAACCAATAGCTAGCGTGGCAATCGACATCGAGCTATCATCATGCTTGTAACAACTCCATAATTGACGTGGTAATTGTTGTTGATGTGTGGGCCCATCTTCGTTGATGTAGGTAGTAATGATCAAGATTTGAAGATGGTGGGAAGTAGGGTAGGGGAGGAGAGTGTTGTAGCATCTCTCTTTGAATGTAACAGCAATATATGTATGGAATGTTTGGGGTGTAACGTTTAGTTGGAATCCTAATCCAAACAAGAAATCCACTTCAAGAAGGTTCATTTCGGCCATGCTGATTCCTCCTACTTTATCATAGAAAGCATTATTGTAAAATCTGCATAAAACAAAAAGAGAAGATAGATAATACGATACAATTGTTTACAAAAATTTAACATAATTGAGAAAGCGAAAAACTATAAATGGAGATATTATTTTATTTGTCATATTTTAAGTTGCTTGCTGGATACTTGTAATGAAGTCATTGTCATACTACATGAATTTAGCTTGCTAAAAGGAAAAAATATAAATAAACCTATATATGTGGAGAAAATAATTCATGACGAAAATCTCTTACATAGCCAAGCTATGATTGATAGATTACGATTGAATACCAACCAATGCATTTAATCAATTTCATATAATATTGATTTCTTGAAATAGAAGATATGATGATACAAGAGAGAGGAGGAAGTAGACTCATGGCCACCACCATCAATCCATCGTGAACATGTTTCAACATCCCAACTCCGCTATTTCAATCTCATATCAAGAGTTTCACACTTACTATGTTAATTGTTAAACTTAAGCGACTATAATTTTAAGGATTCGGGTGAGAAATAAATCTTTTATTTAATTTATATACAAAGAGTATATGCTTTGAATTTCTAACATAGTAAGCCCAGCATTGTGAGTTTCACACAAGGGTGGGGCTAAATGTACCGTCAATTTTGCTCAATACACCCCCCAAACAAATCCTTTTCAAATTTACCCCCTCCACCAAAAAAAAAAAAAAAAGAAAAAGGAGGAAACGGTGAAGTAGCAGCTTGGCTCCTGGAAATGCTGCAGGAAATTACAGCAAAAACTGTGGGAATTTTATTTATTTATTTATTTGCTCGGCCTGCACTGGTTGAATATCCTTTGGGATATTTAGCCAGTAGCGGTTGAACACCTAAAAAAAAGAAAAAGGGTAAAATTGAAATGACATTTGTTTTATGTATTCAGCAAAATTGAGGGTGTATTTAGCCCCACCCTTCACACAACTACCTTGAATTACCCATTTTACATTATTTATTGTTTTAAAAGAGACTTTTCTCTATTGAGAGAGAGAGATTGATTTCTAATTAGTTCTTGATTTGACGTCGTTCACAGATCAGAAATCTATGTGCAGTTGGCCATTTTTGGCACAAGGGTACATAATTCAGTTTTGGGAAAGTGGTGTGGAGCAAGTTTTCCCCAAAAATCGAACGTGTCGAAATGAGACCTCAAAAGTCGTTTAAAATTAAAAAAAAAAAGAAAAGAAAAGAAAACTATTTTCTTAGTTGGTGGGACTAATTACATTAGTCTCATCATCATTGGGGAAAGATAGAACGACGTTGTAGTCAAAACACCACAAATCATAATAGAAATAGATGAATTCTATGTTCAACTTAATCAAACTAATAAAAAAAAAAAAATGAAATTTCGAAACCTAGTGGAAGTGTGACAACGATATAACTTAAATGCCAGTCGACGTATAACAGTCATGGTGATCTTCTACCAATAAATAAGTTAACACCTTATGGTGCTAATTTTTCTACGTATCATCCTCTCCTTGAACAGAGAGGGGCCCGCGCCCATGCCGGACTAATACCCATGCGCCACACACAGGCGGATCTAGGGGGGCTCACACGGGTTGTAGGCCCCCCGATCCCAGAAAAAATCACAAAATTTATATAAAAAAATTTTTATACATAATTTTCATCGAATTAAATTTTTTTTCTGTATAACAGCCCCTGGCTAAAAATTCTAGATCCGCCCTTGGCGCCACATGGTATTTTGGCACCTGAAGGTGCCAATATGTTGGTAGAAGAACGGGAGCAAATATAATAGTACTGAAACTTCTAAACTTTTTAAAATTCTTTATCTTTTAAACCTACTAGTTTTTACGCCCGTGCGTTGTACGGTAGTAAAACTGTGTTAAGTAAATAATAAATTATTTCAGACATGATTTACAATTTTGTTTAATTGGTATTAGCGTAACGTTTGTTACAATTTGGTAGTATATATTATTACAATATTTCTATATTAAGTTTACAATGTATTCACAATTAAAATGATTAAAAATAAATGGTGAGAGATTAATTTAATAAATTGTGTGATGTGTGAAAGATGAATAATATAAACTGCCATAATTAAAGTTACAATTCGATAAGTATTTAAATGATATTAGTTTTAAATGAATTACAATATAATACAATAAATTATAGTTTTCAAGTTCTAATAATGCTTTAACAATGTCAAATATGTATATATATCAACAAATTAGCACAATGTATAGCTGAAAATTAAATAATTTAAAAATAATGTCAAGACAATGCTGAATTAAAATATAAACGTAATTCAAAACAAACACATAAAGTACGTTAACCACAATGGTGATCATGTAACATAGAAAGAATATAAGTTAAAGTAGAAACATATGTAAAATTAAAAATTATTTAAAATCAATGTCAATTTACAGTTCTATCGCATCATCATCAACTATTAATTGTGGCGAATCTGCAAAAGAGATAATATGTAATGTATTACAACAGACACCAGATACCATTTTCGTGCACCATTTGCACCAGCCCAAGGCACTACATCTCATACCCAATTTAAATTTCATGATTTTATTTGTTGTTTTTCAATTAATTTCACTTATAATTCATTATTTTATTGTCTCTTTTACAATTAACTAAAATTATGCATTATTTTTCGGTATAGGAGGTCATGTGCCGAAAGTTAGAAAATTAATTTCATAAACCTTTTTCTTAATTTTAACAAAAAATCACTACGAAAAAAGAGAGTTTTCACCATTAACTTTTTTTCCCAAAAATTCAAAAAAAAAAAAAAAAGAACTAAAGAAAAAACAGAGGGTAGATATTTAAAAGTTTAAGCCTTCCAATCTCCAAAAAAATAAAGAGGATGATCAAACTATCATTTTCAATAAAATATTGATCACAACATGGCAATTTTGCAAGGACGAAATCGAGAAAATTAAAAATTTTTATGACGCATTAATTCTGAAGCAACAACGTAAAGAATCTATATGAACTAAATAGTAAGCAAACTCAGTAGCAGCTAATCACAAACAATCTCATATATTTTTACTCCCAAGATTCTAAAATTATTTTAGCATCAACTTTGTTTTAGCTTTTTATTTCCTTCTTGATACTCATGCAATACACGGGCAGTAATCACTAACAAAAAATAGAAAGATATTAAAAATATAGCTTGATTCCAAGTGAATTAAGAAAATTTGTGATTCAAATGTGAAAAATCAGTATATATTTAAAATTTTTAAAAGATCTATGATGTATATAATTTTTAGAGATGCTAAAAAGAAAGTAAAAATTTGTAAAACATGTAAAAATAAAAAGACCTGTTGACAAATTTTTTCCACCAAAAGAACAATTAATATAATATATCATTAAAAAAATTAAATTACAATGATCAATTATTAACGCATAATGCTAACATTGTGTGTGTACACTATTAATTCAACATATTTAAAAACTATAATAATGCCCTAAATTGATTAATAGTGTCACCATTTGGAATACTATAATAATTTAAATTTATAATAATCGATTAGAAAACATTTAAGTAACATAATAATCTTTATCTTGTAATAATTGACATATAACTCATACCATAATTAGTTTCTATTCATCAGATCATGTATAAATACTTTAATTAAATTGTAGCAAGGAAATTTAAAAATTAGTAGCGACATTTTTAAAACATTTTCTCCATAATAAATTTATTTTATTTTTCAATATTTATTGTGTAGAATTTATGAATTAATCCAGCCGAAAAGGAAAAATATTGTTTCCATCTTCGAATATTAGTTAAAGATATTTGTTGTATCATTTTATTCATTTGTGTAATAATTATTAATTAAGATTATACTAAAACTATTTGACTTGTTCAAATGAAGAAGTTAGAGCAAAAAATTAGGACACATTTGTTAAAATAAATTAGAAAACCGTTTGAAAAATCAACTTTTCCATTATCTAGTGACACTTAAAGCTACCTGGACACATGGCATTCAATCATAGGGAGATCAATATAAAAACAACTAGTTTTATCTAAAACTAATACTACGCCCGTGCAATGCACGGGGACAGTAAAATTTTTAAATAACAAATTAAATATCAACTATAAAATTAACGGTGTGGACGTGGCAAACCTTACAAATAATAAATAAATAGTAATTAGACATAAACTTCAATATATATATATAAACATATATATATAACATAATCTTTAAATTTGTAGAAAAATTACAAATTTTGAAATACTTCTTTGTACACAACATTAATAGTTGTATTGGTCAATTTTCCTTCTTTGTCGCATATAAAAACCTTCAGGCCTGCTCGACTTGTAACCCTGGATATTGCAACATACAACTGACCGTGGCTGAACACAGGTTTTTTCAACAAAAGTCCAACATGCGAAAGTGATTGGCCCTGGCTTTTATTAATTGTCATCGCATATGATACAATCAATGGGAACTGACGTCTCTGAAATTTGAAAGGCAATCTCATATCAAATGGAGTTAAGGACATTCTCGGGATAAAAACTTTGAGACCTGCATTTGCACCACCCAAAATTTGAGCTTCCAAAACATGGTTCCCAAGTCTTGTGATAATAAGTCTAGTTCCGTTACACAACCCGGTGGCATGATCAATATTTCTCAATAACATCACTGGAACACCGACTTTTAACTTCAACTCATGATTGAGAACACCAGAACACCTGATCCCATTCAAAAACTCCGGAGAATGAATATTGTCTATCACATCACCAGTTCCGTCAGCCTTGCAAGTCGCATCAGAACTCAAGTAGACTCTACCTTCAGAGTCATTCAGGGAAATCCTGTACTCAATTATCACATCTACTGCCTGAAGAGTTGGTGCCAATATTGCCCTACCCTGCAAAAAAGATACATCAACCACATGATTTTGAAAATTGGGGTAAATGACATCAACAATCGCCTCAACTGCATCCCCAGATCCTTTTATAAGAATATCTTTTGGTAAGTCTATGGATGCATGTCCATCATTAGCACCACCAATTGTTCCATCGCCGATTCCACACATCCATTCTGAAAAACTTTTCAGTTCAGCACCAACATCCACTAGTACAAAAACATTATCTGGTAGCGGTTGTTTTATGGCTCGGGTGGTGGTTCTTTGACCGCCACCCAAAGCCCCGACACCCAAAATATGATTTTGGGTGTCGGTTAAAAAACGCCACCCTTTATTTTTTGGGTGGCGGTTGTTTTTTAAAAACCACCGCCACCGAATGTTTTTTAACATTAGATGTATATATCAACAAATGAGTGATCTTACTCTTGATGATACGGGGCAAAAATGTATTTGCTGTCCTTCAAACGACGCAGTGCCCAGTTAATATAGAGTGACGTCTCCCGATGTTGAGCCATCACCATGACTGCCGATATTCGCGATGGACTTATAAAGCCGAATGGCACATCAAACTGCTCACACCTCCGATAGATGTACCTATATTAAACAACATACGAAGATACTATATTTGGTAACCCGAATATTGAAAGAGTTATGTAATTTAAAATTGGAATTGAAGGCTCACATTTGAAATACTTCCACAATAGAAGTATTCAACCAGTTCATCGTCATGAAATCCGCGATATCAGTAGCAGTAACAAAAACTTTGGTATCGGGTGATTCAGGAAACAAGCCGCCGATCGGGACCACCAAAGTGTCACCATCACTGGGCATCATATTGATCAGATCGACCAATAGCTTGCAAGAACTGGGAAGAGTCTTGATATGTTGCTTTATGAACGAGATTGCGCGATCCACCACCGGTTGACACAACAACACTTTGCGATTTCTTTTGTTGATATGATTGATTAACCTTATCACCAACAATAGTATCCTACAGTAGTACTTCGAGTTATGACAACGTGTGTATTAAATAATTATAAAATATTAAAAATAAATAAGTAAAACATATTATAAGACTCTCAACAACTTACATTTCCAAGCAAACCATGCATTTTGGCCACTGAACAAAACTTCCAATGGCGTCCCTGATGGTAACCAAGTCATCTCGAACTGGCTCAGGAAGAGGTAACTCACGACATTGCTCATGAACCATATCAACTCGTACTTTGACATTTCCTTCTTTGAGTTTGCAACCACGCACGACAGTGTCTTTTGTAACAGGATAGCAAATCCCTTGCGCTACCTATAGTATCCGGCCTCTATATAGTACAGACAGTATGCAATTGGTAATTTCCTATCGATCAAAAAAATTATCAATATTAAAAAACTAATTATACGTAAAATCTTGCAATTATTACCAACATTATAAAACTAATTATAAGTGAAATATTACAATTATTACCAACATTATAAAACAAATTAAAAATATTAAAATACCGTAACGGTCATGGATGGATCTGGCGCAGCCGATGCATGACAAACACTGTTTTTGCTTGCAGGTCTAGTATTTGGCATCGTCGTTCCAATATCGGGAGGCAATTGGATGCCTAGTCGTATGAATGTATCAACAACTCTCTGTTGCACCCTATTATCAAATTCAGCATTCAGTTGATTCTGGACCTCCCTCGCAACCCGAGTATCTAAGTCATCCTGGTCCGAAGTGTGTCTTTTGGATTTTTCGGATTTTTTCCCAAAAACTGCCCGTACACCGCATACATAGCCACTGAAAGTCCTCGGCCGACCCTGATGATCCTCTTTCCCTAGAGCTTCCGAGAGTATGTCGTGATGTCGGTCCGGGACGAATGTCCCCTCCATAACTTCTTGAGACTTAACCACATATTTCAATGAAATTAAAATTAAGTGTCAATAATTATCACTGGTCAACTTATCGAAAGTATGCACACGATGAAAGGGAAATTACTCACAATCTTGTCATACACCTCTTGAATTTCATTGAGACACACCACAGTTCCATCAGGGCGCACTTGTAATCTTGCCCGTAAGTAATCCCATGACCGATCACTCTGCAAAATCTCTTCGGGTACAGACCTAGATGATGATAAATGCCCCAGGGGATCATTCTTCGCCCACACTTCCTTCATGCCTGCATAACCTGCGACTCCCATGTGATGGGGATATTTGTTATGCGATTGACTTTCTTTCGCCTTCTCACTAATGTCCTTCAAGAAATTAATAGCATACCATTAGTGAGAATTACAATGGATTCAATACTAATGTGGCCCGTACACAAATATTATTTTATAGGAAAAGGGAAAAAATTATTAAATATTTAATTGTAATCACTATACCTGAAATTCCTTACTATTGACTGTTTGTTTGAATTCTCCTCAATCTTCCTCGGTAATGAAGTTATACACTTGTGGTGGCGTGTCTGTTCTTGGTTTCTTTGGGCAAATCCAATTCCTCACGAGCTTGCTTTTGAAATTTCTCATCCGTAATCCAGCTTGTGACACAACCGTCTTTTTAAGGCTGTCCCTTCAAATTACATGATGTCTGCAATATTAAACAAACGGGTCACTAAGTACTAATATAAGTGGTGTTAACCGTAACAAAATTTCAATTTATATTTTTATTACCTTAATATCTTCCCAAATGGTGTTCTTCAGCCCGCTTTCCACCTTTATCATTTACCGTAATTTATATTTACTTTGGAGGGCGCGACTACCCCAATGTAATAACGGAACCCAGTACTATGCGGCCCCTTCGGCCTGAGTAGATCATCGAAATCATCTTCGGTTAACTGAATGTTCTTTCCCTTCCACTTCGACATAGTCGTCAACCCTCTGCTCCGTCTTGTGCTGTTAGTAGCACATGGGGAACCTGATGGGGATGAAGAATCCGTCATATTTGCCACAATTCGCCGCCTCCCTGCACTTTAACAAAAAATAACATTAATAATCACAATTATAATAAAAGATAAGATATGACGTGCAAATGGATTGCTATTACCACTAAATAGTAATGAAATAACGTTGAACTTACAAAAATAGTAATTCACCTATCATTCCACGTACTCTCCTTCCTGATGGTCCGAACGAAGGTAATTTGTTCCACTATTGTGCTCCTGGGGATCTAGTTGAGGTAGTTCACTAGAAAATGGTGGCGTTTCATCCTAATGGTCATATTCATCTTCGTCAACCACATTACCGATACCAACAATACGCCTCTTTCCTTGGAGAACAACCGACCACTTTGCATCGCCCGGATCAGTAACATAAAACACCTGTTTAGCCTGTGATGCAAGTATGAACGGGTCATTACGACTTCCAACTAGAGAAAAATTCACCATAGTGAAACCCAATTTATCTTTCGATACACCCTGTGCATTATCCACCCATTTGCACTGGAATACACACATCTGAAATACCTTATAATCAAGTTCCCAAATTTCTTCAATCACGCCGTAGTATGTATCAGTACTATTATCAGTGGATATTGCCACTTGTGTGACTCCACTGTTCTGCATCGTACTTTTATCATCTTGACTTTTTGTATAAAATGTGTACCCGTTAATGTCATATCCCTGGTAAGAGGTAACACGCGAAGCAAGCCTGTAAGCCAACCACTTGACCACTTCTCTAACAATTTCCGGCATATGCGTCAATTGGTTCATTACTTTATTTTTGAACCATTTTGCAAAATAACGATTATGTTCAGTAACCAACCACCTCTCCCCTTTTAAAGGATTCTCTACTTTTAGCACTGCTTTGTGCTCAACGAAGTATGGTTGAACCGCAGCAAGATGGTGCAAGACGAGAAGATGAGCTTTGGCTAAGTCTTCAGCACTAGGATCGATCAGCTTGCGTCCAATAATACCCTTACCTTCGAGCCTTCCCTCATGTCGAGATGTAGGAATACCAATGGGTCCGACTATTGCTAGGTAATCAGTACAAAACTCAATGACTTCTTCAGCAACATAACCTTCTACGATACTGCCTTCGGGTCTGAATCGATTTCTCACATGTCCATTCAGGATACCCATGAACCGTTCGAACGGATACATATTGTGCAAAAACACCGGACCTAACAACTTGATTTGTCGAACCAAGTGAATAACCAAATGCACCATAACATCAAAAAAAGATGGTGGAAAATACATTTCAAGCTGGCAGAGGGTTACAACAACGTTTGCTTGCAATCTATCTAACTCGTCAAGCTCAATAACCTTATTGAATATTGTATTGAAGAAAAAGCAAAGTTGTATAATTACACGCCTCACATTTTCGGGCAGTATGCCTCGAAAGGCAATTGGTAATAACTGCTACATCATAACATGACAATCGTGAGATTTCATCCCAACCAATTTCAAGTCCTTCATCGACACCAATCGGCTGATGTTTGATGAATAGCCGGATGGAACCTTCAAACCTTTCAAGCATTCACAAAATTTTTGTTTCTCCCTTTTAGACAGTGTGTAGCACGCTGCTGGTCAGAATGGACGCTTCCCCAACTCTTCAATAGGTGCTAGCTCAGGCCGTATTCCCGATTCCACCATGTCTTTTCTAGCACTGAGAGAATCTTTTGTCTTTCCTAGAATGTTTAACAACGTCCCGATGATACTATCACAAACATTATTCTCTACGTGCATGAAGTCAATACAATGTCGCACCTCTAAGTACTTCCAGTACGGTAAATCCCAGAAGATCGATATCTTCTTCCATATACTCTTTCTAGTCGGCTTAGAAGTCTTGCCAAATTGAACTAAAATGTCTTTAACTCTTTCAAACACCTCTTCCACAGACAACGGTAATCGTGCGACTCGATTCTCAGTTTGCCCAAAAATCCTCTTTATTTCTTCGATATTTATGATTTTTAGGAAGAAAAGCCCGATGATCCATATACACATTTTTCTTACAATTACCCAAATATTGGCTAAAGGTTGCATCTTCACACACGGGACATGCGTTACCACCCTTAATCGTGTAACCCGATAAGTTACCAAAACCAGGAGATCATTTATGATGCAGAATAGCATTGCACGTAGATTGAAATTCTCTCGACGATTAGCATCAAATACCTCTACACCCTCATCCCACAGCATTCTTAGATCATCAATTAACGGAGTTAAGTACATGTCGATATCATTTCCCGGCTGTTTTGGCCTTGAGATTAGTAAGGACATCATCATGTATTTACGCTTCATAGACAGCCAGGGAGGGAGGTTATAGATCACCAAAAGCACCGGCCAAGTACTATGTCGACTGCTCATATCGCCGTGGGGATTCATTCCATCTGTGCATAATCCTAGCCGGAGGTTCCGATCTTCATTTCCGAAATCACGAAATTTCCTGGTGAAATTGCACCATTTAGGTGAATCAGCAGGATGTCTTAATTCACCATCTTTTTTCCTCTCTACTGCATGCCACAACAATTTTACTGCATCGTCTGCATTTGCAAGCAATCGTTTAAACCTTGGAATCACAGGCAAATACCATAACACTTTAGCTGGAGAACCATTCTTACCCCCGCCATTACCGTTGTGATTGCTTCTCTTATACCTCGATACCCCACACTTCGGACACACTTGCAATTGCCGATACTCTTTCCGATAATTTGGACAAGCGTCTATCTTCTCAATCTCAATACCCAATGGGCATAACATCTTTTTTGCCTTGTACGTTGAGTTAGGCAACTCATTGTCATCGGGAAGCATATCTACTAAAAGCTCTAATAGTGCCGTGAAACTTCGATCACTCCACGCACTTTTTGCTTCAAATGTAACAAACTGAACACAGCTGATAATTTGTTGTATTTTAGACAACCAGGATATAAAGGCTTTTCAGAATCTGCGAACAGTTTATCGAACTCATGTGGCATGTCAATGAAGTCATCTTGCACATCACGTAACATTTTATCCAACCGATCGTGTTCCACATTCATCTCTACGTTTTCCGCATGACCGTCGCTATCACTGCCCAACCGATGTTCATTACGAAAGTATGAACCGGTGCCACCACTGCTTGTACTACACATTATTTTCTCACCATACCAAAACCAATATGTGTAATCCATCTTAAACCCGTTTTTAAATAGATGGGTTCTTACTTCAGCAACGGTGTCAAATCCAATTGTATTATTACAAACTGAACATGGACATACAATCTTATCCTTATTATACTTTATTTTATCCTCCTCCGCACATTTCAAAAACTCAATTACTCCTTTTATATATTCAAGAGAAGTAGGATTCTCATACATCCAACTCCGATCCATTTCGAACAACCTATAAAGTTATTACTCCATAATATTAACTCTGTAGCTATATCATAAAAGATAATGATCTTGACATTTTTCTGTAATGAAGCAAGTGATGGAAGTGTTCTAAATCGGCCTTATAAGTCCGTATCTAATTTAAAGGGTATGGACCTAAACCATTCGTCATCTCTAAGTAATATCAAACTGTGTTATTTTTTGTGTAGAACCGGCATTGTATTTTACTGTAAATTTCGGCAGCATCTTCCCTTAGTTCTCCCAAGTGTGTAATTCACGTAAAACGTAATCTACACCTGGAGAACGAATGAGGATACTGCTGAAATTCACATAAATACATAACCGTCCACACAAAAAATTAAATCTAACACACTTTGACATACGCAGATAGATGACAAACTCTCCACTGGGAAAATTCAAAGATAACCTTGTGCATCTTAAACTATGGTCTAATTGATCACAGTTAATGACATACAAGATTATCTTCAAACGGTTTTCCAAGCTCAATGCAAATGAAGTGCGAAGTAGTACAATAAGATCCGTTATAACGAAAGGATAGAGAAATAATTCGATAATTTGATGTATTTACACCACAAAACTATTAGAATGGCTATACTAAAATGATATTATATAAAACTTTTATTCCCAAGCTAATTGATCATATTACTACGAAATTAATGTTAATTTAATTGAAATACTAAATATTCCTTTTATTATACTTTTTTAATAAGTTATATATATATATATATATATATATATTTGTAAACCTAATATTGCCTATAGTTATTACATATTGAAATACAGTTCAACATAATTTATAAATATTGTATTCATTAGTTTATTATATGTATGAGATTAAACTAGGGACATATAAAAAAGTAATATTTATTTGATAAATAAAATATTTTTATATTAATTTATTTCTATACTATTATTATTTTATTGACATATTACTCCGAAACTATTTTTTAATAAATTATATTTATATAAAAGCAATATTTATTTATTTATTATAACATATTGACATATATATAGTTCAATATAATTTATAAATATTGCATGCATTATTGTATCATATGTAGAAGATTAAATTAGGGACATATCCAAAAATAATATTTATTTCATGAATAAAATATATTTATATAAATTTATTTCCAAACTAATTTATTTAATTTTCTTGAAATATTATTCCCAAACTACCATTTTACTAAATTATATTTATTTAAAAGTAATATTTATTTATTTACGATATATTGAAATATAATTCAACATAATTTATAAATATTGTATGCATTAGTTTCTCTATGTAGAAGACTAAATTAGGATCACTTCAAAAAATTAAAGCTAGCCATTATTATTCCGTAAAATAATAATTTTAATAACTATATTAACTATTAATTCATCCCAAATTACTTATCACTTATTTAACTAATACTAAATAATATAACTAAATAAATACATCTAATTCAACCATACTATATATAAATCCCACATACATATACATTAAAACAAATATTAAGAAAATTTGGGGAAAAAACACATAATATATCTATATGGCAATTAACAAACAATAATCCTCAAATTCCACATATATATCACAATGCATATACATATATTAAAATATGCACAAAAAAAACGAAAAATCAACAATTACACCAAAAAAATCTAGCTACAAATTGGGATTGGTATTTTCTAACCTCAAAAATGAAAAAATATCACCAATTGATAGGAGATGACAAGCTCTCTTCAAATGTTGTCTTCAACAAACCAAGAAATTGACCAAATCCGCGCCGATTTCCAAGCAAATACCTAGAATTTGGAATCTTAAATTCTAACTTAGAAATAAAGAAATTGGGACAAATAGATAGAGAAATACTACCTCACTTCAATGGTGGCCGAACTCAAGAAGAATTAGCAGCAGTTTGGGTGATTTTCGAGTGAGAAATGGTGAGAAATGTTGAGTGTTTCTAGCTGGTTCTTCTTTTTCGCTTTGATTCTGGCCGGATTTGTAATATGAACCTCTAAGGTGGCGGTTCCTCAACGAACCGCCACCTTTCATTTACAACGGGTGGCGGTTGTCATCACAACCGCCACCCGTTTTCAATTATTTTTTTTTTAATTTTGGGTGGCGGTTGTGAAGACAACCGCCACCCAATTTCTCACATGTTTCATTAAGGGTAGCAGTTGTGGTGACAACCGCCACCCGAATGCAAATTTTTCCTTTTTTTTTTGGTTTTTAAATAGTTTGGGTGGCGGATTTCTTACACAACCGCCACCCTTATATGACTGATACATTTTCGGGTGGCGTTTTTATAAAAAATGCCACCCAATGTGCGATGCCCAATGTATAATCTGTACTAGTGATCATCATCACGAACATTCTGAAGTCTCATATTCTTTGTTAGTCTCAAAACATTGCAATAATCCCATATATATGATGAATCGATAGTAGCATGTACAACATCCTGACGACTACCTTTGGGAAGTACATGTAGGATCTGCCTGAAATCACCACCAAACACTATTGTCTTGCCTCCAAATGGCTGTTCACCAGCATTAAGATTATCAGTTTGTAAAATATCACGCATGGTTCTATCCAAAGCTTCCAAACTGTACTTGTGCATCATCGGTGCTTCATCCCAAATGATCAACTTAGTCCTCGAAATTAATTCCGCGAGAGGACTGCCCCGACTTATGTTGCAGGTGGAGTTCTGAACTGGATTCAATGGAATGCAAACTGAGAGTGGGTTGTTCTTCCACCAGGCAATAACAATGAAGCAATGCCACTCGAAGCCACATTTAACACAATTTCTCCCTCAGAACGTAACACTGCAGATAGTGTTTTCCATATAAATGTCTTTCCTGTCCCACCATAACCATATACAAAGAATACACCGCCGCTATATCCACGAATAGACTGCATGATTGTGTCATACACATTTCTCTGTTCATCTGTCATCATTTTCACAAATGAATCATGCTGCCGCGCCATTTCTAACCTATTGTAATTGAGTTCATCAAATATGAACCGGTTATTAGCCAAAGAAGCATCAACATCCTGAGGATATGGCAATGTTGGATAAACGAGTAGACTCCTCCATCGACTACGCAATATATTCTCAATCTCAAAAACTGTAAAGTTTAGGAGTTCTTCAACAGACAACATCAAACCTTAACAACAAAAAAAAAGAATAAAGTGAAATGAATATAAGAAATAGAGCGGTTAAAATGTGAAATAATGCGTAAATTCCAATAATAATGAAATTATTAGATGTACCTTCATGTCCCAAAATATTCCTGCGCATGTGTAAGATACCGTCCGACAAATATTCCCAACATCGTTGCCAAACATGTTTTGGTCGGACCAAAGAATCTGACATCAGCAAAGTTGCAAATAAATTCCTCAACATATTACCGGACCCCCATTCAGCAGCCTCCGTAATTCCATCAATGTATTCTCTATCATTATCTAACAAACCAAGTGCATAATATGCATTCCCGTACGTATCATACACAACCCCATCCACAGCTCTGATATCCTCAAAACACGTAGGCCCTCGAACAACATTCAACATCAAACGCAAATAATACAACTCCCCAGCACCTGGTGGCACATAACGAAGTCGTCCAATCACCAATTGACGCTGCCTCGGTTCCCACTGTCTTTTATCCGGCTTCCAAGTAAAGTGCATTGGAAATTCAATATACTTCAAAGTCCTAGCAAGTTCATACTCCTTGTTCGCTTCGAGCCATGCAGTAAACATGCTCTCTTTAGCAGTGGGCTTATTAACAACTTCTTTTAGAGAGGTATTTGCTTTGAACACGACATTCTGTACATCAGGAAGGTGGAAGTCCAACCATTCAATGGAGGGCTCCCTATCGTGAATATCATAAGTAAAAATTCTCCATGCAGCTTCGCACGGTGAGACAAACCTACAATCGTAATACATGGCCACCTCATCAATGGGTTTATTGCTATCAGGATCCTCGTTCACAGTCTGGTAAAACTTCGTTGTCACAGGATCTTGCCCTTTGTTGACATACTTGAACAAATACTTAATTGCTCGAGTCTGGTTACAGCACTCCATATTAATATGCGCACGGTATTTCATTAAAAGATACCGATTGTGAGGTACAATATATCTGTTATCCAGCTCAACACTATTCTTGTTAATTGTTCGACCATCATCTCGGCGACGATATACTGGGAATCCATCCTTGTCTACAGTCGTTTCCTGAACAAACTGTTTCGGGTAATGCTTAGTGCATCGATCGTCAACCATACATGGAGAGTCCTTTCGCGCAGTACCACACGGCCCGTGTATCATTAAATCACTTACAGCTAAATAATATTCAGGATCTGCTTCCGTGTCTGGAATCTCAGCTGAAATGATAGCATCAATATCGTGGCCGTTGCGATTTTTGAGATTGTCCGGCGACCACAGTAGAATGTATGCATGAGGTAATCCGCATTTTTGAAACTCTATCGTATACATAGCTGCATAAAACGATTTAAACAAATCTTTATATTAGTAAGCAGAACAACATGAATAAAAATGGCCACATTAAACAGATAAGTTAATTTAAAATTTACCTGCTCTCACAACACCAAATATCTGATTTTCCTTAATATCTCTCATAAGCATTTCCAACTTCAACTTGAAAATTCTACACAATATGTCTGGTCGATCTTCTACTTTCAAATTTCTCATTTCCAAATACCTGGTAACCTCAGGCCATTTTGGATTGCATGTGAAAGTGATAAACAATTCGGCATAACCAAACCACTTGCATATTGACATTGCATCTTGGTAGTTCTGAATCATATACCGCGGACTTCCCATAAAAGACGATGGTAAATAAATTCTCTGCCCCTGATTCGAAGGGTCCGTCTCGCCTCTAGAGAGAGCATCGTTCAACCCCTTAAACATAGCACTTCGCAATTCGGGCTGATGCAGGCGTATATATGCTAATCTTCCGGATTCAACCATAGTATAAGTATCAACTAAAAATTGTTGAAATAACCGTTTAGAGAACAAAATATTAGGAGACTTGTGAGCTCTTTCTTGAAGGCGAAATGCAAAAAACTCCGTCATAGTTAACTTCTTTCTTCTAGTTTCGGGGCTAAGATCCTCACCTCTATGAGGAATAACTTCTCCAAATCCATCCTGACCATATATGAAAATCAAAGGGTACTGCAATGCAAGATAGGACGGATGAAGCTCACTTAATCGCTTTAATACGCCCAATCGACTTTCGACAATGATATCCCTGCTACCAGGATCCGTTTCAAAATCACCAACATATAAGACAGCAACTTCATTGACAGTCGGCAAGTTATATGTTCTTCCGTCAAGTGTTCGATTTCCAATTAATTTTAACTTCACGTCTTCACATGTTTCTGAACGGACCCTTTCGGAATGATATCTAAATGACCTCACTAACCAGTTATTATCATCTAACATTTTCTTCAATTCAGCAACAATTCCTTCATGAAATGTCTCGCCATTGGCATCAGACCTGTTCAATAAATTTCACAACAATTAGTAGTAAGATGAAAAACTCATAAAGTGAATAATTGATAAATAAAATGTTAATAAATTTTTTAAAAAAATAAAAATTTTTAAACCCTTACCGAACAGCTTGCAGTCTATTTCGCACTTCATTGTCAGTGTCATATATGTACAGTTGAGCAAACTTTTGATCTTCCTCGGGGGAGGGCAGTAGACTACCAATTCTATGGTAATTTTGGCCACACAACCTGAATACTGGAAGGGGCCCTTCCAGAGTTAACACCCTTATCTATTATTCCACCCATCGATGTGAATGAGAACATCGAAATTTACATTCGAATATTCTGCTGGAAGTGTCTCGCTCTTTCATCCTGCCCATAAACTAAGTATACTAAGAATGGTGGAGGAACTTGCATAAATGGCAGCTGCACCTTTCCCTTTGAACAACATAGCGAGATTTTCGGTTCAAGAGTATTGTGGCGCCTATCAAGTCTCTCTTCATACCAAAAGATTGCACCACAATGCTGGCACACACAACATGCATCTCCAATATCCTTATATTCTACAAATTTAAAGATATATAAATTTAATTTAGTTGATCATGAACTAAATATCGACTTCTTCAAAAAAGGACGACGTGTGAAAGTGATTACCCTTAACTTTTAATGTGTGAAAGCTAATATTAAACTAATAAGATTGAATACAATGTTAAAAAAAATGTAATCTTTAACTATTAAGAATTTAAAATTAAATTAAAGTTTACTATATGAAAGCCAATCTTAAACTAATAATATAAAATACAATATTAAAAAAAATAGTACAAATTATATAAAGTAAACTGAAGTTATGTATAATATAATGGTTCAAATGATTACGTCAAACATCTCAGCCTTTAATTCCATTGGCAAATTCTCTGCTTTTCCTTTTTTTGTAATTTAATTTTTTTTTCTTCTCAGGCAATGAAACCCCCGACTTTTGAAAAATGTGTATCATAAATCCAAATGAACGGAATGTTCAAAATTTTGTTAGCATTTTGAAAGAATAAAAGTAAATACAATTAAACAAAAAAAATGTAAATTTTTGTAAACAATTTTTGAAAACAATTATATTTTCTTTGTTTTGGAAACAATTTTTTTGTACTTTTGGCTTTAATCACTGAGGTCCAACAATTTACCTCATCTAATCTAATAAAAAATAAATAATAATAAATAAATAAATAAAAGAAGGAACAAAAAAAAAGAAACCCAAATGCCAAATTCGAGATAATTAACCTAAGGCAGTAACGTCGGCTATCCGTGAAATGTAATTTATGTACAATAATCAGCCCCCATAGATTGGTATAAATGAAACCAACCCAGGCCCATTTGAAATCGAAATGTGAATAATCAGCCCATGAACATGATTGATCCACCCGAAAAAATTATTGGTGACCCAATAGAAAAGCCCATGTCTAAAAGCATCAATGGATGGTGGTTATATTAGAAGAGGCAAACCCTAGCATCATTTCTTCACTCTGCTACTCTACTACACGCCGCTCAGCCCTTTTCTCTAGTCTCTCACACCCAATCACAGCCGCTTCATTCATTACGCACCAACCATTAAATTTTACTTGCTTAACAAACTCAAGTTTGATATTTTAGATCCGTATTTTTTTTCACCTGGTTCTCACAGCAGAAACATCGAACATACTACTAAATTGGATATGGATGGTGGAGCAAATCGTAAGGATTTTTCAGATTATTTGAAATTTTACACATTTAATTTCAATTTTATTTTTTTCAATTTCTCTTTTTGACAGATTTCTTCGGATCGAAGCCAAGAAAATTCTTGCGTTTCAACCCGAGTGTAATAATTTAAGATTTGTAAGTATTTCGAAATTATCACCTGTTTTATACTGTTACTTTGTGATATATCAATGTTTTCACAATTTTTTCGAATCTATTTGAAGATCGAATCCTCAACGCACAACCGAGAGTTAATGCTTCCCATCAGATCCGTATTTTTTGTCACCTGGTCCTCGCAGCAGAAACATCGATCACACTACTAAATCGAATATGGCTGGTGGAGCAAAGCGTAAGAGATTTTAAGATTATTTGAACTTTTACAAATTTAATTTCAATTTTATTTTTTTAATCTCTGTTTTTGACATATTTCTTCGCTTATTCCAGTGGATCGAAGCCAAAAAAAAAATTCTTACGTTTCAACTCGAGTCTAATAATTTAAGGTTTGTGAGTATTTTGAAATTATCACGTATTTTATAATGTTACTTTGTGATTTATCTATGTTCTCACAATTTTCTCGGATATATTTGTAGATCTAAGCCTAAATGCGCGGGTGGATCAAACATCTGCGCTTTTCAAACAGATCTATCAAGCACTGTTATGGAATATCCTTAAATTGCAAATTAAAGGTAAGATTTAAAATAAAAAATTGTTATTCTATTTTCGTTCTATTTTTTGATATTCCGTGAGATTTATTGATGAAATTTATACTAATTTATAATTTATACGAATTTATACGAATTTAGAGGTCACTTTTAACGACCTATGCATAATATGCGCAGTTCACTTTTGTTTAACCGTGTAAATTATTGTAATCGTGTTATTTTTTGGCTATACTTTATGATTTGTTGACGAAATCTGAAAATGTATTTCATGGACAGGTAATATTAACAAAGAACAAAATACTATCAAGCCAGTAGTAAAAAGATATGTATCAATGTTGCAAAACATGTTTAACGTATTTTATGTTGTACTTTTTTATTTGTTGACGAAATTCAAAAATTTTTATGGATAGGTAATATTTTAAAAAATGGAAAACTACCAAGCCAGATTGACAAAAAGATAAGTATTAATGATGTAACAATTGTATAACTTATTTTATGTTCTAGAACAGCAATATTTAAACAAATTAATTTTTTAAAGTATCTGTTGCATTAACTCCAGGAAAAATTCGTTTATTTAGTTTGGGTGACGAAGCAGACAAAGTGAGAACAACAGATAATAGAGCAGAAATAATAATCCCGAGGTAAATTTTATCTTTTTTTATTTTACTCAAAAAGTGTGTTCAGAAATTAAAAAATAGATATAAATTATTTGTAATCGTGTTATTTTTTTGCTATACTTTATGATTTGTTGACGAAATCTGAAAATGTATTTCATGTACAGGTAAAATGTAACAAAGAAGAAAAGACTATCAAGCCAGTAGTAAAAAGATAAGTATCAATGTTGCAAAACATGTTTAACATATTTTATGTTGTACTTTTTATTTGTTGACAAAATTTGAAAATTTTTATGGACGGGTAATATTAAAAAAAATGGAAAACTACCAAGCCAGCTGACCAAAAAGATAAGTATTAATGATGTAACAATTGTATAACTTATTTTATATTCTAGAACAGTAATATTTAAACAAATTAATTTTTAAAATTTAAAGTATCTGTTGTATTAACTCCAGGAAAAATTCATTTATTTAGTTTGGGTGACAAAGCAAACAAAGTGAGAACAACATATAATAGAGCAGAAATAATAATCCCGAGGTAAATTTTATCTTTTTGTTTTTTATTTTACTCAAAAAGTGTGTTCAGAAATTAAAAAAATAGATAGGAAAAACTTTATTTTCTAAATTATGGGAGGTACATTTTTTTTTATAAATAGACAAAAGAGAAACATAGATCAAACAATTCCATAATAAATTAGAGCCTTGAATCAGAAATCCATATGAGAAAGGTCAATAGCAAGGTAAAAAATTGTCACTAAGTATTTAGCTTCAAATTTAACTCGTTTTAAACCTTGATGCTAAGTTGATTTTATACCCAATATGCTCCAATTTCATCGGGAGCCTGACATTCATAGAATTTTACTGTCTAAAAAAATGTTTATCTCTATACCAAAAACTAAGTATTACTTAGAACTCTACTTTTTAAAAAATTTATCTATCTCCAAACCAAAACTCATTCTATAATGTTTAACTTGCAGGATCACACATCAACCAATCCTATATCTACACTAATGCTACCTATGTTATAGAGTACATAGTCTATAGTGCAATTATGTAGTGATTAATTAGTAGTCAATGTATTTATTTATGTGTAATTCTGGGTGTTTAGATATGTATAATGTTTTTGTAGTTTTTATTTGTAAAATGATGTAACCAAGTAAGTGTCAAGAAAGAAGAAACAACATGCGAAGGCCAGAACGACATGGAACTTCAATCAATAAGGAATCACATTTTCAGTTAAACAGGAAGTTACATCCCTTGCATTATCTATTCTCTCTCTCTCTCTCTAACTGACCTGGAAATTAAAATCATACTTTACATGTCAATAGGTCTTACACTATGGAGTCAACTGTAGCACGAAGATTGTATATTACACGATGAAGGTATATCTAATACTACGCTCCTATATCTATTAATCGGCATTGACATCTGCATGTTTCTTATTAAAAGCATGAATGGCTCCTCTTTTTACCAAATTTTTCCACTTTTTTCAACTTTTTTCTCTCTTCTAAATCAATCACATTCACATATCTTATCACATCCACAAATCTCAACCACTCACCTCCACTCATTCTCTCTCATCTTTTACTTTAAAATACTTTAAAACACTTTTTAATTTATTCTTATTCACCCTTTAAGTGTTTGAATGTATGCATAACTGTAGCCTTGTAATGCTTAATTGTGAATTAGTACAATTGTTAAGTGTATAGAAAGAAATAGGAAGTTACCTATTGGATTATGACCAGTAGATAATCCTTGAGGACCTAAATGATTTCATAAAATCTTGCTTTAGTGAACATAAAGGTAAAAGATAAAATATTGGAAAGGTTTATCAAACAATAATGAAAATGTTTTGTAGTTAAATATAAAAACTAAACCACTCTATTCTGTGAAAATATTTTTACCAATGGATGCAGCAGTAGGTTGCACAATCTGGAATTTCTTTGGTTTGCCTGTAAAACCACACACAACTATGTGTTATGTATTTTCCTTATGCAGAAATATAAAATAATTTGTTGCTTTCAAGATGAAATACAGGAATAGCATTAAAAACATAAGGAAAAATATATTCAAACCTGAACTGTTTGTCGAGGGACCAATGATAGCAGTAACTGTAGAAATACTACTGTTACTTTGATTAGCAGTACCAATCGTCGAATTTTTGGGTTTCTTTTGTTGACTGGAATTGTTAATTGATCTTGATCTGCCGTCATTCGTAATATCACTAAAAGGTAGTCTCGACTTGCTAAAGCTACCTCGTTTCATTGTTTTTTTGTTTGATGATGGAAAAAGTGGGGCGTGGGATTATAGAAGATATGAACTCGTAAGTAATAGGGAAGGCCAAAAAGATAATAGTTTGATAGTACTACTGGGAAATGGAGTTTAGGAAGTATTTTGTTTGTTATCCTCTTGGTTAGGAATGGAATAATTTTAGGCCAATCAAGAATTAAAGGGAATTGGAGTCTCTCCGGATCCAGTACAATAAATTGCAGATTCTTTGTTCTGTTAAATGATTGATTGACGATATCTTGGGTCAGCATATCTTTATAAAATCCGATGTTTAAATCTTATTATTTTTTGCTTGATTAATGATATAGCCAATGAGTGGTAGCTTCAATCTGGACATAAAGAAATTATTTGCATTAATTATTTCCGGCAATTATTTGTTAAAATTAATGCTGGTTATTTGCACTAAGTATTGTACAATAATTTTTTTTCCTCTTACTTTGGAACTTTTTATCTGTTAGGTTTACCCAATCAATTAAGATCTATAGGCCTACATATTTCCAAACTTGGTACTTTTAGTGTGTTGCTTGACTTTAGTTCTGAATGGCTGCACTTTTGATTGGCTACACACTGAAGTTATATTTAATAGCTTCAAGAAATAGTGCTTTTTGAGATTCGCTCGGTTTATATAGCTATTTCTGTTGCTCTAGTATAGTTGATTGATATAGATAAGCAATAAATTTAGATGTAATAAACGTGTGTGATTATATTTCAATTTACAGTTGCCTATTCGAGTTTTCGTTTTTTTGATGCATGAATACTGTGTTATCAAATGCCCTCTGAATCAATTAGGTTACTACCTTTTGTGAATGAAACGTGAGAAGCTGAATATTGTTTTATCTGTTGGGTGATTTGATGCATGAATACTGTGTTATCAATTGCCCTCTGAATCAATTAGTTTACTACCTGTTGTGAATTTGAATCGATTAGGTTACTACCTGTTGTGAATGAAAAGTGAGAAGCTGGATATTGTTTTATCTATTGGGCGAATATAGTTGATTGATATATATTTTTAAGAAATCTAGCTGTAATAAACGTGTGATTATATTTCAGTCTACAGTAGCCTATTTGAGTTTGCCTTTTTGTGATTTCTTAGAATTTTTTTATCAATTGCCTTTTGAATCAATTGATTTACTACTCGTTGTGAAAGAAAAGGGAGTAGCACAGTAATGGAAACAAAAACCATGACTCATAGGGGCCAGTAATAGATATAGTTTAAGACAAAAGAAAAATGATTAAATGATTAACAATTTTAATATAATTATTCAACATCTGAATTAAATCTAAAACATGAATCCATTGGTGACATTAGGGGGGAAAAACATTATTACTTCTAGAGAGAATAGTAATTGAATACAGCTGCTTTGGCTTGTTCATTCCTTTTCAACCTTCACTGGTTTTATTTTCTTTGTTGTTGACATCTGAGTGTCTGAATCTTGAACATCTTTGCCATCTTCTAGGAATCCTCTCTTCGTAGGTGTAGTTGCGACACAGCTCCATCCTGACTCAAAATCTCCATGCTTCTAATAAAGGGCATAAAAATAAATTAAAAGTTACTGTAGAGAGTATGATATGCAAATATATTCTTTTAGTGGTGTACTATCAATAAAAATACCAGGTTATTATCGTAGTTGGAATTTTCGTTGTCCACATTGGAGAGGAATAGAATTTCCAAATCCTAGAACGATAAACAGTTAAAAAAAAGGAAAAAAATGACATAGAATTAGGTTCTGAGAGCTGTTCAAAAAATAATATACCTCAACTCCATGAACCTGCTTTCTATAGTGCTTCACCAAATCAGCATCATTGTTGATAGTCTTCACCATGTACACACGGTCTAGCCCGTTAATGTTTTCTTGCTTTATTTGAAATTTCGAAGGCACCACAGTTCCTATAATGTCTTGGATTTCACTTGGCAGTTTTGTATCATCTGCCTTTCTCTAATGAAACAGCGAAACCAAATGTCAACAAAAATTAGTATGTATAAAATTAGATTCAGATACAATATGAGTGGTAATTGTACCTTCCCATTCTTCTCTTTAATTTGGTCAGCTATCATTCCGATCAACGTCTGTGCATCATCGTCCCATAGGAGCAGAACAATATCTCCTGTTTCATCGGTCACTCTAATCTTGAGCCTGCACTTGAAGACTCCGTGTGAACATTTTTTCTTGCAGTTTTCACACTTTCCATCCGTTGTAGTAGTTAGCTTTTTTGAGCATTTGTCACAGGCGTGGTAGCACCAGCCTCGATGCAAGATATCATTAATTGTTCCAACGATCCAAAAGTCACCAGTCTGAAAGGATAGCATAGAAAAATAAAAATTGGTGCGCTAGGTATATGGTAACTGAATTAAGGACTGTTGATAAATGTTTACCTCATTCAAAAGTATAATATCTGATAGCTTTTGTACTTTTAGATCACTTTCAATCTCCTGTGTTGCATAAGAATTTGTTGAACTACCTAATTTTATGGAGCTGTTATTTGTATGGTTTGTATTCCTGCATAGAAGTAGAAAGTATTTAGGCATAGGTAGATGAGAAAAAAATAAATAGCAGCTGTTAATGACTATCTCATAAACATGCTCTTGAACTCTTGTATCTCGGGGATGTCTTGAACGAGAACAATTTTACTTGCGTATGTTGTAGTCAAGTATGTGTCGCCTGCAACATAAACGTTTCAACTATTAATCTGACTCTGTAGATTTGGTTTTGCATTGATGAATATAGTCCTTTGAGAAAGAGGAGTACTTCGATAAATTTTTGCTTTGCAAAGTTGGATAATTATAATCGGCTTTGCACAATCATTGAGTAGGTCACGGGTTATTGTTGCGTGATCTTCCCACAGTGTCACCTTAATTGAGTTGTTTCTGTTGGGGAAAAAAATTTGAAAAAATTAGCACATTGAAGTTCTAGTTATAAGAACGGTGGGGAAAATCATATTTCAAATCTAGTTTACCCCTCTTGTAGTACTATATCCAGAGACTTTGATCTCGTGTCATCCACATCTATGATCTTTCCAATGACATATGTGGTATGGAAATAAGTAAGTTAGATTGAATTAAGAGAGTTATATATATGCAAAAAATGTTCTGTGCTATACCAAACAGTTCCTGAAGGTCAGCGTTTGGATCACGTAGTATGGTTTCGATATCTCTAAAGCTGTATACACTTAACGAAAATTTAGCCCTCCGCTCAATGTAGACTAAAGTTTTCTGGATGAATTTTAGTCTCCACTCGTGCTTGGCTGCTTTGTAAGAAATTCTGTTTGGAATCACTGTAAAATGCATGATTCTATAAAATCCATGCTCTTCAATTGCGTCTTTGAATTTGTTAATAACGTCTTCCGCAACAGTGGCTTGAATTCTTGCGCCCTAAGATAAAAAAATTAATAAGAACATATTGTATGTGATGTAGTTTAGAATCGAATTGCAGAATTGGTTGACGGTTTTACCTTTTCATCGACAAAGAGCAATTCCATTGTTTGTTGTAGTGTCCCATTGTTTTATGGGAACTCAAGGAACCACTTCCTGGCCACGAAAACCCTAATGCCCAACTGTGATTTCTTGTTATCGATTTGGTCAATGTAGCTCAGCCAAGACGTCATTTTGATATTGAGATGGAGAATAATGGGACAGATATGAGCAGTACGTTTTTATGGCTTGACTACTTATATTTGTAGCTGGAGTTTTTGTTGAATCATGAACAAAATGCTGTCCAGATTCAATTTTTATTATTGTTACCATTTATGGTTTATTCAGAAAATAGTGCCCAAGATTTGTCTTGTACGTCCCTATAATCAGCTTGGTTATATGGGGAATGCTATTTACTATCTATATCTATATATTAATAAAACTAGCACATTTTCCCGCCACTTTCACCTATTTTTCTAAATTAAAAAAATCAATTTTTAATTATGGCAACGAGTTTTACCGATTCTACATGTCTTTTCCAACTCGACTTCTTCTTCAGCGTGTATACATATATACACGCATCGGGTCCACCTATTTTTCTGAATTAAAAAAATCACACCGTTAAAATAAGTCAATCTATGTGCAAGTTGGATAAACTCTAATCTAATACATGCACCTAGTATTTATATTAGAAAAAATGACCAGTAAACAACCTAAGATATAAACGTGAGATGAAAAGGCACAATATTTTCACGTAACATGACTTTGGTAGTTAACGACAAAACATGAATCGCCGGATTTTTTTCCTCTGAATATTATATTAATGGTCCTAAAAAGGAT
This sequence comes from Jasminum sambac, assembly GCA_018223645.1. Lineage (NCBI taxonomy): Eukaryota > Viridiplantae > Streptophyta > Magnoliopsida > Lamiales > Oleaceae > Jasminum > Jasminum sambac. The sequence goes on along the minus strand of CP073645.1, from coordinate 9,085,917 downwards.
ACTACAGATATCATCAAATTGACAATGTTGATTCACACGATATTATCGTTCAGTTGGTCTGAAAATTACATCGGATTCTTCTTTATCTTGTGTTAATTGACTATGCTTTATTTCAATTTTTGATTCGATTTGCAGGTCGTGGATGAAACATTAGGCATAACTTCAAAATACATAATGGTTAGATTACTAAATGAAGTGAAGGGATATGAAAGAATCCCAATTGTTTGCGGTAAAAAATTGTGATAGAAATTATTAGACATGCTGTGGTCGGTCAAGTGTATCTATGATTATTTAATTGTTACAAAATTTGATGTCATTTATATATTCTGTAATTGAGTTATGTGGCGGAGAATAGTGGATTTTATTGGTTTTAGAATGTTATTGAATATAAGATGTTTCAACACAATATAAAATTATGTGAATTTTTTTTGTTTTTAGTCCTGCTATTTATTGTAACAGGATGTATTTGTGTAAAATATAGAGGAAAGCCTACTAAAAATTTTAGAAATTCTTTTGCACTTATCACCTTATGTGGATTCTAATTTATTACATGTGTATATGTCTCCCCGTGCAACGCACGGGTAGAAACACTAGTTTATTTAATAATAATTCTAGATTTCTATAAATAAGTGATGATTACCTTCAGTATTTATTAATATATATTACCATAAATGGTTGGATAACATAAAAGATTCTTGCTGCACGTCTCTGTAAATAAATAATGACCAGATTCATACACTGCACGTTTCTCTATAAAGAAGTATGACCAGATTTACAATTTGATGGTATTTCCATATTTTGTCCCATGACAAAGGCTGGTTATATGTATTATATACGTTTCCAATTACTACCGAGTTATGTAAGGAAAGATTTTGATTGTTGTTATAAAAGTATAGAAACAATAGAGAGAATTTAGAGAGAATGAATTCTAAGGAATTCTCAGGAATGAATTTCATTAATAACTGAAGCCCTATTTATAGGAAAACTTCGAATGGCACAATCGTAATTACATAATTTCATCAAGGGTATAATAGTCATTCACATATAATAATTACATCTTTTACCAAATTATTCATCCACCAAATTATTCCTCATAATTCATAACCACCAAATTATTTCTCCAATTATTCATAACACTCACATGAATGACTATTAATACAAATGTCTTACGGACTTGTTTGGAGAAAAAACCCAGGTGGGAAAAACTTCCAAACAGGTCAGGGATAGCTTGGAGTGGTTATATCTTTGCTTCATCAAAACATTGCTCCCCACGATGTCTTCCAGGTATAGGAGTATGCATGTCTTTTCTCGTTAAAACCTTGTCAAGAAAACCCAGTGGAAAAAACTTGATCGAAGGAAAAAGAGTACAATTTACTCAGTTTGATTTCATATCTTGAGAGCTGATATATTACTTTATACGGTAAATGATTTCAATATCATCATCGTTTGGATCTAAAGCATTAGCTCCATTATAACTTGATCCAATAGATACCTTTGTATCAATTTCTCCTATCGTTCTCAATATACCATGAATATGCCTCGTTAAAACCTTATTAGGAAAAACCCGGTGGGAAAAACCTAATGAAGGAAAAAGAGTACATTATTCATGTGAATACGCCTAAAGTTGCCTCATTAAAAACACTTGAGAAAACCCAATGGGATAAAACCTCAGTCAAGGGAAAAAGAGTGCAACGCATTATTTTATACAAGTATCGTAAGCATTTCAAAATCTTTCATACATTTGTATGAGTATCATATACATTGATTTTATACTCTTCGTTCATTTAGAGTGCATCAATTTTCTTACACAACTACAAAACATTCACCATGAACACATGTCTCCAAATACACAATTTAAAACATATAAATTCATCGTAAAAACATGTAAACATATAAGTAAACCTTCATAACTAACACTTAAAATATATCATTTAACATTTAATACTCACTTAATAGGTTATTTCATTCCTGTGGGCTTAGCTCCTTTGTGGTACTTATAAACACAGAGCTTAGCTCACCCGATCCTTTAATTTCCTTTTGATTACTACACACGATCATTAATTTAACTTTCATGAGCATGCAACATATAATGACCACCATGCTTATCTTTAAACTTGAGCAATAGTCATCATCATCTCATCATCTTATAAGTTAAGGATTTCACATTCACCATTTATCATCTTCAATATATCTCAATATTTTCATTATCATTGATCATATGTAGCGCTACATTTTCATATCGTGTCGACACTTTTCAATTTCATTTCTTTCCCCATATCGACATAACTTATCGAGATATCTCATTATCAATCCTCTTGTAGGATTACAATATAGTTATGTTCATATACTATCTTCAAGAGCATATGCCTCAGTTATTAAGACCATCTTTTATAATTTGCTGATATATATGTTTGGGGAAATCTCATATATCAACGCTCACAGCGTGCTAACTTATCAAAACATCTTAATCGGGATATATGTGATTGTTCATAGCATCTTTTATGCATCTTTGAACTTCAAGTTCATATTTTTAATTGTGAGGATATAACATGATGCATTACATATCATTTTCAATCTTTAATACTCCCCCTCATCTTGAGAAAATTTAGAACACCAAACTTATCTGATTGGTATGATTTTTAATCATATATGTTCTCATCATTCAGCCTTTTAATATGGGAATTTAGACCGTTTGCATTCTATTCTCGATATCGACAATTTATTTGAGGACTTTAAATAATTTGCAATATAATATCCCACTTGTATGCATACTCAAATCCTTGTGAGGTTTATTCAAGTATTAGGATACATTTACTAGCTTATCATTAAATAAATCAGCTCAAATCAAAGTGAGCAAATATTTAAGTAAATTTCAAATTACAGAATCATATACACATGTGATCATCTAGTGGATCCATATCATAATATCTAGTAGTCACATGTAGGGATGAGTGGGCCCATACTTCTCATCCTTTATTCCAAAATATATTTGGGATTTATTCCCAATATTGGCTAGTAATGATTTCATCATTTATCGAGAACAATCATTGAAGAATTCCTTAATTCTTCACTTGAAATATTGATTTCAATAATTATTTAAGCGGGATGGTCAGTCAGGTTTGCAAGCAGTATTATTGAACTTCTAGTTCAGTAAATTCTATACTCGATTTCACCAGTATCGTATAGTGCTCAATATGATTTATCATAGAAATAATTCATCGACATATTCCATCATCTTTTGGTGACATTATTGTCTACCTCTTTGTTCAAACAGATTCTGACTCATACGCATCACATCCGCTATTATTTAATTCCGAAATCGTAGCTCTTACGCTTCATATTATTTATTTAAAATCGGCGTCTTATTTCATACAGCGTTGTATTATTCTATAAATAAATCATCAAAATTATTGCAAAATTCATCCTAACAAGGGTCTATACATTATAATGGATCATATGCTCTCAAATCTTAAAAATACTATCCATCACTACCGAGTCAAAATCCTAAAAAGGATTTATCGATGTAAATTTGGAAAGATTAAGGATGCTAATGAATAAGGGTATCCCACAAGATATCAGATGCTTGATTGAAGCAAAGGTCTGATTATCGGTGAGGTTTCAATTCCTTCTAAAATACATGCAGGTATGGGTAAAAGTAGTTTTCAAAGAAACGAGAGCAAAAAAGATTGGGAGGATGCTACAGTGTGCTTTCGGTGGACATGTGACACTTCGATGTAAATGCGTAGGGTACTTGTCCAGAAATCGAGAAGATAAATAGCATTCATTAAGGATGGATTGAGTAAGGAGCCTTTGGATGATATTCAACGGGCTCTTGAGACACATCCTAGTGGACACGTACAAGGTGAGCTAATGGCCTTATGGGCCCAAATTCAAAGATCAACAAACGCGTTACGGTCTTGAAAAACTTACTTTAGAAGATCCTGTTTGTAAATTTAGTAGAAAATTTTAGTATAATAATTTTCTCATATTAATATAAGGAAGCTCGATGTAATAACTTGAAGATCAATGTTTTTCTTGTAATTGTAAATATTGTTTTGATTTTAAGATATATATATATATGTATATATATATTATTTTTCAATCAACGCAGATATATGTCATTTTCACTTAAAAAAAAATTTACGCATTTTTTCTCTTTTCATATTTGTCAAAAAAGTAAATAGTGCACTCAATTATAGGTTTGAAAATTTTTATTTAAATAGAGGATTCATATATCTCTCATGTTCATACATTAAAAGTATAGTGCAAAAAGAGATAGGAGTAGAGATGGATATGGAGATTTTAGAATCATCTCATACAAATCGGCTTTTACCTCGCCATATTAAAACCCAGTATGTATTCTTGGTGGATCTAATCGCGGTAGGCCATATCCAATATGTGGATATGGCAAACCATTTAAATAAAGAGTTAGGGAGACAAGAAATCAATATACTATACGGAGGAACCAACAACAAACTTTTAGCTAGACTTATAATGGCGCAGACAATCATGGGGAATAAGAGTTTGAGTGTAATACCTTTCCATCTAGTTGGATCCCTAATACTCGGACTAGAGCGATTCTACCATGGGTCGGCGGGGTTGGTGCTACAAGCGCAACCATCCATCCTGGCGCATGATGTATATGATGAATAATAGTGATAAGCTTTCATTGTCCTTCCAGCGGCTACAACACCTTAATGGAGGAAATATTCAATATAGCCTCGTTGTACGTGGAATTTTCATGTCAAACCAATAGGTTTGTTGAATATTAATAATTTCTTTGATGGCTTACTAGCGTTTCTAGATCAGGTGTAAATAATAAGTTTATCTCTCATTATTGAAAAAATACTTATTTACTGCTAATCTTTGTTGATGAACTACTCATCAAATTTCATGCATATGTTCAAGAATGCAGGAAGCCGGTCAGTGGTCCAGGACCACTTGGTGTCCAAGCAAAAAAAAATCGGATCCTTTAAATATTTCATTATGAATCCTAATGTTGATGGTGGCGAGTTCACGGAATATTTATATCTCAGGCGCATCCCTCATTTATGGATTCAGATGTATATTCTTTTGCATTTCTATATTTTCGAGTGTTTAATGCCATCTTTTGATATTCTCAATATGTTCCACTTAATTTGTTTGTACTTCTTATGCGGAGTAATAATAATAATATCATATTGGCTTTATTCAAATCTGAGATATCTAGTGATTTTGCTTCTTCAAGAGCATTTTATTCTCATATTAATACAATCTCATATCATCGATGAGATTACTTCATATAAGCTTTCCATGCGATATATTTTCTTTGATTTATCAACATGGGATCTATTATTTTACTTTCGTCTATTTATCCAATGGTAACTTCCAAGTACCACTTTGTTCAATTTTCTCCATTAATATTCGATATATATGGGGAAGTAATTTTATTCTCATCGTCTACTACTTGAGTATGATTAGAATATTTGATCAACTACTTCTTACAGTAGGATTCGTTATAACCAATCGTGTAGTATAACCCACCACATTGGAAATATACACCAACGTGTGGTATTACCCACCACATTGGAAATATACTCAAACTATAAAGTGCATAAATTTAAATTGCAGAAATTAAATTTCCTCCAATAGGTGGTCGAACCTACCTTATGGGAATTATTGCAATAAATATAAATCTGAATTTAAATAGCAAGAATTAAATTGCATAATATTTAACTACTTTCTGGAGTAGGATGCTTAGTAGAAGGTATTACCCATCACTTAGCATATAAAGTAAATATATAAAACCTTAGTTTAGTGAATGAGTTGAACCCATCATCAAGTAGGAGGTATTGCATTAATTAGAGTGCGTAAATAAAGTGCTGAGAATTAAATATTGAGCTGCTTCTCACGGGAGCAAATTTGTTCTTCTAGAACAAATACTCATTACTTCTACAAGAGACTTATCCTTACAGAATAAGTACATTATGTAATTGAACTCTTGAGTTAAAATAATATTAGATCTTTTAACTCAAATGGACTTCAAGCCATTTTATATAATCAATGGATTTAGAATTTCTTCATAAATATTCTATCCATTTTTCATCGTCAAAATTAGGTCGGTTTTACCCTAAGGGTAAAATTGTCCATTCAATCGTAAAGGTAAAATTGTCAAAATATTTTATCAATGTTTCTGATTGGAAAATTATCTCATTTCTACTTCAATTTATCAATATCAAAATATTCAAGGATTATTTTGTAACTTTTTCAAAAGTTAGTGTCTTGATTTGTAAATTTTGAAAGTTTGATAATAACATATTTCAAAGCGAGTTATTACCCTTATCAATGTTGGTGTCAAATCAAACTCTAGATTAAATCGAGTATAATGGAGTCTAGAAAATTTGATTTTGATGATGCATGCTCCTTATATGTCTCGATAAAGCAGATGTTATAGTTTAATATATTATTATATTATAAAATCATATGATTTACCTTTTTCCTCTTCTCTAATTATTCAATGGATGATTTACTTGCAATCCATTTACGTGATCGGAAAATTCTTTGGACTCCATTCTTCCAATTTTGGGATTTGAGACATCTCAAGCGGGTTGTAGAATGAGGAATTGTGGGAGAAGAATATGAACAAGCGGGAATTTTCGATGATGTATTTGCAAAGAGAGAGTTATTTAGGATTGATGAGGATGAATTAATTCATTGGTAATAATCCAGGTTTACGATCTGAGAAGATCATCCCATGAGATGCAAATAAGCATACTTCTTTCATATTACTCAAATGGCTAGAGACTCGTCGATAACGTGTTATAAAAAGTATAGAAACAATAGAGAGAATTTAGAGAGAATGAATTCTAAGGAATTCTAGGGAATGAATTTCATTAATAGCGAAGCCCTATTTATAGGAAAGCTTGAATGGCACAATCGTAATTACATAATTTCATCCAGTATAATAGTCATTCACATATAATAATTACATCTTTTACCAAATTATTCCTCCACCAAATTATTCCTCCACCAAATTATTCCTCATAATTCATAACCACCAAATTATTCTCAATTATTCATAACAATTGTAATATTAAAATAAATACTGCCATGACAAAGAAATAATTATTTCTTATAAGGAATGATTCACACACTGCACGTTTCTTTATAAGGAATGATTTTCTCTGTAAATTTAAGATTCTCAACATTCTTAAAATGAGTAGGTAAATAAAATTTTTTAAAAGGGAGTGCCAGCTTGGCAGTGCCAGCGTGGCACTCAGCCTAGTTGGCACTCCAAGTTTTTTAATATAAAGATTCTCGTCTCTTTTCTCGTTTGCATTTTCTCACGAAACCTTCAATTCTAAAATCATCCTAAAAACTCTGATCGACAAATACCCAATAAATAGTGAAACTCAGTTGGAAGAATGTCTCATATTGAAATTTTGCTGGTGCTGTTGGGTATGACAATAATTTGATTAATGGGGTTATTGGGATTTTTGAATGAATAGCATTATTCTTGGACTTCTTTCTAGTATTTGATGTAATTTGGCGAAATAAATGGCTATTTAAAAAGGTAGCTCTTGGCATGAAGAGTCTTAATAATTATTTCAAAAGCAGAGTCGGACCTGACCTCTACAAGATACAAAACAATTTTGTATAAATTGGATCCTTACAAGTAAAAAGTACAAAATACAAAATCGGGCCTAAATTTTTATTTCGAAAGAGAATATCAGAAATTTGGAAACAGATCAGACCCTTTAGCAAGTTAGGTCCCCAAGCAAGTGTCTGTTGGGCCTATATTAAAGTACGACTCAATTGCAACTGTAACATATGATGCACTTGCTCTGACACCATTGATACAGACATACCTCAAAAGCTAGTCGTTGAGGTTGAACTTTGAAGATTAAATAAACCACATATCGGAATTATATTTCATTGATGTTGGATTTATATATATTCCTCACCTTGCAATGGGAATTATATATGACAATTGAAATAGTACTTAAATTTTATTACAGGCGTAATCATATATGTGATTTTCTGGGCAATATGCAAGTTGGAGATTTTTGATAGTAGGAAGTTTGATGAATCATGAATGGGTTGAGAAGGGAATTGCACCTGCTATAATGACAAGTTTCGGGCTATATAAAGAGGTTTTAAGGTTGGGATTCAAAGTTATCTTGCTCACTGGTAGAAGTGAAAGGCATAGAAATATTACTTCCCATAATTTGATCAAGGAGGGATTTCATGATTGGGATAAGCTCATTCTAAGGTGAGTACTATTTAAAATATTCAAATACAATTGACTTTCTATAGCATCTTTCATGTTTGATATATCTTATTGCCAATGTTGTTTGTTCAAAGAAGTTCCTTCGAGAGTTATTTTACCTTAGAAACTCCTTGCATTTACAAACCCTTGAGTTGTATGCTATTTGTCTTTTTAGGAATCATAAAATCTCTAGTGCCCACATCATGGACACCTGTCACCTCGATCTTTCTACCAAAGTTATTACATTATGTCGAGGTGATCACATTCAATGTAGATGTGACATGTGTCCTGGGGGCATAATAAATTGTGCTCACGTGGAGAGATCAATTGTTGATAAATTATTGAGCCACCTAATTTATTTCTTTAAATGCATATTTAATTATATGAAGAATTTTTAAGAGTCGTCTTGGCTCTTTCAATTTGAATTTGTCTTCCACATTCATTTCTCAAAACCACTTGTTCATCGCTCATCTTTTACTTAATTTTCAAATTATCGCATGAGTCATGCTATCACGACACGGTATAGCATTGTTCTTCTTGTTAGTTTTCTCGAGTCGACTTTTACCGAATATGCTTCTATATATTTTGAAGGTCCTCCGAGGATCATAAGAAAACATCAACTGTATAGAAGTCACAAAAGAGGAATGAGATGATTGAGATGGGGTATAGGATATTAGGTAACTATGGAGATCAATGGAGTGATTTACTGGGCTCCTCAATCTATCGTTCATTTAAGCTTCCAAATCGCATGTATTATATTTGATTAGAATGGTAAATTTTAATTTAGAAAATTGTTACACAAATGCATGCACGTACATATGATTCCAAATTGGAATCATCATTTATTTGAGAATTAAAAATCTATTTCATAGAAATTGAAAATGGGTCGTTGAATTTGAATTCTTTTCATTTAAATGGTATATCATTATACCTTTATTCTGGACGAAAATGTTTCGGTCCGCCCGGCCGTTCCGTAGCTTACAGAACGGCCAGGCCTTTTAGGGCCCGTCGGGTCTCCGATTTGAAATCCAAAAATTTGTCTAGATTCAGCACGACGAGGCGGAGCTCCCTGCAACTTGGAACCACTCAAGTGACATTAAGTGACATTAATCATTTTTTTCATTTTTTTTTTCATGTTTATGTTGTATCTAGCTAGCCTATGTCTGTATCGGAACCACTTAATTTTTTATTTTTTAATTACAACAGAATTGTAAGGAAAAGGAATTCTTTTCAAAGTAAGAGATTTTTAAGAAAAGATAATTTTTAGATATATAAGGTTAAAGGTGAAAATAACTAAAAAATTATATAAAATGTTTATCAAACCTATAAAATGAATAAAAAATAAAAATCTTTCTAGAAGGTGTTTGTAAAAACCTCGCTTCCCGCTTTAATATGTGATGGAAAATTAATGATTTACTTTATATTCACTTAATGGTATATTTTGATTTACCACATGCTTGATGACTATGTGATGTTACACAAACTTTATAGAATAACATGTCATTATTGTTATACTAGTATACCATTTTTCTACAGTGAAACCCGAACTAGAGAACGAAGATTTGGTTGAAAAAATTGTATATTTTGCTGAGGTCTGAAAAAATTTTGCAAAGGAAAATTGGTGTGAGGGCAAACATAAATCCGAATTTGACCCAGCAGTGGAGATACCTTTCCGGCCAATCGAGAATTATCAAATTAAATTACAACAATATCACACACCACTTAAATCGAGTGAAAAATCGAAATGTACATTGCGGCCTTTTTTTCTGACATGTCTCTTGACAAAGTTGACATGGCAGTTGTAGAATATGATTTGAGACTCTGCTAAATTGATTGGATATGTACAGAAGGTCAAATATATAACGTGGTACAAGAAAGGAGTTCAGGGCATGTGAGCCCTATCATGTGCAATCTTATTGTTAGTTTTAAATAATATCCACATTTTTTTTAAAAAAAAAAAGAAATCATATCCACATTATTCTTTGGTTGTAAAATCCAAATGAGATAATTTGACATGATAGTTAAATAAAAATCTTCTTTCACATTATTCCTCTCCCATTTTCATTGTTTTCGTTTTCCAAATATATTTTTATACTAAATAAGAATTTTTGCTGTACATACATACAAAGAGACTGCAAGACTTTACTAGCGATTTTGAAATTTACCTTTAATGTCTTCATGAAATACACTGTGTCTTGTTTCGATGTTAAGGGTGGGTTTGATTGGGTTTTTTTTTTTTTTTTTGGAAAAACCAACTTTTCCATATTTTTTCGATTTTTGATCTGTTTGATTGCATTTTTTCAGGAAAATATTTTCTACATTTTCTCGAAATCTGTTCTTTTCCTTGTTTTGATGGAAAATATTTTTCACCTATAACTACCATTTTTCCTGAAAAATCTTTTCACGGAATTCATTTATCCATAAATTATTTTCCTTTCAAATATTTTCCGACTTTCCAATCAAATACATCCTAAGAGTCGATTAAAAATTTTAGCCTTTCTTGTATAAAATTGCGTGGAAACTTTGTGTGTACCTATAATAAAATTGATTAAATAATAAGTTGTGAACTGATTTAATGATATATTCTGATGTAATATGTCTAACTTATAATGTACCATTCAAAAAAGGTTGCCACTAAATATGGGTCCCACTTGTCTGATTAAAAATAATGATGATATAAAGCAAAGTTGGAATGGGGTCATTAAGAATTAACCAATATGATAGTTAATTATTACGCCACCGAACTTACCATCTAATCGTTCGATTTAACACAGAGGCAATCAGTAAAAGTTGGTAAATAATATGCAAATGTTGGAATATATTTTAGTATTTTAGTTTACTAGCTTATTAGGTAAGGACAGATAATTTTAGTCATTTACCAAATTACAGTTAGAATTCGAGTTTCGTATCTTTATTTGCAGTCACTTTATAGTTGTTTTGTAATAATATAATAATTGGTGAGTGAAGGCAGAGTGCTTGAAATTAAAGTGTAAAATCGCTCTAATAAGGCGTGGGCTTTGAGAGCGTTATAGTGCTTTTTCTATTTTATGTATCTTACAGCTTTTTGTAATTGACTATACAAGCTCTTTTAGTTTAACATGGTGTCAAAGCATGTTCTATTTTCGACCAAAACTTATGGCAAAAAGTTCTTTTAGTTAGATAAAAGATATGTCCATTGTTCGAGACTTCTTCGTCTGTGTTCACATACTTCATCTCCATCTTTTCTTCCGATGTGAAACCTTTCCTTTCTTGCCTTGGGTGTGTTGTCCGGTGTCCCTACGTACCATTGGATTGTTGAGCATTTTCTGACATTGTTTATTCGAAGGTCTTGAATTGTACACCGTAGGAGAGTCAGATTTCATCATATGGGTATCACAAATTATAATTTGAATGAAAATTAAAACCATAAAACATTACCTAAAAATAAATAAATAAAAAAAATCAAAATCAAAATCAAAATTAACCTTCATCATTTTCAACGCCAACAGGTTTGGGGGGGGGGGACTTGCGTTTTTTAACATAATAATAACTGTTTCATTTCCAAAACAAATCATTATTTTACAAACAATTTTATTATATATTTATCTAAGACACTTTTTTTTTTTAAGACTACTTCGATAAATGACAATTGATAAATTTCAATTAAAGATTCAAACGCATTAGACATAAGTCATTTAGTTACAATAAAGGGCATAAGAAGTTCACAATTAAAACTGCTAAATTCCACAATAAATCGAATTACTAAAATTCGAAAACGAGAGAATACTTCAAAGTTCAAGGCTTCCTTCAAATGTCTAATATGCACACAGACACGGATCATAGAGCAGTGAGGTTTATTAAGCCTTTAACTAGCTTTCAAACTTCAACACTTCATTTGATCATTTGATTTCGAAATTTTCGATTTGAAACTATAAATCCCACAAATCACAAATGCACAAATCACAAATTCACGATCAACAAATTCAATAATTCAATATTAGAATTTAGAAATCAATAAAATAATAAAAAAATTTAAAAAATACAATCAACAAGGAATTCGGACAGATTTTGATTTGCGAATTTTGATTTCATGATTTGTGAATTCTTTAGGGTATGTTCTATAGAGTTGGTAGGATAAAATTTGGTGTACGATGTGTGATTCAAAATTGGAGATTGGGTATTAAAAAATATAAAATAATTATCAAATCAAAACATGGTATGCACATGCATACAGGAATACCCCTCCCTCCACCACTGATTGCACTGATACAAAGGTCAATCATCCTTTAGATCTTGCCATTTGATGGCCCTCTTAAGATAGTTGAAAAAAGTCGCAACAGTTTACCCAAAAACACATATGAGCTAGAGAATTAGTAGGTGTTTCTAATCAATTTTAATTTTCAATTACCAAATAAAAATTTAGTCCCATTCAGCATGTAATTAGTTTGCCCAATCAACCCATTGAACTAATAAATAGAATGGACTCGCCAGTTTGTCAAGTTAAGAATAGGCTCATTCAATGATATTACTAGAGGCAAACAATATTAACCCAATCAAAGCAGTAAAAATAATAAAGAACAAAATCACCAATTTTGATCAGAGAGGGAAAAAAATTAAAGAAGAACTCTTTTCTTTGTTTAAAAAATCCTCCAGACGAACTCGCTATGAAAAGATACCACTATAAAAAGGTTAAATAGACAAAAAATCAAATAAATGGTAATGTAGTAAATCCTTGACGAATCTCGTCACATTATGTGATCCACAGACTATAGCAACGCTAGCGTATTTTTTTCGCAAGTGGATCTTCCTCTGCTGGGACTTCAATCACCTTTTACCAAACTCCAAAACTATGAAAGCTAATGGTGAAATATTTGGGGTTTGGTGTTTTTGTATTTGAGATTGTTAGTGTCAACAAAGGAAGCAAGAACACCAACAAAGAAGAAAAAGAAAGTCAAGAATGAGGGGCTTGAAGATTGGCTTGTCAAAAATTGTGGATTGAATTTGGAATCACCATAGCCAATGTCAAAGATGGAGGGTTGAAGGTTGTGCATACATCTCCAAATTTTTCCCTCTAAATAGAGCTATCATTTGCATTGTAAACACACCACAATCACCACCAAAAACACAAAACATCTTGTGTAGAGAGAAAAGAGAGAGATCTTGTGTAGAGAGAGTTTAGGTGTAGAAGCTATACTGAGAGATAAAAGTGAGTGGAGTGATAAAACCTGCGTAGGTAGAGAAAAATACAGTGTAGTATTTTTGTACTCCTCCTTTGTGATAGTGAAATATATTGGTGTGGAGTCGTGGGCGTGGCGGTTGGCGAACCACGTTAAATCTCGGTGTTTTATATTTGTGCTTATTTTAGCGTCCATTATTTTTCTCGATCGCATTTATTCGTCCCACTTGATCTTGGGCGGAATTAAGCGGCGCCTAGTTCCCAACAAGCGGTATCGAGCTTTGTTCGTGATATCTCTTGAAATTCTTAGTATGCTCTGTGGTTGCAGCGTGGTGATCTTCCACATCGAAGCTTGATTTCTCGAAAAATCACATTTTGTTCGAGTGGGAGTAATGGCGACAGACGAGAGAATTTCCAAAATTGATAAATTTGATGGCAAAAATTTTGGATATTGGAAAATGCAAATGGAGGACTATTTGTATCGAGTAAGGACCTATATAAGCCGTTGAAAGAAAAGCGGAAGGCGAGAAAGGCGGCGAGTGGGAGGTGCTTGATCGAAAAGCACTCGGCGCAATTAGATTGACCCTATCAAAGTCGGTCGCTTTCAACATTAAAAATGAGAAGACAACGGCGTCTCTCATGGCGACTCTATCCAAAGCATGTATGAGCAAATAGTCTGCGAAGAAATAAAGTTCATTTGATCAAGAAATTGTTCAATATGAAGATGACGAAAGCGGAGATTTGGAGAACACCTCAACGAATTCAATGAGGTAGTAGACCAATTGACCACGGTGGAAATCACTTTTAGTGATGAGGTTCGAGCTCTATTAATTCTTGGCGATTGCACGAAATGGAATAACGATCCACGACCATCGATGGCTTCGGCCGGAAAGTCGAAATTGAAGTAGGATGGCGTTGTGAGCATGATCTTGACCGAGGAGATGGGAGCGGTCAGATCGACGCTTCAACTTCCGGGCGCTTTCAATGTAGATAGCAGAGGCGAAGTTCAAGCGGAGGAACGCAGGCGTGGGCGTGAGCAAGTCGAGGAATGGCGGACCGAGATCCAAAAATCACATAAATTCCAACAAGTCAAAATCATTGAATGTTGGAATTGCGGTCGAGTGGGCACAACAAAAATCGGTGTAGGGCGGCTCAAAGGAAGCGGAGAACAAGGCCAGGAGGTCAATGTCGTGATCAAGAAACGCGGCGTGATGCGTTGATATGTTCCATGGAGAAGAAGGCCGACTATTGGGTAATAGACTGGAGCATCGTTTCATGCCACCGCAAATCGACACTTTTTGCAAATTATGTGTCGGAAACTTCGGAGAAGTATATCTCGGAGACGATCATCCTTGCAGCGTGGTGGGCATAGGAGAAGTACAGATCAATGTCAATGGATCTGTATGGAAATTGAAGGACGTGAGACATATTCCAGAATTGAGGAAAAATTTGATCTCCGTCAAACAATTGTCGAAGAAGGATGTGACACAAGCTTCTCTGGTGATAATTGGAAAATCACCAAGGGGCCATGATAATCGCGCGTGGCAAGGATAGTGGCACCTATACACGGCGGCGAATGCGTGTATGACAATTGCGATTCTTGATAGCAAGGATGCGAACTGTGGCACCAAAGACTTGGGCATATGAGTCAGAAAGGGCTCAAGTACATGCATGCAAAAGGAAAACTACCAGGGCTTCAGTCTATTGATTTAGACTTTTGTGAAAGTTGTATTTTCGGGAAGCAGAAACGGGTGAGTTTCAATACAAGTGGCAGAACTACGAAGAAAGAAAAGCTTGAACTTGTCCACACGGATGTGTGGGGTCAGCCAGATTTCATCGATTGGCGGAAAGTCATACTGCCGTGACTTTCATTGATGACCACTCGAGAAAGGTGTGGGTTTACTTCTTGAGACACAAATCCGATGTGTTCGAGGCGTTCAAGAAGTGGAAGGCCATGGTGGAGAATGAAACTGGTTTGCGAGTGAAGAAGTTGAGATCTGACAATGGTGGAGAGTACGAAAATTTGGCGTTCAAGAAATTTTGTTACCAAAATGGTATCAAGTTGGAGAGAACGTTGCCAGGAACACCGCAACAAAATGGAGTTGCAGAACGCATGAATCGGACTTTGACAGAAAGAGCCAGAAGCATGAGAATACATACCAGGGCACGCCAAAGCAGTTTTAGGCGGGAAGTTTGTCAATCGGCATACCTTGTTAATCGTGGACCGTCGGTACCATTGGAGTCTGAGGATCTGGGAAGAAGTTTGGAGCGGAAAAGAAGTGAAACTTTCTCATTTGAAAGTATTTGGTTGTGTCGCGTATGTGCACATTAGTGACAATGCCAGGAGTAAGTTAGACTCCAAATCACTAAAGTGTACTTTTGTTGGATATGGTGGAGACGAGTTCGGGTACCGCTTTTGGGATGACCAGAACAAAAAACTCATCAGAAGCCGGGATGTCATATTCAATGAAAAAGTGATGTACAAGGACAGAAATGCAGTTCAGTCCAATGACACAACAAACGATGATCCAACATATGTTGTTCCGGACGACACTCCAGAAGGAAGTACGTCAGCCAGGCGGATGAGGGTCTGCAGACAGAGGAGCCCATCTCGGAGGCTGATTCACCACAGTCTCCAGCTCCGACCCCCATTGTGAGGAGGTCAAGTCGACCTCATGTTCCGAATCGGAAGTACATGAACTACATGTTGCTCACTGACGCCGGTGAACCTGAATGCTATGACGAGGCATGTCAGGTGGGAGATTCTGTTAAGTGGGAGCTTGCAATGAAAGACGAGATAAAGTCTCTCATCTCCAACCAGACGTGGGAACTAGCTGAGTTGCCCAGAGGGAAGAAAGCTCTTAATAACAAATGGGTGTACAGAATCAAAGAAGAACATGATGGTTCGAAAAGATACAAGGCGAGATTGGTAGTCAAAGGTTTCCAGCAGAAAGAAGGAATTGATTACACAGAGATATTTTCGCGGTTGTGAAGTCGACAACAATTCGATCGATGTTGAGCATTGTTGCGGAGGGCTTGCACTTGGAGCAGTTAGACGTGAAAACTGCTTTCCTCCATGGTGACTTAGAGGAGGAAATCTATATGCAGCAACCGGAAGGCTTCTCAGTGAAAGGAAAAGAGAAGCTGGTATGCAAATTGAAGAAGAGCCTATACGGCTTAAAGCAAGCGCCTAGACAGTGGTACAAGAAGTTTGACGGATTTATGCAGAAAAATGGCTACATGAAGTGTAATGCTGACCATTGTTGCTACTTCAGGCGGTTCGAGTCGGCTATATCATTTTGCTACTTTATGTCGATGACATGTTAGTAGCCGGTTTCGGACATGGGCGAGATCAAGAAGTTGAAGAAGCAACTATCGTGGAATTGAAATGAAGGACTTGGTGAAGCAAAGCAAATTCTAGGGATGAGAATTTGTAGAGACAAGCAAAATGGTGTTTTGCGGTTGTCACGAGCCAAGTATGTTGATCAAATCCGCAAAGGTTCAACATGAGCGGTGCAAAGCCCGGCCAAGACGCCATTAACGAATCATTTCCGTCTATCCAGCGACCAGTCTCCTAAGAGAAGAGGAGAGAAACTTCATGGCTAAAATTCCATATGCCTCGACCATTGGAAGTTTGATGTATGCCATGGTTTGTACCAGACCAGGATATTGCTCATGCGATGGGAGTTGTGAGCGGATATATGGCAAATCTGAAGCGACATTGGGATGCGATAAAGTGGATATTGAGATATCTACGGGGAACTCATCGAGAAATTCTTATGCTTTAGGCGAGGCGAAGTGAAACTCACGAGGTTTCGTAGAGATGCGATTTTGCTGGTGAGGTAGATCGCAGAAGAAGCACTACCGGTTATGTCTTTACAGTTGGTGCTACTGCAGTTAGTTGGATTTCGCAGATACAGAAGATTGTTGCGTTATCAACTACAGAAGCAGAGTACGTGGCAGTAACCGAGGCTAGCAAAGAGATGATATGGTTACAAGGTTTGTTGGCAGAATTGGGTTTCGAACAGGAGAAGAATGTCTTGCGCAGTGATAGTCAGAGTGCGATACATCTGGCAAAGAATTCGGCATTTCATTCCAGAACCAAACATATTGGACTCCGTTATCACTTCATCAGATCACTTTTGGAAGATGGAGTATTGACGCTTGAAAAGATTCAAGGCAGCAAGAATCCAGCCGACATGATGACAAAGACAGTAACCAAGGAGAAACTGGAGCTATGCTCAGCTTCAGTTGGTCTTCTGCAATGAAGACAGAGGTGGTGACCCACATCATATTTTTCACGAAGCTACAAAATGAGATGTAGTAAGGTGAAGCCAGATTGTGAAGACAGATTGAAATCAGTCTTCAAGTGGGAGATTGTTAGTGTCAACAAAGGAAGCAAGAACACCAACAAAGAAGAAAAAGAAAGTCAAGAATGAGGGGCTTGAAGATTGGCTTGTCAAAAATTGTGGATTGAATTTGGAATCACCATAGCCAATGTCAAAGATGGAGGGTTGAAGGTTGTGCATACATCTCCAAATTTTTCCCTATAAATAGAGCTATCATTTGCATTGTAAACACACCACAATCACCACCAAAAACACAAAACATCTTGTGTAGAGAGAAAAGAGAGAGATCTTGTGTAGAGAGAGAGTTTCAGTGTAGAAGCTATACACGAGAGATAAAAGTGAGTGGAGTGATAAAACCTTTGCGTAGGTAGAGAAAAATACAGTGTAGTATTTTTTGTACTCCTCCTTTTGTGATAGTGAAATATATTGGTGTGGGTCCGTGGACGTAGGCAGTTTGGCCGAACCACGTTAAATCTCGGTGTTTTATATTTGTGCTTATTTTAGCGTCCATTATTTTTTCTCAGTCGCATTTATTCGTCCCACTGATCTTGGGCGGAATTAGCAGCGCCTAGTTCCCCAACAGAGATTTGCTTTGATCAATGAAGGCGCATGAGGATAGATATAGATCAATAAAATAAGAAAGGAAGAAAACGTTTTTAGTTTGTGGCTTGGCTTATAGATCAATAAAATAAGAAAGGAGGAAGATGTTTTTAGTTTGTGATTTGGCTATCTAGCTAGAACCCTTCAAGGATGAACGGGAGCATTCTAGCATATATAGTATAGGTTATAATTGGTTTGGAACGAAATATAACACATAACGAGATGGGCCGGTGTGGAACACCCACACGGGCGCGAGCAGCCCTCGAGCGATCATTCTCTATTAATTCTGGTCATCGCTTCCGAGTGGTCCTTTGCGTGGATTTCTTCAAATAAACTCACAAAGAAGTTCTACTTCTACCCAAAGATTTATTGACTCACGGCATTAAAATAAATTACAACTCCATTGATTTGACTTTTTTTCCAGAGAATAACCAATTACGAAAAATCCTAACAATAATGCTAATAGAAACATAGTCTCTTTTTAAGTCTCGTATATAACTGGTTCAAATGCAGCCGGCTTTTGAGTTTGGCATTCATTTGAGAGTGACAAGAACCTCTCTTCTATTACTTTATGTCTCCTAACTGGGATAGCCCCAGTTAGTAGTCTAGCCAGTTAGAGGGAAAATGTTTTGTACATCATATATTAACATGTGTTGACGTCGGATTTCGCGGATCCTAGCCAATCAATAACTTGACCTGAAGATCAGAGGTGACCTCCAGCTCAAGCAAATATAAGTGGTTAAAAGGTAGGAACTGGGTCCCAGATATGATAAGAATAATTGAGTAAATAGGTTTATTGCTCTACTCCTTCCGAAAACAAAAAAATCCCTCTCTAAAGGAAACCAGCCCCTCTTATTTATAGACTGTGAGGGGTGACATGACTTATTACATGACTGAATTCGGACACGATCCGTACTTTGGAGTTTGGGGTGCACTTGGTAGTTCCGACACAACTAGTTACAAAGGATTTTCGGTAAGTACAATTAAACTATAAAATTCAACAAAAGTAAAAAAGTCAACCAAAGTACAAAGGTAGTTGGATGTCTAAATAACTACTTCAACTGCTTCGTTTGACTTGACTTCAACGAGCGTGACCTGATGTACATGACCCGACTTCTTCGACCGGACCCGAAAGGCCCGACCTCTGAGTAACACTGGGATTCGGCTTGGGCTGGTACAAGTCCTGGCAATCCCAACTTGGAGGTGGTTTGGGTCGCGCCCGCCCATTTCTCTCGGATCTGCTCCGACCCGATTAGGCGCATATGCAACAACATGCATGACATGACTGTGGAGAATGGATAAGATCTTAGTGAGCCAAAAGACGCGTGGTGGAAGCGCCAACTCCAAAACTTGAACTCGCCATAGATGAAAATCAACTAGTTGAAGAGTTTCTTGCTCCACACCAAAATTAAATTACTCCCTCCTCCGTCCCAGTTATATAGTCCATTTTTCCTTTCATAGGGATTAAGAATGTGGTTTAAAAGGTAAATTTTGTGAATTGTGTTCCTAATTTACATATTAAATTATTAATTTTTAAATTAATAGTTACAAGTATAGTATTTAATAAGAGCATATTTGTAAAATAATACAAAATATGCTTTGTAATATGAAAATAAGACTATATAATTAGGACAAATAGAAAAAGGAAAGGTGAACCAAATAATAATTGGGACGGAGGGAGTATGTATCTTCGTTCCAATTTTGTTGTTGCTATATATTTTATGTGTTATCACTCTAAATTATGTATTATTTCTTAATGTTAAGCTAATTAAAAAGTTTAATCAAATTGTCTAGTTAATTATACTTTAATGTGTAGTTAATGTCCATTTAAATAAAATGTATTTAATCAAGTATAATAATATTTTTCAACAAATTGTATTTTTGTCAAATTCAAAGAAAATGAAAATAATGAATTGTGTGTATTTGGTTTAAGATCTGGTGTTGATAGAGTGAAGTTGAGATAGTGAAATGCGATAACAAAGTCATTATTTTAGTGCAAAATAACACCAAAATGGTATTATATTGTAGGTTGGAGATCCTCTAGTCCTTAATATTTTACTAATTAGCATATGACATTTTTCGTCCAAGAATTTTGAAAAGAAAATGACGAAAAACAAAATAAAACAACACGGTTATACTTGTAGTTGTCCCTCATTTCTTGAATTACCGAACTTTGAGGCCTGTGAAATACTTGCCCCTTATTTCAAAACAAATTAACAAATTTTTCGAATGAAAAATCATGAGAGAGATTTATTCCAAAAAAAAAAATCATTAGAGAGAGAATATCTGTTTATGTGAGTTTGATCATAAAATTGGATGACAACAAGTATTAATTTAAAAAAAATGAAAACAAAAAGAAAAAAAGGAAAAAGCGAGAGAGCATAATGCATTAGTCAGTTCACACGATATTTTTTTTTAATGCAAATTGAGGATCATAGGGGTGGGGTGTGATATCTCCAATTCAGAACAAACCGATAAAGGGATACTTTACCACTAGGTCAAACCTTTTGGACAGGTCAGTTCCCACAATTGTATGCCCTCGCTCTGAAGAAATTGAGACGAGACAATTCATCCCAACATGCGACCCACACAATTGACACAATTGAGTATTTTTTTCCTTATTTTTATTTTTTTATAATAGTTTGCGATTTTCCTTATTTTCCATACGTCACTCTCATAAAGTGGACCAAACTCGAGACGCTATACAAGACACCCTAGATGAATTGGGGTCCCTCGACTCCCAACGTGCCACCACAACCCAAGTCATGTCCTATGATCTTACAAATACCGATTTAATGTCACGTAGGCACATGTAATTAATATACCTGCAAGACACGTATTTATCTAATACTCCCTCCGTCCCAATTATATAGGATTTCTTTTGAGTAGAAAAATGTAATATTATTATTAACCATGTAAATCACTTCGTACAATCACACTAAAAAAAAGTGGCAATCGATCCAACAAATTACAATCAACACCGACCGATAAAGAAAATGTAGCATGGGCGTGGACAACCACGTTCGCCTCACAGTGAACATGATGGCAAGTACCACCCCTCTATCTCACTAAAAAGATGAAGACACGGGTGGGAGCTAGAAGAGGCAGCGACCCCATTAACGAGCAAGAGGCTGTCAGATTCAACGACCGAGAGAGGAAGACCATGTTCTTCGGCCAACTTCAATCCTTCCAACAACGCAAACCCTTCGGCAAGTTCCACAGACAGGGCACCTGACATAACCTTGGTCATACAACCAACCACCACCCTTTCTGTATCTCGAATGACAGCCCCCATAGCGCAGGAGTTCCCCACGTCCCCATCGCGGCGTCAACATTCAGCTTATAACCCATTACCAGCCTACACCATCTTGCCAACCTCCGTTGTTGTCCCCCGTGCTATTTACCAGTCGACTGTTGCTGAATTGAGAGAAATTCCATAATAGCATTAGCAACAGCCGTCGGTGGCAGCCGCTTCCCCGTACATTTCTTGATTGCGTTCAAACCAGATCATCTATGTAGTAACTACAATTATGCGCTGATCCTCTATCCTCAAGTGCTCAACAATATCATGAATGATTTGTGCAAGAGGGACTGAGACTAAGTACTTTTTCATTGAGGACCAAAGACCCCTCTCGTTCCATACCACCTTTGCTTTGGGACAAGCAAACAAAACATGATGGATTGATAAAGGCCACTTTTAGTTGTGAAGTTGTCCAATTATATAGGCCTCTTTTTATTCTTTTTAATCAATAAGCATGCTTTAAAGACATTTATTAATTCCTGTCACTTTTAGATTCATTAATAAGGGTAAATTGAGAAAAAATGCTTATTATTTACTTTTCCAATGAATTAAAACCTTAATCATTGCAAGATGTCAAAACTTTGAAAACCTGGGAACGTCTCAAAATTTGCATATGTGATATATGATTGCCTTTTACTTAATTTACCCGCCCACCCACTCCACCCAACAAGAAATTATTTGTGAGCTTGTTTGGCAAAATTATTTTGAAAAGAAAAGAGAATTTTAAAAGAATGTAATAATAATAAATAAATAAATAATAGGAAAACATGAAAGATGATATCTTCTTCTACTTCTACTTCTTATTGTTATTATTATTTTAAGGAAATATAATATCTTATTGTGCAATGCGGAGTTAAGAGGATAAACATACACGATTTGGTCAGATATCCACAGTGGGTACCGTATGGTACCCACAGTGGGCACGTGGCGCCACGTCATCACACCGTGGCGCCACATCATCACACCAAAAAAAAAATTTTTTTTTTTTTGAATTTTTTTTGGTATCTACGTTAAATTAGATGAATAATACATAACTGCCCCCGATGGTGGGGGGCCTCACCCGACCCCTATAATTTGTTTCCGATTGTGGGTAGAGGTACCCAGTGGGTACCGGATCGTAACTGTAAACATACATTTGGGAACAATTTTGTCAAACAAACGCTAAAGAATGGGAAAAAAAGTTGATGTTCTTGTGAAACACGTACAACGATATATAATGTAGCTCTCGTGCATATATAATCAAATCTAATGGATAAGATTTTCTGAGTGCATGTTGTTGTGACTAGAAATTTTACCCTAAAAAAAATTTGAAAGCTTGAGTGTTGTTTCTGGCAGATTTTGACCTGTCTTTCTTGAATTCAATTCAATGGGTCAACTAACAAGTAACGTGTTGTGTATGCCAACCACATTCGTTATCTTTGTACATGATTGTCCAATTCAACGCATATGGCTTGGCAATATTTAATGGCCTGTCGTAACCCACTGATTAATGTTATTTTAGTATACAAAATGACAAATGAATTGATAAATTAATATTTAAATGTTGTAACTATTGATTTTGAAAATAATGTAACATGTGAAAAAATAAGTTTTGCTATATTTATTAACATATATATCAAATTGTAAGCTATATGGTAGTAAATTTCTAAACTATTTGATGTAGTATATCGACGAATTACCGTCAAAGGATGACTCTTTGAGTGCTCTAGTATATATATAATTAAACGTGAGAGTCTACATGAAGATTGCTAACCAATGTTTTAGCATATGTCACAGATATTGAATTGGCAATAGGAAAAAATAATAATTGAAAAGAGTCCAAATTCATTGTCCCATTCAGTTAAAAATAGCCCACTTTGTTGAATTAATACATTTTGATTTTGAATGTCGATGACTACTATATTGATTGGATTAGAGTGCTAATGAAATAGGAAATGATACAACAAATGTGGATTTATATGCAAAGTGGCAGTGTGGTTTGCCCCAAAACCAAGACCTCGTGCTCTATTTTTTGTGCTTTTGGTTCTCTCCCGGCTAAAAGAGTACACACATATTATAAAGTGTATTAATTCGACAATTTTAATTTGATGAAATTGTTAAAATGGCAGAAATGACATATCAAATTTGGATTCCATCTTGGTTCAACACTTTCACATCTCTTGAAAATCCTACTGGAATTCCTTCCATTTTCAAAAAATAATAAAATTAAATTATCAAGAACAAGAAACGAGATATCAGTTATCAAGATTTAGTTTTTTTTTTAATACAAAGTGGGAAATCGTAGGGTGGGGTGGTGTTTCGAACCCAGGCTAATCACCTGATATGAGGGTCCCTTTTCCATTAAGCCAACCCCATTTAACAAATATGGATTCAGTTTGGGTTCAACACTTTCTCATCTTTTGAAAGTCCTAATGGAACTCCTCCCATGTTCAATAATAAATAAAATGATGAGTGCTTGTTTAATCCACTTATTTTTGCCATTAGTATCAAACAAGTTCTAATTCGGCACACTCTTTTAAAAGTGATGGTTTGTGTATTTCGTTAGTTAATTACCATATCGATCCCGTTGAACCTACAGAATTTCCACAAAGTCCACTAGCAAAGAAAGAAATAATTGTAACGTTCTAGTTGATTGCAAAATGATGAAAAATAAATATATTTTCTAATTTTATAGAAAACAATTTCCATTTCCGGTAGTTTCAAATTTCATGGAAAATTATCCTAAACATGCTTAAGAGACTTGTACCACACAATTTCATTTTGATTTTCAATTTTGTGTCAAACAGTGAAAATAGATATTGATTTCCACGAATGTATCTTTTTTTTTTTTTTTGAAAATTAATTAAATAAAATAAAACTTGATCCTTTAAAATTGCATTGTCCGATGCTTCTAACTGTTAGTTTTGTGAAAACTTGTAAATTATAAGTCAATAGATCCTTCGAATCGTCTTACAAGTCCAAGACATTATTCCCTTCAAGTGAAGCTTTCAAAAATATATTCAAGAGCAACGAAGCATTATCATTTTTCCTTATATTTTGTTTTATAGAGTATTTTTTTAAGACTAATTAGCACAATAAGGACCTATTTTTAATTTTAATTGCACAAGAAGGACCTTTGAATATAAAATAACAATATCGCCTTTCAGTTTAATTCAATTGAATATAAAACTTTCTCATGTATGTAGATTGGTCCTAACAATTTCTAAAAGTTTTTATTTCAACTTTTACTTTTGTTATATGTCTGTTTTGATCCATAAGTTAATAAAAGGACAAATTTGGTGCCCACAGTGAGTCTTCATTTTTGTTTTCTAATTTGATGATATTTTAGTGTGTGTCCGTGTATACTTTTTTGTCTAAAAATTTGTTAAAATTTGAGTTTTTGGATGAATAGTGGTAGGGACCACGAGATGTGTGGATAATAATGAGTAATGATGTGAGATGTGTGAGGAAACTTTGACTTTTAGTAGCAAGTGATTTTTAGGTGAAAATAAGTGAAAACGAATACATGCGTAATTAACTAATTATTAAAAATATAAAAAATGATTTATGAAGAAAAGATGTGAAACCAAAATATTAACAGTTGGCCATTTTAATGTTTTAGTTCTAATAATGATATTAAATTACAATTGACCAAATTTACGAACATAGTTAAAATTGAAAAAGAAATTGGTTTTTTTTAATTGGGGTTGCGTTGGCCATGATGTTTTTCCATTTCTTTTGCTTCAAAATTTTTTATTTATCGCGTATCTTGTTAAAAAAAAATTATTTGTTAACTATAAAAGTAAAAACCAAAATGGTCTTTTCAATTTTGACTAATTATTTAAGAATAATATTGTTACTTTTAAATGTATATCCTTAAATTTGGTAGATTGTAATTCAGTGTTATTATTAAGAGTAAAAAATAAATTTAACCACATGCTACATCTATTTATTATTTTTTATAATTTAAATTAAAATATTATCATTTTGAAAAAGAAAAATCAAGAAAAATTATTATATGGATCATAAATTTCTTTTTATTAGTTTATGGATCTAAATAAAAATATAAGAAAAATAAAAGTTGAAATGATAATTTTTAGAAAACGGTTAATTAGGACCAATATGTACATATTAAAAGCTCTCTATTCAATTGAATTATTAGATATTTTATTTGAATTAAACCAAAGAATATCATTGTTCTTTTATATTTAAAAGTTCAGGTTATGCAATCAAAGTTGAAAATACGTCTTTAAATGCTAAACTTTTTAAAATAGGTACTTGATTCACACAGACCCTAAAGTTTGTTATTGTGTAGTTAATTTTTTATTTTCTAATATATCTCTATTTATAATGTATTTGTTATTTTTATTTGTTATTTTTTGAATGGTATAAAGTATTGCTATTAGTAAAAGTAGATTATCATTTTTAATATAAGGACATATTCAAACATACATAAGTAATTTTTTAAAATAATATTTATCATAATTTATTTAATTTAAATGAAAATCAAATTGTGTCTACCTTAATGGGAGAGGACTTACATTGAAGAGAAAAAAAAAGAAAAGAAAATAAAAAGGAGATGACTATTTATTTATTGAAGCCAATTAGACTATTTATTTATTAAAGCCAATTACTTGCCTTTAAAAAATAATAATAATATTAACTTTTTATTCACACAAAACTCTTCAATATTTTCAAATTTTCTAAGAAATTTTTTCTGCTGTCAGATTCGACGCAAACCAGCCATATTATTATTTCTTTTTAATAATATAAACCAGCCATATTGTTAGTTGTGGGTGTCTCGATCTCGATCGATGAGACATGACATCCATTCATGAACAGCAAAAGATCAGCAAAATCGTTTTATATAAAACTCTCTCACTCTCTTCCTTGTCTCTTTCTCTCTCTACTTTGTCTGCAAATCACAAAAGTTAAAATCTTGTTTAATTTCTATTGTTGCTTAGTTGAGCACTAATTCCCAAAACTCCAAGAATGGGATATTTCCCTATCAGTTCTTCAATTTTCATAACTTCTTGATTCATATGACCACCTTTCATTTTCACTTCTCATTTTCGATTCAAATTATTCCACCATTTCCAGATCTTGAGTCAAGCTTGTTTTCAACCAAAAACCCATAAATTTTCAATCTTTAAAACCCACCAAAAATATCCCAAAAATCACATCTTCTCTTTTCTTTCTCTGATATGGAACACGTTTATAAGCTCATATTAATCATAGGATTAACCTCATTAACATTCTTAACAATTCTTTTACTTGTATTCTTTTGCTGTAGAAGAAGAAAGCCCCAAAATGTTCCAAGAGATGTTGAAGCTAGCAAAGAAATTGGTGGGCTGGTAAATGCAGAGGAATTCCTGATAAAGTTTCAAGATTTTGAAGATCTAACTGTACATGTATTACTAGATGCCCCTGGTGAGGTAATAGGAAAATCTAGCTATGGAACTCTGTACAGGGCTAGTTTGGTCAATTCAAATTCACTGACATTGTTAAGGTTCTTGAGACCTACTTGTACATTGAGGATGAAAGAAGTTGTACCTGTTATAGAGTTGTTGGGGTCTATTAGGCACCCAAATTTGGTGCCTTTAAATGCATTTTATGCAGGGCCTAGAGGGGAGAAGCTTCTTGTTCATCCTTTTTATGGGCTTGGAAATTTGGCTCAATTCATTAGAGGTAAGACTCTTGCAGTTAGATTTAATTTCTTGCTGGTATTGAATTCTTACATTCTAAGATTTTGTTTGGTTAATGTTTTTTAGGAAAAAGGGTAGATGATTGTTTTGTTGAAACTTGTAGAATTAGATTAGCTCTTCTTCTAGAAATGGTTATGTGATTTCCCAATTAGGGCTTTGTTTGGATAAACAATGTTTGATTTAGAATTAAGTTTTTGACATATTTGGGGGTAGAATGTGATAGAATTAAATACTTTGTACTATCCACTTTTTCAAGACTCATTTCTGTATGTTTTTTACCGAACTGAAACGTTTTTGAACACTTCCAAACGAGCCCTAAAATGTATGGATCTGAATTGTGTCCTTATGAAAAGGGGATCTCCATACACTTTAGTGTCCTGAGGAATTATTTACTGTCTTATTCGCATGAAAAATTAAATTTGTTTTTTTTTTTATTTGCATTTTTCCTTCATTACTTGTTCATTTAATAATCTGGTGGATGTTGGACAAAGACTTTAGGAAAAGCTTGGTGAGTAGTATTTGGCTGGACTTTTAATGGTATTTGTCTATCTCTATCATTCAGAACCACCCCCCAACCCCCCGGGGCATGTCTATATACCATTTCATATTTCTTACTTTGAATAATTCCTATACATATGTGTGTACCATACAACAAAATTCAAATATGTTGTTCCGTTTCGTTGTCTCCTTAGTTGTCTCAGTTACTTAGAATATTCCACATATACAATTTGTAGATGTGGAGTATTCTGATTGGATGTGACAGTTAAGGAGACCACAAATGGAATAGTAGATTTGGATTCCGATAGACATTGTAATATATATGGAGTAGAAAAATAATTTTCTTCGTTGGACAGATGGTAATGGCGAGGCTCACAAATGGCCGATCATATGTAGGATCTCGATCGGCATTGCTAGAGGACTTCATTGTCTTCATACAGCATTTGGGAAGCCAATAGTCCACGGAAATCTCAAGTCTAAGAATGTACTATTGGATCGTAATTATCAACCGTACGTCTCCGATTTTGGCATGCATCTTCTCTTGAATCCAACGGCTGGGCAACAAATGCTCGAAGCATCTGCTTCTCAGGGATATAAAGCTCCCGAGTTGATTAAAATGAAAGACGTGAGTGAAGAAAGTGACATTTATAGCCTTGGCATAATACTTCTAGAATTACTTACTGGAAAAGAGCCGATAGACGAAAACCCTATTCCTGATCAAGACTTTTATTTGCCTAATACTTTGAGGGCTGCAATTCTTGATGATCGAATTACTGATTTGTATCATCCCGACATTCTTCTCAGTCAAAACAAAGATCGGACGGTTGTGACCGAAGATCATATTCTTAGATTTTTTCAACTTGCTATGGCTTGTTGTTCACCCTCGACTCCCCTTCGGCCTGATATTAAGCAAATTCTTGACAAGCTTGAAGAAATTGCCAAGTGAGAATCTTTGAATTGTGGTCTAAAGTTGAACAAGATGATCATGAAAGTCAGTTTGTCAACTAGATCATGATATGGACTTACTTTTAGCCCAGTGGGACGCTCGTTGAAGCAAACCGCTTAGACGGATTTTTTGTGGAAATTACACCATGTTGAAGGTAGTACTTTGTAAGATTTTAAAGATCTAATGAAGAAGAGGAGAATACAACAATGTCCTTGCATGTTCTTCGGGATTTTAAGGTAGTATTTTTGTAAGATGTTAAGGATCTAGTTCGTTTAGATGAGTCGAGAAAAAGGATTCTTAAACGAGTAAAACGACCCCAAACTTGTTGGGAATAGGGCAGTGAGGAAAATGAAGACGGAGGTGGAAATTTCACTTGCACTGCTTCCGGTGATCGGTCGAGCAATTAGGTGATCATGAAGTCTGTGAAAGGATATGTATTTCCAGTTTTCTCATTATTTCTGAATTCAACACCTTGTAACATTCTTTACTGCATATCACAGATTCAACAGACGTGCATGCTGACAGAATACAACTCTGATTTCTTGCCCTTCAAATTTCGTTGTGGGATTGGATGGTGTTATTAAGCTTGAGTGTGGGTTTATTCTGTCAGAAAACAAACTGAATTTGTTTGGACATCCTTGATGATTTTGCTGACTTTTGCAATATTTTCCCATCCAAGTCGAAAAGAACTACTATCAAGAACGAGAAATTTCAAGCACCCGCGCGGGGTGCTTGAATAGTGAACCCGCACACACACAGCCCCCCGGCGAAAGGCGGTGGGGCCCGGGGTGGGGGGGCAGTTCAAATTTCTGGTCCCGCGTGGGGACCAGAAACCTGCTTCTATCAAGAATCGAAGTTCCTTTTTGCAGCACAAAATTAATCTCCTATTCACGGTGCGTGTGTGTAAGAGGATCTTTAACCATCTTAATTCTTACATAACAAGTTTATGGATACTAGTTTTAAGTACGTGCATTTTGCACGTAATATAAATTGATAATTTTTTCAATCGTAAATTTTTAAGTTTTAACTTTAAATTTTTTCAAATAGTATAAAATTAAAGCAACTCATAACTCGAACGTGCAAACTAAATGACACTTTTGACCATTTTATATTGTAAGTAAAAACATTGGTACCTCAATTTTCTACCAAGTTAGTCCAAACATCTAATCAACAAAAAATCAAAAATTCTTTCCCAATAAAATTAGTCACATATATTTGAGTTGATTAAATATGATACTAATCCAATTTTAATACTATAAAAACATTATATCCTAATTAGAAAGTCATGAAAGATGTTATAGAAAAGAAAAATGATCAATATACATTTTTAAATTATACGCATTGAATAAAAATACATTATATATTGAAATATTTGTAGTTTAATCAAATTAAAGTAATTTTAAAAATCGCTCAAAAATTAGTTTTATAATCATTTTTGTAAAATTATTAGACTACAAAAATGTTTGTGACATGATTTTCAAATCAAATTAAAAGATTATCATACAATTACATGACTTTGTAAAAGATTTGTTTTCAAAAAAAAAGTTATTAATAATCATTTTAAGTCATATTCATTGAATAAAATCAAAATATTTTAGAATATTTGTAATTTAATTTCTTCAACATTATATGAAGAGTCACTCATTAATTATTTATATAAATATCTTTCTTTAATAAGGGTATTTTAGACTAAATAAAAGATAAATGAGGATATTATTGAAAATTAAAAGATTTCCAAACATTCTCACTTTTTAATATAGTATAGATTATTGTTTTGTTGTCTACATGTGAACATGTTACATCGCCCATACATCAATAAATGGGCGTTACCTACCCTTCCCTACCAGCAAAGAAAACACGTGTCATGTACCGCTTATGTGTAGATATCATAACATACCCACATATGGGTAACGGAACAAAACCCAAAGTTTACAAAGAAACAGGTTGCATGATAGAGAGAGAATTATTTTCGGTCAACAACCCAATGTTTCACATGTACTTCTCCAATAAGGCAGTGAGCAAAGATACCGGAACTAGTGTCGCTACGATTATACACATGGGTAGCTCCTGTTCTCTATTACAGTAAAATACATGGGCACAAATGAACATAACTTCAATTTGAAGGATAAGTTCCTATCGGTTTACAGGCGTGAATTCAAGAAATCTATGAAGCTTGTTTCACGTGTAACACTGTTTTCTAAATAATCAAAACCGCACAAATATAGCCAGCTCTAATTTCACAATTTAAAGAAAAAATAAAAATCGAGATAAATATAGTCAGCCAACAAAGAAGAGACATCTCATGGAGCATTTAGCATCCAGCTACGTTTGTTACTCCAAAACTTGCTTCAAGACCAGTAACCACAATATAGACAGGCGGACGCTAATGTTTGCTTCTCCGACTCTGAGTCCTAATAAATCCCGTCACATAAGGTCGCCAGAAGCAGTACGCTTCTGCCACCTCATCTCTTCATACCAATGATGGCTGCATTCTAAGATCATCTCACTGACAGTATCATCACAGGCGCAATTCAGCTATAGGCTTAGATTGCATTCGGACAAAGGTTTCATCATTCTCTATAGATATAAATATAGTATCGACCCCCAAATTTGACGACCATTTAGTGACAGTATTCATGAGATTTATAAAGGGATGCAAGTCAAGCGATTATATGGATATGGGAACCAATATGCACAACAGCTACGCTTCGGGGCCTCCTGCAAACAAGCTAACAAGGCCTCAAATACTTGGGCTGAAAGTTGATGGGCTCGAAAAAGCTCACCATCCACATTCCATACGCCCTCCTTTCCGACAGATGTGAATGTGAACGCAGGTGTCTGTTCAGAAGACATGAAAAATGTCACAATGGAATACAATAGCTCAGAACAGTAGAAATAAGGGGTTGGAGTGGTGAATGTACTTTATGATGTTCAACAAAGTGGAAATCCAGAGGTTTCCCACCTCTCTTTGTAAGCTGAATCAGGTGCCTGAATACAAGCCAAGAATAATTCAAAAAAAAAAAAAATGATGTTATCGTCAGTACTTGTTTGATTGAGCTACCTTTGTAGTAAGAATTGATTTTTGAAAAAATAGGTAGTTGAAAAATGAAGTGTGTAAAAACCTATAAGTCCCATAGAATGTCAATGTGTGGTTAAAAATGAATTTGACGGAAAATGGACTTTGAAAGCTAAAACAAGCAAGCTCTTAAAACCATAGTGACGAGATGTCTATTTAGAAGGTCCAAGTGCTTTATATGACCCACAAACTTTTATTTTTATTTTTTTCACTTTTTAGCAACACTCCTTTGAATCATCAATATTTCCTCAAAATGAAGAATGGACCATACATGCGCTAAGTTTGCATTCATTTTAACCTTTTTTCTACCTAAAAATTGACATCTACTTCTGAGTAAGTAAAAGCTCGATACTAAAGTCATTATTATCACACGCAAAACAGTAAGTAAAAGTTCGACATTAACTTCATTATTATCAAACACAAAAAGGTTAGTTCTTAACAAAATAATAGTTATCCCAACATACGCTAAATAGGTAAATAGACAGAGATAAATGCTCGGGATTACCATAAATAAGCAGGGCGAGGACAATCTCTAATCAAGATAAGATGCAAAAACCCGTCTGAAAGGTGAGCATCAGCAACAAGGCCATCAGGTGCTTTTTCATTACGGCAAGAGATAACAGCAGCACCAACACTAAGAAAATGTCCTTTGGACTTCAACCATCTTGATCCGTCTGAACTTGGAACTGAGTATGGGGGACCCACTAACGTGTTAACACCTTTTGTGTTACATATACTGCAGTTTGCACGACAACGCATTCGATTAGACTTGGTACGGAGGCATCGAGATGCTCTAGTCGCAATATCTGGGGACTCCTTCAATGGTGTTGAGTTTCCTTTTTCCGGTTCTAGTTGTAGATAACTCAGTTCTGCCTCATATGACCTTAAAGTAAACACCACAAAGGAAAACATTAACAATAGTTGCAATTTGGCACATCCTATAAGAGAAACTAAGTGTGTATTCAGGTAAACTTTAAGCTTGCTAAAAGCTTATTTTTGAGGTTAAATAGGAGTGAGACTATGAGATGTGGTTGATATTCATATTTGACTTTGACTGAGTAGAAGAAGTTAATTTTTAGATTGAAAAAAGTTAAAACAAACACAGCATAAAAAAGAACTTATTGCATACCTATGCTGAAGAAACACCTTCGTTCCAGCGTAATCATATCGTTTAGGACCCATCCACCGATAATTTTCACTTTCTCGAATGACGTCTCCATAGAACCCGTACCTAATAATGCTCAAGAAAAGTCGATTAAAAAAGTTGAAATCATAAAATGCAGGGTGAAACAAAATTCTTCTGTGGCACAATTATCCTCACTCAGAAAACTGGGGTCTGGGGCATTAATCAAGTGTAAAGTTTCATTTAAAAAGTATGTCCGTCAATCCTATTCTAACAATTTCACTGGAGGAATAACAATATTGTATTGCATGATAATATTGTAAAGAAAAACCACAACATAATTTTCTCCTACAACGGATATTTACATCAAATTATATTTTGCTCTTATTGCAATGTCACATGCAAAATTTTGAGAAAAATGCCGTTATAGGTGCAATTAGTAAGCAAAACTGAGAGATGACGAATGATATATGAATACCCAGCAAAAGAAGCGGCATAGCGTACACAGGGTTCATTGCTCGATGAAGGTGTCGTTTTCCATTTTACGATTTGAGCAACATCAAGCTTCACCCTTTTTCCAAGAACAATCTGCAATGCTGATGTCACAGGGTCTCGAGCTCCAGTCGTGCTGTAAAAAATAAATTTTAGTGACTTTTTGAGCCCAGTATAACATAAAGACAGCGTAATACAAGACATGTGTCCAAGAAAACTTTCATTTTGTTAAAACTAACTTTTTTGACTGAATAGCGATCAGGACCATAAAATGTGTAGATAATAATTAGTAATTAGTGATTTGAGATGTGCTTTAATATTGAAATTTGACTTTAACTCAGTAGTAGAAGTTAATTTTAAGTAGAAATAAGTTAAGTCACAGGCTGAACACATAAATTGACACACTCAGCAACAAATAATGAAATTCAGTTTAACACATCACTGGCCAATAAAACATAAGTATTACTCAGTAATAAATTACAGTATAGTAATCATGAAAAAGATTAGTCACTGAACATATGCTTGATTACTTCATTATATATTTATATGGTTTCACTAATATAGCAACTGATATCATCTTTACTCCCCCACGTCCAAGATATTCATGAAGAGGAAAAAGATGCTAAACATACCAAATCACAATTGCATCAGTAGATCCAGCAGGAATGATTCCAATTCTAAAGTGCTCATTTGGAAAAGAAAACTCGGGATCTTGTTCTGCATAAAACATAAAAAATGCAGTAGTTGGAGATGAAACACAACTTAATTGTCTGCTATGAAGCATACAAATATAGTGCTATAGAGTGGATGACTACTTCTAAAGTGTAACGTTTCCCAGATACATTCACTTCATGCATATTTAGCTAAGGATAAAGTAACACTAATTATAAAACAAGTAATTTTTCTTTATTGATTGAAGTTGGAAACAAACAAGTTGATGTAAGTTGAGATTTTTACTTTAAAAAAAGGCAAAGTAGCACTTCTAAACAAAACATTAGTTAAAGGTCACATTTACTCGCGAACAGAATGAGAAGGACCCTTTGTTTAATATCAACCTAGTGAACCTACCAGAATTCAGGACTTTGGGTCTATTATGGTCGGAGCCTGTGAGAAGAGGAGACTGATCATTATGATCAGAACACTCGAAAGTTGGTTCCTTTGGATTATAAATTGTAGAATTCAACTCAATTTCAGAAGACTCTAACATTGGTTCCTCAGGATTATAAATTCTTGAATTCAACTCCTTTTCAATTGGATGGACGGAAACTCCAGGATCTGGTGGATATGGAGCTTTATGCCTTGATAAGAGAAGACCATTAAGAATTTCATTGAAGAATCCATCTCCACCCTATAGACGTTCAGGAAGAAGGCAATAACATTAATACAAACATAGAAGTAACCCAATTATATATATCTGATAAGAAAGTCAACATTAAGAGCGAATCATCGTGTGTGGAGAAATCATATTGAAGCAAGATTATATCAGTATATTACTAATAACCTACCAAGAGCAAACACTAAAAGATGACAATGTTCTATGAAAATATAAAATCTGACAATGCGGGAGACTTACAACAGCTACAACACCATCATAGGAGCTAAGCTCCCGGTTTGCAATGGAGGTCATTACATCACGTGCATGCCCTGCCTTCTGTGTCACAATCACCTGAGGAGAAGTATAAAAGTATAAAGAGGTTGTTGCTGTTGTGTTGCACAAAATGGAACACTGCCAACTCTGAGAAAGTTGCAAGCTGAAGTCTGAGTTGACAGTGATTATTAATAACACGATTATGAACAAGCAATCAGTTCCTCTGAGGAAATCCACGATTGTGAACTTGTGATTGGGTCTGTCTGTATTTTTTGTGACTTCCATTTATGCCAACTTCTGGAAGTAGCTATCAATGGCATGAGTGATTTTTATAAACTTTGTTTGTTGAAGTAATAGGACCAAGAGAGTCCTATCTATTGATCAACATAATGCATTTGACTGCTATTTCAAGAACAAAGCATCTAATATTACAGGCAGCTTTATGTTATTGTTTACAATTTGCATACGGGCGATGACATGTGAAGCATACAAGCAAATGAAAGTGATCCATGCGATGTATAAGATTTATCACTAGCAAAATTATAGAACTTCCAGAGCATGTTTGGCAAGTAGTTTATAGAGACTCTATTTGATGGGTGTTTATAAACTGGGGTAAATGAACGGTGGGGAAATGGATTTTGATTTGATCTTTATTTGAAGTCAACTTGACAGATTTGACATGACCAATAAGTTGCTCATTATGTATCTCTCTCCCAATTCAATTCCAACTTCCCAGGAGAGCCCTCCAACTTCACGGACCCATGACATCCCTCCTAGTGTCTCCATCATCCCCTTCTTCACAACGATGACATGTTTGTCTCTCCTCCATTTACCCTTTTCTACCTCTATCCAGATTATGCACTTCCTATGTCTCTTCAAATGTTAACCAAATTCAACATTGGTTTCTTGAACCATCATTGACTCTTCGCTCCCCCATTGCAATCTCCTTGTTATTAGAACAGATTAGTTTCTCGCTTTCCTCTTTTCTCTGCTAGGGGAAAAATTGAAGAAGAAAGAGATGCAACACCCCACGTGGCAAGTGAAGGGGTAGTCCTGTAGTTTGCTAGGCCTGAGGCGAACCTTTTAAAATGGCCCCTTTATTTATTCTTTCCGTGAAGTTAATAAAAAGTGACACACGAGACTCAACTACGACCACAGTAAAAATTAGTCAATGCACAGTAATAATCCAAAAGAATATACAAAACTCAATCAGAGCACCAACACCGAGACACGAGTGCTGAGCCCGCGAGTCGCTGCTCTCTCTTCTTTTTTCTTTTTTTCGGTTTGCAACTATTCCCTTCTTTTCCTTTTTTTTTTCCCATCCCATTTGAATAAACATTGCTAAAAATGGGCCTAAATTTTCTCAAATAAAAAATGGGCCTAAAAGTTTGGATTGAATGTTTGAATTGTTCTTTCGTTACTCTTAAAATTGAACCTAAAAATTTGGGTAGAATTCAAATTTGGGCCCCCTTCAATTAAAAATTAAAAAAAAAAAAACGTATAATACACAATTGGATCTCAGGTATAACGGATTAAAATGAGCCCACCGAAAGGTCGGGCCTAAGGCGACCGCCCAAATCCAACACTTGACAATGATGTGTCTGAACACTAACAGTGGCATATCAGTGCTTCCTAGTTCTCAAGAATATACTTCTTGGACAAGATGAATTTACCATAAATGTATAGCACAAGAATGTGAAGAAAACATTTCTTATCACATCATAAGGAACAAGCTTTAAAGGAACAAGCTTTAAAGTGACCATGCACCAAAGCATCTACAGAATGTGAAAGATCCTAAACGAGTTTTACTTCCAAAGATATAAGCTACAGTTTACCTTTGTTTTGACTTTGGCCCGGGAAAATATTGGAGCTACTGCTTCCCAAATTCCACGTCCATTTCCTTTCCCACTCCTTGGGTGAACAAAAACCTAGTCAATCACAAACAGATTCTGGAAAAACTTTTCTGCTAGCTTATTTCCTTCTAATTTTACACTAAAGTTTGAAAAACTGACATTTAAATCAGCTAGTAACAGTAACTGAAACATACCAAAAGATTCTTAGGTCGCATAGGTTCCATACCCAGTGAAGCATTAATTTGATCAACCCAGGCCTTACAAATCTTCCAGTTCTTATGACCAAAAGTGTATACAAATGGGGTCAAAAGACAAGGGAGGGTCTTTGTCCTCTGGACAGCATGCACAGTAAATCGATACATCTGCAGGAGCAGATAAAACCTTACTATCTAAAGAATTATTTTCATGTTATAAAGGTGGAAATGAATGTAGAAATAATGAGAATACACAGATAACCTGTGATGAGTGGCCCAAGATATATCCTCCAGTCCCAAGAGCTGGCTCATGCACCAAACCCCAGCCAAGGTACTCAACGGCATAAACATCAGAAAACTTAGTTTCGTCACTCTTTGAAATGGATCTTAAGCCGAAACAAGATGATTCATCTTTTTCCTGTTTTAATTAAAAGAAAATAACATCATTTAAAAGATAGGTATGAGCATTTGTAAAATTGCGTATACGTAATCCCAAGGTCTAACATTTTAGTTAGGAAAAGACAAACTGAATGGAATAAAAGCAGATGTCATATGTGAAGTTCATCGGTGCTCGTTATAAATTATAATATTTAATAGTCAACAAAAGAGTCTTTGTTAAGATTCATCATTAAAGTTTTTAAATAATACTAGTAGAAAGACATAAGAAAGATTTTCATTGACATGAGATCTTATGATAGATACTTTAGTTAGCATATACAAATTTTACAAAAACAATACAGCCTCTGTCACTATTATATTGCTAAAGCAGTTGACTTTGCCATTTCAAGTAGATTGACAGGGAATGTGTAGAGTTTCACTGAGTATTTCTCAACATTGTTGAGAAATATTGCATGTGTCATGAAAGTTCAGTATTCCATTGAAAGGTTCTTCCAAAACAATATAACATATTAATTGCTCTCTCAGGTGCTACTTCACGAGAAGAATATCGAGGACGTAAAAGGTTTAAGCCAACACTGTATACGAAAATTGAAATGCTGGTCTCCGGAGTTTAGACATTTAACTTTGATTCGTATAATGCTTTTGAGAGTGACTAACATATCTTGGAAGATATTTTCATGGCTAATGAAATTGGGGATTCCAGACTCAAATGTAGGTTACTGATGTATGTAGCTAACCTGGGGGTAGTCTGTAGTGATAGAAGCCAAAGGAAATTTGGGGAAATATAGGTAGCATTTAGTTACTCAAATGTGGAAGTAATTTGGAGGCTTGTATATGAACAGAATGCTATATGGAGGGTGATTGCTGACAAGTACAATCACAAGATAGGCCACTAGCTTTCAAAAGCTTGTTCACTGGCGGACGGGTGAGCATCACGAAAGGAATTAGATATTTTTGGTATGTATCTCCCATGTTTATCACTCTTAACTTTCTTTCTCCAAATGTATATGATATATTACTTATTTCTTTAACTAAATAAGTTATTGAATATAAATCTTACCTTGCTTCGTGTTGAAGATAAGATTTAAAATTATACTTTATGCCTTTATGGCCCTCTTTGAAAGCTTAAGCTTTTCGATGAGTCAACAGGGCAAACCCATTTACTAAAACATTGTGCACATGTAGACTTTAATGAGTGTCTCGTCTACAGCTGAGATGGAGTGTTGCAAATAAAATTAGATAACATAGGCATCTCTAGCAACTTAAGCTTTTAAATCAAGTGATTCAGTATTTTTACAATAACTAACTTCCGACTTTCCAACTTTAACCACAGAAAATCATTTGTTCTAAAATTTCATCAGTGGGACGTTTCCTCTTCAAAATCATCATATACCCCTAACTTTTCAAGTTCCACAGAACTTTCAAAACTAGCAATGAACTGAATTAACGTAATTGAAGGGTGATAGGATTTTTTTTTTTTTTACCACTTTTTCCACTTCTTTATCCATTTTTATCCATTATTTCTTTTGGTCCAACTAATCGCATCCATATATCTCGGGGACCTACATCGGGGGACCTACATCTACTACACAAATCTCCACCATTCAACTCCACTGATTCTTTCTCCTCTTTTACATAAAAATCTATCAAAAACCATAAAAAATCAATCATATCATCCTTTGAATTAGAACAAATAATAACTATCATCAATAACCAGAAATCATAGTGGGATTAAAAACAAGCCAACTGCAGTCAAACTGCAGCAATTTTTTCTAATCAGGTGAACAAACAGAGCTTCAAAGTAATCAGCATTTTATCCATTCAGTTGATCGTCAACGGCGTAATAAGATAAACAATGAAAATAAAGCAATTAATTGATATAGACGAATTTCTCCAATTAAAATACAAATAAAAGATCGTCCAGTCAGGAAATCATAAGAAAAATAACTTTTTAATTCAAAGGGAGAAAATAAAACCTACGCCATATGTAGATTCAGCCAATTGCCAGGACAATCCATCAAATTTCTGGGTGAGAACAACCGCTCCAACAGTATCCAATAAAAAATTTGAGCTCAAAACTGAGTCTTCACCGCCATCATTAAAAGGTATGGTTGGGTTAGAATCATCCAGCGAATAGCCATTTTCCTCTCTCTCCATCAGCAATTTATCACAGATGTATTACGTATACAAACTCTGAAACGCCTAAGATAACATATCACCCAATTTTTCCAATAACTTAAGGTAAGTTAACGATATCGGTGTTAGAAAATGAGCAAATTCGCATTTGGAGAGAGTCCGAGAGAGACAAAGGTTAATTTTCACGGTATATTTTGGCATTCGAACGTCGGCCGAGAAAAATGGGTGTGTGTTTTTGTCGCTATGGAGCAGTAAACAAATAACAGGAAAAAGTAATTGTTGTTATAAAAGTATAGAAATAATAGAGAGAATTTAGAGAGATGAATTAGAGATTAGGAATGAATTTCAATTTAATAACTTGAGCGCATTTATAGGAAAGCTTGAATAAGCGTAATGAAGTAATTCACAATAATTTAAGTCAGGGACGTAATAATCGTATTAAAGTGACATAATAATTTGGTCTATATT
The DNA here is from genome assembly GCA_018223645.1 of Jasminum sambac. NCBI lineage: Eukaryota > Viridiplantae > Streptophyta > Magnoliopsida > Lamiales > Oleaceae > Jasminum > Jasminum sambac. The sequence continues at coordinate 9,045,807 of CP073645.1, read as the reverse complement.
AATAAAATAATACACGTACTATTTTTATAATTAGAATAGTATTTGATTGTATCGTTTTGATTCGTAATTTGGAAAAACCTAACGAAAATAGTCGCAAACTGAAGAATAGTGCATTAGAGCCATAAATATTCTCTCCCCGTGTCGAGATCATTAAATTCCCTGCGTCTTCTTTCCGTTAAAGCGTAACTCACAAGGAAAATCCAAATGAAACATTTCATGAAAAAATAGACTAGCCATTGTTTCATTATATTGAGGAATTATTACTCCGCAGAAATCATCATTATTTGAATACTAAATCATTGTCATTACGAACTCGACGTTTAATAGATAAGCTATCTAATTCTCTTGTCGTTAATAATATTCCAGCTAAAACGCCCAATAAGGCTTTGATTAAAAACCTACGAATGCTTAAAAACTGATCAAATAGAATGACTATTATTCGTTAATATTTCATTGTGTCACTCATTAAAAACCTGTTAGGAAAAAACCCACCCGATAAACTCCCGATGGGAAAAGAAAAAGAGTCAAAGCGTATTTTATCTGAAAAGTATGCTAGACATTTCCAAAATCTTCTTATCGATTTGTATATGATGTCGAATATCATGATATCAAGTTTGATCTTTAACCACGTTAAATCTCCACGCTGAATTTAAATTTAGATTTGATACAATATCGTGTTATTGAGATTATAATTTAATCATTGATCTCATTTCTTTCAAGGGATAGATACTTGAGATGTATCTAAATCTCTATAAGATTTCCTAAATATACTTTACTTGAAGCGGATATCGCATTCTTCTGTTTGGCAAATAAAACTTGGATTTGGAATAAAACATCGATCAAGGAAAAGTCTGATTGGATAATGTCAACAATATCGATGTAGATATTTATTAGTAGTTGCATCTGCGTGCAATAATACATTCAAACCTCTTGAAGGTTCTCTTTCATTCACTTGATATCACTTTAATCATTAAGGCATATATTTCGGCATCGGACTTCGTGGAAAAATCCTCACTATTGTTGATAGTATGCAAAAAGATATCTTTGAAACATTGTGTCGACACTTTATATTTTATTCTTTCATGTCTAAACATCGATAAGCGATGGGATAATACTCTCAATCCAATTTCTCCAGCATAATATAGTCTGGCGGCGTATCTTATCTATCTGAAGTATGCCTCAGTTATTAGCCAATGCTTCCCATAATTTGCTTTTATATGATTAGTAAATCCAGTAGTATCTCATTACAGGTTGTGCTAACTATCAAAACATCTTAGTGATATAATTTAGATGTTATCTTTTATATAAAGCTTAGTTATTATTTCAGCGTAGGATATAATTGAGCTGCCTATCATTTCGAATTTTAAGTACTCACCTCCGGAGAAAATTTAGAATACTCTAGATCATATATGTTCTTATCGGAGAAAAGTACTGACAATTTATATACGTTTGCACCATATTGGCCTTTATACTGGAAAGGATTTTAAATAATTTGTCACATAATATCAAAATAGTCTGGCCAGATCTCAATTTGATATCAATAATATTTTGAGCGTATACGTTTGATAACTATACCATTTAATCTTGAAAAATGAATATATAGAAATTGGGTGGGAAATGAAATTTTGTAATTAATTTTTTAATTCTAAAAATTGATAGTTTGAGCGGGAAAATGATCTCATTTTATAGATATATAGATTATTCGCTCTTTATTTAGGCCTTGTTCTATTTGGTATTAACCAAATCCACACGCAATTTCGTATACCTCATACTCATTTTTAACCACACACACATTTCCCAAAATAATATTAACCACACATTTTTACACGGAATACCGCGCGAAACAATTAAACCCCCAATCAAACAAGGCCTTAGAAGTGAAGTTGTTAGAAGTGGATAAAAAAATGGTGAGGACCCTCAAATACATGCTAAGAGTTGATCAGTTGGGAAGGAATACAAGTTGTAAGTCAAGAGTGAGTTCGGGCTAATTTTTTATTTATTATTATTATTATTATTATTATTATTATTATTATTTAGAGCAAAGCTAAAAGATGTGTATAATTAAAAATAACAGCCTTGACCTCCTTCCTATATGGGGAGAATAACATCTCTCTATCGCTTATGTAAACCAATTAGATTTTATATGTGGGGTCATCTTATTATTTCAGGACTAATAAAAAATTGTAACATTCCCGTATGGGGAGAATAATATGTCCCCATATAGCAAGGAGATCATTTTTGTTAAAAATAGAGTCTTGATCTCCTCCGTATATGGGGAGAATAATATCTCTCCATCGCTTATGTGGAATGATTTGTTATCCACACGGGTACCAAATAAAAAAAAAATCGCATGTGAAATTTTAATATGAAATCAGATGTAATTTCATGAAATCATATGTGATTTCACAACCATCATGTCTGATCCGGTACCTTAAACAGTACTCACACGAGTAATATATCATTTTCGGTAATCCAATTATTCCTATCATTTTCGCTAATCCAATTATTCCCATACCCTATCTCAAAATTATGTAAGACAAAAGGATGGGAAGAAAATACTTTTTGTTTGAAGTTACACCCCATTTTTGAACGGTTGTTAGTATACTCATTTTAATGTATTTTTATAAATAGAAAGGAAAGAAAAAATAGAGTTGAATGGTAGAGATAAAAGTGGACCATATATGATATATATGGATGTAATTTATTTGACCAAATTTAAATTTTAAACAGTAGGAGAAAATATAAATTATAATTTATATGCAAACATGTTAAACTTTTATCACCACTTTCTCTAATTTTTGAATTTTTTAATAAAAAAGTTAATCAGTCAATATCTTTACCTCTCATTAATAATATATAGGTTTCAGACACTGAGACTAGAAAAAAATAGTCCTTTAAAAAGGCAGAAAGTGTAACTAAACGGTATAATCAAATTATGAACATTTATAAACTTACAAGATTAAACTTAGCCAATTATAAGCTTAAAAAAGTATGAAACATATAAAACAATAAACTCAACCTAAGTCAAGTTTTGCCTTTAACCGTCGCTTAAGTGAGATCGAAATGAGTTTCTTATTTGCCCCTGTCAAAAGTTCTCGGAATTTCACTCCTTGATTTTCCGTTATCAAACTGAAAAACGCAAGCCGGATGATTGCAGAGCCAAAAACTAAAATTGATACTTATTATACTCTGCATGTAGAATGCTAAACATTGTAAAAGGCATAGAACAAATCCTCTTTCTCTAAAAGTTGGTACTCTCTTGTTTGATTGAGAGTCTTGAGACAAACAATGGATCTTCAAAGATACGAAATTGTTACAAGTTAAATATATACATACATACATCTTTAAACTTCTATGACACTGCGATTTCTGGGACAACAGTGTAAACTATTACATCATCCATATCGGAACTCCTTACTGAGTATTGAAAAGTCCATCCATGGCATGCGCCCGCATGAACGCCATTCTTATTGACAGCAAATATAGCACCTACAAAATCAGGATATTTTCGCGCAATTCTTGATATGGCATCCTCAGCAGCTATCTTAGGTTCCATACCTAACCTCATACTCTCCACAACCTGGTAGCTGTACAACAACAACAACAACTGTAATTTGTAACTCAAAACCTTGTAATAGGAGACAACAGAAAGCTGCAAGATTTTTTGACAGACAATTGACAAGAGTTTGTCTTTGAGTCAATAAGCCCCTTGTTCGAATGCCTAAAAATTAACTTCTAATACTCACTCAAAATCAAATTTTCGTATTAACTACACATTCTAAACTACTAGTATTATCCTAGTCCCATCCTAGTCCAGGTCACTATTCAACCTACAGATTTAGTTTTTAACAAAATAAAAGTTTACACGAATACACTTAAGTATTATAACTTATATGGGTAATATAAATTCTTCTTTGTCTAACTTATGTAGAGAACTTTTGTACCACAAAGTCATATCCAAGTTGATAGCTAAATTTCTGTGGAAGGTTTTGATTTTAGAATGAAGTACCATGGAAGAAAACGCATCATAATATCGCCATCTCCAGTCGCACCACATGCTCCAACCTCGGAGTCAGCATATGCCGAAGATCCAGCGATAGGTCCATCGCCAACCCTGCAAACCAAAAGTTTCCTCAAATAGAAGTTCATTCATGTTGAAGCAGCGTTTTAAGCGAGAATTTTCTCCAGCCAGTAGCCACTTTGCATGATCGTGGGCCCCATGTGCGGGGTCCATGTGTACAACAAACAATGCTTGTGTTCTACGAGTAGTCTTATAGTGGGTAATTGTGAATATCAGTGGACATCAGACACATCAAAATTAATTTAATTTCAAACGTATATACATTAATCCAAAATATTTGACATGCATAACTATTTTTACCTGCCGGGGATTTTGAAAGTGGCCCCATTAGTCGATGTTCCAACTGCAATGTGTCCCATCTTTAAGAGAAACACAAATAAAAAATCATACCCATCTCAAAAATACAGAAAAATGAAAAGGAAATTCAAGGGAGAAAAACAGCTTACTTTGTCAATAACAGCCATGGATATTGTATCATGATTGTGATGACTAATCTGACAAGATCCTATGTCACCAAAATCTGACAAACTGGAATTCATACAGATCTCCTCACCAAGGCTTACAGTTTTCTCAGCATGGTAAGGACCACAGCCATTGACAGGGACAACATTTTTCCTAAAATTAGGCTGGCACTTGTTTTGTTTCCATTTGGTCCATTTAGCTATAGATTCTTCAGAGCTTAGGTTTGTGGGCCCCGGAAGCCCCATAGAAATGGCAAAGACAGATGCTTGCTCCCCAACAAGCATAGAGTGTTTGGTGTGCTGCATTACTAATCTTGCAGCTTTGATTCCATCGGTCACATACCTCATTCCAGCAACAGCTCCAACCTCCATCGTCACCTATACATGCCTTAGCATGTACAAAGTAGATGTCACTTAGTGGCAGATTTGGCATGTCGGCTTAGACATTACTGGACAGAGGTTTAAGAGCTTGTTTGGTAAAACTTAAAATTTAATCACTTTTTCTTATTTTCATTTTCAATTGCACGCTCTTTAGAAAACGTGTCTCACATTTCTCCATAATCTCTGTTACTTTTTTAAACACAAGATTTACCAAACAAGCTCAAAATTTATGTACCCCGTTCATGATCATGGCATCAATTGTAGTTTCTCCACTTTCATCTGGACTTCCACCAGGACCAACTGTTCAGGAAGATAAACTTTGGAGTAAACCTTGTACCAATGGTGTAAAGAAACAAATCCCACATGTACTGAACTATAAGATAAATCTTGAGGACATCCAACTTGATTATTTGCAGCAAAAACAGGGATTCTTGTTTCATTAAAGCTATAATTACGGAATTGGTGATTTATGGAACTTAGCTATTTTCAGGCATCTTGGGTTTCACACAGCTGAAATTTAGCCCGTGTTCTCCTACAAGTTTTAACACATTTTTACACACAAATCTTGTGGGACCTACTTGTACTACATAAATCTTCATCATTCAATTCCACTCATTCTCTATCCTATATCACATCAAATCACATAAAAACACACATCCTAACACCCTTTTAGTATCAAATGAATTTCATGGTTAGCAGAAACCTTGCTCTCATGCATTTAAAGAGTCAGCATCTACAAACAAACAGTGATCAAGAATTCTATCAATCATTATTTTTATTTTCTTTTGCAAGATTTGGATGAAATAATAGCCACCCATCCTCGTGGTACTAACACATTCTCAAGATTTTGATTACACAGATGTTTGCTAAGCAAAATGGTAGGGGATGTAAATATAGCCTTATCTAACAACTTAAACTTTCACATTAATATGTTGAAGAGCTGAAGTTCAAACACAGAACTGGAAAAGATCCTAAGGTCAAGTCCTGCTGCCTCACATTGAATAGTGCTAAAAGGGTATACATATGGTTTTCCATTTGCTTCAGGTTTTAGATTAAATACCACAACATATATTAAAAGTAATCCAAAAATTACAGTCTCGAGTCAAAATAGCATTTCACAACGTAATCCAAAAATTACAGTCTCAAAATCAAGAAGCATTTCACAAAAGATACCAACCTGTACCGTCGCATCTTAATTCCTCACAAGTAGAACAACCTTCGACAACTGCATCCATGGCTGAAAGCCCGCTATCAACAGTTCTCCAGGCTGCTCTAACAGCTTCCAAGAAGGGCCAAGTGCTCACAACTAACGGGTATTTCCCTCGACTCTTGACCTCTTCCCCAGATGCCTATTTTGGATAAAGCGGAAATATAGTCAAGCCAAATGTAACAAAAATAATAACATACAATAATCGTCAATCCTTCTATAACATATAAAATTTGTACAAATTGTCAATACTTTTTTGACTGAGAGAGATGGAATAATTACCCACAATCACTAAGGTTTAAAATGTTATTAGTAATAAATCTTCCTCTATTTACTTTTCTTAAATCTAACTTAGCTTCAAGAAAACAAGATGGTAGCCATTAGCCAACATCTGCTGTCATTGTTTACTTCCCTTCAATCAATCTCCCAAGCTCTACTTAAACGTCGATTCTTTCAATCGGTTTGAGAAAATATTGAGTGTGCATTGCATTCGAATGGGTAGGTAATAGAATTTTAATTCGAGTAGGACATAAAATGCACAGGATTTAGCATCTGGTCAAAATCAAAAGTCCATCCATAAGCAGATAAGCTTCAAAAATAGATAAAAGAAAATAAAATCAATTCCTAAAAACAAAGATGAAACGGGAAGAAAAGTTAACATCGCCAATCTGGTTAAAATCAAACACCCAAACTACACTAATTGAACTAAATTGAAAACCCGAGAGGGAGACATCTGAAGCGGCAGAAGTATAAAAAGCATTAATTAAAGAAAAATTATATCCCATTAGGTCGAGAATTGAATGACAGGAAATGCATATAACTCATTTCGCCAACACAGAGCAAATAAATAAATAAATTTGAAAAACTCCAAAAAAATACAGTAACAATCCAGATTATCACGCTTGCTGAAATGGATCAACATGTGTAAGACCCAAATTAAAATTGGCTAAAAGGGAAAGTACTATATTACCAAACAGAGAAATGCGACGACGAACATGTACTGAGTAATTGGAAGTTTGTTGGAGCTGACAGCCATCATGCTCGTCGTCGGAGAAATTGTTATGTGCCCTTGGCAGTGTGTGTCAATGGTTGTTCGATACAAATTTTGGGCATCTCTTGGTTATAGCCTTGTAGGTCCAAAGAGAACGTAATATTCCAATTCATGTAGTGTAATTAATGTGACCGAGGATCTTAAATGACACTCCCCCCACCGCAATTATATTCATATTTTTTTGGGTTATTTTCGTATTATCTCCCCAACCTTTCCAGTTTGTTATAATTCCCACCCCTTTTTTTTTTTTGCCCTCCAGGAATCCCAACCTATAATTAATTGTCAGCACAAGCCCCCGATAACAGATTCCGTCCAAATCTACCGTTAACTCTCCATTTTTTATTTTTTTGTGGTCTTCCTTGAGGGGCGCAAACTATTTTTCCTTTATTTCTTGACCCACTTGACCCGTTTCTTGCATCCGAATAATAAATGGCAAACTTTACACGCTTCCGTCAAATCAAAAGCCACTCCCATATGTACTACCCTTCGAACTACCAAGCACTCCAAACCTCCCAACCACCAGAATTTGTGCTCTGCAAGTGCTCGCCGCCAAAAAATAGTGATGGATGGTGTACAATAGTGATGGATGGTGTAAAATATTAGTGGATGGTGCTTAATTTTACTTTGTAGATTGTATTTTGTTGTTGTTATGACTTGAGGTTCAATTGTAATTTGTGTTATGCTATGCTGTGGTAAGATTGGAGACAAGAGAAGGGACGGAGACAAAGGGTTGTATTTTGTTGTTGTTGGTATGAGTTGATGTTCAGTTGTAAACTGTGTTGTGCTGTGCTGTGGTAGAATTGGAGACAGGATAAGGGTAGAGACAATGGGTTGTCTGTGTTTCAAGTCCATTAAAGTAGATTGTCACTACGGAACCCCATTCTTTTAAGTTTGTTTCATTGTAGAACCCCATTCTTTTACATGTGTTTCATTATAGAACCCCATTCTTTTTAATATGTTTCATTACAAGATCTTATTCATGTAGGGCTGTTATTCAACTCTAAGACAGTTCTTGCTGCTGGAGCTATATCTCTAGGCTGAACGTTCCTTTCCTCCAAAGCTCTTAAACGATCTTCTAGTCATCCATTTTCACCTTCGAGAATGCGGATTTAGTCTTCAGATCTGCGAATGTTACGCAGTAGCCCACGCACAACCACTTTCGAACGGTCGCAAATTGACCGGTCATACCAGCAAAAATACTTATAGTTGGGTCCCTACAAGTACATAGCATTAACTGTGAATGCTACAAATTAAATAGTTAACAAATATGAGCACTTACCGGTTTTTCGCACAAAAAGAAACGCCGGCATGGATTAGCATCAGTCTAAGATATTTTCATTGATACAAAACCTCCATAGTGGCAGCGATACCCATCCATAGGCATGGTGGTCTCAGAAAATTTTTTCAAATTTGAAAAAGAAGAAAGAAAATAGTTATTGACTGAAGATGGGGCAAAATATGTGCCATTTATTACCGGGTGCAAGAAAAAGGTCAAGAAATAAAGGAAAAATAGTTTGCCTACAATGCCCCTCAAGGGAAGACCACAAAAAGACAAAAAATGGAGAGTTAACGGTAGATTTGGACGGAATCTGTTATCGGGGGCTTGTGCTAACAATTAATTATAGGTTGAGGTCCCTAGATGGCGAAAAAAAAGAATTGGGTGGGCATTGTAACAAACTGGAAAGGTTGGAGGGGTAATGCGAAAATAATCCTATTTTTTTTAGATATCTTAATTATATAGGTTTTTTTATATTTATTTATCATTATACCCCAATTAATTTTTATATTTTAAAGTTTTTTTTATAATTTTAATAATCTTTTAGGCTCATTAAAAAGGATAAAGTAAAAAAAATTATTTAAATTATTTATTTTTTAATACAAATCTTAATCCACGTCAAAAATTAAAGTGGCATAGGCATCTTTGCCTTGAAATGTTTTTACAAGAACAGATAATAGTATTACTATAGTGTTATATTGTTTGGAAATAGATTAATGATTGAAATTGTGCAACTAATGTGATCCCGACAGTAAAAATTCAACATTTGAAGAGTTTTTTTGAATAAATAGAGGGGAAGATCATAAAGCTAGTGGTAAAGATCATTTTTTTCCCGCTCCCCTATCTGGCTAGCTCTCAAGATTGTTCATTTGTATGATGTTTTCCATCCAATCAATTGAGCCAGCTAGGTATTAAGACTTCCCACAAAGATGATCTTGATTTTTTTTTATCTTTTGAAGTCACAAAACCATCTCGAACCATATCTTAATACACTCAAAATGTGATGTGTGTCGATAACTAGTGTTAGCCGCCAACTTTTTTGAATTTTTGACAAATTTTTATAAATTTTGATGTGAAATATGAGAGAGAATGAGTGGAGTTGAATGATGAAGATTTATGTAATATATGTAGATTCCACGAAATATGTGGATGTAATTAGTTTAATCAAAATAGAGAATAAATTAAAATATGCAAAAAATTATTTTTAAAAAAGTGACAAAATGACTTAGCTAACAGGCGCTAAATGTTGAAGTCCCTATTATAAGACAATCTTGACATTTTTCTTATCTTTCAAAGTCCAATTTCAATTTTAATGACCGTCCTATGTGTAAAACTTAATTTTACGTCAACATCTTTGTTCTGCTTTGATCTGGGGTGATTAGAATTATTAGTCGTCTATCTATTGATAAACCGTATACTCACAATTTTTAACCACACATTATTTCTAACACTCAGAAGTAAACTATGCCAAAGAGGCACAAATACACAACCTTCATTTCTGATTCAAATGAAAAGGAAACAAATAGTTTCTAAGGAGATAAAATCCAAATCAATTATCCTGAGAATGGATTTACATGGTAACACATAAACAGACTCCCACTGCTGGAGTGAAACATCAATCAGCTATTGAATTTATCAATATTCCGACCATCCAATCCCACGCATGTTATTGTTCATAGCCGGATCTAATAAATCTGTTCATTATGTCCAATTCATTCAACCCAAATTACCTCCAAACCGTTTCATTTGCATCTGTGAAAATCGCGTTGTGATGTTCAATCAAACACTGTATAGCTTCAATAGCACCTAAATCAACTGGCGATTCATCGTCCAAAGGTATAGAAGATGTGTCTTCATTTTCACCCTCATCTGCATGCGAAAGAATCAAATTTTAAGTTAATTAAAATGCACACGCATAGAAAATAGCTAGACATAACGCCTAAACCGTAAATCACCTGCAAGTGGGTCCCACGTATTGTAGTTCGATGCAGCATTGGCATTTATCTTGTTATCAATTTTTGACGGACGGCTCCAGAATTCTTTGTAGAGTTCTGGTCGTTGTCCCTTCTGCCACATAATGATTGGAGCCATTTCTACAGCAAGGCTTTGAGCATCCATCTGCCATACATTTGCAATATTGAATATATGAGGTAGAATTATACAAGGCAAAGCAACAATTTGTCCGCATACACTCACAGTGTGTGTGTGAGTGTGTGTGTTATGAGAGCGTGTGTGAGAGAGAGAGAGAGAGAGAGAGAGAGAGAGAGAGAGAGAACCTTGTTAAGAAGAGACTTCTGACTAGTACGGAGTAAAAGTGCGGTAACTAATTCCAGAGTCATAAAATTGACAGTTGGAAGCTTCTTAAGTATATTTCTCATTAGATGTATGCTAGAGCCGGGCATTTGAATTTCGTTATATAACTCAAAGGTTGTTAATGGCTCTGGAAGACTTGCAATGTAACACTTCATAAGAGCCGCAACATCAACTGGATTTACACCCTCTGGCAGTGCTGCATTCGGTTCTGAACATGCTGAAAAGTAAATAAGAGTTTTGCCACTCGACCAACCAGTAAAACAGACAGATTGACAAAACATATATGTGGTATAATCCTTAGAATTCCACATCATTTGTTTACATTGGATTTTTTGGAGTGATGAAAATAATATTTAGTGACTGAATCCATATAAAATTTAGGTCTTACACAAGTACCTTGATTGTACAAGGTACTTGTGATGAAAATATATGTGGTATAATCCTTAGAATTCCACATCATTTGTTTACATTGGATTTTTTGGAGTGATGAAAATAATATTTAGTGACTGAATCCATATAAAATTTAGGTCTTAAACAAGTACCTTGATTGTACAAGGAAACTAACTGTCGAATAACCTTTTTGTCTCCGAGAGCCTTGAACAACTCTTGTGAGTTCAATCCTAAACCATAAAACCATTAAGGTTACTCTAAATAAAAGTTGGTCAAGTGATGTAAACCACCGCAATTAAATGATTGTTTCTGTTCTCATCGATGTACCTGATAATACGAGATGATCTGCACACTTCACCAAAATCAAAGGAACGGGACTTCTAGACTCTTGTCGCTGGACCGTAATCTCAATTGGGACTCCAAATACTGAGATATAGAAAAGGAATTTAAAAATAAAATAAAATAAAATAAAAAGAAGAAGAAGAAAGGAAACAAGGCATAAAAATCCTACCATCAGTGCTTGCAACTCCCTGCAGAAATGGAAAAAGATTCATATAAAATCACTAAACATTAACAGAAGGGCTTAATGGGTCGCCCGACTTGGGGGCATGTTGGTTGGTTGTTTTGATTTTGGGGGGCAAGGGGTGGGGGACGATTGTAGGGAAAGCATACTTTTTGCCATCGCTCAATATCGTGCATGAGCGTCTTGCTTTTTTGTGCAGTCTTCTTGGCTACCTGTACAACAATTATATCATGAATACACCTCCGTCACTCTAAAGAAGAAAACCTCGTCTAAATTGAGTATGAATCTAAATTGAGTATGAAACACGATTCTTTGTACTTTAAAGAAGAATGGTAAATGTGTGGATGAAACTTGTTTTATGGCAATTGTTAATAATCCTAGTAGGCAGATTTATTACCTCTTCGACTTTTGTCTTCCCAACAACAACCTTATCTTTCGTCTCTGTAAATCCCTTCCTTAAAAACATGCCAGTAGTTGCAGCAGCAGAAATGAACTTCTCCTGCATGGCTTGCCTCTTAGCTGGTTGCTGAAAGAGGGCCCACCGGCTTTTGACCACGGACCCCACTTTCTCTGCCACATCAGCAACATTTCCTTTGGCGTCCTTTGCAACCTCCCCCACGAAAGTACCCGCAGATTCTCCAGCTTCTTTGAGCTTCACCCCTGTTCGCTAATACCAGGGCTTAAGTCTACACATACAATGAAAAAATTCACATTGCAAACGGTTGAGCAAATGTAAAATTGAGTAGAAATTACCTGAGGATTGAAAAAAATCACTAGCTTTCTCTTGCCACGGGGGTGAAACGACTGAAGGCATTTGCAGTGCACCAATTACTTATTTCACCTCCAAAGATAAATCTACTTCACCTATACTGGTATCGAAATTCAAGCGCAACATAAGATAAGGATTCAAATTTTTTATAGTAATTTCTTCTTTATCGTTTATAATTATCACTCTGCACAAAATCACCATCCACATTGTAACAAAATCCTTCACTAAGTCAGATTATCGAAAACCTAAAAATCAAATTCTCCACAAATATAAACGTGTAACTCTGCTATCTATGAAGATTCTTAGAAAATTACCAACACAAAATTATAACTCAAATTGTGTCTCAACACAAAATTACCATCCAAATCGTAACAAAATGCTTTAATAAGTGAGATTATCCGAAACCTGAACATCAAATGATCTGCATATATAAACATATAACTCTGCTATATATGAAGATTCATCAAGGATTACAGTGGCAAGAGCAATTCGACAGGGCCTCAGAGGAAAAGAAAAATCCAAATTACCGAAGAAAATAATCAGATAACTTCGGTGAATCCCACAACTGTGTGAGAAGTTTAAAAATCTCTATCGTTTTGGAATAGATTCCTTCGATATAAATAGAATCTGAAAGATCGATTCTCCAAAAACCCTTAAGAGAGATGGGGGTTTTTACCTTTAAGTAGCGATGATCAGATGCGAAGACTCTAGAAACGGAACGGTGGAGATTGGAGAATCGGAATAACAATTCCTGCTATGGAAAAATTGAAAGCGATGAAAAGTCAAATCATTTAATAATTCGCATTTGGAGTATATACTTGAAGACGGGTCACAATCCGTGGGCCCTATAAAGGTCGTCTCTTGACGCAGCAATAGACATAACGGCTCTGCGCTTCTTCCGTGATTTTGAATTTTCTAACGTCAACTTTGGTTTGAAATCTCAACCGCAATTTGAAACTCATTCTGTGTTTGGATTTTTCCCATTTTCTAAAATCTAATTTTTCTGTTTTTTAATTGGGATTGTGTTAAAGATCCATGGATAATATTGTAATATTATCTACAAACGATGATGATCATTGGCTGAGGATATGACATTAAATTCATTTATCGTCTTAAATCGTACATTTAAAATAACAAAGCAATTACTATCAATCTATTTCCACAAACCGAGTTTGACCCCTTGAAATTATGCTTCATCACGAAATTTACAAAGAGTTGTGCTATTCACACCAACAATTTTAATCCATACACCCACCTTTTTTTTTTTTTCAATTCCAATTTTACCCCTCGCGTAATAAAACAAGGTGGGTGCACGGAGAAATTTTGGATGCTCGGCCGGGGTGGCCGAGCATCCCAAAAACACCTCGGCCAAGGCTGGCCGAGCCCCATATGATGGGGCTCGGCCTGCCTTGGCCGAGCTCCCTCGTGGGGAGCTCGGCCAATCTTGGCCGAGCCCCTTTGTGGGTGCTCGGCCACTCCGGCCGAGCATCAAAAAAAAAAAATTTATTTTTTTTAAAAATTGATTGATAATGTAATTAATTAATATTTTTTTGATATTATTTTTTGATTTGGGGAATAAAGATGTGATGTATGAGTTGGATCGAACGGGACGAAACCGCACATTATAGATTTAGTGTCCGAACTCCGTTTTGGATAAATAATATACCGATTTTGGGTAACTCGACGCCACGAGTCGAACTCATTGCGTTGCGATGATGTACGATGGATTTTGGCCATCCGATGATAAAATAAAATTAAAAACAAATAAATGAAAAAAAATTAAATTATTCGAAAAATAGCAAAACGTTGATTTCGCTGCCTAAACGCACTCGTTTTCACCTCAAGAAGTGAAAGATGCTATTTTTAGCATGCACCCTGACAAAGCCCCAGGACCTGATGGCATGAATCCGGGCTTCTTTCAACACCACTGGGATGTGGTTGAACATGATGTGGTGAATACTTGCTTGAACATTGTCAGTACCTGTAGTTTCCCAGAGGGGTTGAATGATACTTCATTGATTTTAATTCCCAAGAAGCAGGTCCCAGAGTCCATGGGGGATTTGAGACCTATCTCGCTTTGCAACGTCTTGTATAAGATTGTTGCTAAACTTTTGGCCAACCGTTTGAAGACCCTCTTGCCGAACATAATCTCCGAAACCCAAAGTGCGTTCATACCCGGGAGATCTATCACGGACAACATTATGATCGCATTTGAAGTGATGCATTACATGAAAAGGAAGACTCAAGGTAAGGAAGGATATGCTGCTCTTAAGATTGACATTAGTAAGGCATACGACCGCCTCGAATGGGGTTCTTTGAAGAAGATCATGTACCGAATGGGCTTTCACAAACAATGGGTCGATCTTATATTTTTATGTATATCAACAGTTCGCTACCACGTCGTTCATGATGGGTCGCAAATTGGTCCGATCATCCCACAAAGAGGCTTAAGACAAGGGTGTCCATTGTCACCTTATCTTTTTATTATTTGTGCGGAAGGCCTATCCACTATTTTGAAGAATAAAGTGGCGTCGAAGGATCTTCATGGATGTAAAATAGCGCGAGGTGCTCCGGTTATCTCACATCTATTCTTTGCCGATGACAGCCTTCTCTTCTTTAAAGCGACTGGTCGCGAGTGTGATACAATTAAAGATGTCTTACAGGCTTATGAGAATGAATCTGGTCAAGCTATCAACTTCCAAAAATCATCTGTTTCATTTAGTTCTAATGTTAAAGATGATAGAAGGCTCGAGATTAGATCATCTCTTGGGATTCAAGATACGGGAGGCCATGAGAGATATCTTGGACTACCATCACTTGTGGGGAGAAAGAAGCAAGAGATCTTCTCGTTCATTAAAGATAAGGTGTGGGAACGACTTCAAGGGTGGAAAGAAAAATTGCTATCCCGAGCAGGCAAAGAAATTCTCCTCAAAACTGTAGCATAAGCCATTCCCAACTATGCTATGAGTATTTTTCTTCTCCCAGTTGAGCTATGCGCGGACCTTGAACGAATGATGAACTCTTTCTAGTGCGGTACGAAAGGACAAGCATCGAAGGGTATTCATTGGATGAGTTGGGACCGTATGTGTAAGGCAAAAAATATGGGAGGACTGGGCTTCAAGAAGTTGAGACAATCTAACCTCACTTTACTAGGAAAACATGGATGGAAATTTACTGTTGAGCCTCATACTCTCGTTGCGCAGGTGTACAAGGCCCGTTATTTTCCGAATTCCACCGTTTTGGAGGCCAAACTGGGCTACAATCCCAGCTATGTTTGGCGTAGCATTTGGGCTACAATCTGCCATTAAAGAAGGCTGCCGTTTTAGAGTTGGTCGGGGTGACTCCATTCGAGTTTGGGGTGATCCTTGGCTGCCCGACCGTTCGTCTGGCTATATTTCATCCACTCCTATCCCAGAAAGTGACGACATCACAGTTAATCAATTGATGAAGGAAGAAGAGGTACAATGGGATTTGGAGATTTTGGAGGATCTGTTTAATGAGAGGGATAGGGAACGAATTCTACAGATTCCTTTGAGCTCAAGGAGAGTTGATGACCAGATTTTTTGGAAGTACGATATGAAAGGTCGTCTCACAGTTCGCAGCTGCTACAAAGCTATCATAAACGAGTATCTTGATCAAGAACAGATTGCACTTCCTTCGATTTGGCCGAAATTATGGGACTTGCAAATACCAGAAAAAGCGAAAATTTTCCTTTGGAGGGCGGCCTCTAACATCCTCCCCACTGTTGATCAGCTTAGAATTCGAAGAGTAGAGGTGGAACCTCACTGTCCTACTTGCCAAGATGAGGAAGAGACTGTCCTACATTGCTTGGTTCATTGTAGGTTTGCAGTTCGTGTCTGGCAAGTAGCTAATCTGGGTTTCAGCAATGGTAATGCCGCTAATTTCCATGACTGGTTTTTATCTTTTCTTGGCGCTGGAGATAGGAAAAATTGGGAGTTGGTGGCCATGGTTTGTTGGGCCTTATGGAACAATCGAAATGACGTTGTTTGGAAGGCGAAATCCTCAACAGCAACTAGAGTCATTGAATTCGCTAGTGATCAACTTAGGCAGTGGACTGAAGCTCGTAATCTCAGTCCCGTTTCTTCCCATCTGTTCACTACGTCGGGAATCGACTTGGCTAAATGGAAAAGGCCGGATTCTAGCAAGCTCAAAATCAACGTCGATGCCGCTGTGTTCAAGGAGCAGAAAAAGGTTGGGATCGGCATGGTGATTCGTGATGGAAATGCTTGTTTTTTGGCAGCCAAAACACTGGTTTTGCATGGTAATTTCGAGCCACATATTGCAGAATTGATCGGTGTTCGAGAGACATTGAGTTGGGTCAAAGACAAGCTTATCTCGACTGCCATCCTGGAGATGGATGCTCTCATTATCTTTCATGCTCTTCAACGCAACGAAATTGACCGTTCCCATATTGGTTTGATTGCCGAGGATTGTCGTACACTGGCTCAAGAAACCCCAGGGATCGAGTTTGCTTGGGTACGGAGAACTGCGAACCAAGTTGCCCACTCTTTGGCTCGGGCTGCTGGTTCTTTGTCAGTTACCATTGAATGGTTATGTTACCCACCTAATTTCATTCATGATGTATTACTCGTCGATTTGAGCAATGAATAAATTTGATTCCTTCAAAAAAAAAAATCATAAAATAGGTATTTTAGGAAATGGGAGAAATAAAGAGGTGCAGAGAGTAATATCGCCCCATTTATATTTACTTTGGGCTCGTGGCATTTCTATGAAGTTGGTGGAAAATTTATACTTCATCGATTAAAAATGCAAAATTTGAAAAATAAGGCAAAATCAAATTAATTACAAAAATCAAGTGGATAAATCAAGTTCCAATATGCCAGTGTGATCACGCAGTACAAATCCGCGCGATCACGCAAGCAATATTTGGTGTCGCTTAGTACACCACAAAAAAAAGTTCTTTTTAAAAAATTGTTAAAAAGGAAAGAATTGTCGGTAATTAACAAACGAAAGTCAAAATGCTTAAAAAGGCTATTAGCAGTCACAAAATGATTAGGTGAATCGGGTAAATCAGATTCATTGAGAAATGCAAAGAACATGTATTATTTCGCGCTCGGATGGGAGAGTAAAGTAGACTAGCTAGTATACTCCTTTCTTGCGGTGAAATCCGACCGGAGAAGCAGTGGGAGTGGCATGATGATTTTTGTGGATGATTGCATTTGAATTTTAGGAGAATTTAATGAAGAATTTTTGGTTTTTTTGGAGAAGATAGACGTAAGTCCAAATTTCTCTCACTAACAATGAAAATCCTCCATCCGGTAGGATGATTATTTAGTGTGGTAAATTTTTTTTTGAATGATACATTACAAGCTAGACATATTACATCATAATCACCATATAGCAACGAAACAAACGAACCACCACATAAGGGTGCACAAACTACAAACAGCACATAGTGTGTAAATATGATATTATTAAAAATATTTACAGAGTTCGAACCTAGAACCTCTTACTAGCTAGTCATGAGAAGTTCTGGCCATCAGACTACTCGTGATGGTTATTTAGTCCGGTAAAATTTGATCAATTTAATTCCAGATGATTTCATATCCCGAGAGTCTCTCTTTCTTATGCAAGCTGTGTGTTTTAAAATTTGTGTTTGAACCTTCCTTATTTTCCCCCTAAAACCATGGATTTATTCATTTAAAAATTAATAAATTAATTAAATTTGTAGATTTTAATTAGTTTAAGGAAAAGGATAAATTTAAAAGGGACAAATCTATGTCTGTTTGTAGTTTGTGCACTCTTATGTGGTGGTTCGTTTGTTTCATTGTCATATGGTGATTATGATGTAATATGTCTAGCTTGCAATGTATCATTCAAAAAAAAATTTACCACACTAAATAATCATCCTACCGGATGGAGGATTTTCATTGTTAGCGAGAGAAATTTGGACTTATGTCTATCTTCTCCAAAAAAACCAAAAATTCTTCATTAAATTCTCCTAAAATTCAAATGCAATCATCCACAAAAATCATCATGCCACTCCCACTGCTTCTCCGGTCGGATTTCACCACAAGAAAGGAGTATACTAGCTAGTCTACTTTACTCTTCCATATTCCTTTCACGTCCAACTTCATTCTTGAAGAAATTGGTGCCCAAATTGAATAACAACTCAACGAACATCTGTTGGTAAATATTCGTTGTTACATTTCATTAATTTTTAGTAGTTATTTGTCGTCAGCAGACTCTTTTCTTTTGTGGACCAAATTTTCACTCTCCCAGATGGATTTGAAATTGGTTCTTACTATAATATTGTTTGTAAGAATTGTTTGTGGAGTTGGTGATGGCGTCTTCAAAGAGTACTAGGAAGAAGAAGAAGATGAATAGTTACAGTAAAAAGGAGTCCAACAAATCGAGTAAGTGTGGTGCGTCATCCATCCAAGACAATTAAACTCCCCACTCCTGAACCGTCCAAGACTCCAAGGTAATGTGTATTTGATCATTTCTCTAGGTTTGATATTTTGATAATTTCATTAGTTTTAAAGATGTTACTCATGTTTGATGTTTTCTCTCCCTCGTTGAGTGTTGAATTAGTATCATAATCATAGATGTTTCATTTGTGCACATAAATCCATAGTTATTAAACCTGACCCGAACAGGACAGTTGGACCGGTGAACCGGTGACCCGATGCCTCGACCGGTCCGATTCATCTAATTCGACCACCTCGCAATTGACCCAATATATACCGAGTTGAACCGCTGGTTAATAGGCAACCCAGTGACCCAAAAAGTAATAACCCATCCGGGTCATTACTTATTTAAATTATTATATTTTTAAATTGTAAAAAAAAATTATTTCCTTGAATGTTTAAGGTTGAAAAAATAAATCAAATCATTTCTTACCAAAATAAAAAGTAAAAAACAAAGTAAACCTTTTTCACAACTAAATATTTACCGTGATTAAATTTTTTGAAAATAAATAATCGAATATCCAAAGTTATTGATAAGTGTGTGACTAGCATGAGTGATTAAAAGATTTTACTTTTAAGTTTTATACTAATATTATAAACTACAGTGCATATTCTTAAGCTCATATTCATATTATCGATTATAGGTTTGAAACAAAATCAAAATTGATTAGCGCTACTTGTCACCTTTCAATATTCAACAAAAAGTTAGTGATATTCATTAAAATAAAATCAATTATGAATTAGGTGGGCATTCTTGTTTGTGGATGTAATAATATTTTAATTACGCTTACTCAATATAATGGTTATAATAATTGTTAATTATAATATTTAAAAATTTTCAATGATAGTATAATTATTTTATTTCAATCTACCGGTTTGATGAGAGTTAACCCGCCGGTTCAACCATCGAATTAATGGTTGAACCAGCAACCCAGTGACCCAACTCTCTATCCGGATCGAACCCTGGGTCGAGTCTGATAACTATGCAAAAATCCCTTTAGGGATTCGACCCAAAGTGGTTGAAATCCCCAAATGGTTTTCGACTCATTGTGGTCGAAATCCCTTTGGGGATTTCGACCTAATGTGGTCAGAATCCCCAAATGGTTTTCGACCCGTTGTGGTCGAACCCTTTTTTTTTCTTTTTTTGTTTGGTTCGTTTTTTTTGGCACTTGTTCTCTTTCTCTCTTTTTTCTTTTTTTTGTTAATTTAACTTAGTGGTGGCCGAAACCACCATTAATGGAGGTTTCAGCCACCAGCGCTACAATTACAACAGCAGACTGCTACCGGAAATCACAACAAAAGGCTGCCGGAGTTCTCTTGTCTTCAATTTTTTTTTTTTTTTTTGGTTTGGCTTGAGGGGGTGTGAAGAGGAAGGGGAAGGGGTATAAAGGGAAAGAAAGATTTGGGGGTGTGAAAAGAAGAAGATGGGAGTGCATTTAGCAGTACCCTTTGTTTAATCCTTTAAGTAAATGCTTAGAACAATTCTCAAGATGTAGACGTTGAAATGATCGATAGACCTCTACTCGATGGGAATTGAATGTGGTGGATGCTAGCATATTTAATTTGTCAGTGTATTCTTCAAAAGTTTGTGGTGGATTCTTCAAATTAAAATCTAATTTCTAATTGACATTATTAGGAGTGGATAAAATAACCAGAATTGAACCACCCGAACTGAAACTGAACCCAAAAAACCGAAACCGTTCGGTTATTTTAAAAATTTTGAGAACCAAAACAGAACCGAAACAACCGAAAAACACAGAACCGAAAACCAAATGATTTCTTTTCAATACCTGAAAACCGTATACCCTCTATCAAAAAATTAATCTATGGATTTTTTCTATTAAATTAATTATTATAGAAACACTTTCATACACTTATGAATTTCGTAAGTGTATCTCTCATTACTTTTGAATTTCATAATACGAATTTCGCAATAAACTACAATAATGTTTGATTTATTGAAAATGAATTTGTATTGCTCATTACTTTTTTCATTATATTTGACAAAAATGATGTCGTCAAAACCGAACAAGAATGGAGATATAACCCGAACCAAACCGTAACTGAAACCGTTTGGTTCTTGTCAATCAATGGAACCAAATTGAACTGAATCGAAAATTTTGGTTCAATTCTGACCCTTTCAATACCCGAATTGAACCGTAGTTTGTTCATCCCTAACAGTTATACACACGATATTACTCCCTCCATCCCATATAGACATGTCAAAAAAGCTTGCTAGTTCGGCTCAGACTCACGAAGCCAGTGATAGGCGATGAAATACACTCGCCAATTTATACCGCAAGCGCACGGATCATTTAAGTAGTAAAGTTTTGGACCTAAAAGTCCGGATATCGTTCCCTCAAGGACTAACGTGAATTGTCAATACTAGTTGTGTAATATAGTATATATATGTATATAAACACATTTTGATACTGGAAATTGTTTTGGTATCGGTTCAAACACGTTTAAGCGTTCCACTGAAAAAGGTAAAAACACGTAATACGGTAATAACTTAAGAGAAGAATTATAGTTGAGATTATTGACGGCATTTGATCATTATGTAATTGATGCTCGGCTAGTTCTCACATGAGTTAGTTGTCTTTCATGTTAGATCCGATTTTCCCTAAATAGGTAATTCCTCTCTCGAATGTCAAATCACCCCTTTCCGACCAATTCAATCTACTATATTTCTATGTCGATTGAACGTTGATCCGAAGCATAACACATAGTGAAACTATGCAAAGGATCATCCAAGGTGAGAGGTATATCTCTATCCTCACCAAGAACTTGGAGTGAAAACCATTTGGTCTAAGTTAATTATTCTTTTCTCAAAGCATGATTAACTCACAAACAACTACACTTATTGGCCACATAAGTGAAGAGCATCAAGATCAATGGAATACACACACAACTACAACTAATTCAATGATTTGAACTAGCTTAGAACCAATAACATGATCAAAGGTTACCAACAATCTCAACTATAAAAATTTACCCCATACTAGAAAGTAAAAACATCATTAACAAGGAAATATATATATTAAAAAAAATAGTTTTTACAAATGAAAAGCAAAGAAGATGATATAAGAACTCCCTTTAGTTCAGCAACTTGAGGTAGCCAATTACCCTCTTCACAACTAAAGATATAAAAGCAAATAACCTAGCTTCTTCCCTTTCTTATCTTCTTTTTCTTGAGAGCAAAAACAAAAACCAAGAGTCCCTCTAACCCTAGAAAATATCTACCTAAATGGAGCCTCAACATCCCAGAAAAGCCCCAAGGTTGGAGGAGAAAGTGGGAAAAAAACAAATGAAACAGTGAAAAGTTGGTCAACAACCGAAATGCAGTTACGTAAAATTACTAGTAAGCATTAAAATTACGGCCGTAATTTTAAATTACGGTCGTATCACCGAACCTTACGGCCGTAATTCACTCTCTACATCAAAATGAAAGCCCAGCCGTGGGAGATACGGCCGTATCAAATTTGGGTACGGCCGTAAAGATGGATTACGGCCGTAATTTTGCCCTGCATCCAAGGTTTGCCATTTTTTAGCTCCCGGCTTGTCTTTTTCCACTCTTTTCTTTGTTTCCCATCTCGTTTCAAGTTATGTACCTACATAGATCAAATTGAAGCATTAAGAGTAGATAATTGCTCGTTTTATCCATTTCCAAACTGTTAAAGGCATCCGAAAAGTGTGCAAAAACGCTCCTATCAGCCGGCTCGGCTCAAACGTGAACACCATTATTGGCGAGTCGTTCGGCGAGCTCACGGCTCACCGAAAGAACGAGCCGAGCCCGAAAAAACCTCAGGCGAGCCAAGCTTGTTTGACATGTCTAGTCCCATATATATAATCTACTTTGGTTTTTATACAAAGATTAAGAATGGTATTAGAAAAGTAAAATTACAAACATATTTCTTTTAATGTTCTTATTTAAATGAATAAAAGTTATAAATATGTTTATATTTTCAATTATATAGGTACGATATAATTGTAAATGAATATAAAAATAATAACTAAATATAGAAATAAGATTATATATATGGGATAATCTAAAAAAGAAATTGGACTATATATATGGGATTGGTGGGAGTAAATGTCACGTGCTGCAATGATTTTGTTGGTAGTATTTTTTGGAAAGGATTATTTTAATGGAAAGTATCAGTCATTTTGTTATTATTATTATTATTATTATTATTATTATTATATTATTATTCTAGGTAATGCCTCACTTTTAGGGAAGTCAGTTTCACAAATCTGGCATATCACGTGTACATTCCGAAATTCTATCTTGTTCATGTATATTGGGAAATGAGGTTGAAGCGTGGGATTGTTACTTAAAAATTCACAATAAATCACAATTTTGGGCTCCGGATTACGTTTGGGCCTTGGATGGCAGCCTAACTGGACTCGCCATAGGCCTGACGATGACATACAACAACACACTCGTTAGGTGAAATCATTATGGTGAGTGGTAGTGGAGGAAATATGTGACCGAATTTGATATTTTTCTTGCTTTCATTAATGAATTACTAGTATTATTATTGTTTTATAATCTTAATATAATAATAAGAAAGAGTGTCGCCTGGAAAACCAAGTGTCACAGAGTGGCAGATCGCATGCTTAGCTTTAGTTTTTAGGATTAATTATTTTTCTTTATTCAATTTATTTTCTTTTCCTTATTTAGTATTGTTTCCTTATTTAATTTTTATATATTTTATTATTTTCATATGTAGTCCATTTTTCAAATTAATTTATAAATTCTTTTACTTCTTCTATATTTAGTGTTGCATCATTCATGTAAATGTGATATAAGATAAAAGTTGTAATTTACAATACTTATTAAATTAATTCTGAAAATGAGAATTATCATTTTCTATATACATTTTAATTTTTGGATATTACATTTAGTTATTTTATACACATTTGAGTTTTGAAACCTATATATTATAAGACTTGAAATGCCAACTAGATACTTTGCCTGTAGTATTTTTTTAAAAAAGTTAATATTCTTTAGGGTTTTATGGATTCACCAAGTGATATTCTTATTTATTTTTTTCTAAATCTAGCATATCATATAATCCATTTTGAGTGCTTATTTTGCCAGATGATTACTCTCTCTCTCTCTCTCTCTCTCTCTCTCTCTCTCTCTCTCTCTCTCTATATATATATATATATATATATATATATCATTTATATGTATGTATAAATTTGGCCAAGTAAGATTATTTTTAGTTTTATTTGAAATAACTTTGATTATTTTTATTGAAATAAGTATATTATCTAAATTTTGTTCCCAAATATTACATTCTTACTTAAAATCATTAATTATGATAATTGATATGATATTTTTTCTTACAAGATAATAATTCTGGTCAAAATATGTAGATCCTTAGTGAAATCTAAAATATTAGATATGTTTTTATTAAATATTCATAAAAAATAATTTTCTTATTTTATAATATTATTTTATATAAATATACCATTTAAATCGTCACGTGCATCGCACGTGGGTAATGCTAGTTATAATAATAACAATATAATATTTTACTATCAAGCGGTATCTTTCAGACGTGGCAAATTTGTCACTTCATCATAATCATTCACATACAGTATTTTATTCTAATTAAGAGCCCATTTGATCCCGTATCCGTGTAAGGTACCATACCCAATGAGACAGCTCTCGAATGTGGGGCGGGGTATTAGAAACAAGCTCAATTAAGAGAATCTTTTTAAGGCTCTAAAATAGTTATTATGTATTGATTTTAAATCCCTAAATATGCAAGAAAAAAATTGCCATTTCTAGTAGTTCATGCTTTTAGATATGTGAATTTCACACCATTCTTCAATACGTTATGTTTTTTATAAATGAAATATAAAAACAGAAAGAAAAAGGAAAAAAAAAAAAAAGAGAAAACGTATAACTGATCTCAAATGTAGAACTTAAAATTTAAATACATAAAAAAGTTTCTTACATTTCACATGATTAATTAATACTTCAGGTCACTCAAAAACAAGTAGTTTAACTTTTTTTCTATGTAAAAATTTATTTTTATTATTCAATTAAAATTAAACTTCAATAATAATCGTACATTTAAATAACTTTTCATTATTAAATGTATATCCCTTAATCTTCACTATTATTCAACCTATAAAATTAGATTTTCGTAAATAAAATTGTACCTAAACATACCCTTTTTTTTTCAAGGGCGGCGCATTCGAATGCAGTATCCGTTCATTTTATTTTGATAGTTCTCCTACCATGCATTGACCGAAGCAAACTAATTATTTGCAATTTGATAAATATGCATTATTTACTTCAATTTTACTTATTTCTTTTACTTGAATTTTAACCACAGCCAAACACGAGATGGTACATTTCATTGTGCCTAAAGAAGCTAGAAAAATAACGTTTGTCGACGAGAAAATAAATATTGAATGCTATAGATAAGCAATTATATAATATATATATATATATATATATTGTTATAAAATCAAAGTAAAAAAATACCTTAAATGCTACAAGAGAATAGAGAGGAAATATATTGAACTTTCTTCCTTCTTCTTTTTTTTTTCATCAATTCATGAATTGAGGTCTATTTATAGACCATCAAGTGTAGAATCAAAACAAAAATGATGAGTCATATTACACATGATTATCAATCAAGTTGTACAATTATTCATGAATTATTTTCATCCTCACATGATTTCATAGTCATTCACAACTCATTCACAATAATGCATCCAACTTTTGAATTATTTATAACACTCTCCCTTGAATGACTATTTATACAATAAAGTTGATTGTGGGGTGCCCATGTGTTGCCTCGTTAAAACCTTGTCAGAAAACCCGGTGGGATAAAACGATCGAAGGAAAAAGAGTACAACCGCTTCCCACGATGTTCACCACGGGAGTATAAATATCTTTGCATCATTAAAACCTTATCGGGGAAAACCCAATGGGATAAAACGATCGAAGGAAAAAATCTGACTACTCCCTCATAATGACATTGTTCAAGGTCCTTAAGTCGCCGCATGCCAATTTGGTACACCAATTTTCTAAAGGTTGATGTTAGTAGCGCCTTTGTGAACAAATCCGCTAAATTGTCAATTGGCGAATTTGTTGAACATCAATTTCACCACTTTTCTGAAGGTCATGTGTATAAAAGAATTTTGGAGAGATATGCTTCGTTCTATCTCCCTTGATGTAACCTTTGTTGAGTTGTGTGATGCAAGCTGCATTATCCTCATACAATACAGTTGATTTTTCTTTTATTGAGGATAGCCCACATGATGTTTGTATATGATGAGTCATATTCCTTAACCACATACATTCCCGACTTGTCTCATGAATTGCAATGAGTTCAGCATTATTTGATGATGTTGCGCTCAAAGTTTGTTTTGTAGATTTCCAAGATATAGCAGTTCCTCCACGCGTAAATACATATCCTGTTTGGGACTTGCCTTTATGGGGATCTGATAAGTATCCTGCGTCTGCATATCCAACTAAAGTAGATCGAAATTATGTGAATAAAATAAACCTAAATCAGGAGCGTACCTCTTAGATAACGGAGAATGTGTTTAATACCATTCCAATGTCTTTTGGTAGGTGTATGACTATATCTTGCTAGGAGATTTCTGAGAAAAAGCTATATGCGGTCGAGTGCAATTTGTCGGAGATAATGTAATGCTCCAATTGCACTAAGATACGGTATTGCCACGGACCAAGGATTTCTTCCCCATCTTGAGGGTGGTGGAGCAGCGTCCCTTTCAACATCAAGTGTTCGAGCGACCATAGGTGATGTTAGAGGGTGTGCTTTATCCATACCAAATCGTTTCAAAACCTTTTCAAGATATGAAGATTGATGAACAAAAACTCCATGGGAAATGTTCAATCTGTAAACCTAGACAAAATTTGGTTTTGCCTAAATCTTTCATCTCAAATTCGGTTTTCAAGTACTTCTTTGCTTCATTAATCTCTTGAGGAGTTCAATGAGATTTAAATCATCAACATATTGCTATGATTGCAAATCCGACATCCGTTTTCTTTATGAAGACACAAGGACAAATGTCATCATTTTTGTATCCCCTTTTAACGAGTAATTACTTAAGCAATTGAACCACATTCTTAGGATTGCTTCAAACCATATAGTGATCTTTGCAATTTAATTGATAACACATTATTTGGGCATGCACTAAGTGCTTACGGCACTTTTATTCCTTCGGGAATTCTCATATATATATCCTTTGTCAAGTGAACCATATAAATATCTGATTACTACATCCATAAGGCATGTCAAGTTTTTATTCTGACGGACTTATCAAAATCTAAAAGTAATAGCATCCATTCACGGAGAATACGTTTCTTCATAGTCAATTCCTGGTCTTTGAGAGAATCCTTGCGCTACAAGCCTTGCTTTATACCTTGTAATTTCGTTCTTCTCATTTCTCTTTCTTACGAAAACCCATTTGTATCCTCACAGGATTACATTTTGGTGTTTGAACTCTGAGTCGAATACTTGGCGTTTATACAAAGAATTTAATTCGGACTGTATGGCTTCCTTCCATTTTGGCCAATCATTTCTATTTCGGCAATCTTTAGCAGTTGTGGCTCGAGAATCCTCACTTTGCACAATTTCTGAGGCAACATTAAAGGAGAATATATCATCTACATGATGCTTTCCGTTCCCATAAGTTATTAGATAGTAAATAATCTATTGATATCTCATGGTTTTGAATACTTACAGTTCTGCGGGAACCTCAATCTTCTTGGATGCTTGGTTCTCTTGGAACTTTAAATATTTTATTTGATTGATCAATCGTTTTTATCATTACTTACTGCGATATTCTTTTGTTGGTTTTTGTCTTGTACCCTTCTCTTTCTAGATGCAGAATCCTTGGATCAAGCTGGTCGACCCACGCTTTCTGGCGTATTTTAGATTCATTTCTTTGTAACGAGGTTGTCTGGAGGACATCAATTTTGCTTAGGTGTATTCTCTCTGGGTATATGCGACAGGTGACTTTCCTTGTATTCACAAATGCATCAGGCGGTTCATATGCGATTCTTTGCAAATGAATAAGATTTTCAATTTCTCTCTCACATTTATTGCTTGAGGATCAAAGTGAGCTAGAGTCTTCTCATTCGAGGAAAGTTCATTTTTTCTTCGAGGATGTAGTTTTGTACCCCCAGATGTTGGAAAATTCATTTCATTAAAATGACAATCATTAAAGCATGCATTAAATAGATCACTGTTAAAGGTTCTAGGTACTGATGATTGACGGTGAATTAAACCCAACATAAATTCCAAGCCTTCGTTGGGGACCCATTTTGAGTACTTATTTGTGGGAGTGCAATTGGTACTGTACTTCACAACCAAAAATCGAAGATGAGAAACATTAGGTTCTTGACCAAATGCTAATTGTAAAGGGAGTATTGATGATATGCGGTTAGTGCAGAGGCGTATCAATCTGCATGACATGTAATATAGCATGTCCCCAAGTAGAAGTTGGGAGTTTTGACCTCATAAGCATAGGCCTAGCAATAAATTGGAGCGTTTAATAAATGATTACCAATCCATTTTGTGTATGGACATGAACAGCAGAATATTCAACTTCAATTCCCATAGGTGTACAATAATCATCAAATGCTTTTGATCTAAATTCACCAGCATTATCAAATCGAATGGGTTTGGATCGAATAATCGAGGAAATGAACTGCAATTTTATAATTTGGGCTAATAGTTTAGCAAATGCATCGTTTCTAGTTGAAAGTAGGCAAACATGTGACCATCTAGTAGATGCATCAACTAAGACCAGAAAATAACGAAATGGTCCACAAGGTGGGTGTATAGGTCCACAAATATCACCTTGAATTCTTTTCAAAAAGTTGGCGATTCAACATTTACCTTTGTTTTAGAGTGCGATGACTAATTTACCTTGTGAACAAGCTTCACATGGACACTCATTTAGTAAAATAGTCTTAAAGTTCTTAAAAAGGATGTCCATGTGAGCTTTTAATTATTCGTTGCATCATAGTCGGATTCTGGGTGCCCAAATCTATCATGCCAAAGTTTAAGAACCTTTGAGTCAATAAATTTTGATTTTATGATGTTGTTAGACTCAATCGTTCTTATGAATGTATAATACATTCGGATAGGCGATGGAAGTTTTTCTTTAATGCCTTATGCCCAGGATAGAAATGAGTTTATGTAAAGATATTCTTTATTATTTTCTTCCATTGTTTCAATGTGATATCCATTTTGCGGATATCCTTAAAACTAAGCAAATTTCTTACGGATTTGCTAGAATAAAGTGTATCATCTATATTCAATTGTGTATCATTTGGCGAGGATACTGAGCTCTCTAGGAGCCTTCAATAATATTTGATGCACGAGAAATTGTATAGACATAATTTTCTCGTATTGTCAAATCCAAGAAAAACTTCTTATCTTGTAAAATAGTATGCGTAGTTAAGCTTTGCTCCCGACTAGAGCAAATATCTTGGCAATTTGTCATGGTCTACAAAAGAAATTTAAAATATAAAATTCATACCAGTTAACAAACAACAATTACATATAACACTTAATGGAAAATAACAATACAAATATAAAGATAACAATTCCACACTTATCACACAAAAGCATTATAGAAAAATATTTCACACATAATACACCATAAATATAATAATACTTCATTAGAGAATTATTTAATCGATATTTTCCATCAAACTTCCAATGTTTGTATGATCTGCGAGGATCAGGAAAAAGTCGGGAGTATCAAAATGAGTTCCATTGACTCAGTCATCCCAATCAAGAAAATTGGTTTCAACTTTTTCTTTTCCTTTCTCTTTTCCCTTAGTCGAGTTTATATATAAGTCCACCAAATGCTTTGGTGTCACGACATATCTGGGACCAATGCGTGTATTCCACATCGATAGCATCTGTCATTCTTGCCTTTATCAAATGAATCATTTCCATTATTTTTACAAATTTGAACACCTTTATTATGTTGTTGATTACGCTCATTATATCGTAAATGAGCTTTTCCATTATCATGTTGGAATTCACGTCTAAACCCTGCGTCACGCCCATGCGTGGCCCGTCACGTCCACGTGGCCCACGTCACGTCCACGTCCACGTCCGTAATTATTTTTCGGAGCGTTGCATTTATCTCGGGCCACATAGTTCCATTTGTTTACGGTATCACTTGTGGATCTGTTGGATGTATCCCATGGTTTTTCATGAGTAGTTCATTATTTTGTTACGCTACTAATAAGCAAGATACAAGTTAGAATACGTTTGAAATCTACGCTCTCGATCACTGTGCTGCGGGGAGCACGTTCGAGGCATGGAATGTTGAAAAAGTTTTCTAACATATCTTGCTCGATAATTTCTTCACCACGAGAAAAGTAATTGAGCGTATTACGAATAATTCGAATTGTAATCTTTTCTGATTTAAAATCTTGCAGGCCCAAGTGCATCCGCGATATCTGGCCTTGGCGGGCAGCGACCCTTTGGTGATCGAATCTGTCGCTTTAAATTTTTCCACGAGCAGATGGATCTTTGATCGTGAGGTATTCTACCATCGAGAGATGCATGTAGGTGTCGTCGAAGGAAAATTACTTATTTGTTGCGATCCTGTTTGGGATCTTTCATTTCCTTCGATTATTGTTTCACCTAACCCTTTTGAGATCAAGTGAATCTCGGCATCAAGTGTCCATGATGAATAATTATCACGAAATATCAAGAAGCGACAAAATCAAGTTTTTGCAAGCGACATTTTCAAAAATTTAGATGAGCTAGTATATTTTGTTTTGAAATTTGAATTAGTACTCGTCGCACAACAATAACAAAATAAAATTTCTTGTAAAAAAATCGTTGATTATCTTGTAATAATTAGGTTTACGATCTGAGAGGGTCATCTATAAGATGCAAGCTGTAGAGCATATTTCCTTTTACTACAAGAGTGAGCTCTAGTGTAGAGACTCGTGCTGATAACGTGTTATAAAATCAAAGTAAAAAAATACCATAAATGCTATAAGAGAATAGAGAGGAAATATATTGAACTTTCTTCCTTCTTCTTTTTTTTTTTCATCAATTCATGAATTGAGGTCTATTTATAGACCATCAAGTGTAGAATCAAAACAAAAATGATGAGTCATATTACACATGATTATCAATCAAGTTGTACAATTATTCATGAATTATTTTCATCCTCACATGATTTCATAGTCATTCACAACTCATTCACAATAATGCATCCAACTTTTGAATTATTTATAACATATATATATATATATATATATATATATATGTTATGAATAATAATTGAAGAATAATTATTAGGTGTTATGAATAATTGAGAATAATTTGGTGGTTATGAATTATGAGGAATAATTTGGTGGAGGAATAATTTGGTGGAGGAATAATTTGGTAAAAGATGTAATTATTATATGTGAATGACTATTATACCCTTGATGAAATTATGTAATTACGATTGTGCCATTCGAAGTTTTCCTATAAATAGGGCTTCAGTTATTAATGAAATTCATTCCTGTGAATTCCTTAGAATTCATTCTCTCTAAATTCTCTCTATTGTTTCAATACTTTATAACACGTTATCGACGAGTCTCTAGCCACTAATTAATATGAAGGGAATATCTTTCTGCAGTTGCATCTTATAGATGATCTACGTATCGAACCTTAATATTAGTTAGATTATAAACTTCATCACTTCTCTTCTCATTCTTAGATTTGATCTTTGAAATCGTTTGGTGGATTCTATTGTTTGGTATCTTGAAACAAGATTGGTTACGTGGGAAAACACGTATCAACCCTTAGTGTTGATCTGGCGTGGAGTGCGTTGTTGCTTATGGGAGAAGATGATTATGCGTGGCTTGATTGATGGGCATTGAAATATCTATACAAATCAAATTGACATGAGCATAATGTGCGCATCTTACAGTAAGCAAAAACAATTTGAGCACAAATATATATATATTATATTATATTATATTATATTATATTATATTATAATAATATATTAAACTATTACATTCGTTTTCTCGAAGTATAAGGAGCATACATTATCAAAATTAAATTTTCTCGACTCCATTATACTCGATTTAACGAGCTTGATTTGACACCAATATTGATAGGGTAATAACTTCGTTTTGAAATATGTTATTATCAAACTTTCAAAATTTACAAATCGATACACCAACTTTGAAATGTTACAAAATAGTCATTAAATATTTTGATATTGATAAATTGAAAGTAGAAAGGAGATAATTTTCCAATCGTAAAACATTGATAAAATATTTTTGACAATTTTACCTTTACAATTGGAATGGACAATTACCCTTAGGGTAAAACCGAGCCTAATTTTGACGGCGAATTGAAAAATGGATAGAATATTCATGAAGAAATTATAAATCCGTTGATTATATAAAATGGCTTGAAGTCCATTTGAGTTAAAAGATCGGAATATTATTTTAACTCAGAAGAGTTCAATTACATAATGTACTTATTCTAGAAGGATAAGTGTGCTCTTGTAGAAGTAATGATTATTTGTTCTAGAAGAACAAATTTGCTCCCGTAAGCGATTCAATATTTAATTCTCGCACTTTATTTCGCAATTTAATTCTTGCAATACCTCCTACTTGATGATGGGTTCAACGAGTCACTAAGCGGAAGGTTTTATATATTTACACTTTATATGCTAAGTGATGGGTAATACCTTCTACTAGCAGATCCTACTCTGAAGAAGTAGTTAAATATTATGCAATTTAATTCTTGCTATTTAAATTAGTAAATTTATATTTATTGCAATAATTCCCATAAGGTAGGTTCGACCACCTATTGGAGGAAATTTAATTTACGCAATTTAAATTTATGCACTTTATAGTTTGAGTATATTTCCAATGTGGTGGGTAATACCACACGATTGGTGTGCATATTTCAATGTGGTGGGTAATACTACGATTGGTTATAACGAATCCTACTCTAGAAGAAGTAGTTGATCAAATATTCTAATCATACTCTCAGTAGTAGGCGATGAGAATAAAATTACTTCCACATATATATCGAATATTAATGGAGAAAATTGAACAAGTGGTACTTGAAGTTACCATTGGATAAGCAGATGAAAATAAAATGCTCAATAGATCTCATGTTGATAAATCAAAGAAAATATATCGCATGGAGAGATTATATGAAGTAATCTCATCGATGATATGAGATTGTATTAATATGAGAATAAAATGCTCTTGAAGAAGCAAAATCACTAGATTTACTGTATTTGAATAAAGCCAATATGATATTATTATTATTACTCGGAAGAAGTACAAAGCAGTAGAAGTGGAATATATTGAGAATATCAAAAGATGGCATTAAACACTCGAAAATATAGAAATGCAAAAGAAAATACATCTTGAATCCATAAATGAGGGATGCGTCTCGAGGAAGTATAAATACTCGTAACTCTGCCACCATCAACATTAGGATTCATAATGAAATATTTAAAGGATCCGAATTTCTTTTCACTTGACACGTTAGTGCGTGGTGACGGACTGACCAGGCTTCGGATTCTTGAACATATGCATGAAATTTGATGAGTAGTTCATCAACGGTACTAGCGAGATAAGTATTTTTCTCATTGAATGAGAGATAAACTTATTATTTACACACGATCTAGAAGCGCTAGTAAACCATCAAAGAAATTATTAATATTCAACAAACCTATTGGTTTGACATGAAAATTCCCTTTGTGCCCAGCGAGGCTATATTGAATATTTCCTCCGGTGTGTTGTAGCCGCTGGAAGGACAATGAATGCATCACTATTATTCATCATATACATCATGCGATTGTGGATGGATTGCGCATAGCCCCAACCTGCTTTGGACCCATGGTAGAAGCGGCTCCAATTAGAGTATTAGATCCAACTAGATGGAAAGGTATTACACTCGAAACTCTTATTCCCCATGATTGTGCGGCCATTATAAGTCTAGCTAAAAAGTTTGTTGTTGGTTCCTCAAGTATAGTATATTGATTTCTTGTCTCCCTAACTCTTTTATGAGTTGGTTTGCCATATCCACATATTGGATATGGCCTACCGATTAGATCCACCAAGAATACATACGGTTTTAATCTGGCGAGGTAAAGGCTGACTTGTATGAGATGATTCTAAAATCTCCATATCCATCTCTACTCCTATCTCTCTTTTTACACTATACTTTTAATGTATAAACATGAGAGATATATGAAACCCTCTATTTAAAGAAAAATTTTCAAACCAATAATTGGAGTGCACTATTTACTTTTTGACAAATATGAAAGAGAAAAAAAAATCTGAAATTTTTTTAAGTGAAAATGACATATATACATCGGTGATTGAAAAATAATATATATATACATATATATATATATATCTTAAAATTGAAAAACAATATTTACAATTACAAGAAAAACATTGATCTTAGTTATTACAGAGCTTCCTTATATTAATATGAGAAAATTATTATACTAAAATTTTCTACTAAATTTACAAATAGGATCTTCTAAAGTAAGTTTTCAAGGTATGTAGCGTTTGTTGATCTTTGAATTTGGCCCATAAGGCCATTAGCTCACCTTATGCGTGTCCACTAGGATGTGTCTCAAGAGCACATTGAATATCATCCAAAGGCTCTTTACTCAATCCATCCTTAATGAATGCTATTTTATCTTCTCGGTTTCTGGACAAGTACCCCACAGATTTACATCGAGTGTCACATGTCCATCGAGCACACTTGTAGCATCCTCCTAATCTTTTTGCTCTCCGTTTCTTTGAAAAACTACTTTTACCCATACCAGGCATGTATTTAGAAGGAATTGAAACCTCACCAGATAATCGAACCTTTGCTTCAATCAAGCATCGGATATCTTGTGGGATACCCTTATTCATTAACATCCTTAATCTTTCCAGCCTACATCGATAAATCCTTTTTAGGATTTTGATCGGTAGTGATGGATAGTATTTTCGAAGATTTGAGAGCATATGATCCATTATAATGTATAGACCCTTTTTATGATGAATTTTGCAATAATTTTGATGATTTATTTATAGAATAATACAGCGTATGAAATAAGACTCGATTTTAAATAAATAATATGAAGCGTAAAAGCTACGATTTGGAATTAAATAATAGCCAGGATGTGATGCGTATGGTGTAACTCCGTGTTTGAGCGATAGTAGACAATAATGTCACCAAAGATGATGGAATATGTCGGTTGAATTATTTCTATGATAAATCATATTGAGCACTATCTGAGATACTAGTGAAATCGATATAGAATTTCTTGAACTAGAAGTTCAATAATACTCGTTTGCAAAGCTGGGCGGACCATCCCGGTTTAAATAATTATTGAAATCAATATTTCAAGTGAAGAATTAAAGAATTCTTCAATGATTGTTCTCGATAAATGATGAAATCATTATTAGCCAATATTGAAATAAATCCCAAATATATCTGGAATAAAGGATGAAAGTATGGGCCACTCATCCTCCATGTGGACTACTAGATATTATGATATGGATCCACTAGATAGTCACATGTGTATATGATTAGTAATTTGAAATTCTGAAATATTTGCTCACAGTATGAGCATGATTTTCAGATTTAATGATAAAGCTAGTAAATGTATATCCCAATGATTGAATAAATCACTGAAGGATTTGAGTATGCGCATACAAGTGGGATATTATATGGCAAATTATTTAAAGTCCTCAAATAAATTGCCGATATCGAAATAGAATGCAAGCGGTCTAAATTCCCATATTAAATTTGAATGATGAGAACATATATGATTAAAATCATACCAACTATATGAGTTTTGGTGTTCTAAATTTTCTCGGTATGAGAGAGTATTAAAAGATTAGAAAATGATATGTGAAATGCATCATGATATATCCTCAAAATTAAAATATGAACTTGAAGTTCAAAGATGCATAAAGATGCTATGAACAATCACATATATCGAGATAAGATGCTTTGATAAGTTATACCTTGAAGCGTTGATATTATGAGATTTCCCCAAACATATATATCAAAGCAAATTATAAAGATGGTCTTAATACTTGGAGGCATATGCTCTTGAAGAGTATATAGACATAACTATATTGTGTAATCCTACAAGAGGATCGATAATGAGATATCTCGATAAGTTATGTCGATATGGGAAAGAAATGAAATTGAAAAGTTAATCGACCACGATATGAAAATGTAGCGCTACATATGATCAATGATAATGAAAATATTGAGATATATTGAAGATGATAAATGGTGAATGTGAAATCCTTAACTTATGAGATGATGAGATGATGATGACTAATGCTCAAGTTTAAAGATAAGCATGGTGGTCATTATATGTTGCATGCTCATGAAAGTTAAATTACCGATCGTGTGTGTAATGCCAGAAAAGGAAATTAAAGGATCGGATGAGCTAAACCATTGTTTATGAGTACCTAAAGGGTGAACTAAGCCCTGAGGAATGAAATAACCTATTAAGTGAGTATTAAATGTTAAATGATATATTTTAAATGTTAGTTAGTTATGAAGGTTTACTTATATGTTTACATGTTTTTACAATGAATTTATATGCTTTAAATTGTGTGTTTGGAGACATGTGTTCATGGTGAATGTTTTGTAGTTGTGTCTGAAAATTGATGCACTCTAAATGAGCAGAAGAGTATAAAACCAATGTATATGATACTCATACAAATGTATGAAAGATTTTGAAATGCTTGCAGCATACTTGTATAAAATCACAGCGTTGCACTCTTTTTCCCTTGTGAGGTTTTATCCCATTGGGTTTTCCTAGCAAGGTTTTTAATGAGGCAACTTTAAAGGCGTATTCACATGAATAATGTACTCTTTTTCCTTCATTAGGGTTTTCCCCTTTGGGTTTTCTAATAAGGTTTTAGAGGCATATTCATGGTGTATTGAAACGATAGGAGAAATTGATACCTTTGTATCTATTGGATCAAGTTATAATGGAGCTAATGCTTTAGATCCCAAGCGATGATGATATTGAAATCATTTACGAAGTAAAGATATCGATTCTCAAGATATGAAATCAAGCGGGCGGTTTGTACTCTTTTCCTTCGATCAAGTTTTTTCCCAGCTGAGTTTTTCTTGACAAGGTTTTGCGAGCGTACGTGAATACTCATATCATGTTGATAGACATCGGGGGAGCAATGTTTTGATGAAGCGATATATAACCACTCCAAGCTATCCTACAATCGGTTTGGAAGTTTTTTCCCGGGTTTTTCTCCAAGCAGGTCAGGAAGACATTTGTATTAATAGTCATTCAAGGGAGTGTTATGAATAATAATTGAAGAATAATTATTAGGTGTTATGAATAATTGAGAATAATTTGGTGGTTATGAATTATGAGGAATAATTTGGTGGAGGAATAATTTGGTGGAGGAATAATTTGGTAAAAGATGTAATTATTATATGTGAATGACTATTATACCCTTGATGAAATTATGTAATTACGATTGTGTCATTCGAAGTTTTCCTATAAATAGGGCTTCAGTTATTAATGAAATTCATTCCTGTGAATTCCTTAGAATTCATTCTCTCTAAATTCTCTCTATTGTTTCAATACTTTTATAACAATATATATATATATATATATATATATATATATATATGTGTTGGTGTTGTAGTATGTATAAGATTATATTTTTATTTTTTTTTTAAACCCAAATTTCAATTGCCACTGCTACTTCGAAAGACATCAAATCTTGTGTATAATAATAATAATAATAATAATAATAATAATAATAATAATGTTATAAAAGTATGAAAACAATAGAGAGAATTTAGAGAGAATGAATTCGAATGAATTCTCAGGAATGAATTTCATTAATAACTGAAGCCCTATTTATAGGAAAACTTCGAATGGTACAACCGTAATTACATAATTTCATCAAGGGTATAATAGTCATTCACATATAATAATTACATCTTTTACCAAATTATTCCTCCACCAAATTATTCCTCCACCAAATTATTCCTCATAATTCATAACTACCACATTATTCTCAATTATTCATAACACCTAATAATTATTCTTCAATTATTATTCATAACACTCCCCCTTGAATGACTATTAATACAAATGTCTTACGGACCTGTTTGGAGAAAAACCAGTGGGAAAAAACTTCCAAACCGATTGCGAGGATAGCTTGGAGTGGTTATATCTTTGCTTCATCAAAACATTGCTCCCCCCGATGTCTATCTCCACAAGCGTATGAGTATTCACGTCTTTGTCTCGTTAAAACCTTGTCAAGAAAACCCGGTGGGAAAAACTTGATCGAAGGAAAAAGAAGCTCCGGTTTGATTTCATATCTTGAGCTGATATCTTTACTTCGTAAATGATTTCAATATCATCATCGTTTGGATCTAAAGTATTAGCTCCATTATAACTTGATCCAATAGATACCTGTATCAATTTCTCCTATCGTTCTCAATATACCATGAATATGCCTCGTTAAAACCTTATTAGGAAAAACCCGGTGGGAAAAACCTAATGAAGGAAAAGAGTACATTATTCATGTGAATCGCCTTTAAAGTTGCCTCATTAAAAACCTTTAGAAAAACCCAATGGGATAAAACCTCAGTCAAGGGAAAAAGAGTCGGCGCGTCATTTTATACAAGTATCTTTGAAGCATTTCAAAATCTTTCATACATTTGTATGAGTATCATATACATTGATTTTATACTCTTCGTTCATTTAGAGTGCATCAATTTTCTTACACAACTACAAAACATTCACCATGAACACATGTCTCCAAATACACAATTTAAAGCATATAAATTCATTGTAAAAACATGTAAACATATAAGTAAACCTTCATAACTAACTAACATTTAAAATATATCATTTAACATTTAATACTACTTAATAGGTTATTTCATTCTCAGGGCTTAGTTCACCCTTTAGGGTACTCATAAACACGGGTTTAGCTCATCCAGATCCTTTAATTTCCTTTTGACACTACACACACGATCGGTAATTTAACTTTCATGAGCATGCAACATATAATGACCACCATGCTTATCTTTAAACTTGAGCAATAGTCATCATCATCTCATCATCTCATAAGTTAAGGATTTCACATTCACCATTTATCATCTTCAATATATCTCAATATTTTCATTATCATTGATCATATGTAGCGCTACATTTTCATATCGTGTCGACACTTTTCAATTTCATTTCTTTCCCCATATCGACATAACTTATCGAGATATCTCATTATCAATCCTCTTGTAGGATTACACAATATAGTTATGTTGCCATATACTCTTCAAGAGCATATGCCTCCGTTATTAAGACTATCTTTTATAATTTGCTTTGATATATATGTTTGGGAAATCTCATAATATCAACGCTTAGCGTGCTAACTATCAAAGCATCTTAAGCGATATATGTGATTGTTCATAGCATCTTTTATGCATCTTTGAACTTCAAGTTCATATTTTAATTGTGAGGATATAACATGATGCATTTCACATATCATTTTCAACCTTTAATACTCCCCTCATCTTTGAGAAAATTTAGAACACCAAAACTCATACGGTTGGTATGATTTTAATCATATATGTTCTCATCATTCGACCTTAATATGGGAATTTAGACCGTTTGCATTCTATTCTCGATATCGGCAATTTATTTGAGGACTTTAAATAATTTGCCATATAATATCCCACTTGTATGCATACTCAAATCCTTCGGATTTATTCAAATCATTGGGATATACATTTACTAGCTTTATCATTAAATGAAATCATGCTCATACTGTGAGCAAATATTTGTAAATTTCAGTACGAATCATATACACGTGACTTTATCACAGTGGATCCATATCATAATATCTAGTAGTCCACATGGAGGATGAGTGGGCCCATACTTCTCATCCTTTATTCCGGATATATTTGGGATTTATTCCCAATATTGGCTAGTAATGATTTCATCATTTATCGAGAACAATCATTGAAGAATTCTTTTAATTCTTCACTTGAAATATTGATTTCAATAATTATTTAAGCTTAGGGATGGTGATCAGGTTTTGCAAGCAGTATTATTGAACTTCTAGTTCGATGAAATTCTTATATCGATTTCACTAGTATGCTGTATAGTGCTCAATATGATTTATCATAGAAACAATTCACCGACATATTCCATCATCTTTTGGTGACATTATTATCTACTCTTGTTCAAACAGATTCTGACTCATCGCATCACATCAGGCTATTATTTAATTCGAAATCGTAGCTCTTACGCTTTATTTAAAATCGAGTCTTATTTCATACGCGTCGTATTATTCTATAAATAAATCATCAAAATTATTGCAAAATTCATCCTAACAAGGGTCTATAGCATTATAATGGATCATATGCTCTCAAATCTTGAAAATACTATCCATCACTCTGATCAAAATCCTAAAAAGGATTTATCGATGTAAATTTGGAAAGATTAAGAGATGCTAATGAATAAGGGTATCCCACAAGATATCCGATGCTTGATTGAAGCAAAGGTTCGATTATCGGGTGAGGTTTCAATTCCTTCTAAATACATGCCTGGTATGGGTAAAGTAGTTTTTCAAAGAAGCGGAGAGCAAAAGATTAGGAGGATGCTACAAGTGTGCTCGGTGGACATGTGACACTCGATGTAAATCATGGGGTACTTGTCGAAATCGAGAAGATAAAATAGCATTCATTAAGGATGGATTGAGTAAGGAGCCTTTGGATGATATTCAATGAGGCTCTTGAGACACATCCTAGTGGACACGCATAAGGTGAGCTAATGGCCTTATGGGCCAAATTCAAAGATCAACAAGCGCGTTCACAGTCTTGAAAAACTTACTTTAGAAGATCCTGTTTGTAAATTTAGTAGAAAAATTTAGCATAATGATTTTCCCATATTTATGTAAGAAAGCTCGGTGTAATAACAAAGATCAATATATTTCTTTTATTTGTAAAATATCGTTTTTCAATTTTAAGATATATATTATTTTCAATCACTTGTGACTATATGTCATATCACTAAAGAAAAATTTACGCCTTTTTCTCTTTCATATTTGTCAAAAAGTAAATAGTGCACTCAATTATTGGTTTTAAAATTTTTCTTTAAATAGAGGGATTTATATATCTCTCATGTTGAAAATATAGTGCAAAAAGAGATAGGAGTAGAGATGGATGTGGAGATTTTAGAATCATCTCATACAAGTCGACTTTACCTCGCCATATTAAAGCCGTATGTATTCTTGGTGGATCTAAGCGGTAGGCCATATCCAATATGTGGATATGGCAAACCAACTAAATAAGAGTTAGGGAGACAAGAAATCAATATACTATACGGAGGAACCAACAACAAACTTTTAGCTAGACTTATAATGGCGCACAATCATGGGGAATAAGAGTTTTGGCGTAATACCTTTCCATCTAGTTGGATCTAATACTCGAATTGGAGCTAGTTCTACCATGGGTCCAACAGGGTTGGGGCTACAGCGCAATCCATCCACAAGCTGCATGATGTATATGATGAATAATAGTGATGCTTTCATTGTCCTTCGGTGACTACAACACCTGGAGGAAATATTCAATATAGCCTCGTTGTACAGTGGAATTTTCATGTCAAACCAATAGGTTTGTTGAACATTAATAATTTCTTTGATGGCTTACTAGCGTTTCTAGATAAGGGTGTAAATAATAAGTTTATCTCTCATTCAATGAGAAAAATATTTATTTCTGCTAATCTTGTTGATGAACTACTCATCAAATTTCATGCATATGTTCAGAATGCATGGAAGCCAGTCAGTCGGTCACCAGGACCGGTGTCAAGCAAAAAGAAATTCGGATCCTTTAAATATTTCATTATGAATCCTAATGTTGATGGTGGCGAGTTACGGAGTATTTATACTCTCGAGGCGCATCCCTCATTTATGGATTCAATTATGTATATTCTTTTGCATTTCTATATTTTCGAGTGTTTAATGCCATCTTTTGATATTCTCAATATGTTCCACTTATTTGTTTTGTACTTCTTGGAGTAATAATAATATCATATTGGCTTTATTCAAAATGTGAAATCTAGTGATTATGCTTCTTCAAGAGCATTTTATTCTCATATTAATACAATCTCATATCATCGATGAGATTACTTCATATAATTTCTCCATGCGATATATTATCTTTGATTTATCAACATGGGATCTATTGAGCATTTTATTTTCATCTATTTATCCAATGGTGACTTCAAGTACCACTTACTCAATTTTCTCCATTAATATTCGGTATATATGGGGAAGTAATTTTATTCTCATCGTCTACTACTTGAGAGTATGATTAGAATATTTGATCAACTACTTACGGAGTAGAGATTAGATTATAACCAATCGTGTAGTATAACCCACCACATTGAAATATGCACACCAATCGTGTGGTATTACCCACCACATTGGAAATATACTCAAACTATAAAGTGCATAAATTTAAATTGTAGAAATTAAATTTCCTCCAATAGGTGGTCGAACCTACCTTATGGGAATTATTGCAATAAATATAAATTCTGAATTTAAATAGCAAGAATTAAATTGCATAATATTTAACTACTTCTTGGGAGTAGGATCTGCTTAGTAGAAGGTATTACCCATCACTTAGCATATAAAGTGCAGAAATATATAAAACCTTCCGTTTAGTGACGGTTGAACCCATCATCAAGTAGGAGGAATTGCATTAATTAAATTTCGATGAAATAAAGTGCGAGAATTAAATATTGAAGCTAACCTGCGGGAGCAAATTTGTTCTTCTAGAACAAATACTCATTACTTCTACAAGAGCACACTTATCCTTCAGAATAAGTACATTATGTAATTGAACTCTTGGGAGTTACATTAATATTTCGATCTTTTAACTCAAATGGACTTCAAGCCATTTTATATAATCAATGGATTTAGAATTTCTTCATGAATATTCTATCCATTTTTCACTGTCGTCAAAATTAGGTCGGTTTTACCTAAGGGTAAAATTGTCCATTCAATTCAAAGGTAAAATTGTCAAAAATATTTTATCAATGTTTTACGATTGGAAAATTATCTCCTTTCTACTTCAATTTATCAATATCAAAATATTCAATGACTATTTTGTAACTTTTTCAAAAGTTGGTGTCTTGATTTGTAAATTTTGAAAGTTTGATAATAACATATTTCAAAGCGAGTTATTACCCTATCAATGTTTGTGTCAAATCGAAGCTCTCGTTAAATCGAGTATAATGGAGTCGAGAAAATTTGATTTTGATAATGTATACTCCTTATATCTCGATAAAGCGAATGTTATAGTTTAATATATTATTATATTATAAAATCATATGATTTACCTTTTTCTCTTTCTCTAATTATTCCATGGATGAGATTTACTTGCAATCCATTTACGTGATCGGAAAATTCTTTGGACTCCATTCTTCCAATTTTGGAATTTGGACATCTCAAAGCGAGGTTGTGTAGAATGAGGAATTGTGGGAGAAGAATATGAACAAAGGGAATTTTTGATGATGTATTCTTGAAAGAGAGAGTTATTTAGGATTGATGAGGATGAATTAATTCATTGGTAATAATCTAGTTTACGATCTGAAGATCATCTATAAGATCTGTTGTAGAAAGCATACTTCTTTCATATTACTCAAAGACTGTAGACTGCGTCTTTGATAACGTGTTATAAAGTATGAAAACAAATAGAGAGAATTTAGAGAGAATGAATTGAATGAATTCTGGGAATGAATTTCATTAATAACTGAGCATATTTATAAGAAAAAGCTTGAGATTACAATAGTAATTACATAATTTCATCAAGGGTATAATAGTCATTCACATATAATAATTACATCTTTTACCAAATTATTCCTCCACCAAATTATTCCTCCACCAAATTATTCCTCATAATTCATAACCACCACATTATTCTCAATTATTCATAACACCTAATAATTATTCTTCAATTATTATTCATAACAAATAATAATAATAATAATAATAATAATACAAAATTCAAATCACGAAGCGAGTTTTACATTTGTTTGACGAACAAGAAGAAAAAAAATGTTGAGGATTCGTGGAAAGGATTGAAAGATTGGATTCAGTAGGTGGGATTTCTCTCTCACGAAGATTTTATTGCACATCAATTAATCTCATAAGCCATTGAATTTCCAAGTAAACATTTTCCTTACGAAAGGCATGAATATCTTATCTATTGCTTCA
Source organism: Jasminum sambac (assembly GCA_018223645.1). Lineage (NCBI taxonomy): Eukaryota > Viridiplantae > Streptophyta > Magnoliopsida > Lamiales > Oleaceae > Jasminum > Jasminum sambac. The sequence goes on along the minus strand of CP073645.1, from coordinate 9,001,603 downwards.
TATAAACTCTCTCTCTCTCTCCCCCCGTTAGGGTGTGTTTGATTTGGAGAGTTTCCAAGAAAAAACTATTTTTTCCTCTTTTTTCCAACTGTGTGGTGTATTTTTTTTGGAAAATGTTTTTCAACTTTTTTCGAAACTTCGCTATTTTTCCTGTTCTGGTGAAAACGTCTTCCTTGAGGGGGATAGTTTTTGTTTTTTAAGAAAAGTTTGCCTCTTTTTATTTTTAAATAGACAATTTACTTTAATCATAAAAATAAGGAAAATGATCAAATTTTATTAAAAAATTACAAAAATAAGGAAAACAATTTTATTTTCCAACTTGCAAATTAATGTAATCAAACACCTGCAAATACCATTTTCCCTAGAAAACCTTTTTTCGTAATTCATTTACCTGAAAAATATTTTCTTTTCAATCATTTTCCAACTTTGCAATCAAATACACCCTTATTTCATATGGACTTACCATGCTATAAGAAGACGAAAAATATTTTATCTACTGTCTTATGATAAGATAAGCAATAGATATGTATACTGTGCCGATTAAAAAAACACAAGTTTGTAAAGAATGCATAATTGGAAATGTACAATAGGAAGAGGTAAAAATTAAACTTTGCCGACGGAAATCTAGCTCAGAATTCTCACAAGACAAGAGGACGTATTACTATTCAAACGTAACGAAATAAAGTTGAATGCCCGTAATTAAAAATTAATTATATGCACATATATAATATAATGTAATATATATTAATTTCAACGATTAATAACCAACATCAACGGCTTGTTTCAAGGAAAGCCTTATTTTAAACGAGAGATAGAACCTTTTGGAAGATCATTAAGGGCCCGTTTTTGCCGACAAAGTATCTTTAAGATAATTAGGAGATGATTAAGACTAATTATTATTCACATGCGACATATCTATCGATAGCCGGTAGGAGAAGAGAATGTACCACCATGGTTAGAAGTGATCACTCTCAAGTTGTTATGGCAAACTATGTGTTATCATTATATAGATTGAATTATTTATTAATGACATACTTGGCATGCTAGATTAATATTGTTCATACTAAATAGTAAATATTGTTCTCAAAGAATATAGATATGTTGTTCTAGAGGCGATGTTTTAAAAAGCATAAACATTAATGATTTAATAATTAGACCAAGTTTTGGGTTTTAACAAACGTAAATATGAGCCGAATGTAAAATTAAAAAACATTAAAAATTAAAGAAAATACTAAATCACTATAATAACTGACATAATAATTTATATAATATTAATACGTGACAATTACTGCAATGAACACTGAATCAAAAGTAATGTGATGAATAGAATAACATTACCATACAAAATATCTATATATATGTCAACTAGTATGTGATCCACCATATATTGTTGCAATTTATTTATTTATTTATTTATTTTTTTTTTGAAAATATATAATTGATCAATCAACTGACAATTATTGCCCTTAATTTCCCAAGTTAGCCATTAATCTTGGTCCCTTTTTGGCTATATAAATAGCAGCGAGTGTAGTGTTGAAAAAGCATCAACTTATCTCGCATCATTGCTAAGATAAATGGCAAGTCCACCTCCATTCTCCATGTCCCATTTCCTTATCACCATTTCAATTGCTCTCTTTTGTTTCTCCAGCTTGGGCTTATGCTTCAAACCCAGACATTTCAATCTCTCCACCCAAGCTGAACATTGGTCGCGGGCCAGTGCAACATGGTACGGGGCCGCCAATGGCGCTGGAAGTGACGGTACGACTATGCTTAATGTTAAATTAATTTACTAAAAATCAACATGTTGAGTATGGTTAATAACTCGAATTTTTAATGAGACGAGTCTTTTTCTACGAAAATTGTATATGTAAAAATTAAATAACTCAATGCGTTAGTCTATTATGTATTTAGAGTACTGAAAGTACTCAGAATACTGTAAAGTGGGATGTCAACGTCATTGTTTTCTTATCTAAAGAATTCTGACGCCTCATGTACTAAGTGTAAAGACAGATGTAAATATAAGTGTGAAAGTAGCACACTCTTTCACATATTTAGCTAGCTACTTAAAATTTTAGACTAGATGAATTTAACACGTATTTAAGGTTGTTTAAGAATGATGCATGAAAAGTGAGATAATTGATAATACCATTGCATGCAGGAGGAGCTTGTGGATATGGAAACACAGTGTCACAAGCACCATTTTCTTCCTTGGTCACTGGAATAGGCCCATCTCTTTACAAATCAGGCAAGGAATGTGGAGCTTGCTACAAGGTATTTATTTATCTTCTATTTCCGATACATTAATCACATATAATCAATATACAGTATTGAACTGGACAAAAAATAAGAGTGTCATTTATATATCTAAATTAAACTTTAGTATTTTTTTGCAATTTGTAACATGCTCATGTTGTGATTGTCATTGTTAGATAAAATGTACCAACCACCCGTTGTGTTCTAACAAACCAGTCAGGGTTGTAATCACCGATTATTGTCCCGGAGGGCCAATGCGATCGGAAGCAGCTCATTTTGACCTAAGTGGAACAGCATTTGGCTCCATGGCCATCCCTGGAGAAGAAGATAAATTGCGCGATGCTGGTGTGTTGCAAATTCGATATACAAGGTAAGATATATATATATTATAAAGAGAAAGGGAAAAATAGTGTTTTTTAATTATAATTACAAAATAGCTCATTCTAAAGAGGAACTTGGAATTAATTATACTAAATAAAAATATATAATTGTGATGGTGGTAGTGTTTAACTAAGGAATAAACTTAATTATATACACTAAGCTTCTTGTCAAAAAATGGTTTACAAACAATATAATTTTGACTTTTTCTAGCGATAAATGGAATCACCTTTTTAATAAGCCATAACGCATCAAGTTAAAACCTAGATTCGACACTTTGACTGGTTGTGTGTAAATAATTCATCAAAGTTAAGTATTTCGATAGAAAATATACATTAATTTATATAATATTATTTTTTTGAATAGAAATTTATATAATATATTATAAATAACTAGGAAATTGTATTTTTCCTAAATAACTTTTCTACATGTCGTTTTATATTTTCTTATAAAACCAACCTTTTCATATATGGGTCGTGACACGACGCATTCCTTAATATTTTTTAATACTTTTAATAGATAAATTAATACATCGTACCATCAGTTATTAATTATTCAGATCTCGTTTAAAAGTTTAAACTTTCGAGTATAATCGATCACAACTCTTGTGCTTGATCATTTCTGTGATAGGGTTGCATGTGACTATTCGGGGAAAACCATCACATTTCACGTGGATGCGGGATCGAATCCTGAGTATTTTGCAGTCGTGATCGAGTTCGAAGAAGGAGATGGAGATCTTGCCCGGGTTGATCTTCTCCAAGCAACAAGTAAAGGTGATGAATGGTGGGAGATGAATCAATCATGGGGTGCAGTGTGGCAATTGAATGCTGGTACTGAATTACATCCTCCACTTTCAATCAGGTTGACTTCCCAGTATTCTGGTCAAACCCTAGTGGCAAAAAACGTAATTCCAACTGGTTGGCAGCCTGGTGCAACTTATAGATCATTTGTTAATTACCTTTGATTATATGTTTATTATATAGAAGAGAGTGTAATGAGTAGTAATTTGGTGTAATTTGGTTTTGAGGTTGTCGTAATTATAAATTTGTGATATTATGTTATGTGTAGCGTCCAATGCAACTTATAATTGTGTGAATGCATGAGGGATGCCTTTTGTTGTCGTTATCTATGTATGATTTTACGATGAAGATTGCTTTGCTTATGTAAGAACTTCATGAATTGATATTTTATAATATTTAGAGTATTTTATTTGTGTTTTTATTTTATTCTAGCTCTTATTTCTTGATCGACTTAAAATAGTGTTAATTAATTTATCTTGATAATGTCGATTCACATATGAAATATCATCATTTTTTACTTACGTACTTTAAAACTCAATATTGTAACACCACTAGTCTATGAATGTGCCAATAGGTACACACTTTTTTTTTCTCTCTTCTCTTCTCTTCTGGTTTATATCCCATCTCAGACTCTTACTCACAAGGGAACCCTCAATTATTTATTTATTTTAGTATTTGTTGTGCTCTGGCCACCTGAGAAAAGTTTTGACGAAATCACGGTAAAGGCAAATATTTACTGATAAAAATTAAGGTCGCATAGGTGTTGCCAGATAAGTAGAATGGAGAAAGAATTAGCAACACAAAGTAAAATCTTTACTAAACAATTTCAAAGATGAGGGATTAACCAATTTGTCTAAAATAAAATTCAATAAACCAAATATGTCCCCAAAAATTTTTTTTTTTACCAAATTGTCTAAAATTATTGTTATTGGACTAAAATACCCTTTTTTTTTTAATTCAACTGACATTTGACCAGCCAGTATGTTAGTTTACAGTCTGTAACTCATTCATACCCCACCGTCTACCATTTCATCACTTCACCCGTTCATTCATCGTCTCCAACGTTTACTTCACCCGTTCACCGTCTCCAACATTTCATCCTTGTGGAAATATTAGGGTTTCTTACTCACTTTACATTTGCTAAAAAAAGGGTTAAACTCAAGGATTTTGCCGATTTCTACCACTAAGGCACGTCGAGGCTGCGGAAAATTCCGATTTCTCACACAACAAGAGGCTCAAGGATTTCATGTTCTCGTTTGGTTATGAGGCCCAAATCCATAGTATTTTTTCTTCCTAAAATCTCTATTTTCCTTTTATTTTCCAATAAAAACATGTACTAAGGGCTTAATTATATATATATATATATATATATATATATATATATTTGGAATTGAAGTTTTGAATGGTTTGAAATCATAATGGCAGTGGAATTGGAAAAATGCATAATAGCGATGGAATTGGAAGACTAGACGGTACAAGCGATGAAGCATTAGGTACAACCTTTGATTTTTTGTATGGTTTGTATTATGAAGTTAAAAATGGAAAGAACTTAGCTGCAATTTGGGAATTTTTATAGTGATTATGTAGTTTTACATGGTTTTTTATTGTAATAATTTATCTAATCTTTTGGGAAATTTTTACAGTGATTATGTAGTTTTACATGGTTTTTTATTATAATAATTTAATCTAATCTTTAGACCGAGGAGTCGTTGGGGTTGCCAAATAATAGATAATGGACTTGGCCAATTATCCTAGGCGAAATGCATCAGTAACTTGGTTTCAATCTCCCTGTAGGGTTTAACTGGAATCACAAATAAAGGAGTTTTTCAACTGGTATGCATTCATTACTGCAATTTTAAGAAACTAATTACATTTCTAATATATGCCCTTGTGTGATTCCTTATAACATCACCATTTTCTCATCTTTGGATGATCTCAAATTAGGTTATAGTTTTAGTTATTGAATTGGTTTATGTTCGTCTCTGCAGATTTCAAGAGCTACTTCTCTACAACACTTGAATATCGGCGGCACTTTCATCACTGACACATCTTTGTTTGTGATTGCTGATAGCTGCCCACATCTCAAGGTTTTTCCTTTCATAATTCTAGTTTAACTCATGCTTGGTAATTTAGACTGATTAATCGATCGTGTTGCCTCTCTTAGTAAATGAGGAAATGCATAAAAGGACTACTTCGATTGGGTATATGAAGTTGGTCGAAGTTTCTTATTGAATCCTTGGATTTTGATTGAATATGCATATGCACAACATAGCCCCAATTATGTTATTTGCGAGTTTCTTGTTTTGCTCTTGGTTTTTTTGGTCAGGACTTTGTTATGTAGACTAACATTATTTCTTCCCAAGATTGAGGGTTGATAGTACATATTCTGCCCATGATGCGACGATCTTTATGCATTGTTCTGCTACTACCAATAGAAGTGATAATAGAAGTGATTAATGCAAAATACACAATTTATGCTTTCCACTTTATAAGTGAGGCTCTTGATGTGGTCATCATTGTGCTACATGCAATTCTAAGCTTCTAAGTTATTTAGGTACAGCCAATACTATAAAGTAAGTTCTATGTGGATATTCGATTGCTTCTCATAATATTATATACAATAGACCTAGCCGTGAATATAACCGAGGAAATGTAAAACATTCATATGGCATTAAAAGCTAGGCTTTATAATGAAAGTTCGTCTTAGTTCAATCTCAAACTAAATCTTAATAAAATAACGTGAGGACATCATTCTTTAATACATGGAAATTTTCTAACACTTTTCATTAGCAGTGGCGGGGCCAGAAAAATTAGTTTGGTAGTGCAAGAAAATTGTTATCAAGGGTTAATTTTTAATATCCATTCAATGTTCTAGTATTTTTCTTAATTCGATGTCCAAACTTTTTTAACTCTTATATTGTAAGTCTATGCTTGCATTTCTAGTAAACGTGTTAGATTATTGAATATATTCATGTGTAAATTGTGCGAGTTGAAACAGTCATATTAATTAAGGGAAAAACTAAAAGTTTCTTGGAGTTTTCTTCTGCTCTACACAGTTGAAAGGTGTAGAGAGTTCAAAGTTTACCATTAAACTTTGAACTGTGCAATTGACATGTCTAGATATTTATTTTCGGAGTTAGGTTGTCTCTGCTGTTTAGAAAGTTCGACCCTGAACTGTCAAGATAGTTAAGAATTGAACTGTCTAGACATGTGAAGTAAATATTAGTTTATAGACTTGTTAATGTCTATATGATTTGGCATGTATGGCTTGATCATACAATCTCATACTGATAGTCTATTGTGTCTTTGTAGATGAGTTATCCAAGGTGTGTCTCAGTGGACTATGATTTGATGCTGTGATTTCTCAATTGTCAACTTTACGATTAGTGAAGATTGTTGTGGATAGATTTTCAAAAAATGAAGTGTATTCACGAATATTTGAGAGTTCGTTTCTTCGCCCGCTGTCTAAGTTGGTTACGATCCAATTCTCTGGGAAAATCGTTCATGAGCTCATCCTTCATATGATTGAAACCGATAAGACGAATGAGATATGGTTTCGCTTCCATGGGAAATTGTGTCGGTTTAGGCTTAGTGACTTTGCGTTGATCACATGCTTACCATGCGGTCAAAGGAAAGACCATCGTGGATCCGCTCCGACGGTAGAGAATGCACGGATCTTTCAGTTGTACTTCGAAAGAAAAGATTTCATCACCCCTCTTGACTTGGAACGTGTATTCAAAAAGTGCACAAATCCGGAAGATCAATATCGCTTGGGCATGTTGTTGTTGTTCGAACCGATTTTTATGGAGAGAGATTTGCGAGTATCCATTGACTTCTCTATCCTATACTCGGTTGATAATGACGAGTTTTTCAACTAATTCCCGTTGGGGAGAGTAGCCTTCAAAAGGCTTTTAGGTTTATTGAAAAAGGATTGGGGGAAGATTGTTTTCGATCGGAGTAATACCAACGAGTTATACAAGTACCAGCTACCTGGATTCCCATTGGCCCTTCAGGTGATCATTATTACTTTTGAACTATTTGTTAAATGTTGTACTTATTTTATGATTACAATTAACAGATTATTTTACGTTCATACCCTAAATCTATTGCTCTATTCTACGTTCATAAACACTCACCCAATTAGATTATTTTCATTTAATCAACTAATTTATAAAGACGACGAAAAAAAAAATCACGAGGACCGGAAGGGCCCACTTATTAGGAATACTTCTCAAACAACTTAAATCATTTTTTGGATATTCATTTCCAATTTTATATATACTAAAATGATATCATTCATATATCCAAAAAAAAAAAAAAAGGAATTTCACATTTCTTCCTTAATTAGTAACCGATTGTTATGAAAGTTTTCTTTATGGAAAATGATAAATTAAATGATTGTCTGTTTTTACCTTTGAAAAAATAAAAAATCATCTCTTTTATTAATTCACAAAAAAAACTCTCTGATCATCTTGATTTTGTTATAAAAATTATCTTCTTCTTTTGGGTTGTAACACAAAAAACAGTACATTAGTGCAAGAATACACATTAGCTCGTCACTGAAGGAAAAACAAATAAAATAAAAAAATGAAATTTAGTGCAAGAGTGCACATGTGTTGACAAATAATATATTTGTTTACAAGCAATAATTTATACTTATATCCAATTTGGTTGACTTGGAATCAATTCGCTACGCACTTGAACTCACTGGAATGCAACCCCAGTATGACTACGTGTACATACATGGGCATGTCCAAGTCTACGCCATTTCGCCATCTGCTACAGAAATCGTTTCTCTCTGGCTCATTACTTCATCATCATCAACGAATTCTCCACAAAAGCACCCCTGGTGCACTGATAATCAAAAGCAAAGCTGCAACCGGACCTCTCTGTGCTTCAGCAACAGCAGCACCCAAAATGGTTAAAGCGATTCGCGTCCATGAACTTGGTGGGCCTGAGGTATCCCCACCTCCGTTCTCATTTTTGTAGTAATTTGTTGCCCCATATTGTACCGATTTATAGGATTGTGTAGTCGCAGGGGATTTTGGATTTTTGGCTTGATCTTTCATTTCATTGTGATTGATTTAATGATTTTGTACGATACAATCTGGTACTCGAACTTGCCGTGTACAGAGTAGTCTCTCGGACTGGGAACTCGGGTTTCAGTATTGTGGAGAACAAATTTGAAATTTGGGACTGGTTTATGTTGTTCTAATTCCAAAGCCTAATTTTTGTATCATCAAACATAGAGCGGAATATCTTATTTTTATTGCTTTGCATTCAAATTGTGGACTGAAATTTTTACGAAGTTCCATTAATAAAATTAGCAGGATTTTTTTATTCAATAACTGGTTAAATCTTGTTGAATATTGACTGGGATTTGCAACAGATGTTAAAAGATTGTTTTGTTATGAGGACAAATGGTGGAGACGAAAAATTTCTAATACTTGTAGCCAAAAGGCAAAGGTGGTCGGCAGCGCTTATTGGATACAACTACTGTATTAGGTACTCCTGGGACACTAGAAATTTTTTCTGGTGAGAAATCATCCTTGGAGACTATTTCAACCATAAACTTCTTAAAATTGTTTTTTACAGAATATTTGATGTAAAATCTATTCTTGTATTGGCTCTCTTATATTCCTCTGATATACCACGTCTTGATTTCTCTTCTCTTATTCCAATTTTGAGTCCATAATTCGTGGTAATAAGAATGAGTTTGATACCCGTAGATCTAGTATCTCTAGAGCCACGAAACCAGCTTCTTGGGGGGTTAGCTTTGGAAGAAATTATGCTCGGTTGTAATCCTTTTGATGACAGGTCCTAAAATGGGAGGATTTGGAAATCGGGGAGCCAAAGGAAGGAGAAATCCGAGTGAAAAACAAAGCCATTGGGCTTAATTTTATTGATATATATTTTCGAAAAGGGGTTTACAAGGCTTCTGCAATGCCCTTTACACCAGGTTCAGTTTTGTTCTCCTTTCTTTCACAGTCATATTTTAATGTCAAATTCTCTTACTGTAATGCCCTGGTATGGCAATCATTCACGATGATCTTGATTAATCCCTCTGAAATGTTTCATTACAGTGATATTAGTAATTTGTTTTACTCGTCTTTTGCATACGCCTCTATGGCACTCAATTCATATGAATCACTGTTTGTATGCATTCTCAAATCGCAGCAGAAGTTTGAAGAGTGAATCAAATATCAACAACATGAAATGATATGTAGATTATTTTAGTTTTACAGCATACTGCATCCACTTCTTCAAGGCCATGACTTTCTTCATTCACATGTTCTGTAGTCTGCACCACTAAAAGGCTTAATTTGCTTGATTTCTGACTCCTATAAGCCTGCATAAAACTTTGATGCAGGCATGGAGGCAGCTGGTGTGGTAACAGCAGTGGGTCCCGGACTTACTGGAAGAAAAGTTGGAGATATTGTTGCTTATGCTGGTAATCCAATGGGTGCATACGCTGAAGAGCAGATCCTTCCTGCAGAGAGAGTGGTTCCTGTTCCACCTTCTATTGATCCCGCATCGCAGCATCTATCTTGCTTAAGGGAATGACGGCCCAATTCCTACTTCGCCGATGCTTCAAGGTACATCTTAACATGGGTCATTGAATGCAAAATGTTTCGAATGTTAATGAATATCATCTTTATTTTACATCTGTATGCCGGACCAATTTCATGAGAATATTACTTCGTTTATGTTTGCATGAATTGTTTATAAACAGTGGTGCTGGTAGCAAATAAAGATGAGTGGTGAAGTGGATATGACATATTATTTCCTATATGAAACATGTTAATTGACCCAACATTATTTCTTGACTAGAAGTATTTATAAACAATTTTCTGAAACATGCTTTTTTAACCATTCCCCAGAGGGAATGATGTGAAGAAAGAGAAAAAGGAAAGGAACCATGATAAAATGTATTTGCCTTCTGTCTTTGTATATCGAGAGTAGAATTATGAGAATCAGAGACCTTCTGAGCAGTGGTGACCTATGACCAAGTAAATCCTTGCAGGGTATGTTTGATAGATAAATGATTTTTAGATGTGCGGTTCAGAAGTAAACACTATGTTTTGAAAAATGTAAAAAATTTGTCAAATCAACATAACAAGTGGTTGAAAATGATGAGAAATAAAAATGAATTTTGGCTTACACTATGTCAAACAAGCCTTTAACGTTATAAGAGGTGTTCCACTTTATTCTTTTGGGTCATATTTATTTGATGAACCAGCTTTGGTTAGCATTCTCGTTTACCTTCAAAATTTACCAATTGCGTTGTGGTACAGGTTGAACCAGGACACACAGTCCTTGTTCAGGCAGCAGCAGGTGGAGTTGGATCTCTGCTCTGCCAATGGGCGAATGCCCTTGGTGCCACAGTCATTGGAACTGTCTCAACTAAAGAGAAGGCTGATCAGGCCAAGGAAGATGGTTGTCACCATGTCATAATATACAAGGAAGAAGATTTTGTATCGCGGGTAAACGAGATAACATCAGGCCAAGGAGTTGAAGTTGTCTATGATTCTGTTGGCAAAGACACTTTCGAGGTAATAAAAAGAATTGTGTCCACTGGCCATGTGACAACATATCATTATATATGTGGGGGCAATGATGACCTCTTCACGGGCCCCACATATTGCCACGTAGATCATGTCAACCATGTCTATTAGAAAGGACTCTCTTGACTCCCATCCATTGGTGGGTCCCACCACCAGGGTGGGATTTTTTTAATAATAAAAAAGTGAGAGAAAGTCTCCCACCCAGGTGGGTTGGATTTCACACCCACCGGTGTTTTTTTTTTTTTTTGGGTAAATTGATCTCAGTTCGAAAATCCATGCCTGAGACAGTCCGGCAGTGGGTGGGAGATCAATATTTTTAAAAAGGGGGACTTGCAGAATTTGTATTATTATTTTTCATGCTTTAGCCTTAGATTGTGAATGTGTGAATGTGTGACTAGGGATCATTGGCGTGCTTAAAGCTTCGTGGTTGCATGGTGAGTTTTGGGCAGTCATCTGGTACACCAGACCCGGTGCCTTTATCAGCTCTTGCGGTAAAATCTCTGTTCTTGACGAGGCCTACCATGATGCATTACACAGTGAAGAGGGACGAATTGTTGGAAACTGCTGGAGAGGTATTTGCCAATGTTGCTTCAGGTGTACTGAAGGCTCGCGTAAATCATACATACCCTTTGTCTCAGGCCGCGCAAGCACATATTGATCTTGAGAGCCGAAAAACGTCTGGATCTGTTGTACTTATTCCTGATGGTTGTTGAGGCCAATTTTATGGCCCTCTGGTGATTCAAATTTCGTGCTAATAAACGCTCCTGGTGGTGCTTTCTGGTTTTGTGTCTTTGTTTGGACGGTATATGTTTGTGTGATGAATTTTGGGATTGATGTGGTTGACTGTGAAGAGCTGCTAAATCTGGAACATGTATCTGGTGCTGCTTAAGATTGCGTACGGAGACATTGGAGATGAATGTTGTGTGTTTTGACTGAATTGAAAATTTCGAGTCTTACAAGTGGTAATGTGCTAAACATGAGAATGATTTTTCATATAAATTAAAAAAAAAAATGTAATGATACATGGGCATGTTACTTGTACAAAAGTCAATGCAATTTCGTGTGAAAATATTGAATACTTGTAAATGGAATATCAAATAGTAGTAAACTATGGTCATTTCACAATAATGGAGAGCCTCTCCAGCAATCTCTTTATTTTTAAAGAGTATCTTTCATATTATGGAGAGTATATTTTGATTTAGAAAGTAAAAAATTTTAATTAACTCCAACAAGCTCTCTATTTATACTCTTTATTTTGCTTAAATCAATAAACAATTATTGCATTCTTTTATGTTTAATCAATATTTATAATTTTAGTTGTATTTGACCAATAAAATTAGTTATAGTTTAGCAAAATCAACAAAAGAATATTGAAACTTGTGAACATTAAATAATAGAGAGTGGGTTTGGCTCTCCAAATTTGAAGAGTCAAACCCTCTCTTTATTATAAAATATTAAAATAAAGAGTCTATTAGAGTTTAATTTTACCTGTTCTCTCTTTATAATAAAGAACATCTTACATTTAAAGAGGCTGTTGGAGTCTTGGAGATGCTCTAAGTATCATAATTTTTCGATGGATAGTATTGGAAAAAATAAAAATAAAGATAATAACTACATGATTTAATATACGCATAGCATGTAAGAGCAACTCCAATAGCCTCTTTATATTTAAAGAGTATCTTTTAAGAAATAAAGAGTATTTATTAATTTAGAGAGTGGATTTTTTTATATGTTCCAACACACTCTTTATATTTGTGTAGGTAAAAGTATTGAATTTTGCAATTGATCTCGAAATTTGTAAAAAGTCAATAAATAAATATATCTAGAGGTGTGAATGCGTTAAATGGGTAAATATATAAAACCAAATAAAGAATATATCTAGAGGTGTGAATGCATTAAATGGGTAAATACGAAACCAAATAAAGAGTGAGTTTGGCTCTCCAAATTTGAAGAGCCAAACCCACTCTCTAAACTAAAAAACTAATTTAAAGAGGTTGTTGGAGTATGATTTTAAGACCATAATCTTTAAATTAAAGAGTATTTTTAAGTTTAAAGAGTGTGCTGGAGATGCTCTAACCTCCCAAAATACCAAACCAAGCACCGTTTTTTTTTTTTTTTTTTTGGTTCGGGTGGGGGTGTAAAATGTAAAAACTTATCTCACAAACCAACTCCTTCAAGACCGAAACTGATGGTATATCATCTAGAATTCTTGTAGAAGTTTAGAATCTCTAGTCCGCCATAAGATGTTATCATTGTCCATTGATAGTGACAATAAAAAAAAAGAGGGGTTTACTCAGAAAAATATATATAAATCACGAATATATAAAAATGTAGATGTTGTGCACAAAATTTTTAATTTTAATGCCCTCGCTACTTTACACTAATAATAATCCTAATTTACCTTTCAATTGATATTAAAAAGGGTGATTGGGAGTGCTTTTTAATGATTTTTAAAGGTTTTTAATATAAAATAAGAGAGAGAATGAGTGGAGTTGAAACCGTGATTGGGAACAATTATTTTCAAATTTTTCTACTTTTTTCAACTTTTTTCTCTCTCCTAAATCAATCACATCCACACATCTCATCACATCCACAAATCTCAACCACTCAACCCCACTCATTCTCTCTCCTCTTTTACATTAAAAACTATTATAAAACACTCCCAATCACCCATTGAATGTTGAGATATGTAAATGTGATTGATTTAAAAGAGAGAAAAAAATTAAAAAAAAAATATTTAAAACACTTTTAAATTGATCTCAATCAGGCTTTATAAAACTTAGGTAATTTTATTACCCACTATCCAGTGTAACTGAAATCATCATCACAAAGTCCGCATCCATTCGTTGTCCTATATATGTATATAATATTTTGTAAACTCATTGGTGATACAAAATGTGATGCCTTTTTTTCTTTTAATAATTACAAGATTGAACAAAAAGTACGTATTTATTTCTTTTATGCTACTCTTGATGCATAATTTCTTTAAAATAAAAAATTCACCTCTAAAATTTGGAAGAAAATAAGTTGTTATTTAACAATGCTCAACTGACGTTGTTTTATACAGCAAAGTCTTAACCTTATTATCTAACAAAAAAGTTGAGAAACATATGTAACTAATTAGAAATAAGCGAAATGATCTGCATTCTTGCATTGTGACATATAAATGCCAACACTCCCATTTTTGGGGAAAAATATAAGTCACAGCCAAACCCGGTATGGAGACAGTTATGTATTATTTATCTCATTTAACATAGATTTTAAAAAAATATTTTGTAAAAACTTTGCCCGTTGACGTGCCGCCCTGCCCTAACAGATCATTGGCGTAGAAATATAAGCTTTCTATGCATATGCCATGACAAAGAAAAATCAATCATTTAATATCAATGTTTAAAAAATTGGATTGGACTAGCCAGTTCAACCGTGAACCGATCCAAAATTCAATCCGATTATAGCTTAAAACCGAACTATTAGAAAACCAGTAAAAAATCGGTCAACCGATCGGTTCAACATGTTTAACCGGTGATCCGGTAGCGGTTCAAACATTTTTTCTTATTTTATTTTATTTTATTGGTTCTAATTTTTTTTTTAATTTTTTAATTAAAAACGATTCGACTCGGTTCAACCGTTTGCCCCCGAACCGTTGCCTTCTCCAATTCGCTGACGAATTCAGTTTTCTAAACGCTGTTTAATATAGATTTTGAAATCATTTTGTTTTAGTTTATTTGTTTATTAATTATATATACATTTTGATTAAAAATCTATATTTACATTTCAAATTTGGTATATGCTTGAACAGATGAATTTTTTATACGAGAGGGTGAAGGTAAAGAAATGATATTGTTAGTGTTTGCAAAATAATAAAAAAGATTTGATTGAGAAAACAATAATATTTTTCCCTAGCAAGACAATAAGAAAATTAAGTTTTTGATATGCATCCTTAGATTTATGCAATGAAATTATTCGACATAAATAATCTATAAGATTTTTGAGAGCATTTCTTTAACTATATATAATCACAATGATTAATTTTGTGTTTTTTATATAGAAATTGTATGCATAAAAAATATAAACATCATGATCTTAAAAATAAAAAATATAAATATAAACATTGTTATAGTATCACATGCAATGTACGTGTTATATGCTATGTTCTAAAAAGCCCACTTCAAGCACATTTAAGTTGTGCTTAGGTATGGCACTTGACTATGTTGCTTTGTCACGCTTCGCACTTTTTTCCTTTTAGCATACGTTTGATCCGCTTAAACTCGTAAAAATTTGAAACTTAGTCATATCGCTTCCACGCTTTACATGTTTTAGAATATTAGTTATATGTTAGTGCTAGTTAAGTGAAAGAGTATAAGAAATTAGTTCTTATTTTCATACGCAATCTATAGGTTAAAATATTGTGAAGTGGAAAAACAATAATCTTGTGATAAACACGAGATTAAGGCCTTGTTCTATTCAACATCAACAAATACAAATTTTATTAATTTTTTCTCTCTCATCATTTACAACCACACATTCAATTATTTAATATATTTTCCTCAAATTTCAACCACACATTCAACACATATATCAAAAAAATTAATTTTATCACCAATCAAACATCCCATAACTTTACATTTTTTCAAAAACAAAAAAAAACAATGGTTAACTTCACAAGTTCTGTGTACGATGTTTAGTAATAAATATTAGAAAGACGAAGCGTCAGCATAAAAACACGTGTGTCCTGGTGGTAACGTAGAAGCACCAATTCTCCAGAGGTCGGACGTTCGACTCTGTGCTTTTGCTTTTTCAGTTTTTTCATCGACATCTTCGTCTTCGACCAAAATTCAGTTTTGCAGAAACCTTCAATGGATATAGATCCACCATCTTCAGGTCCGAGGAAGGTATGCACATCAGTTTCAACTTTTCCCCTAATTTTTTCGTTTTAAATCTCTGTGAAACCCTAGATTTCAGTCTGTTTTTCATTTCTTTTTCTTTTTTTCTTTTTTTCTTTCCTCAAGGTTAAATTTCGTCCAAAAGGACCTCCTCGCAGATCAAAGACACCGATCGAACCGAAGACGTACTGTAAACTTATCTATTCTCTTTCATTTTCACCATGTTCTTCTAAATAATAATTATCTCATGAGTCGAGATTAATTGCAGTGAAGAATTGAAGGATGAAGATGATAACGGTGCAGATGAAGCTCTCCTCCGCAGGGCTAAGGTAAATATTTCTCCAGTTGAAACTGAGATTCAAATTCGTAAATTTATGTGTCTTTGTTTATTAAGCAAGCCAAGCCAAGTTTAGAGGGAAATGGGTTGTGTTGGATCCGGCTCCGTAAAGGCTCGGACCAGTACCCGTTTCCTTTCCATTTTCTCCTGAGAAATTATTAATTAATTAATTAATTAATTAATTAAAAAAGGATTAAGTGTATGTGTTACCTACCTACTCTGTTAAAATTGATTTTTACTCCATTGTGGGAAAATAATGAAAATTACCTAATTTTTCATCGAAGTATTATGAGCATTTTAAATTTTTAACGAGATCCATCAAAAATCGACTGTATCAGATTATGATACTTAAATAAATTCTAATTTTCAAAAAAAAAAAAAAAAAAATATCAAATTATGAGACTTATAAATAAATATATTTCAATCGTGATATCAAAAGTAGATTATTTGTGGCTTGTGCATGAAAAAAATAAAAAATAAATAAATAAAAAGTGTTGGCAGTGGACTGACCGGTCGGGCCCGGTCCACATTGGTCGCGTTAACGTTGGTTTGGGGTTATTTTAGTGCGGACGCTAATAGGGGTGATTTATTGTTAATTTAGTGCAAATGATGCTCCATTAATGCAAATATTAATAAAGACACAGGTTACTAATTTTGGCTGTGTATTCTTACCGTGTTTGCTGTGTTTTTCTTTCTTTGTTGATTACGTAGGAGCACCTAACAAGACAACGACCGAAGCCAGAGAAGAAATGTAATTATTCCAATTTGCAATGAACTTTCATTAGTCAAGTGAATTGATATTTTTACAGATGTAGTGAAAATTATTTACTGAGTTTTATCTTTTGAGCAAAACAGCTTCAGTACAAGTTGCATTTTCACCTGGAGCTGCATCAAACTCCATAAGGTCATTTGGCAAACAAAGGGAAAGCAAGAATGTGGATGATCAATACGATGCTAAGGGATTAACAGATTACGAAAACTCCGTTAAGTTGATTTCAACAGATACAGAAATTCTTGACAATTTTGCAGAATCGACCAGCACTTCACGCCTGAGCAAGAAAAAGGAGTATAAAGAACCTTGGGTAACACCATCTACAACACCCAATTCTTGACAAGAAAGAAGAGAATAACATATATGCAAGATTGAGTATTTTGTTTTGTGATGCTTTTTCGTAGGATTACGGTAATAGTTACTATCCCGTTACTCTTCCTTGGAGACCGCCTTATTCTGGAGATCCAGGTAATCCCGCAATGCAAAAAACTCTGATCATGCAAAAAATCCTCGTCTTTCATGTGTTAGTGTTGATTTCAATTCATTAGCTCATCATTGTGACGTCCTTTTTGACTTTAAACCCAAAACAGAAGTTCTCAATGAAGCAGAATTTGGAGAAGCTGCAGCGAATGAGGAGTATGATGAGAATGCTACTACTTCTGCTTCGGATCTTGGGTTGCTGGTGGGTGATTAATCCATTTGTCAAAAAAATTCTAATATTAATGACATATACTTTATATTCATTATGAATTATTCTTTTATTTTAACTTATACTTTTCGTCTGATCAATAGGTGGAAGTCAATGAACCGCAGTTAGTTTTTCTCCAGTTTCCTCCTAATCTTCCCTTGAGGAAGCGACCTACTAGAGTAAGCAAGAAAGACAACGCCGAGCAACCAAAATCTTCCACGGCTTCAGAGACCAATCAGAAAGTGACAGCTGGCAATGCAGCGAAGGGAAAAGAGAAAGTGGCAGCTGGCAATGTAGCGAAGGTAAAGGAGACTAGCACGAGCTCAACACATCCGATGAGTTCATACGGTGTTGGAAAAGGATGTAGTTTGGAGGAGTTGCCTGAGGGATACATGGGCAAAATGCTGGTTTACAAAAGTGGTGCAGTTAAGTTGAAGATGGGAGATATTCTCTATGATGTGAGTCATATTTACCTTGGAATTATTATCTGTTTGACAAATTCACTTGTTTATGAAATATTTAGACCAAGAAAAGTGAATTATTTCTGATATTAACATGCAGGTTTCACCGGGCGTGGATTGTGAGTTTGCTCAAAATGTTGCTGCTGTCAACACAGTCGATCGACGTTGCTGTGACTTGGGCAAACCCACGAAGCGGGCCGTTGTAACTCCAGACATGGATTTTCTTTTGGATCATGTGGTTGATTTGGGGTGAGAGCATTTAGGCCACATATATAGTGTGAATTTGTAGGTTGAATTTTTCTCTCGGTAAATGCAGTAATGTAATGTCCAAGATCACCTGATGAAGATTAGATGCAGAAACATACTATTTTTGGCTAATTTTCTCGAGCAAACATAAATGAAGGATGTTTTGTAGTGTGTCGTTTGTCCAACAATTATATTCAGTGTTCTAAAAAGCGCGAAGTGTAAAAAGCGTCGAAGTCGTGCCTTGAGTTTAAGCGGGCTTAAGCGCGACGTTGCATGGTAAAAGCGAAGTCAATGCGTGATAAAGTGCAAGAGCATGATGAAGCGTTGACTCCGAGCTTAAGTTTAGGTGTGCCTAAGTGAGCGCTAAGCACGCTTTTTGGAACAGAGATTATATTAGTGTAATGCAACCATGTTCCTAGTGTTGAAATTGAAGGAGGAATGTAGCTGAACTAGTTTTTGGCAAAAACTCATTCTCAAGGCTAATGTTCTTTTAATTTTGGATGTGATGATCGTGATTATATATTATTTAATGTCAAGATGACATGTGTCTCGTAGCCATGGGCGCAATAAGTGCTTGTTTTGGATTGGACTATGTCAAAGATCATTTTTTATTTACTCGAATTTTGTGTAGAATGGGTGGTTAAAATTTGGAGAAAATATGTTAAAAATTGTAAGTAAATTATCAAATCAATATTTCAATGATAAAAAATAATGTGAGAGATTAAGTAAATTTCAGTTTTTAAAACTTAATGTATATAGAATAAGGCAATATTCGAAAAAGTGACCAAAAAAAGGGTATAAAGCACATTTAAGCATGCAAAAGCGCGACACGTGAGTGAAAAACTTTGAAGTTTAAAGAAACATGTGCCAAAAAGGTGAAAAATCCTTTTTAAAAAAAAGTGCGAAAGTGCAAAAAAAGGCGAATGGCGTCACACTTTTTTTCCCTTATTTAGAACTTTGATTCCAAGTCGTGAAAAATTTTCTGGTACTTGCCAACAAGCAATGTTGACCTGTGCACACAATAAAAATCACATATTGAATTGTGCCTACGAATATGAAAAAGAGTGCAGCTAAATACACCCCAATTTTTAATCTTTATATCTACCACTTTTTAAAAATTAAGCAAATATACAATTCTACCATTTGATTCAAAAAAATAAATAAAGAAAAGAAAAAATCCACAAAGAAGAGAAGAAGTTGCATTGACTGCCATTTCTGGCAACTATTGCTGTCAGAAATAGCAACAACTTTCTTCTTGTATGTAGCTTCCAATCTTCATTTCGCAAACCAATGGGACTCTTCATAAATTTATTTATTTATTTATTTAAATTGGGACTATTCGGCCAGTAATGGCCAAGCACCCCACAAGCTGCTCGACCACTGTTAGCCGAGAACCTTGGGGGTGCTTAGCCACTGCTGGTCGAGGAACCTTTTGGGGTGTCAGCCATTGCTGGCCAAGAACTCCTTGGTAGCTGGCCAACTGAATCAGCCGGTCCTATGTTGCCATGACCTTTTTTTTTTTTTAATTGGGACTGCTCAGTCAACAATGGCCAAGAATTCCTTGGGGTTTTTGGCTATGGTTGGCCGATGTTGACAAAATGGCAATTTCAGTCTCAGTGTAAAAAAGTGGGTGTAGAGGGTAAAAAATGGGGTGCATTTAGCTGCACCCTAAATTAAAAAATACCGAAAAATTGGGCTGGTTCAGCCTTTTAAGGCCCACTGAAAACCCTAATCCAGTCCTGCATCCATATTTGAATCCCCCAGTCGCATTCGAAGCTCCGCTGCAGCCACGCAACAAAAACAATGGGTAATTTCACTCTCCTTCCATCGTTTCCGATTTGCCTCATTACATTTCCGTCATTATTATCCTCATTTATCGTTCTTGATTGCGTTTGTTTGATTTATTTCTGTTGGTTTGATGTAAAATTACAGGAGCGTACACTTATGTGTCAGAGTTATGGAAGAAGAAGCAGTCTGATGTGATGAGGTTCTTGCTTAGGGTTCGCTGCTGGGAGTACCGTCAGCTTCCCTCTGTTGTACGAGTTACCAGACCTACCCGACCCGACAAGGCCCGCCGTCTCGGATACAAAGCCAAGCAGGTATGTAAAGTTTTGCATACATAGTGATTTGCATAGAGATTTACCCCTTTTGATCTGTGAAGAAAATCAGATTTCCATACATAATAGATAAGTTTATCAAAGGGGAATAATTTCCCCTTCTGATCTGTAGTTTGTTTCAACATGGCATCAGCAAATTGAATATATGCACTGCATTTGTCGTGCTATCATCTTTTTCTTTGCTAAATGCTTATTTGTGTTAGTACATACCCATTTAATTTGCATTAGCGCTGTTAAAAGTAGACAGAATTTGTGGAAGTTTGGAAATCTGATTTTCTTCCTCTCTTGTTGTTCTTTCTCCACCCCCAAACAAATGCGTGGTTAAAAGTGGAACTTGACCAGTTAGCAAGCTTTTTAGCTGATCCTAAGCTTGA
Source organism: Jasminum sambac (assembly GCA_018223645.1). Lineage (NCBI taxonomy): Eukaryota > Viridiplantae > Streptophyta > Magnoliopsida > Lamiales > Oleaceae > Jasminum > Jasminum sambac. Next base: position 8,980,729 of record CP073645.1, on the reverse strand, counting down.
ATTAAAACTGATGAACCTTGAATCGTTGTTGGTGATGCAGTTGGCTATGACTGTTCTTACTTGCTGCTGTTTGGAATCTGAGTGGACCTTTGTGATGGGTTTTTTCTTTTGTTTTTGTTGTTATTGCTTGAATGCATATCCAGTGTGGATGTATCCTTTTTGGGCCTTGTTGTTTACTTGTTTATCATTGTATGTTATGGTTTAGCTGTTTGGTTGGGACTAAAATCTCCCGTTGTTTGGGTCCCCCTGGCACAGAAAATCGGTTTCCACTCTCATCTTGAGTGTTTGCAGTTGCTTTTTCTTTTCCATAAATGTTGCTCTTTTTTTTTTTTTTTTTTTTTTTAAAGCTGCTCCTAAGCTTCATCAGAATTACTAAAAAGGTGTGCATCCCTTGTTCAACAGCCCATCAGTTAATCGAATTTAATGCACTTTACTGGTTTGCCATACTAACATGATTTATGTTGTGTATGTGGTTTCTTTAGTAGCATGTTACTGTAAGGGACATAGTGTGGAAGACTCAGGATTGTAACCGTGTAACTTATGCCTTTTCCTTGTAATCTTGTGATAAATGTATCTTCTTTTGCTACATTATTCAGTTAATGGCTTGGACTCCTCATAGTGTTTCCTCACTCGGTTTTTCTTTATTTTCCTTTGTCCCCTGTCAGTTTAAGTAACTGATTTTTTCTTTATTCAGGGATATGTAGTCTACCGTGTACGTGTTAGACGTGGGGGGAGGAAGAGACCAGTCCCCAAGGGTATTGTGTATGGCAAGCCCACCAACCAGGGTGTTACCCAACTCAAATTTCAACGCAGCAAGCGTTCTGTTGCAGAGGAACGTGCTGGAAGAAAACTTGGCGGCCTTAGGGTTCTCAATTCTTATTGGATCAACGAGGTTGGTTGCAAAATTTACTCAACGCAAATAGCCAGCTTTTAATTGTTTTCCCCCCTTTTCTTTGAACGAGTTTACTTAAACCAATGAAGAATAAAATGGATTTTAGTTGATTTCTTAGTGTCCCATCAAACATACACCTAATTTCAGATTTTTTTTTTTTTTGGACTGTAACATTGTTGTATTATCAGGATTCAACTTACAAGTACTACGAAGTGATATTGGTTGACCCAGCCCATGCTGCTATCCGCAACGACCCAAGGATCAACTGGCTATGCAATGCTGTCCACAAACACAGGGAACTCCGTGGTCTCACCTCAGCCGGAAAGAAATACAGAGGCCTTCGTGGAAAGGGTCACTTGAACCACAAAGCAAGACCATCAAGAAGGGCTACCTGGAAGAGGAACCAGACTCTCTCGCTTCGTCGTTACCGTTGAAGGTGATACTGTTGAGTATTCCAGTCATTGTGTTTGCTTTGTTTACCCTGCCGTAGTAGTCTTGATCATCTTGGTTGAAAGTTTTGATTTTACTGCCAAACATATTATGTCTTTGATTGAACATCTTGACTATTTTGTCAGAGGATTTGCTGGAAATTTTCTTGCTGGATTTTTACATCTCGTTTCATGCTGTTTTCACTGCTTTCGGACGTTGAATGAAATTTGCTCTTAAACTGTTCTCATTTCCCTGCATAAGAATATGCATGGTAATGAACTATCAAGCTTAGATATCTGTGAATCCCTTGTTATAAAAGCTAGAATAGAATCTTACGTGTAGTGATATAATCATTGAAACCCACTTCTCCAATTCTTCCAAGTATTGTTCTTGCAGTTTTAGCATGGTCATGAGTTCCATCAGCACGTAGCTTGCTGTATCAATCTGTTTAGCAAATGATACAAGCATTAGCCTATGTTTGGAAACATTGTTTTCCTAAATTTACTTTTCAGTAAGAATAGTGGCAAGAATTATTACAAAATAAGTGCACAATGAAATTTGACTCTGGACTCATTACTGAAGTAAATTTTTTTCCGGACCAAGTATACAGAAGTTTGATAGTGGTTATAGAAAAAATTATTTCTTGGTGTGTCGATGGAAAATAAAGAAAATAAGGTTAAAAATATAGGAGGTTTTAATAAAAATAATTTTTTCATAAATAACATTTTCTTACATAAGTTGTATATTGTAATAAAAATTTCAATGAATTTATAGGATTGTGTTTTTTCCTTTTTGTCAACTAGGATTGTTGAATGTATTGTCATCAAGACTTCATCAAGTCTTGATGACTTGCAAAAAAGTGAGTTTACCTGCTTATGAATGTTCGCTATCACTGGTTCCATGCTGTCCATGACTGCCGTGGAAGTCGTTAAGGCATCATGGAATGACATTAGTTGAGCCTGTAGATAAGAAATTTTTCTTTTCTTAAAAATTAAATTAAAGATTCAAGTAAGTGTGAATAGAACAATTTCATATTTGAATAATTCTTTGCATTTATCATGAGCATTATTCTAAAGTGTATCGTACAAATGGTAAGGTTGAATTTTAAACTTTTACGAGTTTAAGTGAGTGTATGCGTAAATTTGGCGACATTAGAGTATGGCAAAACGACAAATTCTATCTCTCCACCCTTAGGCAAAATCGAATAGAAGTTTTTAGAACTACGATTTCAACGGTGGACACTGTTTGAACCGTACCTCAGCACCGTCGACTAAGGGAAGACAAACGGAAATCGCCGAGAGTTTTCTAGCGACTCTACCAACAGCTTCACAGTTCTTGGCTTCAATTCTGGACCATTCAGTCAACAACTGCATTTGAGATTTCATGATCTCATATAATTTGATCTGGTGTTTGAGCTTTAGCACTTGGTTTCGCTTTTCTATGATGAATTTTCTCATCAAGGATATTCTTGCCCAACCATTGAATAATTTCTTCTGTATATATATATTAAGAAAGCAGTGAAATTAAAAACATCATTCATAATCATTGTTGAACTTTTTTTGGGCATTGGTTGAAGTTTAGAACAATGCTGTATTTGAGGATATATTTGAGGATAGTTTTATTTTGTTAAAATGTTATTTTTTAGTTTAAGTGACAGTGTCATGATGAAATGAGTTCATAATTGTAGATAAATGGTTTAAATGCATACTTCAAGTAAATATTTAATTGCAAAAATATTCAAAATGCACATAAAGTCATAAATTGAGAGTGAGATGATGGAAAAGATTTACTAGTGCAGCTCTATTGACAGCAGCCATTGTTGCCTCAGCTCGAGCATTTGCAATCCTCCACTGCAAAAGCCTATTATGCACCACACGAAAACGATGATACTCTTCCTCTAACACAGGACAGACTTTCTTCTGCCGGAAGAGCTTCAAAACTGCACTCACACCACCAACACCGCCAGCGGTTTTTGATTCCCTCTTCGTCGAGGCCTCAAAACGGGCCAATTTCATCACTGCTGGTGATGGAGAAGATCTCCCTGGAGATAGTGCCCATGCAGAAGGCGAAGTAGACGCTGATCCTGTTCTTCTTGGCACCTCCTTTGCGCTTTTACTGCGTGGAAGAAAACGAACAAAACCATCACTGGCCGCGTTTGTAAGTGTAATTTCTGCCTTTTCTTTGGTGTTTTCTTGTTTCTTGTGGATGGGTTTCGGTGATCGTTTTCTTCACGCTTGATGGGAGTTCTTGATTTTGTGGGCGGTTCTGATGACTCAGCGGCGCTTCCAGTTTTGCGGCAGCTGCTTGGTGCTTTGGCTTGCCGGAGGCGGCGGGATTGTGGGCTCTCCATGTTTTGCTTTCGTTAAAGGACAACATTAGTGCGTACGTATATGTATGTGTATGTTATTGGGGGTGGGGGTTGGTGGTTGCGAGTTAGAACTAGTTGGTGTACCACTATGCCTAGTGTGGGAGTTGACGACATTTTTGATAAGTTGATGATAGCACGTTAGGGTTGAAGCCCAAATTCAAGGCGTCGACGAAAATGAGCGTGTTTAATCATTAATGCAAAACCAAAAGTAAATAGAAAATGTTTATTAAAATAAAATTTTAACGGTATTATTATGTGAAATATGATGTGAAAATAGGGATGACAAATGCGTGGATAGAGCGGAAATTCGTGCATTTGGCTTGGCTTGATTTGGTCCAAAGCTTGTATTATTTCGATTCGTGTAATACGGATGTGGAGTGGGATCAAAGTGTAAAAATTGAAAGATAAACTTTTCAGATTTAATTCACAAAGTTCATTAACTGGCCTGTGGGCTCGTCTAGCTTGTTGCTGTTAAAGGTCATTTCGCTCGTAAACCGCTCATTTTAAGAGTCATTTGGGCTTGTAGGCCAAAATAAGGATCATTTTAAGCTTTTAAAGTCCTTACTTTAGGGAACATTTGGCTAAACTGAAATATTTACAAAAAAATATGTATAGAGCTATTTATTTGTGTATGACTTTAATTCTGCTTACAAAAATACTGAGAGGAAAATCAATTCTCATTTTAGCGCCCGTTCTCCTACCCACTTTTACACATTTTTATACATTTTTATCTTTATTCATTTTCGTGGGACCTCTTGTCTTCTAAATCTCATGAATTCGATTGTTTTTCTCTCTCATATCATAGCGCGTAAAAATACATACCCTAACACACGCTTAATTGCTGTATTTGCAGGGGAAAAATTTAGAAGTACACATGCTTGGGCCCATGGGCCAAAATCGAACGCTTTCTTTTGGGAAGAGCTTGGGCCGGGCTACTTGGCATCCCTAGGACCATCTCCAATATAATTATCAATTGCGAAAAAAATTTAAAGAGAGATGGGAAGAAGAATTGGGAGATGGTTCCACATATTTTCATTTTTTTAATCAATTTTTTCTCATTTATTCTATATTTTTTTATTTTTTCTTCATAAATTCCGTATCTTGTCTATATTCTCACCCCCATCTAAAATTTTTACATTATTATTTTATTATTATTTTTAAATTTATTTCTATATCCTTCATACTTTTGAATTTTTCCTCTTTTTTTCCCTATATTTCCTTCATTTTCTTTTCAATTAAAATATTTATTTTCTCCCTATCTCTTTTATCCACATCATCATGCAATTCACAATTGCATTGGAGATGGCCTAAGTGTAACAAAAATTGAATATTGCGAGAGCAATTTATTAACTAACTCCTAATTGACATTAAAAAAATTGTAGATTGAACTACGCAATTGACATTAATAAAAGTTGTAGATAGAATTTATTGGCTTAACTTTTCAACTATACGGTCTATTTTTACAGGCTTAACTTTTCAACTACACCGTGTATTTCAATCAATATAAAATAGAACTATAGGAGTCCTGAATTTCATATGTTTATTCACTTGCATGTGAACCAGATCCCTTTGAGTGTCTTGAAAATACATTAATAAGTATGAATTAATCAGAACATCTCTAATGCTCCGTTGGTTGCCATATTTGTGATGGAAGTCGTAATTCCGGTGGATGGAATTGTTGATGGAGTTTTCCACCGCCGTATTGCTCTATCAACAATCCAAAGCGCTACTTGGAATGCAACTTCAAATGATTGCAAAGGTAAGTCCTATGAACGAGGCACTCATGGTCTCCTCCACGCGTGAAAAGATTGTATTATCCTACTATTAATGTGAAGAGATCTTATTGACTTTGAGAGAATAAAGTCTCCTCAATTGGAGAAGTTTTTTGGTCAACGTAAACAGCTTAAAGAGTAAGGGTATCTCCACCTTTGGAAGAAAATGGGAGTGATAAATGGTGATAACCTTTATCAGTGACAATTTCAATGATGTAAGCTCCTGGAATGTCTTGGCAGGTAACAGAGCTAAGAGCATCATCAATGCAACACCCTCAATTGGATCCAATGTGGCATGATTGTGGAGGAGAGACATAGACAATAAAAATGGGTCCCGTCACTTTCTATTTATTAATCTATATTTTTTTTTTTTTCCTACCTTTTATTCATCATTTCACGTGCAACTTCGAAAATCCACATTCAATTTCACATCTTCCACCATTATTTTATCATTATTTTTAAATTTATTTATATCTCTCTTCTCCTTTCACTTTTCACTCTCTTTTTTTCCTACACATCTTTCTATTTATGAACAATTAAAATAATCATTGTCTCTATTTCTGTCCTCCACATCATCTCCCCAATTGATATCCCATTGGAGATGCTCGAACATGTTAGCAAAGCTCAAGTATCTACTAACTTTGAAGAAGCCACATGCAACTTGGAGCTTGTTAGATACAACTTATTCTAGAAATAAAATTTTTCCAACATCAGGCCAGGTTAGCATACAACTTTTAATTCATTCTTTTCAAAATTCAAATTTGATCAAACAAATCATATCCACATATCAACTGTATTTTTAAATCTCCACCATTCAACTCCACTAATTCTTCTCTCTTCATATTCATAAAAATACATTTTAATTTCTACACTAACACACACAAGTCACTCATTGCATTTTTAGACATTTTATTTACTTCTCAATTAACAACAAAAAATAATTTTCTCAATATTCTTAACAAATTGCTAAATAGAAATTATTGAAATTATGATTTTGCGATTTGCGGTTGACATAAAAATAAAATATTTTTAAAAAGATATAAAATTTATCAAATCAATATAATAAAATGTTGAAACACGGCAGCTTAAAATACGATTCTTTATTAAAATGTGAGTCAAAGGCTCTTAGCTTATGTGACTGGCATAAGGTTGCGCATATGTGGCGATGTGGTGTATCTTCGGACAGCGTCGCAATTTTTCTCATTCTTTAGCTAACGTACCACTTAAGTAACACACGTCCAAGTAAAAAAAAAATAAAAAAAATTGTAGATTTTAAAAAGTCAATTGTTAAAGATGTAAAATCTATCTAAAAAAATATTTACACCAATGTATGTATGTCGAAAATTTTATATTTCTCTCTCAGTGTTTTCAACTTTTCGTCTACTCATTAGTCATTACACTAATTTCTTCTATATTTTAATACCTTTCTTTCTTTCTTTTTACCTTTCAACTATATATTTAAACATCATTTTTCAAATAATATTTATCAAATGTACCTTCACTCGCAATTGTGTCTTATAAATTTAATGTCAATCACACAAGGAGATGAACTAAAAGAAGACTAACATTCTTGTGCTTTTTCTTCTTCTTATTTTTTCGTTGACTTAAGTCTTTGTTTTTCAAGAAAACATAAAAACATAAAAATAAGGGATTTTGGTGCAAATGGTCCCAAAAACTAGCCATATTATAGATTTAATCCCAAATAATAAAAGGTAGCACAAATGGTCAAAAAACTTTGGTGTAAAAATGGTCCAAAAAAATTTTTGGTGGGCAAATGGTCCATTTGGATGGAATCCGTCAATTTAACCGTTAATCAAAGTCAACTGTTGAAAAATTTGGCGTGCATTTGGTCCATTTGACTTGAAATAAATTGCATAAAAGATCCTAACTTTAGGTATTATTACAATCAAGTTTTAAAGTTTGAAAAATATATATTTTAGTCCCAAATTTAGTTAAATTGTATAATTTCATACTTTATTTTTTCTATGGGTGCTTATTTGGTCAGTAATTAATTTTATTGAATTAGTTTGACACCAATTAAATGGTTTTTATCAAATAATTTCAATACAGTAGTATTTGTTCATATTAATATAATATCACAACTTTTAAAAATTTTCTTTAGTATTAGAGATACACATATTTTGATTTTAATCAACAATTAATAATAAATATAAATATTGTACATACATAAAATTTTATTAGGAATATAATAAATTACTAAAAAAATATCGAATACAAAAATTAATCAAATCACAAAAACGCAAAAAAAAATTGAAAATTTTCTTTAGCACTATAGACGAACACATTTTGATTTTAAATAATAATTAATAATAATAAATATAGTTATTGTACCTATTTAAAAATTTATTAGTAATATATTATAGTAAAAAAATATTTCAAACACAAAGAATTAATTAAATCAAATAAATTTTATCAAAAAATCAAAAATAAAAAAAAGCACCCATAGAAAAATAAATTATAAAATTTAACTAAATTTGGGATTAAAGCATGTATTTTTCAAACTTTGGGACTTAGTTGTAACAATATCTAAAGTTATAATCTTTTGTGCAATTTATTTCCAGTGAAATGAGCAGAATCTTGTACTCGATTTTTCAATGATTAGACTTTGACTAATTGTTGATGAATGGATTAAATCCATTTGACCATTCTTGTGTAAATTTTTTGGACCACTTGCACTAGCTTTTATTATTTTGGATTAAATTTGCAACATGACTAGTTTTTGGGACCATTTACGCCAAAATTCCTAAAAATAAAAACAAAAATGTCAAGATTTTGAAAATAAATTATCACAACCGTTAAGTTTTATTTACCCCAATTGACCGTTTGGGAAAGAAAAAAATTACAAAAAATCTCAAACAAACCAATTTATCGCTCTCATTCATCTTCTAAAATTTTGCACTTGTTTATCTAGTTTCCTATCTCGATGAATACTGAAAGCCTTCCCTAAGTACACTGCTATGCTTGTTTTAACAATTTTTAATCATTTAAAATTAAAATTTCAATATTAATTTTATATCTTATCTCAAATTATCATTTATGAAAGATGGAATTTCAATATTGATTTCACTAAAAGCTTTCACTTGGTACTATCTATTCGAGCCTGGTTTTTTCCGACTCTATGAAAGATGGAATGTTGAGGCAAGATATGAAGGGTGATAGGATTGAAATTTTTATAATTTTTTAATCGATTTTATGGATTTTTATGTTAAAGAGGAAAGAGAATGAGTGGAGTTGAATGGTGATGATTTGTGTACTACATGTAGATCTCTCGAGATATGTGGATGTTATTGATTTATGGTAAAAAAATGGATAAAAATTGATTAAAAAGTTGTAAAAATGGTACGCTATCGCATGCATGGATTTAAAGTTTCCAATTTGCTGTAGTTCAATTTCTTTTCCACTAGTATATGGCTTGGAGAGGGCTTAGGGAACAAAAAATGATTTTTGAATTTGATAAGTAAATTAAATTTTTGTAAAATATGAAAAAGATTGTTACATCAATAAAATAGATATTAAAAATATTAAACAAAAAGCTAGTAAATAATTATTTCGCAATAGTAAAAATTAAAATCTATCCGTGTATAAGATAAACCATAGCATGCTTGCTAGTGAACCATTTGCCATACTCGACATGTTAGGTTTGATAGATGCTACTGAAAAAATAATATTTAGATTGTGTAGTTGTTGTGCAAATTATGAATTCCAAGTGTACGATGTCGCCAACAAGGAGTAAAGTGAACTTTTTGAATCCAGATTCTCGTACTCACGAGAACTATTCTATTCAATATTGGCCTAAATTAATCTCAACTAGAATGAATAAAAATATCAAAGAGTCTATATTATCACTAGAAAACTAAATTAAGCTCAAAAAATAAAATCAAGGGATTGAAAAAGATTATTTGAACTAATGGAGAACGAAGTTGGGAATCCTAATTTATCTATAACTATCCCATTTGATTTTTCATCTCAATTTATATTCTCAACTTGTATTAGGGTGTGTTTGTTTGCACCTGGTGGAAAAGAAAATATTTTCCAACTTCCATGGAAAATTTTTTCTTGGGGGGAGATGGAATTTATTTGCCACGGAAAATGACCAAAACATGCTTTAAATCATTGTACCTAGAAAATATTTGCCATGGAAAATTTACCAATCAAACAACCATGTGGAAAAAAATTTTCCTTGATGAGACATTTTCCATGGAAAATGGTGTCAATCAAACACACCCTTAGATCAAATTTACAAAAATAATATAATTTACCTCTCTCGAGTTCAAATCAATCCTATTTAATCAAGTCAACTGCCATATTTCTATTTCTATGTGTAGCCCGAATAAGCCTTAATTAAGTGCATTAACGGGCATAGGAATTCACAAGTGATCACGATAATTATAAAAGTCAATCTCTAGCTTTTATGTAAATTATCGGATTTTGCTATATGGTCTAAATAGTTAACACACCTCTGGGTTTCTTAAAATTAAAGCTAGGAAAAAACCGCCAGACCGACTGCATCGGGTGGTTCGGTTTCGTTTTTTTTCTGTGGCCAGTTCGGTTTTCGGTTTGGTTTTCACCAAATCGAAAAACCAAAAAAATAGACCGAACCGACTCGGTTCGGTGGTTTCGATTTACCGAACCAGGCCAGTCGGGTCGGTTCGGTTCGGTAAAAAAATGGCTATGGTCGGTCGGTTTCGATTCGGGTGGAAAAACTGACCAACCAACCGACGCTCACCCCTAGTTGGAATTCACAAATTAATGATTTAGTGATCAAGTAAATCATGCATTAAACTTAGGAGTAAAATCAACATATAATAATAAAATCCAAAAAATTGTAAGTTAAAATCAAATCATCAAATCTAAATTACATCGTTTTTCCAATAAAAAAATAGTTATGCATATTAAAAATAAAGTAAATTACAAGAATAATAGAGTTCATCACTGGATTATAAATATTAATTTGAAAGATGAAGCCTTTCACCAAGATCTCCACCTCGAATCTTCGAATCTTCGAATCTTGAATCTTCGAATTAATCTCTTGAAATTTTCCTTTGTGTTTCTCTCTATTTTTCTCTTATCAACAGGTATTCCGATTAAGACTCATCTCCCCTTTAAATAGGTCTCAAAAAGGTCTCCAAAAAGGCCAAAATTCATGCAGAAGAAACCACATAAAATAGAGTTTGAATCAAATAAGGAAATCTTGAATTGCACAGTGTGCAACCGCACATGACATTCAGATGCCCTTGTGCGTCCCCACATAAATCATGTGCACCCACACCGGTTTTTCAATTTTTTTAGATTATTTATTTATTTTTTTCTTTGTACAATCATCCGTTTTTGTTTTCGAACTTCAAAGTAAACCCCAAAATGGTCCTAAATGGCACGTTTTCATCATTTCTTGAGACCTAACACAAAATTAAATAGAACAAACGTAAATACGACTCTAAACATCAACAAACACACATTAAAATATGATTTTAAGCAAAATAAACACAATAAATAAACACTTATCAATCAAAAAATAATAAAATGCTTTAAAAATATAATAAAGTGGCTTTCAAGAAAAATATAAATCCATAAGATAGAGTATCTTCAACAATCTCGTAATCATTAAAGAGCATCTTTAATATTATAGAGATCATATTTTAATTTAAAAATCAAAATTTCTAATGAACTCCAATAAGCTTTTTATTTATACACTTTATTTTGTTTGTATCAATGAATAATTTTTGCATTCTTTTACTTTTTCATCAATATTTATAATTTTAGTTGTATTTGACCAATAAGATTAGTTATAGTTTGGTAGAATCAATAAAAGAATATTAAAACCTATGAACATTAAATAATAAAGAATGAATTTGACTATTCAAATTTGAAAAGCCAAACTCTCATTATATCTCTAAAGTTAAAATAATGAGGTTATTGGAGTTGTGGGGTTACTGGACTATCTTTTACTTTGGATTGGTTCTTCGAGCCTTCTCTTTTGGGCCTTTTTAAAGAGAGAAGTCCATTGCTTGTTGGTTGACCTGATCCAACCCACTAATTTAGGCAATCAATCTTGTGTGCGTCTCCTTCGTCCACGTGGCCTAATCTCGTTGGTTGATAGCCTATCTCATATGTAAGGGTTTGTAGCCCTTATTCGATTTCATAGTTCAACCATTTTTGATCTCTCATCATCTCTGTGGGTTTTTGGTGATAATTTATCTGCCATTTGAGAAATCTCTCTACTTATAGTATACTTCTGAGAGAAATATGGTAGGAATCGAATGGGTTATTCGATAACTGTTTGTAGTGAGGTTTTGGTATATAGTTCTCAATCTGTGTAGATTTTATAGCTAAGGTTTATGCGATTTGGGAGATTTTGTGAAATTCGAAGTGTTTTCTTGGAGGCGAGGTTTCGTGGGTGTATCTTGTTACCGATTTACTGTGCGAGTGGAATTTGAGCAACACCCACTTTGTCGAGCTCAACGGGGGATATAGAATACGTGGTATTCGAACCTCCGGGGCTCAAATGGCCAAAACAAATCTTGTATTCTTATTTATTTTCTACAATCTCCTTATTTTTGCATTTTATTTTTGATTAAATCACATTAGTATTGGTATTGTGTGTTTCTTCACCTAACAGGAGTTCAATTTTAATGCTTGTCTCTTTATAGTAAAGAGTATATTTCATTTAAAGAGATTATTAGATATGCTAAAGTAATTGGAAACGATGACAAGAAAAATGATACTCCCTTCGTCCCAATTTGGTCCACTTTGCTTTTATAGAAAGATTAAGAATAACATTGAAAGTGACAATTATTCAACCAAATATCGTCAAATACTTTTAATTTAATTAGTGGTGTGTATTAAGAGTTGAATTGGAAAAGACAACATTAAGGTATAATTATAAATGAATACTAAAGTGGTTCAAATAAATGGGACAAAAAAAAGAAAAAAAGTGGACCAAGTAATTGGGACCGAGGTAGTATTTTGCCCATATCTATTACTATACTAAAAGAGAAGCAAAAATTTTGGTTCTCCCGCCCAAGTTTTTCTCGGTTAGCAAAATTTTTTTTTCTTTTTGGCCTATGTTGCTATAATAAATACGGCCGCATAGGAATTATGACCAAACAAGTGCTTGTAGTGCTATGCGCATGGCTAGGGAACCCTAGCCACGCACATTACTTAAATTCTTTTTTAAGTGGGATATGAATCTCACATTGAAATTTGATAAAGAAGATTAAATTTTCCAGTTTATAAAAAATGGAAGTTGAGTTTTTCATATGGAGCAATCATTCGAACTTTGCAATTGGGCCAATATATAATATATGGAAATATTAAAAAGTTTTTTTTTTGGAAAAACTTCATATTATTTTATTTTACCAGTTTAAATTGATTTTTTAATCAGACGTTTCTATTATATTTGCCAGTTTTGATTGATATTTTCTCGGTTTTAGTCGATTTTTTCAATTTTTTATTTCTTATTTTTTGATGATTTTTATGTGCACTTAATTTTTTTTATATTTTTATTTCTTTTTTAGATGATTTTTTTCTTTGTAAAAATTTCTTCTTTTAAGTCATTTTTAATCCTAATTTTGACTTTTTTTAGTGGATTTTAAAAAAATTTTTGAAAGTTTTTATTTTTTTAAGAAAGTGTGATTGATTTTGATAAATTATAGATTATTTTGATAATGCTAGATTGTTAAATTTTAATATTTTTAGTAAGTAATCTTTTTGAACAGTATAATGATTTTGTAAATCTTCTTGAAAAGTTATGATTTTGTAATTGGAGAATAATAGATTAATTAATTGATAAATGACAATCTTAATTTTTTAAATATGTGTAAGATTTAATTTAACAGTGGTGTGTGAACAATTATAATTATTTTAGTTTACATGATTATCATTATGATTTATATTTATTTTTAAGAGTTATTATTATAATTTACATTGAAATTTATTTTATTAACTATTAGTATTGTTCCCGTGCAATGCACTGAGTGATTACAATAATATATTTACATAAAATAATAGTATGAAATAAAAAATACATTAATATGAATACACAATAAAAATAATGAAATATATATTAAATTTTGACCCTAATCATTACCTTGTAAGAAAAAAGTCATATCAATTATCATATTGGATGATTTTAAGTATGAACAGAATATTTGGGATCAAAATTTAATTCAATAAAACCAAAATATCATATCCAAAACGTGATTTCTATTGTTTTTATTTATATAATTTTATAAAATCAAAAGTTTTCTCTCATATTTTAAATGAAGTGCCCAAAATCATATATTTATTGTGGTAAGACATAAACTGTTTTTAATCTATGATACATGTATATTTAAACTATTACTAAAGAAATTTAATATTACTTACTTATTGTCATTTGAGCAATATAATTTTAAAATGGTGAAAAATAAAAATTTAATTAATATTTTTTCAAAAAATATAACCCAAATTATTATAATTGTTTTAACTTAATTAAAAAAATTTAGTTAAAAATTTAATTAACTTAAAATTATGTAGGAAAATATTTAGAGTCCAAACTTGAATGAATTGAAAAAAATAAAGAAAAGTAAAATATAAAAATAAATAAATAGGAAAACGTGCTTAGATGAGATATATATATATATATATATATATATATATATATAACTCAATTTTACCATTTTGAATTAGTTAAAAAATAAAAGATAAAATTAAATTATCTCCGAAATCGAATTTAAATAAAAATAAATCAAACAATAATAATAATAATAAACATAATTTCATAAATATAGGAAACCATGTTCCCATAATTAACATGCTATAGCTTCCATAATTAACATGTTAATTATGGGAATCATGTTCCTATAATTTAAGTATGCTTTATTTAAAGTTAAACAAAAAAGAAAATGATATTGCAGTTTGGAGGGAAATTTCAGTGAAATCCTCTACAAAAACTCCTTCTTATATATATGTACCATGGCATAATCTTCAATTTGATTCTTAATTTTTTTAATATAATTTTTAACCTAATCTTCATGATAATGTTTTAACTCATATTTTGTGTTTCATATTCCATTAAATAGTTTGAAATATATCATATTTTATTTTATTTTTGTCTATTAACAAATTACGAGCAACTTGAATGCAATGTCTATGAACAAATTACGAGCAATTGCTTTCAAATGTTGGCATTTTCTTTGGAAAATCAATTTTAATCATGGATAATTACAATTTTGAATGTTATAAATCATACGAGATTGAAGATCACGATTTGTGATAAAGATATTGAACCAAATAAGTTACAAGTGTTGTTTTTAAAGAAATTTTTTGAAATTTGGAATTGCTTCTTCATTTGTTTTTTTAAAATTGTGTTCAAGAAAAGATAGATTTTTTTTTTCAATTGTGTAATTTTTAGTATAAGCATTAAATTAAATGTTATAACACACACACACACACACACACATATATATATATACACACACACATTTGTAATTACCACTGTTTCAGAACCCATCTCAACTTGATTGGAAACCCTGTGATTCGGGTAGAAAAATGTGGCTAAATAATCCAAAAAACTCAAATTTGTCACACCTCGTCAATGACTCGAGTTTATCCGAGAAACTCGATCAACCTGTGAGACCTGGGATCGGGTTTCATTAGGTCGAATCTCTTACCTTTGACTCAGTTTGTTGATTAGGTCAATGATTAGATAAGATTTAAAAGCATTAATAATTTCTTAATATTAAAAAATAAAAAATCATATTCAAAGTAATTATTATTTTCATATTTCTTAAATGTAGTTGAATGAGTATTCTATTCGTGAATAAAAAATTCTAATATTTTTATTAAAAATATTTCTTATTTTAATATGTTCGATGCTAGACTGTAATTTGGGTCCCAAATAAGATAATTTCCTTCAATTGTATCATATAATATAACAGCTAATAAAAGTGGCTTATGAACAAAATCATCAATGTTCTGTATAATGAAATCTTTCTAACTTTGCGATAATTTTTTTTCCAAATAATGACAATGACTATATTTTGTTTTATCAAACTAAATCTTTCTAACTTATTTCTATTTTTTTTATAATAAATAAGAATTCCTCATTAAATATTACAGGTAAAAATGTAGTGTGTATATATATATATATATATATATATTTATTTATTTATTTATTTATTTATTGAAGTACCGTTTTGGCTGTGGCTAAATGCACCCGGTGCATTTACTAAGTGAACCCATTAAAAAAAACAAACAAACAAAAATAAAAGCCAAAAGACTGAGATACCCTTGTTTCTTTTTTTTTTTTAAAGACTGTTCGCTGTCAAGACAACGAACAACAGAGCTTGTTCGCTTTTGTTGTTCGCTGTCTTGACAGCGAACAAGCAATATATTGCTCGCTGCATTCGCAGCGAACAAGTTTTGCCTTGTTCGCTGTAAATGCAGCGAACATTAAAAAAAATAAAAAAATAAAATGAGTAATTTTTATTTCATTTTTCGTTCGTGGATGTAATTTTTATTATAATTTTTTGTTTAAATTTTTTACAACCACTTTGATGAGTAATTTTAAAAGTTTTTTCAATCACTTTGACCGATGAATTTCGAAATTTTTTTCATTATAAAGTAATTAATTTTATTCGGTTAGTGTTGAATAGAATTACTAAAATATTCAATTTTCTTGCTACCACTTCGTCGACTAACTTCAAAATTTTTAAAAGTTTTTTGCAACCACTTTAACTATGAATTTCAAAATTTTTTTGATGATATAATAATTAGTTTTGCAACCGCATTGACAATGAATTTCAAAATTTTTTTATGATATAATAATTAGTTTCATCCGATTACTATTAAATATAGTTATTAAAAAAAACTTTGAATAGTTGTAAAAACTTTCAACAAAAAATGATACTAAAAATTTTTTTATCCGTAATTTTTTTATTTTTAATTATGTGATGTTCGCCCCAAATGGGGCGAACATCCAAACAGTGTTTGCCGTGCAGTGGCGAACACCGAGAACATCTTTTTTTTTTCCTTTTTAACGTTGGAGGGTAAACTTGAAATATTATAAAAAATGGGTGTATTTAGAAATCGAATGGGTGTATTTAGTCGTAGCCTACCGTTTTCCCTCATATATATTGCACCAAACAAACTCCAAACTGTTATGAATAATTGAGAATAATGTGGTTAAAAGATGACGAAAATGATGACACATGCGATGACGTAATTGTCAATAATTATTTTATGTAAATGACTATTATACCCTTGATGAAATTTTGTAATTACGATTGTGCCATTCAAATTTTCCTATAAATAGGGTTTCAGTTATTAATAAAATTCATTCCTGTGAATTCTTTAGAATTCATTCTCTCTAAACTCTCTATTATTTCTATATTTTTATAACACGTTATCAGCACGAGTCTCTAGCCACTAAGTAATATGAAAGAAGTATGCTCTACAGTTGCATCTTATAGATGATCTTCTGTATCAGAAACTGGATTATTAAAATTTGAAGTACTCATAATTCTCACATCCCAATATATGATATATTCTCTCTCTACAATGATCTTATCTTAATCCCAATCATCTCTCATCATCCCGTCTGCATCCTTCACAACAGATTCAAAGCAAAATCTCTCCACTCTTATTTTCTTTCGCAAATTCTCTCAACCACAAAGACAACACTGAGTAGCCCTTCCATTTTCTCTCATAGAAGCAACCAGAAATATGCAGAAACGAATTGTGGAAGAAAAATCGAGAAAAAGGACAAAAAGGTATATTATAATATATTACTTTATAATATAATAATATATTAAACTATAACATTCGTTTTCTCGAGATATAAGGAGCATACATTATCAAAATCAAATTTTCTCGGCTCCATTATACTCGATTTAACGAGATCTTCAATTTGACACCAATATTGATAATATATGATTCATTTTGAAATATATCAAAACTTCAAAATTTATAAAGTAGTATCCAAACTTTGAAAATTAAAAGATGGTCCTTGGACTTGTGAATATTTACGTATTAATACTTATAATGTCAAAACTTTATAAAGAGATATGTATGCGCACGCGCAGCGACTTGCCAGAACAGCTAATAGCGATTGTGGCGGTGATAGTTTGACCTACGACCGTTTACTTTGACGATAATTATATTTTGAAGAAATAGTTAGAACAAATTTACTGCTATAGATATTTAAATCTCGCACTTTATTTATTACAATTTAAATACTGCAATACCTCCTACTTAATGATGGGTTCAACCATCACTAATCGGAAGGTTTTATATATTTTTGCACTTTATATGCTAAGTGATGGGTAATACCTTCTACTAAGAAGACCATACTCCTGAAGAAGTAGTTAAATGTTATGCAATTTAATTATCGCGATTTAAATTCCGTAAATTTATATTTATTACAATAATTCCCATAAGGTAGGTTCGACCACCTATTGGAGGAAATTTAATTTCTACAATTTAAATTTACGCACTTTAGATTTCGCATATATTTCCAATGTGGTGGGTAATACCACACGATTGGTGTGCATATTTCTAATGTGGTGGGTTATACTACATGATTGGTTATAATGAATCCTACTCAAGAAGAAGTAGTTGATCAAACATTCTAATCCTACTCTTAAAGAAGTAGATAATAAGAATATCATATTGATATTAATAAAGGGCTTTGAGCAATTACACCAGAATTTACTGTTGTATGTATTGATGAAATAAAATTGCTCAAAGAATCTCATTGTGATAAAAGAGAAAGAAAATATACCGTGGTGAAAAATCTCATTATGAGATTAGTGTATTGTGATATGATGAAAAATGCTCTTAAAGAAGCATTTAATAAAGGAATGTTCACTTTCCACGTCTATTGAATATTGATAGAGAAAATTGAGTAAGTGGTACATGAAGTTACCATTCGATAAATAGATGAAAGTAAAATGCTCAATAGATCTCATGTTGATAAATCAAAGAAAATATATCGTATGGGGAGATTATATGAAGTAATCTCATCAATTATATGAGATTGTATTAATATGAGAATAAAATGCTCTTGAAGAAGCATAATCACTAGATTTCTGTATTTGAATAAAGCCAATATGATATTATTATTATTACTCCAGAAGAAGTACAAAACAGCTGAAGTGGAAAATATTGAGAATATCAAAAGATGGCATTAAACACTTGAAAATATAGAAATGCGAAAAGAAAATACATACTGAATCCATAAATGAGGGATGCGTTTCGAGAGTATAAATACTCCATAACTCTGCCACCCCCAACATCAAGGTTCATAATGAGATATCTGAAGGATCCGAAATTCTTTTTCGCTTGACACCAGTGGTCTGTGACCGATGGATCTGGGCTTCCACAGATTCTTGAACATATGCATGAAATTTGATGAGTAGTTCATCAACAGTACTAGCAGAAATAAGTATTTTTCTCGCTGAATGAGAGATAAACTTATTATCTACACCCTGATCTAGGAACGGTAGTAAGCCATCAAAGAAATTATTAATATTCAACAAACCTATTGGTTTGACATGAAAGTTCTATTGTGCCAACGAGGCTATATTGAATATTTCCTCCAGTGTGTTATAGCCGCCTGGAAGGACAATAAAAGCATCACTATTGCTCATCATGTACATCAGGTAGTCGTGGATGGATTGTGTTTGTAGCATCAATCCAGTTGGACTAATGACATTTCTAACTCCAATTCGATTACTGCCTCCAATTCGATGAAAATGTATTATACTTGACACTCTTATCCCCCATGATTGTGCGGCCATCGTAAGACTCCTTAATAGTTTGTTATTAGTCCCTCCATATAGTATATTGATATTTTATTTCCCTAACTCCCTTACAAGTTGGTCTGCCATATCCACATATTGGATATGACCTACTAATCTGGAGCCACCAAGAACACATATAGTTTTTACCTGGCGAGGTAAAGATTGACTTACATGAGATGATTCTGATATCTTCATCTCCATCTCCATCTCCACCTCTATCTCTCTCTTTCAACGAATGAATGATAGATATATGAATCCCTCTATTTAAAGATAAATTTTCAAATCAATAATTGATTGTACTATTTACTTTTTGACAAATATGAAAGAGAAAATGGCAGAAAAATTTAAGTGAAAATGACATAGAAAAACGATATTTTCAAATAAAAGAAAAATATTGATCTTCTATATTACATAAATTTGCCTTATACAAATATGGGAAAATCATTATACTAAGTTATTTTACTAAATTTACAAACAGTATCTTTTAAAATAAGTATTTCAAGACTATAAAGTGCCTGTTGATTTTTGAATTTGGCCCATAAGGCCATCAGCTCACCTTGTACGTGTCCATTAGGATGTGTCTCAAGAGCCGTTGAATATCATCCAAAGGCTCCTTACTCAATCCATCCTTAATGAATGCTATTTTATCTTCTCGGTTTCTGGACACGTACCCCACAGATTTACATCGAGTGTCACATGTCCACCGAGCACATTTGTAACACCCTCCTAATCTTTTTGCTCTCCATTTCTTTGAAAAACTACTATTACCCATACCAGGCATGTATTTAGAAGGAATCGAAACCTCACCAGATAATCGAGCCTTTGCTTCAATCAAGTATCGGATATCTTGTGGGATACCCTTATTCATTAGCATCCTTAATCTTTCCAGCCTACATCGATAAATCCTTTTTAAGATTTTGATCGATAGTGATGGATAGTATTTTCGAAGATTTGAGAGCATACGATCCATGAGCACTAAACAGATACTAGTGAAATCGATATAAGAATTTATTGAACTAGAAGTTCAATAATACTCGTTTGCAAAACCGGACTGACCATCCCGGTTTAAATAATGATTGAAATCAATATTTCAAGTAAAGAATTAAAAGAATTCTTCAAATAATTATTCTCGATAAATAATTACTGGCTAGGGAATAAAATTCCAAATATATCTGGAATATATAAAGGATGAGAAATATAAGCCCACTCATCCTCCATGTGGACTACTAGATATTATGATATGAATCCACTAGATAGTCACATGTGTATATGATTCGTAATTTGAAATTTACAAAATATTTGCTCACGGTATGAGCATGATTTCCAGATTTAATGATAAAGTTAGTAAATGTATATCCTAATACTTAAATAAATCCCTGAAGGATTGAGTATGCGCATACAAGTGGGATATTATGTGGCAAATTATTTAAAATCCTCCAATAAATTGCCAATATCGAAAATAGAATGCAAACTATATAAATTCCCATATTAAGGCTGAATGATGAAAACATATATGAGTTTTAGTGTTCTAAATTTTCTTAGCATGAGGGGGAGTATTAAAAACTGAAAATGATATGTGAAATGCATCATACTATATCTTCACAATTGAAATATGAACTTGAAGTTCAAGGATGCATGAAAGACTATGAACAATCACATATATCAGCTATGATGCTTTGATAAGTTAATATTGCTAGAAATGTTGATATTATAAGAGTTCCCCAATCATATATATCAAAGTAAATTATAAAAGATGGTCTTAATAACGGAGGCATATGCTCTTGAAGAATATATAGATATAACTATATTGTGTAATCCTATAAGAGGATTGATAATGAGATATCTCGATAAGTTATGTCGATATGGGAAAAGAAATAAGATTGCAAGTGTCGACACAGTATGAAAAGATAGCGTTAAATATGATAGTGCGGATATTGAAATCTATCGGAAAATACTGATGTTAAAATATATGTCCTTATGATTAAAGTATTCATGCACGGGTTTAATGAGAAATGAGAATGAAACTCTTGAAGAGGTTTCAAATGTATTATTGTATCGGTCGTACAGCATTTCAAAATATCTACATTGATATTGTTGAGAAATTCATATGCCGTACTCTTTTCCTTAATTGATGTTTTTGTCCCAAAAGGATTTTTCTCAAACAAGATTTTTAATGCGGCAACATTAAAGGCGTATTCACATAAATAATGTAATCTTTTTCCTTCATTAGAATTTTTCCCACTGAGTTTTTCCTAATAAGGTTTTAACGAGGCATATTCATGGATATTGAGGACGACAAGAGAAATCGACACAATGTATCTATTGGATCAAGTTATAATAGAGACAATGCTTTAGATCCAAACAATGATGATATTGAAATCCTTTACCAGAAGTAAGGATATCCGTCCTCAAGATATGAAATCAGATGGAGTAGCCGTCTTCTTTTCCTTCGATCAAGTTTTTCCCGAATTTTCTTGTGAGGTTTTAATGAGGTAGCACGTGAATACTCCTATACCGTTAATAGACATCAGGGGGAACAATGTTTTGATGAAGCAGTATATAACCAATCCAAGCTATCCTGAAATCGATTTGAAACTTTTTTCGTATTGAGTTTTTCTCCAAATAAATTTGGAAGATATTTGTATTAATAGTCATTCAAGGGGGAGTGTTATGAATAATTGAAAATAATATGATTAAAAGATGACGAGAATGATGATACATGCGATAATACAATTATCAATAATTATTTTATGTGAATGATTATTATACCCTTAATGAAATTTTATAATTACGATTGTGCCATTCGAAATTTTCCTATAAATAGAATTTCAGTTATTAATGAAATCCGTTCACGTGAATTCCTTAAAATTCATTCCCTCTAAACTCCCTCTTTATTATTTCTACTATTTCTATACTTTTATAACACTGACTAATAATTTTTCGTAAAAAATCCGACTCGGTGCAGAAAGTGGCTCTGACGAGCTCAATCCATCTTCCCGCCATTGCGCCCAAAACCGTTCTCCGTACAAGAAGATGGCGGATTCTAGGGTTGTCAGTCGGCTCAGCCGATTGCAAGCCGGTATCATCTCCAGAATCCGAGTAGAAAACTTCATGTGCCACAGCAACCTCGAAATTGAGCTTGGCGATTGGGTCAACTTCATCACCGGACAAAATGGAAGTAAGGGCTATCGCTCTGTTTTTTCCCCCCTCTCTCAATTACACTCGCATCGTACTTTCTGTTGTGCATAAATAAAGTTTTTAAATTGCCTTTTTGTGTTTGTGGTTTCACAGGCGGAAAGAGTGCTATACTAACGGCATTATGTGTCGCGTTTGGGAGCCGCGCTCGTGGCACTCAGAGAGCGAATGCAATGAAGGATTTTATAAAAACGGGCTGCAGGTTAATTTATAGGCATAAATATAAATTTTTAGATGAAGAGCGTGTTTGGCTTAGATTAATTTCTTAGTATCCTGCATATTGCCTTTATGTAGAGCTCTCAAACGTAGTCACCTGAAGGTTTGTTAATGTGTTAATATGTAGTCGTATTTCTGTTTTTGATGTAACAACCTTGGAAGCAGAAGTTTTGGTTTTTGTATTTTAAATTGGTCAAAGATTTTCAACTTTCTGTTTGCTTGAGAAATATTCCCCTTTTATTGCTGATGTGGCTTGAATTCTGATTTGTTTTCTCAATGACTTACAACACTTTGAACTTGTTTAATTTTACCAAAAACCTAGAAATAAATTCTCGAATGCCAGAGTCAAGGTGGCTATAGAAGGTTTTAGGTGTGGTACCATTTTACTGCTGGCTCAAAGTGTCATTGCTTTTCTCTTGTAAAAAATGACGTTATTGTTGAACTACTCTTAACAATTTTTGTTCAATTCAAACTTCGAAGTCTCTTGAAGTCTGTGACTGGCATCTGTATTTTCTGCAACGATTTGGCAATGTGGTATCTAAACTTGATA
This sequence comes from Jasminum sambac, assembly GCA_018223645.1. Classification (NCBI taxonomy): domain Eukaryota; kingdom Viridiplantae; phylum Streptophyta; class Magnoliopsida; order Lamiales; family Oleaceae; genus Jasminum; species Jasminum sambac. The sequence goes on along the minus strand of CP073645.1, from coordinate 8,957,505 downwards.
AACAATTACAACGGAATGCTCTTACATCTCCAAGAGACTCTTTATGCAGAAGTTTCTCCTTATTTTAGTTAGCCATCCTTTAAAAGTATGCCCCAACGAGCTTTTCATTTTATTGTCTTCTTCAGAGGTTATAGAAATCACTGTTTCAAGACTATATTTTGATTGTTTAAACAGTGCTTCAATATTTTAGCCAATAGCACTTCATTTGGTTGTTTAAAAGAAGTAAATGTTTGATACAATTTATTCAAAAAATCATTTTTCTTCCACCATCATTTTCCACCATTTATTTGTATTTTTTTCAAACATATTCTTGACTTCTGAACAACACATCACTAAATCCTTTTGTATATAATCTATATCAGACATACCCTAACATGAGAGAAAAACAATACGTACTTATTGAAAAATGTAAAATGAAGAGTCAAAACAAAGAGTCTTCTTAGATTGTGAAAAATTATGTTATCTAAATTTAGTATATTTTTGGCGAGATTCTAGAAAAAATGGTGATATTTGAATGTATGGTCGAAAAGTAAATATACATTTAAAAAAATAAAAAAAAGTTGTCACATCGAGCTCTTAAAGAGGATTTTTGAAAATAAAGCTCTTGGTGATGCTCTATGTCAAACAATACCTTTTATCGAAATTAGGGAATAGGAATTTGTCCTCAAAGCTTGCTTCTAGGTCTTGGGGTGTTTCAATAACATGCTCAAGGTTATACCAGACGAGAGACTAAGGTTCCAGGTTGAGGTTATTTAATGTTATGGTTTGTGAGTCTCCTTCTATGAACTCAATTAGGGGGTTTTGGCATTTGACCATGCCCCCCAGTATGTTGGATGAAAGACTTGTGAAAGTATTTCCATTTTACCGATCTAAAGACGTAGTTTATGCATGTACATATATTAACAATTTCAACTGCACACTTTCACTTCAATCTGGAGGAGTTTGTACATAAGTAGATATTTATGTATTGCATTTTCGTATTTTACTATTTGAGTTTCAATTAAAGAATGTTGGTCGGAGGGAAATAGAAACCATTGTTGTTAAAGATAGAATGTGGGGTACACTCTAGTTGTATGTTACCAGCTACAGATAAGGTAAGTATCACACAGATGGCCAGCACCTGTGCCATCTATCTAGTTGTAAACTTGAAATGGCATGAGCTGTTGGTTGCTTGATTTTCTTCTTCCAGTATTCAATTACTGTGGCTGCCATACATCTATCTTTTTGCTCAACTATGTAATTAATCATGCAATTTTATACATATCCGATTAGTCTCATCCCTTGTTTCGATTTACAGCTCCGCCCTTGTTCAAGTTGAGATAAAAAACCGCGGGGAAGATGCTTTCAAGCCAGAGACATATGGAGATGCCATAATTGTAGAGCGTAGAATTTCGGAATCAACTAGTTCCATCACATTAAAAAATTGGCAAGGTTTTCTTCACTAAGTTTCTTCTTTCTCTTACGTCTATGACAATTACGATCTTTATCTCCCCGGACGAGGAGATATTATGCATCCTTCAAGAACACATAGAAATATGTGAAAAATGTTTTTATCTTTACGTATGGTGGCTGATACTAATTTTATTATTGTTCAAAAATAACATTATCTTTTGGAAGATGTCGTTTGTCTTTGTGCCTTTTGGTTAAATGCTTGCTCTTGAATTCGTTAATTCACAACTATCTATAAACATTGTTAGAATTATGGAACCATCTTATTTAAAAATTTAAGCTGGTAGATCGGTTCTAATTCATATTATTTAATTATGATTTCCAACACGCTCCCTTAGGTGTAGGCAGTATTTATTTTTTTCCCATCAAAGCCTAACATGTGCACAATTTATTTTTAAATGGGTGAGGATTGGATTCGAACTGAGGATCTCGGCTTGCTCTGATACCATGTTAGAATTATGGAATCATCTGATTTAAAAGTTTAAGCTGGTAGATTGGTTCCAATTCATATTATTTAATTACAATTTCCAACAGACATTAATACCCAACGGTTACTTTGAGTAGAAAGACATCAGTATTTAAGTTCTTTGTAAGGGAGCATGGATGGTAGTTGGTTAATATCTAACTTACCATATCACTTCCAGAGTTCTTAGATTCTGTCAATAAAACATCAATCTTTAACTCTAATAAAGATCTTCGCTCATTTTCAGTGATATTATGACATGGCTTGTCCATTTTGAATAATTTACTTGAGTAATATTTTCAAAAGTTAAAAGTTTATGCTTTTAAGTTGAGTGTTGTATGTTCTTAACTTATTCTTTATCTGCATATGAAAGAATTATCTTTGGTAAGCACCACCCTTTTTATATCATCTTATGGCTTTCTCTTTATCAATTAAAAAATATTTCTGCTTCCTATTTGGCTTCCTCCTAATATGAATTTGCTTTATAGGAAAGAAGGTGGGTAGTCGGAAAGAGGATCTTCGCGAGGTTATAGAACATTTTAATGTAAGTGTTAACAATTATGGATGCCTTTTCCCCTCATCATTTCATACAATAAAAAGAAGATAATACTTGTTCCCAATAAATTCTACATCGATTCATGAGAAAAGAAAAATATTGCAAATGAGATCAATATGTAATGCCGAAGTTTCACTTTGTGCCCATAGATCATCAACTATCCATTGTCCTGAAGATATGCATGCTTTCGCAATTTATAGGGCCCAAATATAATTTTCTTGCTTTATTGGGAATGTATTTCATTTCTTCATTTTTTAATATGCTCCTATCTAGTGTTCCTTGTTATCAGTTCAAGTGAAGAACCACCACGCAATGTACCTTTTCAATAGTATTACTTACTATTTCTTACAATATCCATTTTGATTTCTCTATTTATATGCCCCAAGTTTGCATCATTAAATGGGTATTTGCTGTTGTCATTTTCTAATATGCTTCTATCTAGTATTCGTTGTTATCGAATCAAATAAGTTACCATCATGTAATATTACATTTATGTGGGGGTATGATTGAGAAAATATAAATAAAATTTTAATTTCTCAATGGTATTAGTTACAATCGTTTAATCTATGCAAGTGAAAACAAGTGTATCTTCAGAACACATGGAGAGTTAGTTTCATTTTAGAGTTCCATATGTTTAGCGTGGGCATGGAACTATAACTTGAATTCTGTTTTATCTTATGGCCAAAATTTATGTTAATAATTTTCAACATGCCATAATTATCAACATGCCATAATTAATTTTAATTCACCTTGTTTCCTGTGTAATGTTAATAAGACGCATTTCCAGAGTCAATTTTAAGTTTATAAGACGGATTCATGTACTTTTTTTTTGAAAATTTGGATCCTTTTGGAATTTAGCTGTGTCGTTGTATCGTAAATTTTTGAAAATGAAGGATCTGACTCTCGGATATGTACCCTTACCCGATACTTGTACCCACAGGGGATACCATTTGACTTTTAAGTATATGAGTCAGCAAAGGGAATCTGTTACTCTTCCTTTCTTCCAAAGTATTCAGTAGGAGCTGTGGCTTTGCAATGTTTGGGCGTATAAGTTATAGCTGGTATACCTTATTTTTTCCATCCACTAAGATACTTTATGCTTCCTATAACATCATCAAATCACTATTATAACAAGTTTCTGAGAACACGTTCTGCCTTGGTGATGGCATATAAGAACGTTTCTGTTGCCTTATTAGTAATTGTCTTTCTGGATATGAATTTGTCTCATTTCATCCGGGGTAAGTCGTTTAACAACAAATAATGGCCCCTTCTTTTTCTTGTTTGACAATTTATGAAACAGAAGCCGTTATTTAGCCTGTCTGTTTATTTGGAGTACTGGTGTTCCATTGCTTGCTTACACTGCACTGGCTTTATGCTTCCTTTTGCAGATTGATGTTGAAAATCCATGCGTCATAATGAGTCAAGACAAAAGCAGAGAATTTTTGCATTCAGGAAATGCAAAAGATAAGTTCAAGGTACATGACTTGAGTTTTAAATCAGGGTAGTTTTATACATGAATTTTTAACTTTCCTGTTCAGAGGATTCTGCTTTATATCTTTTATTTTCCTGTTTCTAGTCCTTGTAGTTTATTTTGTGAAACACTCGGTACCATACTAACTGTCCTATGAGCATATTAATTTATGTTTTCATGTAATTGGTAATTAAGTATATTGGTAACCAATATATTGCCTGACAACTAACCCCATATTATCAGTTCTTTTTCAAGGCAACGCTGCTTCAACAAGTAGATGATCTGTTAAGAGGTATTGAAAACCAACTAAATGGTGCTACTGAACTGGTTGGTAATCTGGAGAGGTCACTGAGACCGATATTGAAAGAACTTGAGGAGCTTCAAGAAAAGATTAAAAACATGGAATTAGTGGAAGAAATATCAACACAGGTGCAGTTGTTGAAGAAGAAACTGGCTTGGTCATGGGTATATGATGCAGACAGGAAACTTGAAGTGCAAAATAAATTAATTGAAAAGCTGAAAGGAAGGATACCCACTTGTCAAGCACGAATTGATCAGCAGCAGGTAAGTGACCAGTGAGACTCCTGAAAGCTATGCTATACCTTGTGTGTATATGGTCACCTTTCTGAAATGGTTGAGATGGGTCGCGATGTCTGTTGCCCATAACATGATGTTACCCATGGTGACAGCAGCTAATACTGTTTTCATGATTGTTTTTCTCTTTCCTGATTGGTCAGTGAATATATAGCACTGAATTTGTGCTGAACAAAATTTGGTTTTCAGAAATAATTGACAATAACAGAGCTTTTTGGTAAGAATGTGAATGCAACTAGTCATGCAAACTCTTTCGAATATAGGATTATTCCCAGCTTGGGTCTCGAGCTTCCCTCTCTCTAGTAATGTCATAAGAATGTGAATGCAGCTAGTCATGCAAACTCTTTCGAATATAGGATTATTCCCAGCTTGGGTCTCGAGCTTCCCTTTCTTTAGTAATGTCAGACAAGAAGATTGCCATTTTACAATGAAAACTGAAACTTGAACCAGATATTATCCCATGTCATCTTTGTGTTTTTTTTTTTTTTTTAAATCTGAAAACATAGAGTGGTTGAGGAGAATTTATAGAAAGATTCACTCAATGGAAATGTCATGGTGTTTGACTAAACGGCAGAGCAAGATGGAAGAATTAGGTGAACAATTGGCAAAGAAGAAAAGTCAGATAGCAAATATGATGGAAAGGACATCTGAAGTGAGGAGAATGAAGGAGGCTTTGCATCATGATCTCTCAATGGTATGGTGGTTATTGTGTCTTTTATCATTTCGGAATTTATGATATTTTGTCCGTTTATCTGTGTAGTTTAATGGGCAGTCGATTAGATGTAATTTTTTTCTACTAATAGAAGTGTTGCTTTTGCCTGTATCATAGACTTTTCTTTATTTTAGATCTTCCACCTTTAGGGAATGGTCCTTCTCAAGTCTCAACTAGTATCCCTATGAAATCTACTCACCTTTCCCAGTTCATGGACAGTTGAGTAGATGTATTCTTTCTTCTATTATATTAGGTAAATGGGTGGCTGTTGACTGCATCTTGGACTTTTCTTAATTTTCGGTCTTCATATTCTGGGAAATACTTTTTCCCTCTCATGTCTCAGTTAATATGCAAATGAAATTTACTGACCATATCTTTCACGTTAAGAAATTGTATCTTACTATCAGTTTCTTTTTCTTTTTTAATGTATGTATATTGTGAGAAAGTTTTTGTAAATTGTTCTTTTCTGTTGCCTGCTCGTTTCTCTATCGATGTCCCATTTCCAATTAGGATCTTAAATTTTCAAGTTTCTATATAGGCCATGAAGGAGAGGCTTGAACTTGAAGGCGAACAAGATCTCAAGACTAGACAAATTCAGAAAATGATTCAACAGGTGAAATTGTTTGAGCAACAGATTCATGATATATGCGAGCAGCATGTTCGAAATACACAGGTATGCTTGGCTGTCCTTTTGTTTAGCTTGGTTTAATACTACTATGGATATTCTTTAGATGGGCTAATTTGACTATATATTAATAGCATGTAAATGATTTTGAGTTACTGATTGAGTTGTTACATTAGATTGTGCTTTCTTTGTCTCCAATATGTTGCCTTCCCTCATTTTTTATTCTTGCTATGTAATTCATCATAATTCGTGAAGATGCTGCCTTTCCTTCTGAGACTTGTATGTTACTCTTGAACTCATCATGAAAAGATGACACCATTCCACCTATGCATTTTCCCTGTGAATCACTTGAAGCTACAGCGTACATGCTTTCAGTGGGAGTTGATCATCAATGTTTCTAATTGTTATTGTATGAAGCTATATATCCTGCATGCTTAAAAATGGAGCTGATGAAAAAGCAAAGTTCTTCATTGATCATTCTAAAGTTTTCTAGAGGAAATTGGAGAATTTGAGTGGGAGTCACAATTTTCTGGAGGAGCAATAGCTGAAGCTGGAGTTCTTCTAAGTGCTTGTTTGGTTGGCTATTAAATTGTAATTTAAGTGGCTGTAAATTGTGGGATTTAAGTGGCTGTAAATTGTGGGACCTACAGATTACTTGGTGTGGGGATGGCAAGCTTGGCTCGGCTCGTGAAAGTTAAGCTCGGCTAGGCCCCTTAAGGCTGAATTGAGCTTGGTTTGTCTTGACATGAGCAGAGCTTGACCCATGTCCAGTGTTTGAGGGCTTTGATAGGCCTCTCTTGTGGGCTTCTGTGGCCTGAGCAAGCCACCTAATTATAAGAGCCAATTGGTCCTTATTTGGCCTTTATAAGGGCTAATATGCGCTGACTCGCAAGTCAGCTCATAGATCGGCCCAACCCAGTCAACCAGTCCGCGGACTTGATGAGTCGAGACGGAATAGTCTGTTTTCCAATTTTTCGGCTCGGTCCAAGCCCAAGTCCATGTTCGAACAAGCCAAATACGAGTTTGGACTGAGCTAAGCCAATCCGAATGTATTAACCGACAAACTATCAGGTTGATGCCACCCCTGAGTTAGTGGGTATTACTTAGGAGTTATGAGTCCTACAAAAGGTGCAGGTAAAAAGTATGATTGATCAATGATTGCTAAGTGGTAACCAAACATGTATTAAAAAGAAATACCTCATTAAATGTCAGTAGGGACCATTTAGCATTTTTGGAAAACAATAACTTTTAGGAAAAATAACTCATGTAAGAATTTTTTAAATATTGACATTTTAAAATAGCAAAATTGTTTTGATTATCTAAAAAATAGTAAAATTGTTTTGAAATTGCAAATGTAGCAACATTTTAAGGTAATTGGACAAAATAGCTCTAAACTGAAGAAGAAGAGGGATTGAGGAGCATTATAGTCCAATTGCTGTTGAACTTTACCTCTCTTGGTGTCTTCTCCTGCAACCTTGCCGATAACTCTTTTACCTTTTGCGGTCTTTTTCCTTATTTCCCTATTTCCTTCTTTTTTTATTTCATATACAATCTACATGAAGAACTAGTTCCATTTACATGAAGAGAACCCAAGTATTCAAGAGAAAATGAAATGGGTTCACCATGAACATTCTAAATACAATGCAAAATGAAATGAAATAGCTACATGTGTGGAGTTGGGACATCTTCTGGAGAAAGAGCAAAAATTCTTCACGACCAGTACATCCTAGAGCAAATGCACTTTTGAATATTTGAGTTACTTTTGTGCCCTCATTGCATCAGAAGGAAAAAGGAAATGGATAAATGGATATTTAGTGCCAAATGACTTATATTTTCCTGCATTATGTGATGCTAAAGTAAAAAAAAATTAACTCAGTTCCGCACATGTTAAATATTGGTGAAAGAATTTGTCGAAGATTGGGATTTTTTGAATCGGAAATCACCGGGCCACACTAAGTTTATATTTAGGCGAGCTATCTCAAAAGTGTTTTTGATCAAGTGGTTAAGAAATGGAGAGAAGTTTTAAGAAGTACAAAAATGTTATCACATCAATGAAAAAGTTTCATTGATAATGATTTTGGAGAAAAATGAATTTTTAGAGAGTCTTAACCAAACAGAGAAAAATGAATTTTAGAGGATCTTAACCATACAGGCTCTAAATTTATGAATCTTTTGTTGATGCTTTTCGCGGGTCTTGATCTTAATTTGTGCTGACCTTTTATTGCATAAGATATAGTATAGCATTCTTTTCCCACATGAGCATTAATTGTCAAGAGACTACTTTCCTTTTGATGTGGAACTAGTTATTTATTGCTCTAAATGTTTCGGAGAGCTATGGAACTCTGAAAATTGCAATGAGCTTTAGATGTCGTTTGCAGATACTGTAGTGGTTGACATTAGTTGCGTTGAAGAGTATGTTTAGGAACTGGATAAAAGTCACTTGGTCAAGCCACTTTTTATAACATTTTATACAACCCAAAACCGCTGCCTCACTTTGCAGCTCATTCCTGTATGTATTTATAAACACTTCTAGAAAATACTCTAATTAAGTATTGGAGTTTCTTCAACAGTGTGCATGTAGTTTCATCTGAAAAGGCAGGTTTCTTTCTCATATATCCCTTCATACATCTGCCTGGTAGGATTACTCTAAAGTCTAAACCAATCCGTTTATGTGACCCAAAACTTGCTTCATCACGTTTGTTAGACTTGGCTTTGTATTGATCATACTTGGCAGAATTATGCACGGATGCAAGTGGCTCTTTTATTGAGTTGTTTCCATCAAATTACCCAGAATATCAGTACACCATGCTTATAGCTTGTTCAGTCCAGCCGTCCAGCGCGTGACTGTAATTTTTCACATTTTCAATTACTTTTCAACCAGGATGTTTAAAAAAAAAAAAAAAAAAAGAAAATCAAGATTCGCCGACAAACAACTAACAAAACCAGTTTGGTCTACCTACTTTTAAAGATCATAGGAGAATGTCCAGTAAAACAGTGATTGAAAATTATAAAATGTGGCGGGTCCCTTATTTGAAGTTTGAGATAAAATGTGTAGGTAAGTAGGACCAAACTTGCACTAAACGTTAGCACAGATGCAATTGATTTCTTCCATCAAATTCTACAACAATGAATATGCACTATCAATACCCAATTGGTTGCAGATTGAGGAAAATGAGATGGAGGAGAGGCTTAAGGAACTTCAAGTTGAAGTTGATGAAGCTAATGATATATATCAAAGGTAACTGATCAAACTTTATATGAATATGCAGAAGTTTATACTTTGTTTTCTTTTGCAACATTGTCCTTTTGATGCGACCAAAGTTGTATTTAGATTGAAGGAGGAAGAGGATGGATTGACTGAAAGTCTAGGGATGGCAAAAGATGAAATTAGAAAAATTCAATATCAGGTATGAAATCTTTGTCAATGCGGTGTCTTACAACATCTACAGCGCCCTTTATAAAACTTTTTGAGATTATATTGTTTCGAGAAAGTGGATGACATTGAAGAAATCTCTCTACCTTAGCATTTTCATTTTCATTTCTGTAAGTGTAGCAGTTGAATCTGTCTAGAAATATTTTAATTTTTATGAGTTTCTAGATTTTTGACATCTCAGTTAAAGTTTTTGCTTTTTAAAATTTATATTGGAACCATAATTATGCTTCTTGCAACTTCTTTCGCAGATTGAAGAATATGAAAGAAAGCATCGTGAAATTTCTTCTCACATCCGTGAGCTTCAAATGCACCAAAAAAACCAGGTGTGTTAATGATTCTTTTAGTTAGGTAGACGTATACATATACATAACTGACAATTTTATTTATTATTATTATTATTATTATTATTATTATTATTATTGTTGTCGTTGTTGTTATTTTTTTATTTTTTTATTTTTTTTAATTTTAATTTTTTGTCCATCTTTCCTTTTGCATGCTTGCGTGGCAAGCACATTGCTATATGTGGAGCTGTTCACATTCACATTGTTCATATGGTGCATTATGTTGGGGAAAGTGTTACAAGAAATTAAGTTCATGCCTTTTACACTGTTGAATGCAGGCATAATATCTGACTTTACACTGTCGAATGCAGGCATAATATCTGTCTCATGAAATAATACAACATCTATGAATGCATCATTTAGTGCAAGTATTTTGCTTCTGGACATCATTATCTTTCTGTTTGCAGGTTACCGGCTTTTGGAGGCAGTAAAGTTATCAGTCTTTTGCAAGCAATTGAGAGGCACCAACATAGATTTAAGAGGCCGCCAATTGGTCCCATAGGTGCCCATGTGGTAAAATAACCATAATTACTGATATGCATGAATGTACTATATTTAGGGTTTGTTCTATACATATTATATTTCATCAAATTAAATTTATTTTTTCTCTTCCATCCCTCTCACCCAATTATACATTGATTGATTTTTTATCTTCAATTCTTAACCACACATCTAAAAGCAACCAAATTTAATGTGAATCATACATCAAAAAAAAAAAGTGAATCAATCAAGCCCTTACTTTTGTCAACTTAAATCAATGATCATAATAATTTCTCTTCCATTAAGGATGTGGTGATTTCTCTTTTTTCCCGAGCAAACAAAATTATTGGGAGGGCCAAATGTTTATTAGTTATATCCAGTTCCAGCTGTTTGTGGCTTGAATGTTTGTCAAGGGTGATCATAGTCTTGTTGGCCAACCAATATTTTTTTTCTTATTTCCTCCATTTTATCCCCCGAAGAACGCCTTATGAGATTATGTTACTTGGCATGATAGAGTGTGTTACCTCCTCAACAACAACTACAGAGTTCCTGATGTTGAAGTTATGAACTGAAAGCATCTGCGTGGCCTCTTCTTTCTTGCGCAGGAGGCCTTATTTGTTTTGGACTTTTTTGTAGAGACTTTACTATGGGAGTCTTATAACAATAGTAATCAAAGAAGTTCCAACATTGAAGTTATAAATTTACACCATAGGTGTGTCCTCTTCTTTCTCATTTAGGAGGGGTATTGTTTCCGACTTCTTTGTGGACTTTTCTATGAGTTTTATATAATTTAATGAACTTTTGTTGACTCTTATATAATTGTACACAACCAATTCAAGTTTGTTGGAAACATTCTTTTAAGGATTTTCATGTACACTTATGGACTTCTATAGACTTTCATACGGACTTCTATAGACTTTCATTTAAACCGTGTTTGATTGCATTTGTTTTCCTTGGAGAATGTCAAATTCATGGAAAGTTTTTGGCCTTCGTGAGTGTGATTGACAAATAGAAATGGAATTGGAATTCCATGGTATAATCTTTCTAAGCATGGTTTTGCCTATTTTTCTTTGAAGACAAATCGCTTATCCCCTAGGTAAAATGTTTTCCATGAAAGCTGGAAATTATTTTCTTTTTCATCTTTTCGTATGAAATGCACCCTGAAATAGAAAAATGAAGAATCTAAATGCAATTGATAAGAATATAACAATTCAATAGTATTTAACTCACCAAGGATAAGAAATCTCGAATGTTTAATATTGTAGATGTGTCCAGACATGTGAAAAGTAATTTTATTAAACAAGCAACTACTATAACACAATTTATTTACAAATTCATGTCCTTAGGAAATTGTCATATCATATTTACTTGTTATGAGAGAACTGTTAAAGAAGAGAAGAATAGTTTATCTATATCAATTATTTCTTCGACAATAACCTTGTAAGGAGATTGTTTAGTTTTCTTGGAGATACCAAGTGATTTTTCTTTTCTTTTTTCTTTTCCTTTGTCTGTGTTTTTTGATTCTGTTTTGTTTTTGGAGTATACAGGTTATCGATGACATTGTTTCGTCTCAAATTACTGAGTTAAAGTCAGTGCTGTACTTTTACTTGACTTAAAACTGAGATGAAAATCGCCTTTCCTGTTGTCACCTGTCATTTTTCGCATTTTTTCTTCTGCATATTCCCCCAGTTACCCATGTGCCCAAGCATTCATGTTCAGTGCACTCAAGAGATTGTTGCCTTTGTCTCCTAAATCCTAATAGAAGTCATCTGGGCAGGAGTGAATTTAAGATGAAAATTTTATGTTGGATGTCTTGCAAAACATAAAATTTAATCACTTTATCTTGCTTCCATTTTCAATCTCATATTTCTAAAAAAAATATTATTTTTCCTAACCTCACATGCTTGTTAACCACACATTTTCCCAAAAAATCACTCTTCTAAAGAAAAAAAGACTTTAGCAAACAAGCCTTAGTTGAGTCCAAAAAAGATAGGTTCGGCAGACTAGTTTTCTTTTTTTGGCATTGTCATAGCTGCAATTATGCTTCGGCATTGTACTGAATGCATATGTGATTCCCAGCATGGAGATTTAGATTTTGGGGTTTTAACCTGTTAGATTTGGATCTTTGGCTTTTAGTTAAATGCTAGTCTATGCAGATTCTCAGCTAGAGTTAACACTGGAGGTGATAGGATTGGATTTTTTAGGATTTTTATGTAAAAGAGGAGAGAGAATGAGTGGAGTTGAATGGTGGAGATTGTGTAGTACATGCAGGTCCCACGGGACATGTGGATGTGTTTGGTTTGATTAAAAGAAAGAATGGATAAAAATAGATTAAAAAGTGTAAAAAAGTGCAAAAAAAAAAAAAAAAAGGTTGGCTATCACATGCATTATCACTACTCACCTTTTTCCATGTTTTTGATGTTGCAGAAATTGGAACATGGTGGCATGTGGTCTGTTGCTATTGAAAATGCAGTTGGGAGGCTGCTTAATGCTTTCATTGTCACAGATCATAAAGATTCCCTTGTTCTAAGAGCATGTGCAAGGGAAGCAAACTATAATCACCTCCAGATTATCATATATGATTTTTCTAGATCAAAGTAATTAGTTGACTATACCTCTATGCATGTAATGAACATCTTATTATATTGCACCTAGTGAACCTGTTATAAATGATGAGTTTCTATGTTGGCAGGTTGAACATCCCTACTCACATGCTTCCCCAGACCAATCATCCAACTGCATTCTCCATTATCAAATCTGACAATCCTACTGTGCTGAATGTTTTGGTTGATGTGGTAAATTTTGCAAATACTTGGTATTTTATTTTGACAGTAATTCTTGATTACTCTTTTGAGGCTTATCCTGTCACCGTCTATTTGTTAGTCTGGCTTTTAAAGATGTTTTTCCACATGTATTTGTGCTCCAATCTGTGCATGTTGTAATGCTCAACACCTTTGTAAGGGTTTGTTCAAACATTTCCCCATCAAAGGGATGGGTGAAGGTCAGGTAGGGCCAGCTTTTGACCCAACCCAAAACTGGACAAACTGCCAACCAACCAACATGGAAGAAAACCCGGCAGACTCAACCAGATTAAGGTGGAGACGTGGAGTCACTGTCTGTTTTGGGTATTTTGAACTGTTTACTCAAAATACTAACCTGATGTGGTTTCAGTTTGGGAGCTGGCCCACCCTAGCTTTGAGACTGACCAAATCAGGAGGGTTAGTTATGTGTGGTTAGATGGGTAACAATGAAAGAATTGCACTTTTCAGTAGTGTGGCGTCTATTGTTGAAGAATTCAGTTTTTTTCCTTCACACATGCCCCTCAGTTTTCTCAATAGTACACTAAACTTAACCCCAAGGGGTTGGAGCAGTGGTAAGGCCAAACCTGAATTGTGTGGTTAGGTGTACGGTCTCAGGTTCAGAGGGTGATAGGGGTTTATTTTTAATGGTTTTTAAAGGTTTTTAATATAAAAGGAGAGAGAGAATGAGTGGAGTTGAATGGTGGAGATTTATGGATGTGATGTGATATGTGGATATGATTGATTTAGGATAAAGAAAGAATGGATAAAAAAGTTGTAAAAAGTGATAAAAACATTAAAAAAGGGTTCCCTATCGCCCAATCAATTTCCCACGGCGTAAAAACAATGCTTTCTCGGGCCATTGGGCCGTCTCCTGGTCGAAGCCCCAAGACTCGTGGGATTAGTGGTGGTGGGGCCCCTGAGACCCTCGTTATCAACAAATAAAAAATAAAAATAGTGCACTAAACTTATTTTGGGTTCTACTTGTTTTTCATCTTTCTTTTTTTTTTTTTGCTTTTTTGCATTTCTGAAACTTTATTAATGTTAGATATTTTTCTCATAGGGAAATGCTGAGAGGCAAGTTCTTGTTAGAGATTATGATATTGGCAAAACAGTTGCATTTAATCAAAGGATATCGAATCTGAAGGAGGTTTATACTTCTGATGGCTACAAGATGTAAGTGATCAGGTTCTCATTGGAATTGTGAGCTGTGGTAGCAAAATACAGACAGGATTTTAGCACATCTCCTACCATTATTAAATATCTAAGACGAATGTCAACATATTAAATAAGATTGTAGCTTTCTCGAATCTCAATTAATCTGTGCATGAATACATGCAATTGAAACGTACACATCTCTGTGTACATACAAAGATGTAGTGTACTTGCATGTACTATTCTTTTTTTGCGTGCTTCTGTGGCTATATATATATAATATAGAAATGTGAGCTCCTTCTGTTTTAAACAATTTAAATCTCATAACAAAGTGTTGAATTACCTTCCTTTTTAATAGTATTTGGAAAATTCTTAGCCATAATGTCATGACAAGTTATTCATTATGTATCATTTATGTAGTTTTGTCTCACAGAAGTGTAATAGATTGTTCTGAGCAGTTGAGATCTGAATGCATGTGCATTGTACTATTTGTTGTAGTTGCATAATACTACCTAAATGTGGTCCCAGCTGCAAATAATGGTGCTCCTTCGCAGGTTTTCCCGTGGTTCAGCCCAGACTATTCTTCCGCCAAACAAGAACGCTAGAGGTGGCCGTCTTGCTGGTTCATATGATAATCAAATTAAAGATTTGGAAAGGGATGCAATGAAGACAAAAGAGCATGCTCAACAAGGCCGGGGAATTAAACGCAGCAAGGAAGAAGAACTAAGTAGTCTCCAAGAAAAGTTGAATAATGCAAAGGTATCCACATACTTGCTCAAGTTCTATTGTGCGTCGTTGTCTTCTCTCAAAAAGCTTGTTTGACATTTATAATCACTTTTCTTAAAACTCATTTCAACTCCACATTAAAATAAATAATAAATAAATAGACAAAACTGCTTTGAGGTTTCTCCATAGCCTTTCCTTACATTTTAACACACCTGCAGAAAATAATGATTTCACTCTTGGAAAAGCTTTGTCAACCAAGTTCTTAAAAAGCTTTGCATGTCCCAATGTTTGAGAATGATGCTTGTGACATCTGTGTTGAACTGAACTAGTAAATAGCCCAGATACATGATAAGCAAATGAAGTTTTTATGTGATAACGATTATTGTTGAACTTCCCCCTGTAAATTGATTAAGCGGTTAGAGATGGGACACATATTTATACCTGTTTTGTTTTCAACATACCCCACTTGCTAACAGGACACATTTTTACATCAAAGTTTATAACGTTTGACAAACAGGTGGCACGAGGCCTGAACCTGATTACTCTACTTTCTTGCTTACCATATAAAGACCTTGCTTGCTTCCCCATCTCATTTTCAACCACATTTTATAGTGCCCATAGCTTTTGTGACCATCTCTTTCACCACATTGCAAGAGCAAGTGCCTCCGAGAGTCTTGAGGTGCCTCGTGGAAAAGTTTAAGCTGTCAGAGAAGATACACCATTAATTATTTAAGGAGTTAAAAAGTTGTTCTTGGTAATTAGAATCATTGTGCCATGAGAATTACTGCAGGCCCAGCTTTTTACTATTCTTTACTATTCTGTAGCACTCACAGCCGACCAGTGTTAATATGCTAACCTTCAAGCAAAATGATTTTGTTTTCCTTTGAGTCTTTTGATACTTCATTTGTTTGTAACTGTCTGGCGACATCTGGCGACATCAAGATCTTCGGGTGCACATTCAGGAGTTTAATGAATAAAATAGTACTATGGAAACATTGGTTCCTGGACTTTTACTTAATTTTATGTGTAGCAGTTCAATGATATTAAATTCATTTTAACCCAATACTACTACATGCAAAGGATGATTCTGACCAACACTGTTCTTTTGAGTTATGTTCTGGTTCTAACTTGGTACTACTTTCAGAGAAGGCGCATCAGTGTTGAGAGAGAATTAAGGTCAAAGGAAATGGAACTGCAAGATGTGAAAAAGTCAATCACTGCAGAAGCCAGTTCTGCACCTGAATCTTCTGTGGATGAGCTCCATCAAGAAATATCTGTTTGTTACTTGAGCCCTTGACTGCCAGTTTTTTCTCCCCTATACTTGCAATTTTAACTGGACATGTAGTCGGAGTCCTAGTTTCTGATCAGCATTAAACAATTTGATTTGTAATTAAATAAATGTGCAGAGGCTCCGACAAGCGATACAAGAAAAGGAGGACTCGTTAGAAAAACTTCGGAGGAGGGTGGAGGAGGCAGGAAATAAAGCTAGAGATCTTAAAGCTTCATTTGAAAATTTGTGTGGTAAGCTAATATTATTGTCACGTAAAGTTTAGAGTTTAAGTGTTTAACCAATTTTATGATATATCACTGCCTTGTTGTTACTCTCTAATGTAGAGTCAGCAAAAACCGAATTTGATGCATTAGAAGAAGCAGAGCGCCTGCTAATGATGATTGAGAAAGATCTACATGATGCAGAAGCGGTCCAGCTCTTTTATCATATGCATTTCTTTATTTATTGTTTCTCTTTCGTTTGGCTATATGATAACTTATTTGGAATTCTGAAATTCTATATTTATCCAGGAGAAGAAACATTTTGAGAATGTCATGAGGACACGAGTCCTTTCGGATATCAATAATGCAGAGGCAGAGTACAAGGAGCTTGACCACAACTGTAAGGTGACTCTCTGATTCTGCTCGGACATATATGTTAATACTTATGTTTCATGTAGTTTTTTGAGTTCTATATAGGGCAAGTAATAAACTTCTGGGTCAATCCATTACATCTGTCCTAGTACATGCTTTACTTTGACATTGCTACAAGTCATCCCGTGGCTGTGCTTGGGAATCCGAGGTGTTGCATTTATGCGTATTGTCCATATACCTTTTTAATTTGGTTCTACGTGTAAAAACGTGACTAGCTACTTCTACTTTGTTAAGAAAGCCGTGGGCTTCTCGTGGGCCTATCTCCCCCGGCCCATGCTAGGTTAAGTGTGTAGGGTTTTTTTTGTTTTTCTAGTATTATATGACGGCTTATGGTGTATTGTTAGGGTTATGACATTAGTATATATATATGAGATCTGTTAAGCTCGTGGTGAGCGATTCCTTTTCTATTCTTTCATAACTTTGAATTCAACTTGGTATCAGAGCCAAATCCTTCTCCTTTTCCTCTTTCAAACACCTTTCGTTCCCCTCTTTTCTTCCCCTTGTTTTCCCATAATTGAAGTGCTCTTGGGGTTTTTTTTTTTAAACCCTTTGTGTCAAGTGTGTTGCATCTCTAATGTATTAAAGTTAGTAAAGTTGTGGGTTTGTGCTTGTGTCTCGATCGGTGTGGGCCCGTAGTGTTGCTGGTGCATGTGTTGTGAGTTATTTGAAATCAAGTCTACATCGATCAAATCTCGTTTATTCTTTGTCAATTTGTGCGATATTTCTATCGAGCTCTGATGTCCTTCTGATAGCAGAGACTCACGGTAACACTCATTCGATAATCGTGCTCTGATAATCGCGCTCCGATAATTGCGCTACGGTGATCTTTGCTCTGATAACAGTCACGTAATCAGCTACAGTAATCTCGCTCTGATGACTGCTCTGATCTGATCGGCTATAGTAATTGATGCTCGGTAATCTCGCTCTGATGATTGCTACTGATTATATATTGTGTTGGTTGTTTTTTGGTGTGAAAAGCTGAATGATCCTCCAAGTAATCTTGATCCAGAATATGAGGAGTGGGAATCCTCTAACTCGATGGTTCTAACATGGTTATGGAGCGAGTATGGAACCCCAAAGTTCTTACTAATGTGCGATTTTTACCATGACTAAACAGAGTTTGGTCATCCTGAAGGAAATGTATTCTCGAGAACAATATCTCACGTATTTATGATCTGTATGAATCCTGTTTAAGACCAAACAAGGTGAAGAACTATTGATGAGTATTCTGGCACTATGAAGGCTGTGGGAAGACACCGCTTTATCAACCGCTTACGGTGGATCTCGAGCAACAACGACAAGCTCGAGAACAATTTGAAGATAGCGCTTCTTTTGCATGGGCTCAATTCCGAATATAGCGTGTACAAAGATCGACTTCACAGCTAGTGAAAGCAGTTCCTCTGGCCGCACAGGCTTTCTCGTCTTAAAAGCGGCGTCCAGTGGTGATTACGGTTTATCCTTCAAAGGAGTCATCTGCGTTCTTGTGCCTTCTAGTATTGGTGGGCGAGGAGGATCGAGTGGTGGTGAGGTTCTTGTAATTAGTGGAGAGTGGGTGGAAAATTCTAATGGTAGGAGTTCACGTGGTGGTAGAGGTAATCGTAGGTGGTGGAGCGAATGGCGGTAATGCGAAAGGAAATGTACACATTGTGGTTTGGAAGGACATCTTGAACCATTTTTGTTGGGATAAATATGGAAGCGACATGCCAATCATGTTGTTGATGGAGTCTCTGGAGGCATCGATGTGGCGCCGCCCACATCCTTTGATAACCACGACTCGATTATTTTGGATCCAGATTACACAGTCGTCTAAATTCATTGTCTACATCTTACGGCATGCCTTACTTTCTGGTTGTGAGTTACGTAAATGCTAATTTGTGCAATGCCTTCTTCATCTTGGATCATTGATTGAGAGCTAGTGCCCATATATTTAGTAATTCCTCTCTTCTTTCCAACTTTGTTCCTACTAAGTCTAGTATGAGTTTAGGTGATGGTTCTTGGCGTCCGAGTTCTTGGTAGTGGAACTCTCCATCCTCAATCTTTAGAGTTGAAATCAGGGCCTCTATGTACCAAATCTTTCATTTAACCTTGTTTACATTAGTGCTCTTACTAAAGCTCTAAAGCGCTCTATAACTTTCACCGCTCTTGGTTGTGTTTTTGGGACCTCCAGGCAGAAGATGATGATTGGTTAGGGATATGAGCGCGATGGATTATATGTGTTGGATGTTGAGGTCTGAGTCTGTGCGTCTGCTTGAGTGCATCTGTGTCGCCACTTGATGGCATTGTGTCTTGGTCATCCATCTCTTGTTAAATTCACGTCAGTTAATTCTAATTTGAGTCTATATACATTTTAGAGTGTGAAAGCGTGTCAATTGGGAAAACATCACCGTAGTGCGTTTCACGATAGGATTGATGCGCTGATCGTTGTGTCCATTTGATGTAGTCCATACGGATATTTGAATCTGCAAAGAAATAAAAGTTTATGCAGTTTTCTTTACTTTGTGGTATTTGTCGATGATTATTCACGAATAGCGTGGTTGTATTTGTTAAAAGATGCCTTTGAGTTACCTCGTATTCTTTCAAATTTCTACCATAGAGTGAGACAATTCCATACTAAACTTAAAATATTTGATCTACGATAATGCCTTAGAATATACTGATGTGTGTCAAATCCTTTTGTGAAGATCGAGGATTATTCATCAAACCACTTGCCCATATACCTCGCAACAAAATGGGGTTCTTTGAGCGTAAAGTGCGTCATTTACTAGATGTTACTCGTACTATGATGTTTGCTATGGGAGTTCTAAACCATATTGGTGTGTTGTTCTTCTGACTAATTATCTTGTTAATGTCGTATGCCATCTTCTGTCCTTGCTAAGCGATCGCCTTTCCGGTTGTTGTACCCTGGTCAAAGACCTATCATGTTCCACCTAGAGTGTTTGGTTATTATCGCATTTGTCCATGTTCGATACAGTGTGACAAGTTGGACCTCGATGCATCCAAGTGTGTATTAGATTGGCTATTCCACTTGCATAAAGAATACCGTTGTTATAATCTGTTACCCAGTCGATTATTATGTTAGTCGCGATGTCACATTCTTTAGTCTACATCCTATTTTTCCTCTTAAAGCAATTTGATTGAGTTAGTATCTTGTCGATGGGGAGCTTCTTAGTCCATCTCCTCCGATCGTTCTGTCCCGATTGTCCCCTTGTGATCTTTGTCGAGAAGTGTCGGTCGTGTTCCGCTTACTACTTTGCGTGATATGCCCATTTATGCTCAATATCATCATTAAGCCTTTGTGAGAAAAAGACACTGCGGGTGGTGCCTTTGAAGACAATCATCATCCTCTCTGAGAGGCTCCTGTCGTTAAATCTTGAGAGTGTTGATGTAGAACCCATTGCTAGAAGAACCAGGTCAAAACACCCATCCTATATCTCGAGTTTGTTTCATTTCATCGTGTTGCTCTGTTTTTCGTACATTTGCATTGTCCATATCTTACTGTTTCGGTCCCATCTTCTCTTACTCGGTACTAGCTTCCTGGTTGAAGTCAGCCATGGCGAGAAATATACGCTCTTCATGAGAATAAGACTTGGGATTTGGCCCGCTCCCCTTTGGAAAAACAACGGTAGGATGTCGATGGTATATCACGGTTAAGTATTTACCAGATGGCTCGTAGAGCGCTTGAAGGCTCGTTTGGTTGCCAAAGGGTATACTCGGACTTATGGGGTGGATTATATGGAGACCTTTTCTCCGGTTGCTAAACTTATTGAGTCAGAATCTTGCTCTCTGTTCTTGTTTGTAAGAGTGGCCTTTATATCAATTGGATATTAAAAATGCCTTTTGCATGGCGTGTTACATGAAGAGGTTTATATGGAGCTGACCCCCTGGGTTTGTTGTTCCAGGCCAAGAACATATGGTGTATGGTGAAGAAAGCGATTCTGAGTTAAAGCTTGATCGCCCGTGCGTGGTTTGATCGGTTTAGTTACGTGGTTCTCGGTTTGGCTTCGCAGATTCGGTATGTGATCATTCATTGTTTGTTCGGCATTCCTCTTACGGTACCATTATTCTCATTGTCTATGTGGGCGATATTATAATTTACGGAAGTGATGTTCTTTGGTATTTCGCTTTGAAGGAATATTTAGAGCGCAGTTCCATCTGAAGATTTAGGCCTCCTTACGTTATTTCCTTGGGATAGAGGTTTGCTCGTTCGGTGATGGCCTTAATCTCTCTCAAGCGTAAGTATGTGTTGGATCTACTTCTTGAGGCGGAAGCTTCTCGGTTCCAAGCCTATAAATACTCCTATGGATCCTACAATGAAATTTGGATGCAGAGCAGTGTTTCCTAGTCGGGTAGATATCGGCGCCTTGTTGGCGTCTCATCTATCTAACGGTGACTCATACGATATTACTTATCTTTATTAGTATTGTTAGTAAGTTTATGCAAGGTCCTCGCGTTCCTCATTGGAATCTTTGTGATTGATTCACGATACTTGAAGGGTTCTCCTGGAAAGGGACTTCTTTATCGGCCTTCGCGGACATATCGATATTAGTGGATTCTCAGGATCTTTGATTAGGCGGTGACTCCGCCGATCGTCGGTCAACGTGCAGGGTATTGTACTTTAGTTGGTGGTAATCTTGTTACTTGGCGAAGTAAGAAAGCAAAATGTTGTGGCTGAGATCAAGTCTTTGAAGCATTTGAATATCGAGCTATGGCACATCGGCGGTGAGATGATTTGGGTTCGTTCCTTTTATGCGAGATAGGGTATTATGATAACCTCTCCTATGCCGATGTATTGTGATAATAAAAGCGGCAATATTTATAACAAGCAACCCGGTGTTTCTGCAGCGCACCAAGCATATCGAGGTTGGTGTCACCTTATTAGTGATTTGATGATGTCAAAGCGATTGTTACTCCATATGTGAAGTCGAAGATCGGTTAGGTGATATCTTTACCAAGCCTCTCCTCGTAGCGGTTTTTGACCTTGTGTTTCAAGCTGGGCATGTTTGATTTGTATGCTCCAACTTGAGGGGAGTGTTAAGAAAGCCGTGGGCTTCTCGTGGGCCTATCTCCCCGGCCCATGCTAGGGATTAAGTGTGTAGGGTTTTTTGTTTTCTAGTATTATGTACATGGTGTATTGTTAGGGTTATGACATTAGTATATATATATGAGATCTGTTAAGCTCGTGGTGAGCGATTCCTTTTCTATTCTTTCATAACTTTGAATTCAACTTACTTTATACACGTTGCATGCGGTGGTCTTTGTATTGGAAGCTTCATCATCACTGTTATTTTTATTCTGCATATAAATGAAATTAGCTAGTAAATATGATGACATAAAGCAATGATAAATGAACTAGCTGTAGCTGATGTTAACTTCATGGTGGAATCACAGGAGAACCGCCGGAAAGCTTCAATTATCTGCCCCGAGTCTGAGATTGAAGCTTTAGAAGGCTGTCGTGAGAGCAATCCAGAACAACTCAGTGCTCAACTAAGCAGGATGAATCAAAGACTTCAGCGTGAAAGCCAAAGGTAAGGATTTTGATGTGTTCTGTTTTATTTTCAAAATCACGACAATCTTGTACTTCATATGAGATGTTCCATGTTGCAGATTTCAAGAATCTATTGAAGATCTGAGGATGTTGTACCAGAAAAAAGAGCGTAAAATCCTAAAGAAACGGCAAAGTTACCAAGCCTTTCGAGATAAACTAGAAGTAGGTTAATCTTGCTTACTTTTTCTTTATTACTTAATTCTGATTTCAAATATTCCATTTTCCATTGTTGCCTTATCCATTTTGTTTCACACCTGTTATACCCCTTTCCTCTGTGTCAATTGGACATTAGCATGCATAACTTTCTACCTTAATCTTGTCTCTGTTTATTTCTCAGTTGAAATTAAAAACTGAGGAATTTATTAGTAGAATAAGCTAATTTTATTTTATTTTTAACTTTTGAGTTAAAGGAGAGACGGTACTTTCGCTGCACTGGATGATTAAATTCTAAATATTTATTTCTTTATCTTGTTTGTTCATGACTGGGAGATTGAATTTTTCCAATTTCTCTTGCTAGAAATCAGTACTTTTGCTAATTATCAACTTTGCTATACATATCTCTCCTCTGTATGTATTACGTGCTTCGATGTTTCCTTGGTATTCAGGCATGCAAGAAAGCGTTGGAGTTGAGATGGAGCAAGTTCCAGAGAAATGCAACTCTTCTGAAGCGCCAGCTGACATGGCAGTATTGTTCTCTAATTTTCTTATTGAAAAGTGATTTTTCGCATGCATATGCTAGCCAAAGCTAATTGATTCTTCATACTTAAAGTGATCCGATTGTGGAATATTTTCCATTTAGATTCAATGGCCATTTAAGAAGGAAAGGGATCAGCGGTCAAATCAAAGTTAGTTATGAGGAGCAAACCCTCTCAATAGAGGTAAGCGCTCAATGATGTTATTATGATTTGTGAATCAAGAACGGCTGCATTCAAATTCTCTGGTTTTGGCAAAAGATTCAATTTTCTAGATTCACTTGCTATGATCTGGTAGGTACTTAAGTATTTCCTCTCTCATCTAATTGCTTTGGTTCTTCACAGGTGAAGATGCCCCAAGATGCATCAAGTAGCACTGTCCGAGACACTAGAGGGCTCTCGGGTATCCCTTTTTAATCACATTACGAGTATTGCTTCAGTTTGAGGGGACCAAATGCAACCTGAATAGCATGGGCATTTATCAAAATAGTGTAAAATTTTAATATTGTGATTGAAGGGGTTGATTCACTTCTGGTTAATACCTCGTTATGTTCTTTCTTGATGAATGAACAGGTGGTGAGCGATCCTTTTCGACTTTGTGCTTTGCCCTCGCACTTCATGAGATGACCGAAGCACCATTCCGAGCAATGGATGAGTTTGATGTATTTATGGTAGGTATATCAAGTGAATTTTTAGTTACCGTTGCAAAGCTATGTTCATGGTGAGATATGTTCTTTACACTTGAAATCTTCCCATAATAGCTGTACTGAGAGAACATAGAAGAGAAGTGTTCTCTTCATACTGAGAGGAAGAACGAGGATGAAACATGAATTTGCCTCTTCCAATTATTGCAGACAACATGGAAGAGAGAATCTCTAAGGATACATTGGATTCTTTTAACGCTTGGAATGTGCCATTTACTTGTCCAAGCATCTTTGGGTTTTCTTTATTTTATTTTATTTTAATTAATTAATTAACTTATTTTTATACCAATCGCATGTGGATTTTGTTACCTACATCCTCTATTGAAACGTTATTGGATCCTCTTTAAGATTGTTATTATGCACCCCAACACCTCGAAAAAGAAGAAAAAGAAGAAAGAAAAATTTGCATTGCTTGTGCTGGAATATTTATGTAATTTAGTGTTAGCGTTCATTTCTGTTTTGTACTCCTACAAAAATATGAACTCTTTTTGGTCTTAAAATATGCAGGATGCGGTTAGCAGGAAAATTAGTCTAGATGCTATTGTGGATTTTGCATTGGCTCACGGATCCCAGTGGATATTTATCACTCCTCATGACATCAGGTAAAATCCAACGTGACCTCTTATGTCAAAGCTTGGCACCAATTTTGCCTTGCAATCCTTGCTACCTTAGTTTTGCATGCAAAATATGCATTTGAGAGTTTCTGCTTTACATTTTCATGGTATGACCTTACTTATTCAGGCCAAAATGTTGGGTATGTCTATGATTGGACAATATAAAAGTAGTAACTCAGTTTTAGCCTATTTTCTTTCTCATCACTCCTGAGTTTCCCTCTGTCATCCCCTACCAAACATAACATGAGATCAGCCTGCAAGTTCTTTCAGTCGACACAATAATTCATGGAGGGCTCAAATTATCTCGGTTTTTTTTAGGAACCCCTCCTAAAATCCAAAATGGTCTCAGTCTGCATGTGTCTTCTTTGTTCTATTGTCACAAAAAAAAAAAAAGAGGAATGCTATTCGTTAACGCAACTCAAATTCAAATCCCAAAGATATTCCAAGTACTACCTACATGAATCCTCGAAAAGAAGTCTTATGTTTCACATTTTCGGAGATCATTAATTAGTAACTTGTTGGAAAAATTGTTTTTTGTGATTTATGAATCTTGCACATATTTGTCTCTGATTTGGAAGTCTTCTGCCAACTTGGTTGAAAGTGATAGATTATACAATGCCACTTTGGGTCTGGAAAATTAGAATGTCCAAGTTTTGAGTGTCTACAATATACTTAAACCAAATTAGGCAAGTTCACTGGAGGCGATAATGTTTTTGAATTTTAGAGTAAAATGTTTACGCATATCATCATCATCATCATCATCATCCCTTTTTTAAAAAGAAAAACAAGGGAAAAAACGAATCCTGATTCTATAAAGCTGACATCTGATGCTTTTGATTCAGCATGGTGAAGAACGATGAGAAGATAAAGAAGCAGCAAATGGCAGCACCTCGTGGATAGCTTCCGATGCGCTTCTACTTGTAGGGTGTATCTAATATTGTTGTTTATGCTTCTTGGAAATGATTCGCCATTCTACACAGTTTCATGGTCTTGAGTTAACAGAAACGATCGCCTACCCACCTTTGGTAGGGATTTCGTTCTGTTTAATTGAATATATTTTTCCTTGATTGCGTCTGCAGTAATTGGCTCTATCCTCTTTTTAGATTTTGTTGCACTGTGTTTTGGAGCAACTGAGGTCAAGGCTTCAAATATGAAGATGTACAAGGATGCACCACTGATTCACAAGGGACATTATTTGAAAATTAAGCATAATCACGCTTTTACGCATCAATTAAACATAATGCAGTATTTAATAAAAGAAAATAATTGAATATATTTCTTCTATATTTTAATCACAGAAAGTTTATTCCATTGATTGGAAATAGGGTACATTGATAGTTAAATTTTATCAAATACAAACTTATGTAGTGAGTATTTAAATAAATAAGACATCCCCCAATTTTGTGATTATATGTTCTCTTGAGCGTGCATTTTCAATGGTATACCCAATGCATTTATAGGTCAATATCGTAATTATACTTCAAATACAGGTGAATAGACTTGGATGTTTTGAAAAATTTTCAAGATTTCCTGATATTCAAGAGTGAGAGGCAGATTTTTGGCAGTGACTGAAAATTCGTCTCTATACGCATTAGAAATTTAACGTCTCATTACGGTGGATTCAAGATTGTGGAGTAAAAATTTACAAATTACCGATTCAAAACATATATATATACACACACACACAAATTACCATTCTAGAGAGCTTGTTCAGACTTCAGAACAGTTTTTCTAGAAAATCAGTTTTACTCTATATTTTCAGACTACTTGTTTTATTACTGTCCATCTTTCTATAAATATTTTATTTATTTTTAACAGTACATTCAAAAATTATCTTTATCAAAAATCTTCCGCAAACAAACACTAATTTGCAACTGCGAATTTTTGAGCAATGTGAATTAGGGATAATGCGGAGGAGAGAGAAAGATAATTGTTTTATTTGGAGAGAAAGACAAAAGTGTAAGAAAAAAGAACGCGAAAAGTGAGAATGCAACGAGAAGTGGGAAAAAAATAATGATAAAATATTAGTAGAAAATGAGAAGTTGGATCTGTATTTGTAGAAATCGTGAGGGATATGATGAGAAAAAAGTGATTAAAAAAATTGAGTATACGAGAGAGAAAATGATCAAAAAAAGGAAAGAAAACATTTGAAACGTAATCAAAATATTGTGTCCTGAATGGAAATTGTCAAAGTTTTTACCATTGGAAATCTTCAGCAGGAGAAAATTTTTAGGACGTTAATACCCACAACATTTTTCAACATTGCTATATTCCTTATTATCCATACGTTCTCATCACACACAGACTTTTCATTTCCAACGCTAATGGCCTTCTCTTCTCGACCAAGCATGTCATTCATTTTCAATCTCATTGCAATTTCATAATCCTACTCAATCGTCAAATATTCATTCAAGTAATTTAATCTCTTCCCATAAGGGGGAAAAATGCTAACAGAGTCCAAGCTATCATGTGTTCATAAAATTTCTATTATTGCAAAATGAAGTTATCTTAAAAGTTAAATGAAGAAATAGTATCGTTCGTCTAGTTACGAGATTTTCATTATTTTGCATTTTACATGTTGATTACTATTTAGTTTGAATAATTGTGTTAAGTTGTGTCGTGCAACATGAAATTGGAGCGTCTAATTGCCAAATGATGTAGCATGAAATCTATAGATAACTATAGTCACAAGTATAGAGTTTGAGTTTTTTATTTTTATCTATTTATTTATTTATTTTTGACTTACAAGGCTAAGGGAAGTGTAGGGGAGGATACTGGAACCCTAGACCAACATGATGAGAGACAGACCTAGATGTCATCAGATCACGTTGGTCTTAGCAGAATTACACTTGTGTATCATCGCTATTCTCGCAAGATTTTTCTTTAAGACCAAGAAAACATTCTCTCAAACGAATCCTAAAAAGTAAATACGATGAATCATGAGTGGAAACTTAGAACCCCGAACTTAGAACCCCGACTACTACATACTACAGCGATTGGGTACAATGCTTCATTTCGTCGTACTAAATGCCCAATTATATGCAAAAATGACGTTTTCTAAAAAAATTTAAAATTTTCTATCATTAAAAAAAAAAGTTAAGTCCGTATGAATTCTAAATTTAATTATACGTTAATTTGGTCACGAAGTTAGTGTTTAATAATAAGTGATAATGAAACAATTAGGGTTATTAAATGGTTTTATTATCTTAATAAAGATAATCCCCAAAGACAAATGAGATTTTTTTTTTAAATGAAGAAATGAGATTTGTTATTGTTCCATGAATCGCATCAAATTATTGCATCATATAATCTCATTATTTATCAGAAAAATAAAACTTTAATCCTACTTTTCCGTGATAGAAATAGTTTGATGTATGTGTTTGAATCTATATTGTTTTATAGGGTGTGTTTGATTGGAGAGTGGAAAATGAATTGGAATTGAAATTCCCACCACCCCCTGTAGCCTATAGGAATTCAAATTCTTTGTTTTCAAGGAAAATCATCCCAAATTTGGCCCATAGAATTTCAATTCCATGGAATTTAAAATGTATTTGATGGACAAAATGGGAATTTGGGTGGAAAATAAACAATTTTCATAGAAAAAATAGACAATCAAACACATTATTTCATTATCCCGAGTAATTTAATCTTCATAGGAGCAATGTTGCTCTATAACCATAGACGTCCTGAGATGTTAAACAATTGATGATTATGTTAAAGGTATATTATTAGTTTCAACTTTCATGCAGGATTAGTGGTGGTGTTGATTTTCTCTTTGTTGTTAACACCCTCGGGGTCACAAGATAGGAGCCAAGACAAAGCTATTGTAATGGTCATATGCAATTGAGATATATATTACAATACTCAATACAACACAACGTTTTGCATGGTGTTTAAAAACGTGATTGTATTTTAGTTGCATTCTTTTTAAAACTATATATATTTAAATATAAACTAGAAATATTATATTCATTATTTGCTTCGTCTCAATAATATATGTTACTTTCTTTATACAGAATAAGACTTTTATTAGCAAAACAAGTAATGCAAACAATTTTCCTTCTTTACACTTAGCACATCAACAATGCAAGAATTTTGGACATTGCCCACTTAATAGAGACAGAGACATAAAAATTGATATCAACCTCATATATCTCCCTTTTATTTTTATATTTTTATTTTTAAATTAATTTAATGATTATAAGTTTCCATGTCACCCTTATTGGATAACACATCTTAGATTTAATTTTATTGATCATTCATATTTAAAAATATTATTTAATTTTATTATTTTTGCCAAAAACTTTTGACCGATCTTTGTGGCAATCACCTAAGCCACTGTCAAAATTTTTTTCCAAATCTGCTCTCAGTCTCGTGATGAATCCAACGAAATTTTGATTAAAACGAAATTCGGATGAGGAGAAAATCTTCAGGCCATGTATAAGACACCCGTGTCTAACATTATCATTAGCCACACCCTACTCGTACATATTGAAATTGCACAAATTAACGGAAGAATCTTAGAACGTCATTCATGACGGAATCTACCCCTTGTCCGAAGCTGTTGTTTAATGTTCTGCACACACTGCGTCGCTCTTTCTTTCCTTAAGAGATTCCTGTAAATCAACAGGAAAATTCGAATCGAGAAATTGCAAGAACAATGAAAAAGGACAAAGGATTGATAATCGAAAACCCTAGCAGAAAGGAGGACGAAGAAGAGGTTGATTTTGAAAATCAGAGAGCGGTACCTCTCCCATTCTCCACTCGGAACGCGTCGTCCAAATACGATTTTGTTAAGGTGCGAATTATTGTTAATTTATTGCAATCTCCGTGGTTATATGCCACAATTATTTCTTAATTTGATCACAAATTATTGCAATTTTTGTTATTTTTGAAATTTTTGCAGGTGAAGGTGTGGCTGGGTGATAATGCCGATCACTATTATGTACTCTCTAGGTTTTTGCTTAGTAGAATGTTGACTGTCACTAAGGTTCAATTTTCCCCTTTTCTCTTTTACTCCTCAATTCTTTGTTATATGCAATGTCGTGGATTCCTTAATGTGATCAATTTGCCAATTGCCGTCCTTTATTTTTTTTTTTCCAATTTTTTCATTTTAATTTTGTTTTTCCTCCATGATTACAGATTCCAAATCATGTGGCTATCAAGATTGCTCTTGAGCTTAAGAAGTTGCTCATTGACAATAGCCTTCTTGATGTGTATGTTTCTAATATCCCAGCTTCAAAACTTGCGTTTTGTTTGCACTTCCACAATAATTTTTCGTGGTTTTTCAGCTCCCAGTCGGATTTGGAAGCTAATTTATTCAAGGTACTTTCTTGTAGTGTTTTGTGATTTAAGCTTTCTTGGCACTTCTCCTTTCCAACTAGAATAGAGTCTCCTTTCCAACTAGAATAGAGTACACAATTGTGTCATTAGTGTTTCTTGAAACAACTTGGAATGTCATTCAGGCAATTTCGCTTGGTTAGGAAATAATAGATGTGTTCAAGCAATACCACTATGATTTTAAACAATATTGATCCCCGACCAGAATGCAGTATTATTAGTGACTATTTATGTTAGTTGCCAGTATGCAAAGATTTCATTATCTTGTGTTATTGACTCTCTCACACACTAAATTTTCTTTCATAAGTTAATATAATCATATATTAATGCGCTTCAAAGAGCGTGTTTATCAAGTTAGGGTGGGATCTATTTGTTTAATTAACTGACAACTACTTTATGGTTGTTGTGAATACTCTATTTGGAACTTTTATTATCAAAATCTCTACAATTGACAATTGATGAATATGAATGCCAAAATAAAAGAAAGTTGAAATTGTACATGGAACCTTATTCAATTTTTGGATTATTTTATTTTCTTCTGCCCATTTCTTTGTCTCTCACTCTTTCTAAATTTTACTTTTTATGGCTGTAAAATTTTTTAATTTTATATGGAAAAACTGGATTATTCTTTCATTTGATCATGTAGCTTATGGAGCGACGAGGATATGGACAGGAATATATAAACCGCTATAAAATGATGACACGGTCAGACATTTTGTATTTCCAAATTCAATATCATATATTAATAATGCTTAATATGAATTTCTATTGCTTTTATTCTCTTATATAACTTTTTGGATGCTTTCTTCATCTCTAGATTTCACCATCTAAGGGTACCTCTGGTTATACTTGTATGTGGTACTGCATGTGTAGGAAAGTCTACTATTGCTACTCAACTAGCACAACGGCTAAACTTGCCCAATGTTTTACAGGCAAGTCTTTTTATGTATCCGTCTTTGGTTTTTATACTTGTGATCACTCTCAATCGATCAACAATAAATGATATACTATGAGATTCTAACATTATGTAATGATATTTGTTTAATTTATTGAAACATTTTACAAATGTTGCAGACAGGCATGGTGTATGAATTACTGCGTACTGCAACAGAGTAAGTGTTATGTGACCATTTCTTGTTTGTTCATTTTTTGCAGTGTCTACGATACTTTTTGTTCATATTTTGATATCATGCAAGTAATTTTATAATTTTGTGTTTTCCCATCTTGCTTTTATCTGCATCATATTTTACTGGATAGTTGAGGAGGTGATGCCTTACGAGCTAATGTCTTGTGTTCCTTAAATGAGCATCTAGTTGCAAATTCAAGCTTTGAGTCTTGATGACTCTACAAATGGAGATACTGCTTCTTATAGTGGTTTCCAAATACAACACAAAACTAGGATAAATTCGATCTAATGGTATGCAATTATTCTTTAGAATTCTAAAAAATTATCTATAGATATATCTAACATAGTTTACATTTTTTCATACATTGTTCTAGATTTATGCACATGTTGTAAATCTAGAAGTCTCATTAAGAAGGCTATATTTGTTTGTTCCCATTTCATGCCTTAGAGCCTTGTGAATACAATTTGTGCTTGAAATTCAGTTGCAGTGTAGAAAGTTTGCACTAATGACTTCCGGGGGCGTGACAATCTGCTTTCTAGGTCAAACAGTTACAAATTTACCTTGTAGTCTATCTTAGAAGTGGTAGGATGGGTTTAAAGGTTATGCTTTTTCCTTTGGGTCTTCATTTTCCCATCTGGATTCATTTTCATGAGACATCTCGAACTTTAATAGTACATAGTGTAAAAAACTAAAAATTATTGAAAAGATTATCAAAATGTTGATGCTCTTATCATTATTCCACCTCAGTGCACCATTGGCATCTTCCCCTGTGTGGGCAAGAGATTTCAGCACCTCTGAGGAACTAATAACTGAGTTCTGTAGAGAATGTTGGATTGTTCGTAAAGGTAATACACTAGCTCCATGTTTATTGTTCTCAAGCATTCTGAGAACTGTAATAGATCTCAGAAAGAACATTGGCATGCAGGTTTGGCTGGCGATCTAAAGAAAGCAATGAAAGATGGGAAGCCGATTATAATTGAGGTACAAATCCTCATGCTAAACAAAGTTACAACACTGTAAATCTGCAAGAGTTTAAGGCTGCTTGCTCTATGAATGGTAGGGAATGCATTTGGATCCGAGTATCTACTTAATGGATGATGAAAGCAAAACACCAACCACCTTGTCAGCAATAGTTAAAGAGAAGTCGTTCAAGAATGACAGAAATGGAATAGCTGTTGGGAATGATTCTAATAGTGAACATGTAAATCAAGGCAAGAGTGATGCGAACCGGCATGACGGGAGATCGGAGGAAACGGAATCTTCGGTTGACAGAGTTGCTGATAATCTAGAAGCCCTGGATATTGGTCGTACTCTACCTGATAATAAAGGTGCAAAGTCTAGTGCTTTCCCATTCATATGTTTTTTTTTTAATGTACTATGGTTACTTTATAGGAACTTGCTTAGGTAAATTGTGTCAACATTTTATGGGGATCACAGGTGGAAGTTTTAAGGATTCTGAAGCAAACAAGATTCGTCTCATCAAAAGAGAAAAGGGTCCTGAACCGATAATAGTTCCGATAATCCTAAAGATGGCCGACTTTGATCATAAGGTGTGTTAAAAATTTTCTCTTATTGGAGAAGATTATTTTCTTCATTAGATTTGTGTACTGAATTTACTGCTCTTCACAGGCATTGCTAGAGGAATGGATATCGACTCGTGGCTGTGAAAAATACCCAATAAAGGTTTTAGTACTTATCAAGTAGATGATGCGGTAAAATATACATTGCATTGTCTAACGCTTCTCTTTTCCAGGACAAGGATAAGCTAATAAGCAACTTAAAGACAATCCAGGACTATCTAAGTTCGTTCAAGTCGCAGGTACAATTATTTTCGCCTTTTCCGATCTGTGAAATGATGAAATGGAATTTTCACGTCCATTAAGTCTGCTTGTGTCTTTGTAAGCAGGGTTTGACAGTCGTTAACATATCTGCCACAACCTTCCCCCAAACACTGGATTGGCTACACAACTATCTTCTTCAGGTAATTTATCTATTCCTAAATATTTGAGGTTGGTCATATCCCATTAGAAGCATTTTACTTCCATAAACTAAGATGGGAGGAATCGTATCTCGTTCATGCTATTCTAAGTGGTTTCTTTTCTATGGTCAGTGTATTGAGCAAGGTACTTCATCAGTTTCTAGTACAAATCGTGGGCAGACGATGGGTAACTAGATTCATGACTACCATAGTTAAGGTATCTTTCTCTACTGATATTGATGTGCATGTGATAATCTAGTTAAGGAAAGCATTTCTGATACTCCTGCTTACTTGGACCAATTAAAATTTCTCATCTACAAGCCCCATGAGGCCAGGACTGATTTACTCAATAGTGGCCTTTTATGTGTAGGTTCATCAGAGTACCAGAAATTTTTTCCTAGGATAGTTTTTTATTGTTTACCTAGTTCAGATTGCAATTGGGCAAACTCTAATCACTTTGTTGTCATAGGTTGTCCAATTTTACACATTTTCACCTGTTCCAATGATGAGCTTTTTCTCCATTGGAGAGAAGGCCTTAGAATCAGAATCGTAATTTGGCGTGTGGACGAGAAGAGGAAAATGGTGGTCTCATCAAACCATATTGCCAATTTAAACCTCAAAGCAAGTTCAAGGATGTCGACCGTCTGAGACCTTTGTCAGCATGAATAAACTTATGTACTCAGTTACTGTAAAGTCAGGTAATTTGTACTGCATACTCATTAATACTGACCTGTCTCAACATATATTCATCCTGTAAAGTGTTATCGCCAGAAAACAAGGGACCTCAAATAGTCTTTTTTTTGCTTTGTAATATCTATTGAACATAGCAATCCAAATTCAAGAAAGTTACATTACAATAAAATAACATGGAATGCTATCGCATGCCCCATGTACCACACAGCGTACACAACTAGAGGAGGGTAAAATAGTCATTATACTTTCGAATACACAGGGATGTGTGTATAGCATTTTTTGCAAAATAGTACGAGAAAGATTTATTGTGGCACTAAATGATTAAAAGCCAACTCCATGAGCAATTCCCCTCAAGGAATCACCCTCTGGTTGAGCAGGGAAAATTACATGCTCATACACAATCCCAGCCATGCCTGCTCCAATCAATGGCCCAACCCAATACACCGCTTGATTCTTGAAACTCCCTCCCACAAGTGCAGATCCAAATGAGTAGGCCGGGTTCATTGACCCGCCCGTGAAGGGCCCAGATGCCAGCACATTAGCCCCCGACACCAGCCCAATCGCCAACGGCCCAATTGCTGACATGGCAGCATGCCGTGAGTCAGCAGCAGCGTACACCGTGTACACCAATGCAAATGTCATCACTCCTTCCAATATTGCAGCCCCGAAACCTGTCATCTCGTGTGGAATTGAGTGCGTTGGGACGTGCTGCTAAATGAGAAAACAAAAGGGTTGTCTAAGATTGTTGAGAACTGATGACATGATGCTTATTTGGACACATCCCCAACAATCTACATGGATGTGGTATCCACAGATGGGTGTGGGGTTGACTCCATGCACACTGTTGATATGTGCTCAAATGTGCACCATAAAATTTTTCAATAAAATTGTAAGTTATACATTTCTAGGAGGTGATACCTGTCCCACGGTGGTGGCTCTTAGTAGAATACAGGACATGATGGAGCCTAGGGTTTGAGATATCCAGTAGAAAATGGTCATCGGAATGCTGATGTGGCCTCCGACGGCCATTCCAAATGTCACCGCTGGATTGACGTGGCCGCCAGAGATATTAGATGCGATGTACACGGCTACTGATAAAGCGAAGGCATTTGCTATTGCACTTGCTACAAGACTCGATGAATCCGATGTTGCATCCACCATCATTTTTCCTATCATTGTATCAGCACATACAAAAACAAAATCATTATGCTAATAAAACAACAAACAAACCAAACCACATTGACAATGAAACAAGAAAATGGGAACATACGAGTCGACATGGTGGACCCCACAGCCGCAAAGACGAAAAGGAACGTTGATATGAACTCTGCAAGATATGATCGGAGAGCGGTAGGGGTGACGGTGTGCTCCAATCGGGATTTCAAGGACGCCATTTTTTATTTTTGTAATCAAGTTTTAAAGATCAATTATTCTCTTCTGCAAAAAGATTCAGTGTGCGGTTTTCAAAATGCAAGAGGGTTTTGGTGTAAAAGCGTTGTGGAAGTTATATAGAGGAGAATTGGAAGGAGTTGCAAAAGAGAAGTTGTGATGATTAAAGAAGAGTTTGATTTCAAATTTTAACCGCTATTTCAGTTGAAGTGCCGTTGCAAAATAACTGTCAAATTGCAAGGAACGTCTAGAAATGTTTCACTGTGAATATTTATAGTTTCAATTTTGATATTGTCATATCATAGTTCTTGCCGGTTGGACCGTTTGGTGAATTTATTTACTTTTTTTTTCCCGATAAAAGAGACTTCCAACTTTATCCTTGTTTCATTAAAAATAAAATAAAATCTTTATATTATAAAAACTAGAGTGCCACGTGTCAACGTGACACTCATTAATATTAAAAAAACATAAAAATCAATTTTGTAGTTAAAAAAAAGGAAATTCTATTTTTGGAAATAAACCAATATTAAT
Source organism: Jasminum sambac (assembly GCA_018223645.1). Classification (NCBI taxonomy): domain Eukaryota; kingdom Viridiplantae; phylum Streptophyta; class Magnoliopsida; order Lamiales; family Oleaceae; genus Jasminum; species Jasminum sambac. The sequence goes on along the minus strand of CP073645.1, from coordinate 8,922,166 downwards.
TGGTAGATATAAATAGGGAAAATTCTTTAAATATAATTATTTTTTAATGAAACATAAATTTATCATTAAATGTGATAAATAAAATTTAATAAGAAAAAAATAGTTTTCGAAAAATTTTAAATGTAATTTCATTTTTCAAATTTTTAATTAAAAATATTAAATAATAAGTATTTTATTTTCACCGCATTAAAAAAATGTTATAGTTTTAGATAGTTTTGATTGTAATGTGCAATGGATTATTCAAATAGTGGATTATTCTTAAATAAAATAGGGCGTGCTAAAATTATAATTGAATTTGCATTGAATAATTTATTATTTTTAAATAAAGAGTAATTTATTAATTTTTATCTTTATATTTTGAATTGTTATATTATCATACCATTAATCTTTATATTATAATTTGAGAAGTGCCACGTAGGCAAAAATGCAAATGTGGCATATATTAAATATTTTAAGAAAATTATAAAATTAGTTTTGGAAATAAACCAACATTAATTAGTAGTAATTAAAAATATGACTAAAAATAACCAATATCTAAAACAAACATCTAATGAAAAAAAAATTATCTTTGGAAAGACTTGATATATAATTTCATTTTTTTAAAGTTATAATTCAAAATATTAAATAATAATTTTTTTATATTTTATTTAATTTTATCGTGATAAAATTGGAGGTTTTGATATTTTTGCTTGGTTACGTGAATTGGTCTATTAAAAAATAGTGAGAATTTTTTACTTTTTTCATTTTGAAAATCAAATAGTGAGTGGTTAAAATTATAACTAGATTTATGTAGAATAATTTATTTATTTTTAAGTAAAATAGTAATTTATTAATCCTTATATTATTATAATTGAAGTGTCACGTTTGGTGAACACCCTATTGGTAGTGCCAATTTGACATATTATTTCTAATTAAAAAAATTAAATAATATTTTTTGTTTTTAATACTTACGATGTGATATCTTCCTTCGAATTTCTCAGACGTTGCATTTTTTTTTGCTTTTTCTAAGTATATAAAATTACAAATAAAATTTTTTTTATTCTACAATTAACATACAGTTTATGTAATTGAAAACAAACCAAATGAATTATATAGATGAGGAAAATTGCTGGTGTTACTACAAATTTAAGTTACATAAAATTAAGTATAATACTTCTTATACAATAAAGCTAAAATTAAGTAGCAATTACAGCTAATCACTAAAAGAATGTATAAAATCATAAAATTTAGAGTGTGTAATGTTCATTTCGAAGGAAAAAGGTGTTCAATATAAATTTGATATGTATAACTAAAAAAGATACGTTTTGATAATCAAAGAATTTTTATATATTCATTCCTAATGGTTCATTTACAATTAATTAATATTCATGAGCATTGTTGTGCAATGCTAGACACGGTAATTAGAATTAAAGTTATACGTTTTGATAAACTTCTTAATTATGCGATGCACGTGAATTTTTATAATTTACAATTGTGAATTTACTCCGCAATTTTTGCGTTGACTATAATATACAATATTATAGATTTTAATAATTTTTTACAATTATGCAATCTCTTATGCACAAATTACATAAATTATATAATTCAACATTCATATTTTTAATTTTATATCAATTATTTATCGTACATGAATTTAATTATTCCCGTGCATCGCACGGGCGTGATACTAGTAAAATAAAATTATCGTAGTTCAAATAAAATAAGAAATCATCACTGTTGGAACCATTTTCCTTCTTTTTTTTTTCATAAAATGTTCTTGAACGTTAATGTTTTTGTTCCACGTTTTATAAACTAATAAATGAGTTGGTCGTTTTTAACAATTTTCATAGAAAATTTTATACAGTGATGATCTTTTACTTTATTAATTTATTTCATATAGATCATCAAATATAATAAAAGCACGTGTTTTCCTTAACGTGTTTATCTTTTAAAAAAACGCTTCTCGTATCAAACGAAGAAAAAATGAATGAAACAAAACATTCAGCATCACTATTATTTTTATATATTCATAAAGTTTACAATTTCTAGTGTGACACATATGAAAAGTAAATTTTAAATTAAAAAAATACTGTAACAAATAAAAAAAATAGAAAAAATAAAGGATAAATAACCAGTCTCTTGTGTCCTCCCCAAGCATCAAAACCTGGGGAGATCCCCTGCTTTTTTAGATGAAAACTAGAAGATTAATTAGCTTTTTAGTATTTATTCAGTGTTTCAAGAAAAATATAAAGTGTGATTAAATGCAGAGTTAAGTTTTGAATTTTTATGAGCCTATTTGACGCGCAAAGTGCCAGAACAAAGTATATGGAGTAGGAACACAAATTCCGCACATAGACATGAATCGAAGTCGCATTGAATTTTTTAAAACATAGCATTTATTTTTGACACTCTTTAAAGAAAACCATAAGACTGCATCATACGGACATCGTCTATTTGAAGGAGGGGAAACCCTATAAAATACCAAAATTAGCTCGTAATGCTAATCAAGTTTTAAGAATTGCGTCAGTACTGCGAGTGGTGAGATTTCTATCAATAAGTTGCAATAATGTTCTCCTCCCCATTTGGGGGAGGAGTTATGCACCTCTATATGCCATATGTCAGCAAGTAAACATATTTGCAAAATAAGAACAGGATCCCACTGCTGATGTATTAAATTCAATTTGCTAATAAGTTAGCATATGAGGATAATAACTTCTCCCCATATAGGGAGAAGAATATTACTTAGTTGCAATAATGTTCTCTTAGACAGACATACTATAGATTAAGCTATTTGATCGTCCTTATTCCAAACCTAGACACTAGACAAAGCTTATGTGCACATTTTCGAATAAATTTCCTTTTTTAAGGGGAATGTAGGGGTAGAGTGTGATTCGAATGTTCACATATCATGAATTTGTAGTTTTTAACCACTACACCACATTTGAACCATATTTTTGAATAACTTCTCAAAATCATGTTTTTAATGTATAAAATTGATAATTGTTATAAAAAAAAGTATAAAATCCATAAAGTTTTTTTTTTTGTTTTGTGGACTATCTCAACCCGAAAATTGATTTGAAATAGAATTTTATTGCTGAAAGTAAAATTATAAACACGAAGGGGGGCTTAATACCTGACTTGCCAAGGAAGTACAATCAAGCACAGCCCATAAGCTCAAAGAGAAATGATGCACTCCTTTTTCTATTTATTTAGATCTAGAATTGGGTAGAAATAGATTAAGCGATTTGATCGTCATTATTCCAGACCGAGACACTAGGCGAAGCTTACGTGGACGTTTCTCGAATAAATTCTTAGAACCATGTTTTTAATGTATAAAATGATAATTTAATCCAAATTTGGGCGTCAAAGTTATAGATTCGGTGGTATATATATTCCGCTCACTTTAATTTTTACGCATTTGTAGGCATTTTGCTATTTCATACTGTTAAACTGGGTGCTTTGTGAGTTTGTTCACATATTCACCCATTTTAGTTTTTAGCGGTCTTGGAATCGATGTGCTTTGATATTTTGCAATTTTGAATGAATGAATAGCATCATATTAAAAAAAATTGATAATTTAATAAAAAAGTACAAAATAAAAGGATATTATATTATATATAAATAAAAGGATGTTATATAAGTCTTCCCAAAGTTCATTTACACTTTTTTGCTACAAAGTTCATTCAAAATTCTGCCCAAATCTATCATTTCTCCATCCATATATAGTAAATGAAATCTTTCGGTCGGATTTCAATGCAGGAAAACAATATTCCAATCAGGATCATAGAGGATCTCTCTATAAGAAAGAATTATAAAATAAGTCTCTCTTCAATATATTCTATAGACAACAAATCTACAGAAATCAACTAAATCCTTCTTGTTTTTCTTTAACACTCTACAAAATTTCTTTAATTTTTCAACTAGTGACCATCACAGTTTTATGGTTGATCCCACCGTGAGAAAGCGGTATACTTGCATAGATATCTATATTTATAGGCATATCAGCGTCATAAAGACCTAACGTTTCATCTCATTACGCACTAAGAACCTATGTTTTATTTCTTGACATTTTAAGCCCCAAACTTAACATCCGGTGCGCGTTAAGGACTTTCGCTAGCATTGCACCATTAAATCACCATGTGTGCAAGTTATGTGCGATTTTTCAATGGCAAAATGGTCCGAAACTTTGGGCATTATTACAATCAAGTCCAAAGGTTTGAAAAATGTATAATTCAGTCAAAAATTTAGTTAAATTTGATTAAATAGTCCCAAATTTAGTTAACTTTAGTCTCAAATTTAATTAAATTTATTAAATTAATTTGATACTGATTAAATAGTTTTTATAAAAAATTTTCAACACAATAGTATTTGTTCGTATTCATATAATATCACAAGTATCCAAAATTTTCTTTAGCACTAGAGACTCACATTTTGATTTTAACTAACATTTAATAATAAATAAAATTATTGTACATAAATAAAATTTTATTAAGAATATATTATTATAAAAAAATCTATCGAATACAAAGAATTAACCAAATAGAACAAAAAAATACCCCAAAAAAAAAGAAAAAAATGAAATTTTTTCAAGCATCAGAGACACACACCTTTTGATTTTAAACAATAATTAATAATAAATGTAATTATTATACCTACATGAAATTTTATTAGGAATATATTACAGTAAAAAATATATCGAATACAAAGACTTAATTAGGAAAAATAGAAGAAAAACCTCGTGCCCTCGAAACCATCCCCGTTGCTGGTGGTCTTTCAAAAATTTTCTTTAACATTATATACGTGCACATTTTTATTTTAAGAAATAGTTAATAATAAATATAATATAATTGTTGTACCTAAATAACATTTTATTACGAATATATCATTGTGAAAAATATACCAAATGTAAAGAATTAATCAAAATTTTAAAAATTAAAAAATTAAAAAACAAAAAACTCACAAAGCATTAATCAACAACTTAAAAATTTTAAAAATAAAAAACAAAAAACTAACTCCTACCCCCCAACCCCCAAAAGGCCCATTTTATTAGTATTTATTTTATTTTATAATTGACCTACAAATTTTTAAATATTTAAAATTTTTTATCAAAATAAATATCTATTTGCATATAAAAATTTCAAAAATATTAGGAAGATTTAAATGAAAGGTTAGCAAACATTAAATTTAGTAAAAGAGCAAAGTTGTTGTCCATGTGAACTCTTTTATTTACTTTTTGATAACTTGATATAAAATTAACCACATGACTCATATTTATACTAGTTGCACATATTTAGCCAATGGTTAAGATTTTGCTACATTTAATCCAATAACGACAATTTATCATTTAGAATTTTCCAATAAAATGCCTTAGATACTTATCTATGTTTTAAAATATCTAGAAACATATCTTAAAAATATATTCAAACTATAAGGATATTTTCTATGGCCTTATCTTGAATAAGTTTCTAGACATTGCGCTATTGAACTTTTAACTACTAAATTTTATCTACCAAGTATTTTAGTCCAATTATTTATCTTTTGGTACCAAATTTATTCCAACAATATCACTGTATATAACTTATTTTCAATTCAATGTGTTGAATAATTTTCTCCTATATATCTTTTCAACACATTCTAAAAATCAAATTCATTTGTCTTGAATTAAGAAAAAAAAATTAAAAGTATAATTTCTAATAATTGCTCAGTCATGAATTGACACGCCCCGTACCAAATTATCTCTAACAACTTGACACGTGGCGTGCGCCAACGGTGGATGACGACTAAGTGCCAGATCCACCGCTAAGGCAAACTGTAACTGCTTAATCTTATCTGAATTTAAATAATAATAAAAGGAATCTCGTAGAAATTTCGACAGAGTTTCCTCTGTATCTTTGATATATCCACCCTGTAAGAATTTATTTCATCTCAAGCAATCAACTCAATATTTCAAAGCCCTTTTCAATGACAAGAATATCAAATCTTTAAAACAGTCACAATCACCGTAACTCAACATCGATGTTATTTTTCAAAACTTGAATGGAAATAATGTTTGAAAAGAATTAGTGAATGAACAAATGAATAAACTTTGGAAACCTATTCTCAAACGAATGTAATGTCTCAAATGAACGCTAACAAATGAATAAATGAATGAAGCATACTATCTAAATGGAAGAGTGACGGTAGTGGTGGTCAACAGGCGATCGAAGCTCACGCTCAACTGCTTCCTGATAAGAAAAACATTAGGAAAATACGTGAGTTTTGTAACCCAGTGAGTGGATGAGTTTGAAAACATATATTTATAAAGTATTTCATATCATCTAACTTTTGAAGAACTATTGAACTCGTTAAAGTATAAGTAAAACTGAAAAATACTACAAGAAGTGCTAAGTCAGTTTCCAAGTGAAATATTGAAATCAAGCTGAATCACGTCAATGAAACTAGTGCTAGAAGCTGGTACTCGAGACTTGACAAAGTCCTGAAGTTTTCAAAGTATTGTAGGCTAAGTTTAAAGATACTACTGCATAATTACTGTTAACCTGAAAATATCACCAAAGTACCAACGAGTAATAACACACATGCGAGAGGGACTCGATGCACAAGGCGAACTACTCTAAGTCGAGCTAATAATCAATAATCGGGTCATACGCCACAGAGCAAGCCCCAAAGGCTAAACACCACCATACACGGCCCCAAGCCTATGTGTGTATAGCGATGGGTCCCCAAGACCTATATAAGCTAGTCATACACTGTGGAACGAATCACAACGGTGCAGAGCGGGTAAAGATCACTAAGGTACTTTGGTGCTTTTAAAAAAACAATCATATAATTATTTAAAAGGCTATTTGATAAAATTCGTATTTTCTTTCGAAATCACTACAATATACTAATTGTTTTACTAAAATGCATATAATAGCGAAAAGCATGCTAAAGATAACTTTGAGACATATTTAATATTAAACATAGTTTTTATCCACTCACAGAACTACAAACTGCTTCTAGTTCGGCTGGTAGGTTTTCCCAATCGTCTCGTCACCACCTGAAATAATAACAATGCTCTAATTAAAATCTACACACTTGGTTTACCAACCAAACGCCTATCCACATTCAATACTACGCTGCAACATTCCTAACCAATCCCTAATTACTCAATTCCATTACCCCATTCCTCTTCTTTTATTGATTTCACAATATTTCATGCCATTGGAACCACCCAATTGAATCATAAAATAAATTCCCAAATTTTTAACATCTAGGTAATGTAATTTTCAATCCACTTTATCACCCACTACTCAATTACCATCAATTCCACTTCAAAATAATTAATTATGGCCAAATAACATCTTAATAACACCCAATTAATCCAAAATAATGATAAATTTCGAATCCCCAATTTCTATTGGTAAAACCCTAAAATTACTTTCACTATTTACCTCGAATTCCATAAGATAAAATTAAAAAAACGCACTTACCACGCAAAACCACAACGAATCCAAGCTTTCTCCCTTCCTTTTTCCTTTTTCTTTTCTTTTTCTTTTCTTCCTTTTTCTCGCAATTGGCTCTCTGGTCGTTGCTATTCAAGAATCGAATTCGTTGCTGCTGAACAATTTCTGGCTTGTTTGGTTACTGTGGTATATATATATATTATATATAATTGCAACCCAAGTCCCTTTACTTTAATTAGGAGATTTAAGTTGGCCCTTTGATCCTTAATTGCGTCCATAGCCCACAACTTCCAATTAAATCAATTAAATCCACAAACCCTTAATAGACCAAATTAAACCCCTTTAATAATTTGACCTTGACCGACAATTAACGGTTTTGACCAAGTAGTAGCTGAAATCTAAATAAACGAAAATTCGGGTCGTAACATGAATAATGAATATCTTAAAGGCCCTAATCATTTCTTGAATAGTACAAAGAAATTAGATTTATTATTAGTACGGATGAAGCAAATAATAATAATAATGCAGGTGAGATGATAATTAAAGTTAAAGAAAGATATAGAAATAATTGAAAAACAGATATTGTCAACATTTTGATTATTATTTTTGTATTTTTATTTGATTATCTAGTAGTTACTTCTTGGAACAAATTGTTTCATATTTTTGTCTTATTGTAGTTTAAATATTTCATATGATATGCTATAGTTACTAGTTTTCACACATGTTCGTTACACGGAAGCATTCATGTGTATTTGATAATAAATAATGATATTAATATATTAATGGAAACACATAATAAATATTATCAATATTTTAAGAAGGATGAATATTCCATATTTGTTTTTTTCGTTCCAACCAATAAACCAAGATTGTAAAGAAAAAAACGTATGAGAATGTTTAGTCGGACATTAATGTAAATATGTTATGTTACAATAAAAAATAATAATATATACTTACATTTTGCATTAAATGAAATCTCATAGAAACAATTATATGAGACAATTTAAATTTTAAATTCTGTTAGTTTGAGAAAAATGAAATAATACTATAATCTCTTAAAATGACTTATAGAAAAAGTGTAAAATTTTGAAAAAGAACTTGAATATTTAAATTTTAAAATTTAAAATTATGTTTGGGATAACGTTATAAAATGTCTTAAACTATTTTGTTTTTAAAGAAATTTATAAAATTTAATTTTAAAATTTTATATTTTAAGATATTTTATTTTATAGGAACACATTTTAAAGCTTTTCTTTTCATAAAATTGTAAAGTACTCATACATTAAGTTATTTATTTACAATTTTATCTCATATATATTAGTCGTGGACAAAAAAATCAAAATAACTAAAGCATTTGATTAACATTAATAGACCTAGTTTATAAATTATTTCCACGTGCAAAAACATTTCTCAAATTACGAGCCTATTTGAAATCATAAGTTGCACATTAATGTACTAATTACCAAAGTAGTAAAAATATAATAGTATTAACTGTTTTATTTAATTCATTTTACTTTTTAACCGATATAGAGAATATAATAATGATGGGCGAAATTATAATTTTTTGTATGTATAAATAACATGTTAGAAATATTTTGGCATAAAATAACACAATTTAACTTTATTAATATCATAATTGTAAAATAATTGATGCTAATAATTGTTGTATTAGGAACATAAATAAAAAATTATAATCGTATTGTAATATGAAAAAATATAAAAAATAATTAGAAAATAAATTAATTTTTAATGAAGTTTAGATTATTCGAATTTTATGTAAACATTTAATCTTATTGTATCATTTGTGTGAAATTTATTTGCCTAATATACTATATAATTATTATTAATTAAAATTATTATCAATTAAAGTATTATTTGACTTGTTCAAATTCAAAAGTTAACAAAAATTTAGCACATGCTTGTTGATAGCCAACTATTTGAAAAAGTAATTACTTCATCTAATTGGTAATCTAATGACACGTGGAAAATTCAATCTGTAGAAATTTTTAATTTGGTCATCTAATTTAAATTGCAATAACTTCCTTATCCTAGTCCCACTAAAAGACAAATTAAAACTGTCTTAAAACCATTATACAAAACTTTTTACCTATATTTTATTATATATATAGATTTTTACACAAACTCCTGTATTTTTTACCTAGCATATAGTATAAGTGGCAAAGCCACATTATGGCCATTGAAGTGGGTTTTGATTCTTACTTATTTATTATTATTAATTTTGTTTCTCTGGGGCTTCAATCACTAAGGTCCAACAACTTATCTAGAGGGCGATATGATTGGTTTTTTATGATATTTATGTAAAGAGGGAAGAAAGTGAGTGGAGTTGAATGATAGAAATTTATATAATACATATAGGTCCTACAGAATATATAAATGTGATTGATTTGATAATAAAATAAAAATAAATAATAAATAATAAATTTTGGTAAAATTTGAATCATATCACATACTTAATGTAATTTAAAAAATAATCATAATAAGAAAAAGCCCCAAATGCCCAATTCGAGATAGGGCGTGGCTAAATGCACCCAACCAATTTTTAAGTACACCCATTTTTATGCTGCTGTTCCAATTATGCCCTCAATCAAAAAAAAATTACATATTCGTTCCAAGTGGAGCGAACACACATTAAAAAAAAAAAGCAAAAAAGAAGAATATTATTTTTTTCAGATTTTTTGCAATCACTTTGATTAGTAATTTCTTTAATTTTTTTAAGAAATTACTAGTAAAAATTTTACCATCATTTTTTTTCAAATTTTTTGTAACCACTTTAGCGATTTCTTTAAATTTTTGCAACCATTTTGATGATCAATTTTGATTTAATTTACGATACAGTAATTAGCTTTATTGTCGAATATATTAAAAAATTTAAATTTTTTGCAGCCACTTTGATGATTAATTTCAAAATTTCTTTATATTTTTATAACTACTCTGATGAAAAATTTAGAAATTTTTTTTGATCATATAGTAATTAGGTTTATCCGATTAGTATTTAATACGATTATTAAAAAAAATTGAGTGATTGAAAAAACTTAAAGAAAATTTGAAATTACTCGTCAAAGTGATTGTAACAAATTTAAATAAAAAATAATATAAAAATTTTTTATCTCATATTTTTCATTTCTTTCTTTTATTATTTTTTAAAAAGTAAATATTCACTCCCGTGGAGCGAACGCTGCCGAAAACAATGTTTGCTCCATGTGGAGCCTAGCCGAGTTCGCTCCATATGCAGCCAACAGTTTTTTCCTTTAAGCGCGAGGATATGATGGGAAAATTCTAAGAATATGGGTGCACTTATTAAGTTGCGGGTGTATTTAGCCGTACTTGGACATAATCAAGCCAGCAAGTCGGTAACATCGGCTTTCCGTTGTCACTATCGTCTTTCTTTAAAATCCGAAGTCCCTCGCGACCCGCAGTGCCTCACTCTCGGTTCTCACTTCTCAGTCCAGTCCTTAATTCCTGCTCGGCTGCCGGCTGCCGGCTGCCTCGCCAGAGTCCACTGTCCAGGCGCCAACGCAATTCTCAGCAGTAAGTGTTTGCCTAACCCTAATTTTTGGTGTATTTACTATTTTCTTGAAAATTGGATATTCATTTTAAATAATGTTTGAAACTAGATCTTCAATCGAAAATTAGGTTTTATTTATGTAATTGAAAGTTGAAATTTCATATTTGCACTATTGATTATCGCTCATTTACAGTGAACTTAAGCTGGGGATTGAGAAAATAGAAAATATGAATTTTATTTTTTGCAATTGAAATTACTCAATTACTTATTAGTTAATACTCGCTAAGATGTGGATTGGGATTTGGGATTTGGGAATTGCTTATTGGTTTTTTTTTTGAATAGATATTAGTCTTAAAACAAACTAAATAACTAATTAGTTTAATATGATCAATTGCTTTGTTAAGTTGGACAATGTTGAATATGATAAATTATCTTTCTTGGACATTTTGGAGAAATATTTTTAAAAAATAGTTGCTCAAGTGCGTAGCACAAATAGAGTTTGGCAGAGCTCAAATAGAATTGAGGAGAGCACAAACAGAGTTAGGAGAGCTCAAATATGGTTGGTCGAGACAAGGAAAAATCGGGTCAATCCTTTGATTTATGAGCTTTTGACTTTGGCGTTGATTCTACCGATTGCCACTGTTATTGTTGAAAGATTGTTTTCTGCAATGTACTTCGCAAAGGACAAACTGGGCAATCGAATGGGTGATGAATGGATGAATAAGGGATATTTTCAAAACTTGATAACGAAGTTACCGTAAAATGGTTTTAGAATATGAAACTCATAAAGAATGATTATAAGGTACGATATTTGTATTTTTTTTATTATTAAGATATATTTCATTTTCTATTACTAAGAATTTGTGACGCACATCCGCACTGACTCGGAATCTTAGCTATGTCGCTGTATAGTATTGTTTCAGAGTGTATGAGGGCCCTTTTTTTAAACCTCGCCTCTGGCCCCGTAAACTACAGAACCGGCACTGACACTCGATGCCAGGTGGTGCCGCCCCTGCTTGCATTACCTATTTCCAAAATTTTAAACTCTGAAGTAAATGTTCCCGAGTTAATGTAATATGAGTTGATACAGTAGACTTGGAATTACTGAACTGTTGAATTTTCTTGTAGCGTTGAGCTTTTAAAAATTGTATAACAATAATCAGAGCTAATGTGCTAAATGTTCAGATTAGATGTCCAATGATGTGGAAAACCCTAAAGGTGGGCATGCCAGTAAGACATTGGATGCTCCATCTATTTCAACGGAGTCCCAGTTGACGTGGTATAGTAGCTTGCTCCAGCAGCTCTCGATCTACGGTATAGCAGCAGGTTATTGCATTTCAGCTTCACTGCTTTCAATCATCAACAAATGGGCTGTGATGAGATTTCCTTACCCTGGAGCTCTAACAGCATTACAGTACTTCACAAGTGCTGCTGGGGTGCTAATTTGTGGGTGGCTTAAGATAATAGAACATGATAAGCTTGATCTTCTTACAATGTGGCGATTCCTTCCTGCTGCAATTATATTCTATCTGTCACTATTTACAAACAGCGAGCTTCTCCTCCACGCCAATGTTGATACTTTCATTGTTTTTCGTTCGGTGGTCCCCATATTTGTTGCAATAGGAGAGACGTTATATTTGCATCAACCTTGGCCAGCATTGAAGACATGGTTGTCGCTTGGTACGATATTTGCTGGTAGTGTGCTTTATGTCATAACGGATTATCAGTTCACTCTTATGGCTTATAGTTGGGCTTTGGCTTACTTGGTGAGCATGTCGATAGATTTTGTTTACATTAAGCATGTAGTTATGACTATTGGTTTAAACACATGGGGTCTCGTTTTGTACAATAATCTCGAGGCTTTGCTTTTGTTTCCATTGGAGTTGCTTATAATGGGAGAGTTGAAGAAGATAGAGCGTGATATTTCGGATGAATATGAGTGGCATTCATTTCAGGTTGTCTTGCCAGTAGGGCTGTCGTGCTTGTTCGGTTTAGCTATATCTTTCTTTGGATTCTCTTGCCGTAGAGCAATTTCAGCTACGGGATTCACTGTCCTTGGAATAGTAAACAAGCTTCTCACAGTTGTGATAAATCTTGTTATTTGGGATAAACACTCAACTTTTGTGGGAACAGTTGGACTCTTGATTTGCATGTTTGGTGGTATCATGTATCAACAATCTACAAGCAACAAACCTAAGCCTGCAAAAGAAGTTACGGCTCAGGAGAATGAAGAAGAACAGCAGAAGTTGCTTGAAATGCAATCTGTTGCAGAAATTGACACCAATGAAAAACCAACCACAGAATCTCAAGGAGGAAATAAATAATTCATTTAGTCAAGAATTCGGAGCTTTTTTTTTTTTTTTTTTTGCGGGTGCCCTAGTGCAATCGATGTGCGTGCAGGAGGTTGAAAGATTCTAATTCAGCCATTCGTTGATGCTTTTAACCTGAAAGTATCCCACTCCTGTAAGTTGCAGTATCATATTAATCTTCCATTTCTTTGTTATTGGTAGGATTATTTTCCTAATCTCCATGATGATTCAAGCATATTAATTTTGATGCAGCTGTGCATGTATTCAAAATTCTTTTCTTAATTGTTCAAGATTGTAAAATTTCATAGAATACTACAAGTCATGTAACCTACTAGAGGCAACAATGGATTGGATATAGCTTAACTGAATTAAGCTACTTCATCTCAGATTAAATTTTCTTTTAACTCACTCGAGTTAATGGTATGCCATGCCCATAGTTGAGATATAAGCATGTTCAAATTACTGCCCTTTGCAAAGTTTGTTGACGGGAAGTTGCAATCTGTGTTAGTTCTTGCCTCTTTAATTGTTCCTCTTCTTTGAACTTTAAGGGGTTACTTATAAATGTTGGTTGTTTAAACAGTTTGTATACGTTCTTTAATTTCTTCTTCTTCTTCTTCTTCTTTTTTTTTTTTAAAAAAACAAATTCATTACACTGTTTGAATTGGCTCAAGTTTCAGCCACCGCCAAGCTTGGGCATGAGTAGCGCCTCGTTTTTTGGACGGGAGAAAATTGCTCTCTTATTACTAAGTCTGAGCTGGAGATTTTGTCTCGCTAGTTGGCTTGACTTGTTGACGCATCTAGTCCCGATGATCCTGTGTTGGTTGATCATGTATAATGTGTTTTGACTGTCAGTTGTTATTTCTTTCTAATTTTATATGGCTCTCAATATCCTGGGTGAAATCTTTTGTAATGCAAATCTGTAACTTGATGTTTGTTATTTCTTTTGCAATTTCACCCGCACTCTCTGAAAGGTGAGCGATCCGTTGCTAACAATGTTGGCACCATAAGGTGCCAACATAGTCTGGATCATTGTCATGTGTCCACACCCTACCCACCCCCTGATGGTGGGGGTGTACGTGGCACCATCCGGATAATGTTGGCAACGGAACGGGAGCTCTCTCTAAAACCCTATATACCATTACCATAAAACATGATGATTCCATAATTTGATTCCTCTCATATATGGATATGGTTTTGCTTTTGCAGAAACAAGAAATCATCGAGTTAAAGTCATTGATAAACACTGACTTGCCATTTATAGGATTTCAAAAATCGTAGGATTGCATACATTTACAATCATTCACTAATAGATTTCAAAAACTCGAAGCACTGTATGAACCCTCGCCGCCATGATCGCTTCTTCTTAGGTTCTTTCTTTGGCACAAAGTCTTTCATATCGTCTGTGCAAATCACGACCTCCTCCATGCATTTGGGACTGTAGTCGTACAAGTGTGTTGTTGGATAGCATGAAATCTCTAGACTTGATGATGATGATGATGGAGAACGGAATATTAAGTAGTTGTCATGGTACAGCCTGTCCTCTTTCGACTCCATTGTTGAAGTTGCTTCTGTAATATTTGGATATCTGATGAAGTTTGCATATAATGATGTATGTGTTGGCTGTTGTGTAGGGTACTTGTTCAAGGGATTGAGGTCTTAAATAGGTACCTGTCTTAGTCCTCGGAGGATTGTGAAGAAATCTAGATGAAGAATAATTGTGAAAGGTAAAATTTGCAGATGAAGATTAGAGATAAACAATGGAGAAGATATGGAAACTCTGATTCAATATTAGGAATGACTTTTTAAAATACAATGCAATGACAACTGGTTTATATCAACCACCCCTAAGGACCAAAAGGGAAGAGTACTAATAATAGGAGGACTAAAGCTAAAATATCAATATTCTTTACATCCCCCCCTCAAGTTGGAAGTTGTATGAAAATATAACTCCAACTTGAAAGCTACAACTAAAGGAAAAAAAAAACATATACGAAAGCATGTAAATTTTGTAGTCGTCCCTTGAAGCTTAGGTGTCCCAATGGAAGCACCAATCAACTCTCGGGATAGAGGATAAACTGCATGGGTTGGATACCATGCTTGCCAAGAACTGGAGCCATCCACTGCCAGTAGAGTCAATCAAACAGCTACAATCAGCTGCAAAAGTCATTTTGGCTTCAATCGTCAGTATTAAGCTACAATCAGCTTCAATCAAGAAAGACAGCTTCTATCAATTGCCAAAGCCATTTTGGCTTCATTTCATCATTCAGGTCAGCTAACGTAAGCCGACAAAATCCAATAAAATTAGCTAACATGCTAACAAACCCGATCTCCGGGCCAAAGTCATTATCAAAGCACAATTCGTGCCAAAGTCGTAATCAAAGCACAATCCGTGCCTTCATCTTCCATAAATTGAACGTCACATCCTTGCAACGCCAATCAATCCGTCACCCTTTGGCAACGCCAATCAATCAATTAAAACCGGTAATTAACCAATTGCTCAAAAAAGATCACCATTTTCTTTGGGCGGAGACCCCGTGAACTAATCAAAGATCACCCCAATCTGTGTCAATTTTAATTCTTCTTCATTTGTTGGCTCCAATCAGCCAACAAGGCTATCAAGGGCCATAATCAACATGTAAAATCAGCTACCTCTATTCTTCTTCATTTGTTGGCTCCAATCAGCCAACAAGGCTATCAAGGGCCATAATCAACATGTAAAATCAGCTACCTCCAGCTGATTACGCCATCCATGGCTACATGATTTTAGTTAAAACAGCTATATCCAGCTGAAAAAGGCGTCCATGACCTCAAATTTTGGTAGAAATACAGCTTCAACCAGCTGCCAAGGCCATTTATGGGCACAAATCATCAACACAATCAGCCATCAATTGCTGCAACCAATCAGGAAAAAAATAGCTACAAAGCTAGACAAATAATCCAAGTAGTCGACCACACTTCCAATTACCGACCATATTCAGTCACCGGGACTCATCAACATATTCATCCCAATGGATTCCTTTCATTAAACACAAGCATTGCATTATTCAACCTTGTCCAATTTCCATCAACTTCATTCTTGTCCAATTTTCACTAATATCAATTCTGTGCTCCATTCAAGACCAAAACACACAATAATAACAGCACATGATATATGTTGAATCCAAACCATCAGAAATCAATTCAAAATTTTCAATGTTAGCAGAACTCAAAAATTGGATGAACAACTATTTTCCTTAGTTTCTAAACCACCTTCAATTCCATGATTTCCATCCTAATCATCAATTATCTAATTGAAGCAAACGGAGCTCTAGTGTAGAGGACGTACTGATTACCATCAAATAGCCTCCATCTACCCAATCTATCAACAATCAGACTTCATCAACATAGAATTTTACCAGTTACATGAACTGCCTTTTATGTGTCAATGGTGTTCTTCCTCAACCTCCAGAAATTCAATTCCATCGTTGAGACTCAAAGGAGTAGTACCCAACACAAATCTACGAGAAGCATCAACGAGTTTGGCTAGGCACTTTTAACGAAGAAGAAGACTCCTCCAGAGCATACAACGTCGCAGTGCAGCGATTCCGAGGCAGCGATGCCGTCAGCAACTTCAAATCGTCGTCTCAGATAGCCGATCGAGAAATCGAAATGAACAATACGAGATCTAGATTTACCAAATTCCTAACCCCCAAATCAATACCTCATAATCAACTAAGAGCCTCTCGATCAGAAGAGATCCAAATCCAGATAGTTGCTCAATGGAACCTCCGACCGATTTGTTAAGATCCAGAGTGACAAACACATTATCAAACGCAAAAGCCGTGCTGCAACTAGAATTCTAGGGCAAAACTATAGAGAAAATTTAGACGAGTTTACAATTTCTAGAGAATCAATTCTCTCGGATAAACAGAAACGAGAACAGAGAAGACACCTTTTGATGAATTTTTTTTTTATATTCCTTTTTTTTCATGAAGAAATCAAGAACTGAGATTATTGTTGAAGATAAATTTTGAAGAAGAATTGAGATGAAAAACTGAAATCGGGCTTCAATTTCAATGGAACCGAAAAATTTGATGAACATCTAGAAATAGAAGTTTTGTTTTATTTTTCTGATTTTTTTTTTTTTGGAATAGAATCGGGAAAAACTACACTAGATTTGGACTACACCATCTGAAAATGGCTCATGGAGCCATGATGTTTGAATTTAAAGCTGGTTCTGATACCATGAAGAAATCTAGATGAAGAATAATTGTGAAAGGTAAAATTTGCATATGAAGATTAGAGATAAACAATGGAGAAGATATGGAAACTTTGATTCAATATTAGGAATGATTTCTTAAAATACAATACAATGACAACTGGTTTATATCAACCACCCCTAAGGACCAAAAGGGAAAAGTACTAATAATAGGAGGACTAAAGCTAAAATATCAATATTCTTTACAGATTGAATTACGAATAGACAAAGGTTTCTAGCTTAATTAGATTTTCCTTTTCTGATTGGGATTGGATATTGTTCAATGAATCATCTATGCCTGTATTGAATTGATTAATAACAGTCATACCTGAACTTATCGTTACAAAGGTTACCTTGCCCATTTTTACTTTGTATTTTATTTTCTTCATCACTCCCTCACGTCTCGTAGAGGCAAGATATATATATATATATATATATATATATATATATATTGTGGGTTAATTTGAAAATTCAAATCATGTATAATTAGTCCCACTACAAATTTGTTTCGGACCCGAGATGTTTAATTGTTTTGATGTTTAAAACTCAACAAATCGCATAATTAATTTTGTTGAAACATTGGCTTAGGTAGGAAATAATTTTATTGTAGATAATTGTACAATTTACATAATCTAAATGTGGAAGTATGTGTTGGGATTTGGATCGCGTGATAATCGAATATAAAACACGAAAAATGCAAGAAAGTAAACAACACCAAGATTTGTTTGGTCCTCGACCCTGCAGCTCGGCAATGCTTACTTTGCGTTGAGCATGAACAGATTGTGGAAATTGTTCGTGGATTTCACTAGAAACAAGGCCGGTAACAAAGGTACAAAACCACACCAAGATCACCTCAAGATCTACTCTTCAACACTGAAAATCTAACTTTAAACTCTTAGAGAAAATACAATGCTATTTTTGCTTGTATTATCAACTCCAAAAAACCTCATATGGAACTTATTTAAATAAGGGATTTTTACATTAACACAAAGTTTCATCTTTAATATTTCAAAAATAAGGGAAGATGCACTTAATTACGTGCTTGCCACGAATCTTCAGCCAAAATTAGTAAAATCAGGCAAAAGTAAATTACAGTTATTTCTGTTACTGAAGTAAATAAAAATAAAAAGCTACGTCAATAATTGAATCCGGCAGCTTGGCATGGCGGTTGGAGTCAATGACCTCGTTAACGCGTAATGGTTCTACGACTCACGGCCGCGTTTTTGCTTTATTGAATTGTTTTCTTTTCCCTTTACCTTTTTTGAATGAATTTTCTTTTTCCTTTTTCCAATGAATCTTTGTATATTTTATTGTTTTCATTTTAAACATTTTTTTAATTTCTTTTATTATTTCATAGTGCAACCTTTTAATTTAATGAATTAATGTATTCTACATATAGTGATTTTAAATTTTAAAATTTTCATTTTTATGTAATTCCTAATAGATTTTATAATTTTTATTTCAATTTTTTCATATAATTTATGTACTTAACCCTTTAATTAAATTAATTTATATTACACACTCTGTGTAATGCCTTATATATTTTGTGGAACATATTACAATATAATTACACACTTTGTGTAATATATTTATTTTCAATTTAATTTTTTTCATATAATTCTTCATACATTTTGTTATTTTAATTTTAAATATTCTCCCTTTTTCTTTTTCCTATGTGTAACTCATATTGAGATTTTTAATTTTATTTTTTCTTAATATGCTTCATCAATGTTTGCATTTCCATTTTTTCATTTTCTCTTACAATTTTGTAGCTTGACTCTTTAATTTAATTATGTACATTATACACTCTGTGTAACGCGTGTTAAATGCATTATAATACCATTACACATTAAAGATTATATATAATGCACTAAACACTCTTTGTAATTCATTTATAATAATTCACTACATATTCTTTATGATTTATTACAGATTATTTGTAATGAATGATATTTTTTTTTGTAATTCATTATAGATTATCTACAAGTATTACATATTTTTTGTAATGCATTCATTATATATTCTTAGTAGTTCATGAAGCATTATCTATAATGCATTACACATTATTTGTAATCTATTTGTAATTTATTACATTTTCTCTATGATTCATTATAGATTATTTGTAATGAATGACGTATTCTTTGTAATTTATTACAAATTATATGCAATGCATTGTATGTTCTTTCCAATTCATTAAAGATTATCTTAATACATTACACATTCTCCATAACCCATTTGTAATTATTACATATTCTTTATCATTTGGTATAGATTATTTGTAATGAATGAGATATTCTTTGTAATTCATTTATAGATTATCTGCAATGTATTACACATTTTTTGTAATACATTATATGTTCTTTGTAATTCATTAAAGATTATATATAATGCATTACATATCATCCGTAATCCATTTGTAAATTATTACATATTCTTTGTGATCCATTACAATACAATTACAAAATCTTTGTAACGCACTACACACTCATATTCTACACAATCAGAAAAACCAAACAGAAAAAAATGAAAAATGTGTCAAAGTCATTATCTTCTTCAAATTAATAGCAAAATCAAATGATAACAACTTCAAACAAATAGTTGAGCCTTAAATCTATATTGTTCGGACACTTGAGACTTCGACCCGCCATGGCCGCCAATCACGATTATAGGAGAAAGCTTTTTGTCTCTAAAAGAATAAGGTAATGCTTGTTTACCTTTTCACATCTACGGTCTCCACCATGGCAAGATTCGGTATGCCATCTGCAAAATAAGCACATCAACTATAATTATTTTCCTCGAGGATATTTCTCCTTTTAGTCAGTCATTCTAAAGATGCAAGATTTATTTCAAAGCACAGTTAATCTACATGAAGTCAAATAACAACATGTCCACATAAATGGCTGTAAATCTAGCAAAATAATGCTAATACCATGGCTCCTGTATATCCATAACCATGAACTCAAGACACTTAATACACCATTCATTTTCGAAAAAGAGTGCAGTCCTATTAAAACCAAATACATCCCTCCAAAGTTCCAACTTTTACTCTTTTTCCGTTAGTTTTCAAGCATTGCATATACAAAATTGGTGAAAATTAGATCAATTGCTTCACGAACATTCAATTCTTACTCCTAACAACAAGCCACATATCCATATCCATTGTGTTTATATGACAAACGTGCACATCAATAATATGTGTGTGGAGAGTAAAAATTTTGATCATATTGTGGCTTCACTTTATTGCTTTGGAAATTCCCAATAAAATGGCATTCTATATCATCAGAGAGCTACAATTAATTAAAACAGTATCTTTGAATTTTCCTCAATTATTAATTAACATTTACACCAATTGAAAGAAGTTCTTCTTTCAACTGCTCTTCTTCTTCAGGATAATCAACTGTTCTACTGAGTACACACAACATCCTTTAAAGTAAAGCACCGTTTGAGCCACCACACAATTTGAATTTTTTAAGTCAATATTGTATCTTTGAAGCATATTTCAATTTCTTATGCATATTATAGGGACATATAAAACTGTAAAGAAAACAAATTATACGTCCTGTGCTTTAGACTGTATTTGAGTGCTATGACTGCAATTGAAATAAAAATAACTGAATAATTAAATTGTTTAAAATTTCATAAATGTCGTGTGCCTAATCCAGCAAAATCAATAGTGTCCAAGAGATCATAACAAACCCGAGTTTTACCTACAATAGGAGGAAGCAGTGGTAACGGTGGAGCCGCCGCACTGCAGGCGTAGAAGTAGTAGACATACACGGGGAGGACGCGATCTCGCCAAAAAATCTCTTCCACGGCAGAAGCTTCTGGAAACACCTCGCCTTCTTGCTCATTTTACTAAAACGCTATTGCCGGATTTGAGTAAGTAGGATGATTTGGCCGTATTTTTCAAATGTAAAAGATAAATGCATGATTTATTCTAATTTCCTCGTTAAATAATAAACGGTACAACAATTTATCCCAATAATAACGGCTATAAACTCTTAAAAGCCCAAGACCTTTTAAACTCTTAAAAGTTAACCCTAGGATAAACGGCTAATATTAACTCCAATAAATGATTTAGATCTCTTATCTAAGTGGTGGACTTCTTGGATCATCTCTTGACTACTAAGTCAAGCCCAATGTTAGACTAAGGCAGTGACCTTAGCCCAATAGTATGAATCACAAAAACTTGAAAAAGACGATTCAAGGGATTGTCGGAGCAACCATTCAATTGTTCAAGTGATTGCTTGGGTGAATGATTGTCCTGTTCTAGACTGCACGACAGGTCGCCCAGATCAATTTTCGACTAAGCTTTTGTGATCAATCTTTGTTATGGGTTTGATAGTTTTGTGATGTTTCGAAAATTGTTAAAAATAATTTTTTTTTTGAAAAAAGGTCAGAAATCGCTCAAAAAGGTAAGAAAAAGTAAAAAAAAAAAAGGAAAAAAGAAAAGAAAAGAAAAAAAAGGGTCATGACGGCATAACATGGCTTGAATGATCGCACGCCAATATCATAGTTATCACCCAATTGAGTCATCGATAACACAAGTAGCCAATCGTTAAGTTGAATTTTGAGCGATCACCTATTGTTGACAACGTATTTGAATCTTTCTAATGTTTTAGCATGATTTGTCATGAGGTTAGCCAGTTATTTAGGCTTTCACTTTATTTATTTTTTTATTAATATAAAAATGACACAAAACATAGAGTTTATAGAAAAAATAAGATCCTGAATATCAAAATTACCCAAAAATGGCTTGGTATATTTGCATGATTAGCTTTTTCCTTAGTTTTAATGCTAACTAAAGCCATAAATAGTGTTCTAAAAAGTATAAACGAATGCACAAAAAGGTGTGATTAAACGTGAAGCGTGAGTGAAAAGTTTCGAAGAAAAGCACCCAAAAGCGCGATAGGCTGTGAAAAAGCGAAGCGTGCCTTCGACATTTTATCGCACTTTATTCTTTTTAGAACCTTGAGTCCATGATTAATAACAATTAATTATGTTCACAGAGGAATGAGGTTGTTGTATAATTAGGTTTTCTGAATGGGTTTGACAATGTGGTAATCGTCGAGTGAGGGACCCAAGTACAAACTTACCGCGTTTGCTAGTGAACTGGCGATGGCTCGACCAAGTGGTGATCTGGTTTGGCGAGACTCTTTTAGGCATCTTAGTTTGTTAAACAAAGTGCCCTGCTGACACTCTTAGTCAGATGTTACACATGCCCGCGGAACCATTTGGACGAGATATCATATGTTGGAGAATGGAGACCAATCTATCTCCATATTGAAGATTTCACAATTTAGGAGACACATGAATTGAAGATTTTCTTCCTTCATGTGTTTTTTCTATTTTTTTGAATCTAACGTCTCGATCTTCAAAGCGTCCTTGAAGAATTAATTCCAGCGACATGACTTGCAAAGTAGATTATCGATTGAAAACATATCCAACAATGATTATTTTTTATTTTTTTATTTTTTCCCGTGTTGAGAAATCCTCTAATAAACAGTAGCTAATATGGCATTGTTTTTTCATGTTTTCAAAATTATTTTTTTCAACGTTAATTTTGACAATCAATATTATTAATGTGATAGATTTTTAATGTTTTTAAAATTTCTTCTCTTTTATCGGAAAAACCATTTTACCAAGAAAATTTAACTAAATGAAGAGTATGTTTCATAGATATTATTGAAAATATAATTTTTAAATATGTGGTTGATAAGTAAAAAATATATTAACAAATATTGAAAAATATCAAATTAATGTAAAAAATAAAGAAAGAGAAAAATATTTATTTTGTTCTTTTTTTGGTTGGTTAGAGTTGTATGACTGTATCAGTCAAAGCCCAAAAATTCGGAAAAGAAACCGACCAAAGGAAAGAGGAAATTACACCAAAACATGTTTTAACTTTGTTTAATTCAAAAATTAGATAAAAAGCTATTTATAAAACCAGGTCACTGCCATTTAAAAATGGTGAATGAGAGTAAATTAAAAGTGTTTTAAAGTGTTTTAAAGTAAAAGAGGAGAGAGAATGAGTGGAGGTGAGTGGTTGAGATTTATGGATGTGATGAGATGTGTGGATGTAATTAATTTAGGAGAGAGAAAAAAGTTGAAAAAAGTTGAAAAAAGTGGAAAAATGTGGAAAAAAGAGCACACATTCATGCTTAAAATTACGCTTTTCAAGTATTTGCGATCGCATAGGTTTTGCACCATGCGACTGGGCAAGTGAAATATGGGTTTCGGCCTACATTCTCACCCATGCGATTGCATGATTTCCTTTTCTTCCCTTTTCTTTTATAGTTTTTTTATTCTTATCTAATTTTCTAACTCCGAATCCATTACAAATTGTATGTGACTGATAAAAGTAGTGTAACAAATGACAGATGGTGTATAACGAATTACAAAAATTGTGTAACAAATTATGAATGGTGTGTAACAAATTATGAAGAGTGTGTAACACATTACAAAGTGAGTGTAACAATGTGTAATAGTGTGTTATATTATAGGGAAGTTGGATTTCTAGTACTACTATTAGTGGTAATATTTCCCTACTCACGTGTGGGTAGGAGAATATATCCACAAGGTCTATTTGTATAAAATTAAAGTTTGATAAGGATACTTGTATAGAGTCAAATTTTAATTATGTGTGAGTAGTTATTGTGGGCATATTACCCTACCCACGTGGGTAGGGGAACATTACCGCTAAATATTAGTTTGTGTAATGTAGTTGGTTTTTAGTGTTTTGGGCATATAATTTGCATACGATATCCTTTTTGAATGAATAATATACGTTTTTTGCGATTCTCGATGTGCCAGGGCAACCACTTGCTTCGCTAGTGCTAATATAACTTTCTTTGCAAATTATCTTTCGTTTATGAGTCATTAATAATTTTTACAAATTTTGAAAAAAAATTATACTATGCGATCACAAGACATTTGTACTTCACGATTGCGTGGATTGTAATACGCAATCACATGATACAATCGCGTACTTGATTTTTGTAAATTATTTGATTTTATATTTTTTTTTTGGAATTATTATGCACAAAAAAAAAAATTATTAAAAAAAAAAGACAAACTGACCTAATCCCCAAACCCAAAACTTTCCGTGCTCTCTTTCCAATTTCCAGGGTACTGGTAATCATAACGCAATCAATCCCCCTTTCTTAATTGGGGTTTCTCGTTTCATTCGCTTGTAAATTTATTCCATATAACTCTTGTTTAAGTTTTAGGTCTCAAGTGTTTCACCAATGGATGCACAGAGAGCTTTGCTTGATGAACTCATGGGCTCAGGTAAATCGCTATTTCTTAAAGCCCCATTCCCAATTTCGGGCTTTCTGTCGGCCGAAGGTAGACATTTTCTATCACTGTATTGCGAAATTTGAGCAACAGGCTTTGTCTTCGTACACTTTGAAGAGCCGCAAATCTAAGTTTTGGTCGCATTCTGGAATTGCTGAGTGAATTTGGACTAGGAATTTTAAAATTTCCTATTAATACATCTGAACATCAAATTATGCATACTTCTTAGTTGTGTCATGGATGTCTCATCTGAACTGTTTGCTGTGCTTTTTAAGCAACGACATTTGTTCTGGAAAAAAAAAAAAAAAAAAAAAAAGAGAAGATGATCATGTGATAATTTAAGCTCCTAATGTTTCTTTTTCATTTCTTATTTGTTGTCTGGTGCATTATCTAAATGGGTGCTTTTTCCGTTATTGATGTAGCACGAAATTTGACTGACGAAGAGAAAAAAGGGTACCGGGAAATCAAATGGGACGATAAGGAAGTCTGCAGATTCTATATGGTCCGGTTCTGCCCCCATGATTTGTTCGTCAATACTCGGAGTGATCTAGGTGGTGTTTTCATTCATTTTATTATATTTATCAGCCACTTCGAATATAACAACAGAAAGTTGAATCACAATGCTTAAAGACCAAGCAAAGAAATGTTTAGCAAGGCTTAATAGTTATTGGGACATTTTACTTTTACCTCAATGAAGCGACTTTTGAGGTGTGAGCCTCAAGACACACACAGAACAAAAGGAATAATTCGAAAGAATATTAGATTACTAAATGTGCTCATAATGAACAGTGAACTATTTTAAAATTCATGATAAAATGCTGACAAAGTAAAATGTATAACTTGGAAAAAAAGGGAGAGCAAAAATCAGAAGATAAAAAACACAGAAACAATAAGTTGTCAAATTTGTGATTACTTTATGCAATTTTGATCTGTTACAGTATTACTATAAGTAAGACCAATTTTCTTTAGTCATCGCTAGTCATATGGTAATGAGGCAATTAACATTGATAGCTTTTCCACTATAGGCTTCCTGTTATTTTTCATTGTATAATGTGTTCTTTCTCTCCTTTTCCTTTGTTGTAGACGTGTGAGGAACATATATAAAGTAATACATAAACATTCCAGGTTATTCTGTAGCTGAAAAACCTAACACTAGTAATTAAATGTCCGGAAAATGCAAGAAAAATTTGGAACACCTCGGTCGAGTTGAAGAGTAAGCATCATTAAGCTATATGTAAGTGCCTAGTAGATTGAGGCATAAGGATTGTTTCAGGGTTCTGTGGAGGACTCATGTGAAGTGGAAATCAAGGTGTATGCTTGAGTAGCTTTTATGAACAATAGGCAAATATCAAATAGAATCAAATTAGTTGATTGTAGAAACTTGAAAGTGAGAACATGAACAAATAGCTCTCTAGATCTCTCTCTCCCCTTTTTCCCCACGAGTTCAATGATGAAGCTTTTCATTCATAAGTTACTGATCTCTTACCTAACTTTGGGTTCTCTGTATTTTTGTCTACATTAGGGGTGTGTCCAAAAGTTCATGATCTGAAGTTGAAGGAAAGGTATTGTAGTTGATTTTGAATTACGTTTTACCATTTGTTTTTCAGACATCAGGATTATTTGGGACGTTACTAGGAAGTATTTCTTTTACATTTTTTATCATCCCCAATTTTTATGACTTGTTAACCTATGTAGAGTCATTATGAGTTTTAAAATTTTTAGCGTTGTATGTGAAAGAGGCACTTTAATATTTACTTGAAGTGCTCTTGCATTTTCTTCATATTTATATCTTTCAGTTTGTCCATTCAATGATGGAGATGCCCTGCAAAGCGATGGGCCTGTAGTCTTTAAAATTATGATCTTAGGGTGATTGGTGTGTATTTATACTTTTCAAAGACAAAAAGAAACTTCATTAACTGAGATCTTGGTGAACAACCGAGCTTAGGAACGTTGGCCTACACCATCCATCAAAGAAGAATTGAAAGTTGCAATGGTGCAGGCAATCAAATTATCCTTTCGGGGTAAAATGGCATGTGGCACAATTCACATCCACCAAAAGTTAAGCAATATCATGAGGAATAGAGGCATTTTCCATAAATGCCATATCGGCTTCAAGTTTTGAAGTACCCTGAGACAGATACCTTGACCGTAGCTACATGGAAGCCCTGCACCTTTGCAAACCGAAGGCCCGTGAGCAAAGCCATAGCTACGGCATCCTTAGCACCCTGTCACTTTCATTGATTGAGCTCTGAGAACCCTGCTATTTACCTCAAGAAGTGAAGCCTTAATTAGTCACAGGACGATGGAAAATCTTATGCTACTTTCTGAGTATTCACTTGTGCACTTCGTTGGAACGTTAGTATATGGTTCCTTCAACGTTAGTATATGGCTCCCTTCATAAATTCTCTTAACCCTAAAACTGGAATCATATTCTTTCTCCGCTTTATATTTATATGCTTAAGTGTGATTTCTGTATGAGACATTACTGATCTGAGTTTGTTCGGTCTCTCTTTAGTTTCGAGAAGTCCCCCAGACATGATTCATACATCCCGAAGTTTGAAGCTGAACTGGCTCACTACTGCGAGAAGTTGGTAAGCTTCTCTCTTCCATAATTTCAAAATTTTTTATTGGTACTATGCTTAATTAAATACGATCATGCTTGATGGTTGTTTCAGGTTGCAGATTTAGACAGAAAAGCTAGGCGTGGCCGGGAACGTGTTGCGCAAGAAATTGAAGTTCCTTCTCCCCCTCCAATCTCAGCTGAAAAATCTGAGAAGCTTTCTGTGCTTGAAGATAAGATAAAAAACCTGCTGGAACAAGTTGAGTCTCTCGGTGAAGCAGGACAGGTTGATGAAGCTGAGGCACTCATGAGAAAGGTGCTGCTATATCCTGCATATATGCATACAATCGATTACATAAACTGCTATTCCTTGTTTAATTATATAAATTATGGTTTCATTTGTTTCCTTCAGGTGGAAATACTTAATGCTGAGAAGATTACCTTGACTCAACAACGACAGCAGGATAAAGTGTTGCTGATGGCCCAAGAGAAAAAAATGGCTTTATGTGAAATTTGTGGTTCGTTTCTAATAGAGAATGATGCTGCAGAGAGAACCCAGTCTCATGTTACTGGGAAGCAGCATGTAGGTTATGGTACAATCCGGGACTTTCTCTCAGAATACAAGGTATTATATTCGTTACAAGAGGAAGCATGTTATGCTGATCTACTTACTTGGTAACAATCAATGTTTTACATAAATATATTATAATTGCTATTCATTGCATGATTTATGAATCAAATACAATTACCAGGCAGCTAAGGAGAAAGCAAGGGAAGAACAAAGATTGGCAAGGGAGAGGGAAGTTGAAGAACGAAGGAAGCTGAGGGAAAAAGAAGATGAAAATAGACATAGAAGTATGGAGCCAGTTGATAGGGACAAGCATCGTGATAACAGGGACAGGGACCAATATCGAGAACGAAACCGTGATCGTGAAAGGTCTCGGGATAGGAATAACAGAGAAAGGCAGGAAGTGGGTAGAGGATCAGATCGGAAGTATAATAGTCAGAGGAACAGAAGAGAAGGAAGAAGAGATAGATACTGAGAACGTGACAGAAGGTGGTCATCTCTGCAGAAGCCATGTTTGCCCACAATAGAGGATTATGTAGATAAATGTCTGAACTTTGAAGAGGTAGACATTTTCCTAACTAACCTATATGTGTGCTTTGGAATTTTTAGTTCTGTGAGTCGCTATGAGTAAAATTATTCTTTGTTGTCAGAGCTCTATTCGGACTATATCATCTCCTATCGTCAAATATAGTCTATGGAGAAAAGGTTGGAGGAAGGTATAACTTCATCGTCGTGACTATCTATTTATTGATCGATTGATTTATGCACGAAAATTGGTGTAGCTTTTTTCGAGCCCATGTATTTTCATCCTTTAGCACGTGGGATCTATTTTTTTTTTTTTTTTTTTTTAAAGGGGTTATAAGAACTGATTTAATATGTGTGCATGGGTAATACTGCTGATGAGGAGAATGTTGTTTCTTTCCAGTCTGTTGAGGTAACAAATACTTTCATAGTGACCTGCAGCATAACTTCACCATTACCAATTTTGTTTTCTCCTCTTTTCGCTGAATATTGTTCGTAGGGACAATGCCACGACTTTAAATTGGATCGAGCTGACTTTAGAAATGAGAGTAGGGGTTTTTCGAGGGAAATTTTTTTTTCATATAAAGTTTATTTGTAAAATGTTATTGAAAATCATGAAATGTTTATATTATTTTGTAAAATAAAAATAAACTTATATGAACTAACATCTTATTTGATTTTGGGATCATAGGAGAGGGGTGGGGTGTGGTGTTTGGAACTCGGGACAAACCGGTAAGGGGTGCCAAACATTTGATTTGATTGCTTTGGTATGGTTTGGTTTACAAAAATTAGTTTTGTTTTGTAGAATGCATTATTTACTTTAAGAAAAAATTGGATTAGTTACTTAACTGAGCTCAATTTTAAAAATGATGGAGTAATAAAATTGGTATTATTGTATGATCAATGATAACTCTGCCTCCCCATCGGATGATCAATCCTTGTCTCGGTATGATAATTGGTTGCTTAGGGTTCGTATCAAGAAAGGGTTCTTGATATCGAAGTTTGACTTTTTAGGTTTTTGTGGGTTTGATGAGAAATATTTGGATGATCATTCTCGTGGCTACTACGTGATATGCAAACACCAAACAAATATACTTTGCGGTCGGTTTCGAGTTGTAGCAGTGGCGGAGGAAGTTGTTCTTGGAGTTCGTGAAGAACATAGTGGGACAAGAGCGGCGAAACCATCTCCATCTTTGTCTTCTTCATCGCAATTGCTTTACGTACATGAATGTCATCATCAAAGTGCAAACTCAAATACTCAATGAACTTATATATCGTTGTCATTATTGCTCTCGATCGATCGATTTCTTATAGCTGTGTATGTGTTGTTTTCAATATTTTTGTGCGTGAAAATGAGTTTTGGTACTGAGTGAGATTATATATTGAATACAATTGATTTTCCCCATGTGGGAAGGCTCCCCACGCCATGTGTCTCCCATGATTAGAGAGTGCCAGTGGGGCACGATTTGAAGCTCTCCAATCAAATTTAAACACGCGTGGCGAGCCTCCCACAGAAAATCAATTCTCATATCTTGAATCCAATTCCAATCCTTGTAGAAATAGGACGAGCAAAAATTATTTCCTGAAACTTATTACGCAAGTAGAAACTATTGATTAGGATTAGGAATCGTTTAATGACACCATACCTTAATTGTAATACACGTGTATATATCTAGAGCTAACAATTCACCTCAATTACGTAATTGCATGATTTGAATAATAATAATAATAATAATAATAATAATAATAATAATAATAATAATTAAAGGGAAAGAAAAAAACAACAAAGAAAAAAAGAAAGGAAAGACGAAAACGGATCCCATGGATCCTTTTCATAATTAATAAATAGTCTTTGTATTTGATTTTAGTGACATACTAAACCTAGATATTGAGGGTGATAGGATTGAATATTTTATGGCTTTTTATCAATTTTTATGGAAAATAGGAGAGAAAATGAGTGGGATTTATATAGTATATGTAAATCCCATGAGATATGCATATGTTATTGGTTTGACCAAAAAAAAAGATAAAAATTGATAAAAAAGTGGAAAAAAGTGGAAAAAGTGGTATAAAAAAAAATCCTATCACCCCAAGGCTAACGTCAAGTAGTCAAGCAATCCCTTCTGATGGACGTCAAGGTCGAAGGAAGCTTATCGAAACACAAGCATATGGGTTCATTGATCACTTGGTCGGTGTTCAAAGAAATAGGCGTTAACTTTTGCATACGATATCCGTTTTGGACCCATGACCCCAATCCGGAAAGCTCGCAAGAAGTTACAGTTGGCCCACACTATGCAAGAAGGGTATATTTTCACATTTCGGGATTGTTTTGGGGGTCAAAACTGTGGTTTTATGTTTTATTAGTTCGTTTCATGTTTATTTTAATAAGGCACAGTCCAGATGGGTTTGCTTGCGTAATAAGGTTTATTTTTACTTATTTAAGAGTTCAGCATGTATGGTTTTCATATGGATGCCTTTTAATAAGAACAATGCTAGTTTTTCCATTCATACTATTGCAATCGGTAATATATTATTGAGGGTTGTATGTGTTCCTACATCACCTTCATATTGAATTTGACACTAAAGAGTAAAGACACATCGGTGAATTGTCAATTATAATATGAAATTTGTGGAAAGAAGTTCTGCTAGAACTCCAAATTACACGCATTATATGTCCATGTTAGTTAATTATTATTTTTTCTTTTAATATGAACTGAAAAAATTTATATGTAAGAAAG
The DNA here is from genome assembly GCA_018223645.1 of Jasminum sambac. Classification (NCBI taxonomy): domain Eukaryota; kingdom Viridiplantae; phylum Streptophyta; class Magnoliopsida; order Lamiales; family Oleaceae; genus Jasminum; species Jasminum sambac. The sequence continues at coordinate 8,890,989 of CP073645.1, read as the reverse complement.
TTAAATAGATTGTGAACTCCACATGTTATTTGGACGTCTCTACCAATTTTGTCATTTCTTCAAGGGAATTCGACCTCTATAATTTGATGGATTTCTAACATTTTATGTGACTAACAAAACGGGGTGCAATTGTCAACACGCTTTACAGTTTCAGAAGGATAATTGCTCAATAGTTATGTTATGATAGCGTGATAAATGACATAAAATTTGACAATATATACTTAATAGCATCTTAGTTTTGATACTTCATATATTATATTTAAACCAATAGTTATGAGATTACTTATTTAGCATTTTGTCAAACTTTCGTGTCATCTATTCTACTTGGCATTTTTCAATTTGTCAAGAGTTACACTGCGAGAACATAGGTACGGCTTTCTTCACAATTTGTTAAAATCTGTGAGCCTCATATCTGATTTGTTTAAATTAAACTATCCAAACAAGTACCAACAGTAACCAATGGATTCCACCCGTCGGTCTTCTCGCACCAATTAGAATTTCACAATCATAAAAACACATTAAGCTAATAAATAGATTAAATCAAATACAAGTATTCCCTCCTAATATATTCATCTAAGATCAGACTAAAATTTCCACAAAATCAATATTTCTTTTAAGCAAATCAGATCAATCTCCAACAAACAACAGTTAAACATAAAATACAGGGAGAGAGACAGGCAAAAATTAGAAACCAAAGCAAACAAATCATGTAGCAGCAAATATGACTCGACACCAAGTTAGCAACATCTTCTACAATGAGCAAGGCTGCGCCGCTAGGAAACACTTATCCTTGTCTCCACCCCTACTCATTTAATCAAGGTGAGCAAGGATAATATAACAATTGCATGGGGACTCCAATTCTCTATCCCTGCCCTGCTAAAAAATTCTCATCTTCGTTGATGCCCTATTGTAATCGTTTAATCTAAAACTTTTATTTATATTTTTTAATGTGTTTTTTAAACTCATAAATTTAGCTATTTATTTTAAATAACTTAATTTATATAGGATTCTTAATTTGGTCGATAAAAAAATCTTACAAATTTTATGTTATCTTGATTAAAATCTAAGTGATTTAATATCAAATTTAAATTAATTTTAAGAAGATAAATAAATTGAAATATATATGATTAATACTTAAAATAAAATAGGGACATAATCGATGATTTTTAAAAATTACATAAAAAATAAACGGACGAAAATCGGTATTTGATAAATAATTTAAAGTAGCATTCATATTGAGGAAATAAATATTTAACATAGTCAATAACGAAAATAAAAATCTTGATTGAGTCGTATGATTCCAATCGTTGATTGAGCCGAAAGCTAAGTTTATTAATTACGTAATTTAAAAAATACGTAAATTTAAGTATTTATTTATTTGTCAGCTTATTTAATCTTTATTGATTAAATATGTCATTTAAATATTTATTTACTTTTCACCAAAATCAGACCATTAAATTAATGTAGAAGTAAATAATATAGGCGATTTGATGCCCAAGATATATAACTAGCAAAATGTCAAAATTGTGTCTGTAAATAGAATATTTATTTTCTATCAGCCAGAACAAAAGAAATTTGAGAAAAATTATATTTTTAAATATTAAATAAATGAAGTAATGTATGTATATATAACCAAAATGTTAGTTTAATAACCAAGATATATAAAAGCATTATCCTTGAAAAGCTTGAAGGTTGAGACATATTCCATAAAAAAATTATAAAATTTTGGACAGAGTTCCCTAAAGCTAACCCTATGCAATACACAAAAATTTTATACATAAAAGTAATTTTTATAAGAAATTGTAAAAATTTGAATTACAAGCTACCTCGTGCAAGTTACTGAAGTTAGTATTGCACTTGAGTGTTTCAGGGGAACGATAACTGATTTGAACGAATTAATTTACCAGTTAATTAACTGGCCACTAAATTACCGATTTTCACCTAACCAAAAATTGGAAGTTTATTTATAAAAAATATAAAAATTAATAAATTATTTTAATAGATATAAGACTGTAGTTACAATCTCTTTATTTTGTCTGACTCGTTTTGAATGCAATATTATAAAATACAATCTTTCAAACATTTTAAATGAAATCTCCTAATTAAATTAGTCACCCGCCAAATTACCACTAAATTAAACAAAAAATAAAAAAAGTTTGTGTAATATAATGTTCACTATGTTTTCCAGTATCTAACATAAATATAAAAATCAAACACTAAATTATGTACAACATAGAGTGTACTACTACTACTACTACTACTACTACTACTACTACTACTAATAATAATAATAATAATAATAATAATAATAATAATAATAATAATAATAATAATAATAATAAAGGAATGTGCACCCATTCACATCTAGACGTGGCATGGAAGATGCCATTTTTCACAAGTAATTACGGTAATTCAATAAAAAGCATTCTAATAGTTAATAACTTTTTAACGAAAAGTTTACATGAAAATCTCTATTGCTAAAATTTATACTCATACGAGTTGTGCCAAATGGACTCTAGACTTATATTTAAATTTCAGTTCAATTACTAAGTAGTAGCATGTCTAGCTAATTTGGAGTTTGCTTTAGCGACACCTCTATTTCACTCAAGTGATGAAAATTATTTGATGACATAATGATCACGTGGAAAAAGAAAATAAATGAAAATTTTACAAAAATTTAGAACCAATTCACCCTTAGTTTTGTTTTGCTTTCCATGCAAGCACAGATAATTTGTACTTCAAGGAATTAAATCAAAACATTTTGACAATCAAATTAACACAAACCATTGATAAAAAGCCCACCAAAAAATACCAATTCTTTTCCAAGAGATCTTTATTCCAGAAAGCACGAACAGTAATTTTTGCCCGTTAACGAGCAAATAACAACCAATTAATTAAATTTTAAGTGTGAAACCTAAAGTAGGGAAAGAAGAAGAAAAACTTGTGTACAAACCTCAAAGAACCTCGATCAAAGGCAATGGAACAAATGCCGAAGGCAATTGCAGCTTCGAATCTCAACCTAACAGTGCAAGCAGCACGTAAGGCGGAAATAAAACCAACTAAATGTGGATCTCAAAATTGACCCTAAATCTAAGTCGAAGTAAGAACCATAGGCGAGAAGATGGCTACAATGCTAACTCAATAGTACGGGCAATGTTGAAGCAAAGCGTAAACAGAATTCAGTAATTCCTAAAAACAAGAGAAATAAATAAACTATTCTACCACTTTCCTGTGGTAAAAACCGACCGTAAGATTGAGGCATGAATGTATTTAGTGGTAATGGGATCATTTAGGAAAATTTTATGAATGATTGAGAAACTTTGCAGTAATTTCTCCTCTCAGTTCTTTTCACAATATTTGCTATACATCTCCACAAGTATGACAAAAAAGCTCATTCCAACATCCTTGTAATCATCAATGTATAATGCAAGATGATGATGTATATGGAGTTACATCATCAGTTGTACAAGAACAAGACTATTATGTACTTTATTGCAAAGCAAATGACAATATTTCAATTAACACAGAGATCCAAACACCAGTATTTGTAAGCTACTAATGACTCTGAAAGTTATGAGTTGTCTAATTTACATATTACTTAGATATATTTGGATAGTGTTATATTAAAATGCAATTTGTTCATAGTTACCTCAAACAAGATATATCTGAGTTGTATTTCGATTGGAGCCTAGCTATATCTAGCGCAGAGTAAGAATACGGAAATTTAAACCCCGTTCTCCTATTCATTTTTACACATTTTTACACATTTTTACACACAAATCTCGTGGGACCTACTTGTACTACACAAATCTCCACCATTCAATTCCACTTTTTCTCTCTCCTATATCACATCAAAACACATAAAAACGCATAAAAACACATACCCTAACACGCGCTTAAACAGAACAGCAAACACACAATTTTAAGGTGAAAAACCCCAACAGGGTAAAAACTACCCGCCTTGGTACTGCAGACAAACAGATTCACTAGTTGCCAAGAAATTAAACCAGTTACAAGAAATTAAGGATAGCAATACACATATTACTATCAAATAGCTAGAATTAATGACAATTACTCCTTGATCTCTTTTCTAGCTTGTACTGTGAGCCAAAATCTAGTTGCTCTTCAGAACCTCTCGTAACTATGCAATCCAACCTAGATGTGTGCGGTCCTCCCATCGATCGTCACTTCCCGTGAAGATCTTCTCTGGTTGAGGCTCCTGTGTTGTGAATCCGACTTCTCCCGAAGATTTGAATTGATGAAATCAAGTAGTGGACTTGTAGTACAAATGCGCTTGTAATTTAGCTTTAAGCACGATATGAATCTTAGGTTACAAATGCATGGGGAAGTCAACGAAAGAGCGAGACACGCAAGCTAGCTAGTACACGATTGCTTTGCTCTATTGCATGCGTGTTCATCATCTCCGTTCTAACTCCACTTGGCCTCTATTTAATCATGTGTTGGGTCAATGTCTTGCCACCAAAGACTTTTCTTAAAATATGAACTCCTACAAATAAACCAAGTGATAAGTCAAAACTAGTAGGATCAAGAGATAAGATAAGTGAACAATAAATATATGATTTAAATTGAGACCACCTCGTCTTAAACCACTTACCAACTTATCTTAGTAGGTAGTAGACGTGTATTCATCTTTCACAATGAAATCCAAAATGAATCTTTAGCCAATATGAATCTTATCCCAACCTTTACAAGATAATGACATGATAAAGTTGATGACATGCATGGCTAAATGTGGACACGTCTCCAAACAACTCAAAGTCTCCTAGTTTAAATTAAACAAGCAATAACTACTCAAAGTCTCCTAGTTTGACTCAAAGTCTCCTATTTTAAATTAAACAATCAATATCCTTGATAAAATATATCAAAATTGTTGAATAAACAATTTAATCAATTTAATTATCACAACAAACAATTAAATTATGCATAACAAACCACATGCCTAAAAATATATCTAGAACATCTTAAAAATAGTGCATGTGATAAAATAAATTGACAATTAATTAATTAATTCAACTAATAACACATGTTACTAATTAAATTAATTAAATTATGCATGATTGAAGGCATGGAAAAATATAAATGACAATTAAAAGTACATAGCTTAATTAATTAAATCACATTTATTTAATTAAAAAGCTAACAGACTCAATCAAATTATCAAAAAACTGATGGATGCTACTAAGAAAAACTTTGAAAAAATATTAGATGATGATTATCATTCTCCAACCAAGACAAAGAATCCCATTCAAGATTACTATATTGAAGATATGAAGCACGAAAAATATAATTAAGTACTAGAAAACCATTAACCATCCCATCTATAATCATTCAAAGAAAATAGAAAAAGGAAAATTATTGAAGTTCTTCACCAAGTGGAAGAGATAAGCCAACAGAGAAAAATGTATAAATCTAAACCCATATAAAAATTTTGAATTGGATTAACTTCTCAATAAAAATAACTGAATATTAAATAAATAAATAAACACTCAAATTTAGTGATAAATTAAAAACAAAAATCTAAATTAATTTCTCAAATTAGGAATCATTCTTCATGGACAAATGATAAGTTTAAATACTTGAAAAATAAAGAAGAATTGTAAATGGAGAATTTTTCTTTGTATTGAAGTTTGACAAATTTACAATTACCGTAGGTACTTATTTATAGTTCTAGCCACGCAGCATATTGTATACAATGACCAATGATAATTGTACATGTGTGAAGTAGAAAATTCTAGAACTAGATTTGCATGTGATTTTGTTGTGCTGACTCAGTTATACTTCTTTGCACTTTGAATCAAACTTGTGGGACTTGATGCAATAATCAATATGTGGACTTATTTGCAAAAGCTCCATTAGATGGGTGGTCTGAATGTGTTAAATATATGTAAACATTACTCAACGTGTTTAGAACACATCTTCCTCAATAGCTTCGAACACATTCACCATAGCTCCTAGATCTTAGTTCTCTGATGACCACGTTATTCTTTAATCCGGTGGCTTTAACTTTTTCGGCTAGATTTTCATCCAATTCAGTCTTAATCTTTACTCCCCTTCTCAAGTTGGAAGGTCCGAAGGAGATACCAAGGTTGTCATGCAAAAATTCAAATTGATGCTTAGCCAGAGGTTTGGTAAGTAAGTCTATTGTCTGATCCGCCGTTGGTAGGCACTTTATTTCCATTTTTCTGTTCAAGATCTGATCTCTAGTAAAATATATATCGAGTTCTATGTGTTTTGTTTTCGCATGATAAACGGGGATTTGAGGCAAGGGCTTTTGCTCCAAGATTATCACACCAGAGTAATGGTGTGATATGAATTGGCAGCCTTTGTTCTTTAAGAAGCCTTTGGATCCAGATTAATTCTATCGTTGTCTATGCTAATCCCCTATACTCTGATTTTGTGCTTGAACGTACAACAACTTGTTGTTTCTTTGACTTCCATGAAACCAAATTTTCTCCAAGGTATATACAATACCCTACTATGGATCGTTTGTCGTCTGGGCATGAACCCCAGTCTGCATCAACGAATCCACTTAAAGTATTGATTTCATTTCTTTTGAAACAAAGGCCCATGTTTGTTGTGCCTTTTAAGTATCTGAAAGTGTGTTTCAAAGTTGACCAATGTACATCTGTGGGTTGTGTTTAAAATTGACTCATTTTGTTGACTGCAAATGTGATATCAGGTTTGGTGTGTCTTTGAGATACTATAGGCCTCCTATTGCACTCCTATAAATTGATGGATTTTGCATTTGTTCCCCCTCTGATTTGGAAAGAATTTTGCCTGAGACCATGGAAGTATGTGAGGGCTTGAGATTTTGGAATTCAAATTGCTTCAATAGGTTTGCAATATATCGTCCTTGATTGAGATAGAGACCATTTTGATCTTCAAAAACTTCAAACCCTAGGAAATGGTGTAGATGATCTAGATCTTTAAGAGAAAAAGTTTTATTGAACTCAACGATGATCCTAGTGTTTCATCATTGCCTGTGAGTATGATGTCATCCACATAGACTAGTGCAAAAATAACTTGATGACTTCTTTTGAAAAAAATAATGAGTTATTTGCCCTAGACTGTGTGAACCCCCAGGTGATAAATGCCCTTTTAACTTATCAAACCAAGCTCTAGGGACTTACTCAATGCCATACAAAGCCTTGTGTAATTTGCAAACAGTTGTAGGTCTTCTTGGATCAACAAAACCCTCGGGTTGCTTGATAAAAACTTGCGCTCACCATTTAAAAGGCATTGTTTATATCAACTTGTCTTAGTTTCCAACTTCTAGATGCAGCCTCACTAAGAATTATTCTATTGGTGGGTACCTTTATTACAGGGCTATAGGTTTCATAGTAATCATTTCCATGTATTTGTAGAAATCCCTTACCAACCAATCCCACATTATACCTTAAAACTGAACCATCAACTCCATCATTTGTTCTAAAAATCCATTTGTAGTCAATTATTTGTTGGTCAGGCGGTGGATCAACAAGTGTCCATGTTTGATTATTGCATAGAGTGTCATATTCCTCCCGCATAGCCTTTTTCCATACTTTACTGTTTAAGGCTTCAACAACACTGCATGGTTCAAGCGCAATTTGAACCTCCAGTTCTATTGCATAGACTAAATACCTCTTGTTTGGTTTGAAAATTCCATTTTTAGCTCTTGTCAACATAGGGTGCCCTTTAGGTGACTCGGAATTACCATTTTCCTCCATATTTTTAGTATTTATAACCTCTATATGATCGGGACTAATTCTGCCTGATGTTTGCTCACCTTTAGGTAATGAATTTTCATTTGTGCTACTGTCCACTGTTCTTACCTCAAAGGCTCATGTGTGTTGTAAGGAGATTCTCCTTCCGATTCTCTTGTTTGACCAGCTCCAATGGAGCTTACACCAGCTGTGTGTAGGATAGTGGATGTGGGGGCTGTATAAGTAGGAAGATATTGGATTATGGTTTCAGATTGCTTAGGATTTGTGTTTTTGTCAAGAAATTTTGTGTGAAAAGGAAAATCCAATTTATCAAAGACTACATGCCTTGAAATGTAAATTCTTCCTGTGGGACTCAAACATTTGTATCCTTTGTGTGCTAAACTATAACTAAGAAAAGTGCATTTGATGGAGTCAAAGTTGAATTTATGTTGTTGATAAGGTCTAAGGCAAGGGTAACAGACACAACCAAATGTTTTCTGGGTCTTATAGTCGACTGATTTGTGAAACAGGGTTTCAAATAGAGTTTTCATGGTAAGAATGGGTGTGGGAAGTCTATTTATGAGATATGTAGCTGTTTGTAGAGCTTTCCACCAATAGAATAAGGGCATTTGTGCCTGTGCTAAAGAGTAAGGGTTGTTTCAGTCAGATGTCTGTGTTTTCTTTCAGCTCGCCCATTCTGTGGTGAGGTATGGGGACAAGAGACCCGATCTCAAATCCCGATTCTCTTGCTAAAGTGGAAATTATATTTACCTCCCCCATCAGTATGAAGGGTCTTGAGTTTGGTGTCAAACTAGTTTTCAACCAACTGTTTGAATTGTTTGAAGTGGGTAATGGTTTCAGATTTGTGTTTCATTGGATACACCCATGTATACCTACTATATTCATCAATGAACAATACATGGTAATGAAACCCAGAGGTAGATTTAAGAGGTACAGGTCCATAAACATCATTATGAACTAGTTCCAAAGTTCTAGAAGCATGAGACTTACATAAATTAAAAGGCAATAAATGGGATTTACCCAATTGACAAGAGCTGCAGAAATGAAAATTTTTATTGATTTGTAGATTTTTGTTACAAAGCTTCATGACATATGATAAAACTGAAATAGATGGATGTCCTAATTTTCTGTGCCATAAGTCAATTTAAGAGGTTGAGTCTAGCTTTATTGAGGACTTCTTTGAATTGATGACAAAAGCAGCAGGTTGAGTTGATTGAATTTGGGTAGACTTTGAAGTATGGCCTTGGGAGTTAGTGGTTAGTAGCTGGTACAATCCATCATTGAGCCTGCCCTGCTGAAGTACCTTTTTCCGAGAATTTGTCCTTAAAAACAAAAAAAAAAAATCATTATGAAGTTCAACATAAACATGATTATCATTTGTCAGCTTAGAAACATTTAGGAAATTTTTCTTTATATCAAGAACAAGTAATATGTCTTTTAGGTTTATCCTCTTTCCACAAGTAGTGCTTAGACTAGTGCTTCCAGTGTGTGTAATTTTAAGACTTACCATTTCCAACTAGCAATGATTTATTACCTCCATGCTTTGACCCATTTGCAAAAATATCTTTCTTAGAAACCACATGATGACTAGCCCCAGAATCCATATACCAAGCTGGATCTAAAATTGTGATAGGAGAAGTAGTGTAGGCTGCTGGTGATCCTTGATTTCCAACTTTGTGCCTATGTACTTCTCATCATATCTATAGTAAAACTTCTCAACAATATGGTTATTTAAACCACAAATCTGGCAAGGAGGTCTACCATCATTTGACATACCTCTGCATCCGCATCTATTTCTTCCTCCTCTACTGTTTTGACTTTGATTTCTACTAGATTTGCCTCCTCTGAAACAATTTGAGTTACCTCTTCCACTAGCAGAATAATAGCTAAGGTTCATTGAACCCATATTGTTACTAACTTGCTCTAGAAAATCAAACCTGCTTTCATAAGTCATGAGCATGGACTGGAAGTCAGTCCATGTAATTTTTTCCATATGACTGATTTGAGAAAAAATAGCTAAGTAGTTTGAATTTAGTCCAGCAAGAGCTATGGTCATTAATTCAACCCCTTTGATTTTGATACCAGCAACTCTTAAATTGTTGCCAAGTTGTTTGATAGTATTGAAGTATTAATCCAAGGGTTTATTACCCTTTCTGATTCTATGCAGTTCACTGGTTAAGAAGACTAGCCTAGATCTACTCATCACACCAAAAGTCTCCTCAATAGACTTCCATAGCTGACTTGAGGTTTCACTCCCCATTACTCATATCACCACATCTGGTGTCATTGAACCATAGAGCCATCCTTGCATGAGTTGGTCAGTAGATTTCCATTTAATATATTTTGGATTAACACATATCTAGGTTGATTTCTCACCAGTACAAGTAGTGATTTCACTATTTATAGTTGCTGGTGGGCATTCAAACGTGTTTAGAATAAAATTTTCAAGATTATGCCCTTTGATGATGGGCATAACCATATTTCTCCACATAACAAAATTGTTTTTTGTCAAGCTTGATGTTAGTTGTTTGGCTGAGAGATTCAAAAGTGGGCATGCCAGCAATTCCCGGCAATGGAGCTGATAGGACTGAACCAGAAGAGAAAGAGCTAGTGTAGGCCATTTTAGTAGCTCTGATACCAACTTGAAAAATAAAGAAGAATTTAAATGGAGAATTTTTCTTTGTATTGAAGCTTGACAAATTTACAATTATTGTAGATACTTATTTATAGATCTAGCGACACAGCATATTGTATACAATGACCAATGATAATTGTATAAGTGTAAAGTAGAAAATTCTAGAGCTAGATTTGCATGTGTTTCTGTTATGCTGACTCAATTGTACTGCTTTGCACTTTGAATCATACTTGTGGGATTTGATACAATAATCAGTATGTGACCTTATTTGCAAAAGCTCCATTAGATGGGTGGACACATTCAGACCACATCTTCCTCAATAGCTTAGAACACATTCAGCCATAGCTCTTAGATCTCAATTCTCTGATGACCACATTATTCTTTAATCCAGCGACTTTAACTTTTCCAGCTAGATTTCCGTCCAATTCATATTTACTTATGTAAGTTAGTCAGGAAACGAACTTCATTAACTTCAAACGCAGATATTCAATTATGTATTTCTAAAAACATGATCATTCTAATCAAGTTTCGAATAATTAACCCAAAAATCATCCTCAAATTCAAATTAAAAATTTAGAATTATCCAAAACAAGATGGGGGAACTTAGATTACCTACGAGAAAGCTGAGTATGCAAACTCCTTTGGCCTGACAATCAGAACAACCCAATGGAAGCTATAAATTGGATATAATCTAGAGATGCTAAAAAAATGATAGAATTTGGTGAATTTCTAGAGGACATTGACGTTGGAAGAGGAAGCACATTTTGAGAGGACAACGATTAATCGAAGAAACCAAACAATCGAGAAATAGAAAATACGAATGGAAAACAAATGGTAAAACAGAATGTAATCAACATACACTTACAGAGATATCAAAGAGGCCAAACAGAGAAACGGTGAAATTCGCAAACCAGAGACGATATTTTCAGTCGAGTCCGGAGCACTAAGCAAAGGAGCCGTAAAATGGATTCATATTCGGGCACAGGAATTGAACATTTGCCCATTTTATTATTAGAGATTTTATCTAGTATACTACTTTATCGCGATGGATTGATCTCAAGATCTGAAGAAAAAAAAGATGAAAAAGATATGAATAATTTTAGTAGACTAATGGGAGACTTTGAAAAAATTGCAGATTTTGCCGACTCTTAATTTTGATGAAGATGGACAGCCATATGATATTTTTATGTCGCAGAGGAACTCCCTTCGGTCGTGATAATAGTATTTTTCTTTTTGAACAAGTGGAGATGGAAGAGAAAAGGAGGAGAAGTAGAGATGAAGATGGAAATGATTGTGAATGAGACGATTTTTTTTTTTTTTTAGGTCAGTAGGAGAGAAAACCTTTCTTTGGTCTGGATAATAGTTTTTTTAATTTAGCATATGCTTTTTCATTAATTCATTTTTCCAATTTAAAAATTAATTTATACGATCACAAATTTCGTAATGCTCATTACTAATATATTGCTTTTGAGAGGTGGAACCTGACTGTTAGAGAAAGGTTACCTGCTGGCTATGGAGAATCGGAGGTTGAATCAATGATTTGAAGGGAAATTGAAGAGATTTTGGAGAATTTGATGAAGTTCTTGGTTTTAGGAGACATACATACTTTTGGTTTTTTTCTCCTGCAAATAAAATCCTCCCTTTGCTAGGGTGATCATTCAATTTAAAAATATTAATTTTTAACAAAATAAAAGTTAATTTTACCCATCTCGGATAAAGTTTTAATTTAGTAAAAATTAATGTTTTAGTTGAATAGTTACAGTGGTAATAATAAGAAAATGCTAATAATTGTAAGGAGTTGTTTTAGATGTGTGGTTAGTATTGAATATTGACTTTGATTAAGCAATACAAATTACTTTTATATGGAAACTAATTTGAACAAATCCACCTCTTTTTTTCTTGAGGAAAACAAACTTATGCATTATTTTCATCCAAACCAAGTACATCATAAAGGATGGGTGGGGGTATCCCGACCCATTCCATCGAGCTTGACATTGAGCCAGCTACCCTAGCTAATGTGTGAGCAACCTAGTTCGCAATCCACCTTATTTTTAATCATACATTAAAAGAATATTTCTAAATTTCCTTGTAAACTCTCTTTACTTTTTAATCACACTCTTTTAAAAGTCATCTTCTTATCAAATCTTCGCCATTCAAGCTCTTAAGAAAAATATTGACATGACTTTATTGTGCTTATTTCATATAACTTTCTGTGTGAGAAAATGTACCAAACATCCTCTATCCGTGCGATTGGTAGAATTAATGTACAATCTTTTTTTCTTTTTAATGAAATATACAATCTTTATTGTTGATAAAATAATAATAATAATAATTATTATTATTAATTATTATTATTATTATTATTATTATTATTATTATTATTTAGTCATATATATAGAAATGGTTTTACATGCAAAGGACATAAATTTAAAAGTAGAACTTTAATTAGCCAATTCTCGCCCACTAGGGTAATTAATAGTTTTGGCACAAACAATTCTTCTTCTTTTTTTTTTTTTTTGAAGACATGGTAATGTTTGACGCCATAAATACACTTTAAGGGTGTTTTTATTGGTTGTTTCACAAATTTTTTTTTCCGAAAATGTAAAAGTACTGATTGACAAAGAAAAAATGTTTATAGAGAACTGTGAAAATTAATAATTTATTATGATATATTTTTTTGAAAATAAATATAAAGGGTAAATTTCAAACCTAAAAAAGAAAAAAAAAGGCAGTTGTAAGTTGAATTTATTTATTTATTTTTGGTTGGAAGTTGGAACTGTCAAAGGAGATAGAATTTGAAATGATATAACTTAAGAGGATTGCAGGGTAATGTTCAAGCGCAAAGGCTGTGTTTTTCGGTCATATACGATCTCCATTTTGAAATCCAAGACCAGATTAAGGTCCAGCATGGCAAAGGAAATTTTCAGTAATTCGAAAAATTTTCCGACGACACCGTAGCCGCTGGTGGCTGTTGATCAAAGTTTTTCACCATTATTTGGCTAGATACTAAAATATTAAATCCCAAACATGTATTCTTCACGATATATTATGAACAAGAGTTGTTTATATAGAATATATATTCTCTTCATGAAAATGCTTTTGAGGTACATATATACAAAGTTTGTGTATGTTTGGGGAAATATTGTGGAATATATATATATGTAAACCTTTAAAAAACAAAGGAAGGATAGGTGTGATTAGGACCAGCATTCGATCATTGCACTACAATTCAAACGACATAAAAATAATTTTTGAATGTATAATTCAGAGAAACTCTAAAGATATGAAAAATAAAAAATAAAAAAATTACCACATTAATAAATGAATGTGAGAATGATATAAGAAAAATAATTTTTGAAAAAGAAATTATAGCAAACGAGCTCTTTATAATTAATCAATGGTTTGCACATATGTGATATGATTGCTCGCGGAGCAACTTATAAATCTATCAACATTCAATAGTAAAGTATGTCGAGGATGATAAAAGAAATTTCCCATTCATATATGACTACGTTGTAGACTTGACCATTCAAATGACGAGTATTCATTCATAATTATTCTATTTCTCTAACCTTATATTTTTTGAAACCGCCCTTTAAATGTGTGCAATAAAATTAATTTATTAGAATAAAAGCCCAAATTGTAATAAGCTAAATTGATTTTGGCAAGAAATTTTGAAATAATTGAATTCTCATCAGTCACATGTTGCATTTTTGGTGCATGCATTCATGAATGAACAAACCCATGTGGATTAATGTGTGATTTTTACTTAGCATTACAATGGTGGTAGTAGCAGCAACAATGGTGGAAGCTGAGGTTGCATGACTATGGGCCCATGGCGATCCCTTGTTGAAGAGCAACTGCCACTCCTAATGCTCAGGTCGGCGATGCTGATGGCAATCATAATTGTTGGCAGAGGCCAGAGGATATGGATACTCCTCCAACAACTGTTGCGGTTAGTAAAAATGCACCAGGATCGGAAGTGTCGGCCGAGATTGCCACCTCCATGGCGGCAGCTTCCATGGTGTTCAAAAATTTCGGTGATCGTGGATATGCTAAGGTTCTCCTCCAAAGGGCCACTAAGGTGAGAATAGATTATTTTTCATCTGAAACATGAGGGTCTTAGTGATGACATGACTTTGATTTCATTCATCCGTTCTTTCTTTCAATTGCTGTTTAGCATTGTAATTTTTTGTGCTGTGTGAAATGATTAATTGTGTTTTGGCTTTTAGAGTATTCTTAATGCTCCATAGATGAAGTGAAAAAATAAGCAAATCAGCAATGCTTTTTTTTTTTTCTCACAATTAATTTGTCACACATTGTTTTATCTTTAAATAATTTCGGAACGGAGTTTTGTTACAATGATTCCATAACAAGATGTGTCACTATCATATTTATTTTTTCACAAGCATTGTTCATATCATTATCATAATATTATTACACTACTATATTACACTGCACAAAGTATTGACTGTGATTGTCATTGTTAAATTTTTTGTACAATTACAAGGGGTTCCATCTGAAAAGCTTAGCTTCCAATGGGAGTAATCCTTACATTTGTATTTATATTGTCTTTTTCTTTCAATCTAACCGATGTAGAAATTTTATGCAGACGGCGCAGCGGAACATCGGTCCCTGGTCATTTGCCTGCTCTGATACCATGTTAAATTTTTTGCATAAGCCAAGGTTCCACCTTAAAAGGCTAATCTCCAAGGGGAGTAACCCTTACACTTATATTTATATTAGTTTTTTTCTTTCAATCTAACCGATGTGGAACTTTTATCCACTTGCTCATACTACTTTTCATCAGTCATCATGATTATTAAGCATACTTTAATACCGTCACATAAAAGAAAAATGAAAAATATGTCAAAATATATGTACACATAAAAATGCATAGTTAAGACAACCGCTGCCACCGTCAACGACGAGTTCTATCATCCATTGTGACCTACGAGTGGTTCAATTGTCCACCACCATCCACCATCAATTAATGTCATCCGCTACCACCACCTACTAGGCTACTACCAATGTCATCCACTTCTACCAACAAATATAAATAAAAGGTAATCGAAAAATAAATATGGAGAAAATGTGAAACCTAATTTCACGTCTCAAAAGAGCCATATCGTCAATTATTTCTCGAAGCCTGTTTTCGTTTTAAATTTTTTTTTTCTGCTTAAGAACTAAATTTATGTTGTTGATTAATATTGGATATTTGACTTTAATTAACTGAATAATAAATAGTATAAATTTAGTTCTTAAGCAGAAAAAAAAAATGTAAAACAAAAACAGGCTTCGAGAAATAATTGACGATATGGCTCTTTTGAGACGTGAAATTAGGTTTCACATTTTCTCCATATTTATTTTTCGATTACCTTTTATATACTTATTATTATAATAGAATTAATTTTTCATGTACAAGTACTTAGTATATATGTTCTTGCTTCATTGATTTTATGAAGAAGACGATTTTTATTTTTCATGCAAAATAATTTCTTTTTCACCTTTTGCAATAAGACTCACTTTTTCATGTGAATAAATAAATAAATAAATAATATACCGTTTTCCCAAAGCAAAGGGTTTAGCATATAAACCTTCCAATTCATCATCAATTCATCATTGAATCACAAACTAAAAAATATATGAATTCTTTAAACTATTCACACGATTACAATCTCTGAAAAATAATTCAAGATTAATGTGTAGAACTTGATTAATTCATAAACATGATTACGCACTCTGATACTCCCGAAATATATTCCAGTTAAATACATGACTCTTGATTGGCCTTGGGCATGTTAAAGATAAATCTAAATACAACCGTTTCAAAATTTGCTGCACTATTAATCATGCAACACACTTCATCACCAGCTCTCAAGCGGCAGTTTTCGACTTGGCGTCTTGGCCAGCTTCAATTTTCTCTTCTTCTTGATCTTCTGAATTGTTTCTGCAAATTGGATCATTTCTGGGCTCGTATGATCAATAATAACTCTGCCTCCCCATCGGATGATCAATCTTTGTCTCGGTATCATAATCCGTTGATTAGGGTTTGTATCAAGAAAGGGTTTCTTGTTATCAAAGTTTGATTTTTCAGGGTTTTTGTGGGTTCGATTAGAAATATTTGGATGATCATGCTCATCGCGACTAGTACTCGATATGCAAACACCAAACAAATATACTTTGCGGTCAGTTTCCGGTTGCAGTTGTGGCGGCAGTGGCGGCGGAAGTGGTGGTTGGAGTTCGTGAAGAACATAGCGGGACAAGAGCGGCAAAACCATCTCCTTCTTTGTCTTCTTCTTCATTGCAACTGCTTTACGCACATGAACGTCATCACCAAAGTGCAAACTCAATGAACTTCTCTTTGCCGTTATTGCTCTCGATCGATCGATTTCTTATAGCTGCGTATGTGTTGTTTTCAGTAATTTCGGTGTGTGAAAATGAGTTTTGGTACTGAGTGAGATTATATATTGAATCCAATATAATTAATTCCAATCCTCGTAGAAATAGGACATGCTGAAACTTATTACGCAAGTAGAAACTATTGATTAGGATTAGGAATCTTTAATGATACCATACCTTAATTGTAATACACGTACGTGTATCTAGAGCTAACCTCCGGATTTAATTCCCCTCAATTTGCCCAATTACGTAATTGCATGATTTTTACATCATAATCTATATATTAATAAAATGAGATCAGTTTCCCGCTCATTCTTTGGTTTTTTAGAATTAAATAATTAATATTTTATTTTATTCTTTTAAGTCCCGCCTAAACATCATTCCTTCTGCATTATCCTTAATTTTACGTAATCTCACAGCTCCAATTAAAATACATAATCCATAATTTTAGCATAATCCTACCCCTAATTGATAAGCACCAATCTCTGATTAGGATACCCAATTCTCTATGCATACATAGTCTTCTCTATGAATTCGAATGTTTTGTTTTTATTCTTTTATGTTCTGTTTTCACAGTTTGATTTTTTTTTTTTTATTTGAAGCTTGGCCATTGGGTTTATTTTTGTTATTTAATTACTTTGATGGAACATTACATTTTTTACATCTCCCCGTGCAGCGCACGGGTGAAAACACTAGTAATAATAATAATAATAATAATAATAATAATAATAATTATTATTATTATTATTATTATTATTATTATTAATGGATTAGTCTTTGAATATTAATTAGTTCCTTAATTTTCATTAATTAATATATTAGTCTTTGTATTTGATTTTAGTTACATACTAAACCTATCATTAAGTACATTTCTACTTGTAAGTTGTAACTAGATCTGCCACCAATTAAAAGACATTGGCCCTCGACGGAAAAAGGTATTCGAGGCCGCTAACGTCAAGCATGCAATCCCTTCATATTGAATTTGACACTAAAGAGTAAGGACACATTGTGCCGATTGTCAATTATAATAAGAAATTTGTGGAAATTAAAGAAGTTCAGCTAAAAGTGCGCACACACATTATTGATTGTGTCCATGTTAGTTTTATTATTATTATTATTATTATTATTATTATTATTATTATTATTATTATTATTATTATTATTATTATTAAGTGTAAAAGAAATTATATATAACGAAGGTTACAATAAATTGGATCTTTAGAAGCAATATCATTTCTATAGCCCCGTGTCTGCAAAGTAGTAGGAGCGATATTGTTGCTATTGCTCCTAAAAGTTCTATTTTTGATAGTATGCTAATTGACAAGTGACAGAATGAAATATAATATTGTTTTACATTCACATTACCTAACTCAAAAATCAACTATACATTACTAAACTTTCACATTAACTTTTGGTACAACTTTTTATACCTTTTTCATTTTTTTTTTGTAAAATCATCTTTTTCTGTAAAACAATTGTTTAATTACACATCCTTTATAACCCTTTTCACTATCGCTAATTGCTGTCACATTTGTCAATATATATGGTCATCAAACATATATATCACTTAACATTATATATTTATATGTCATCATAAAATCACAAACTGTTAAATAATTAAATATACCTACTCTTTAAAAATATGTACATAGATTGCTTTATATGTTGTAAAAACCCAGAATTCAAGCTTCATAAATCTTAACACATAGGATCCATCATAAACTATCTCATACAGAAACATCAAACACTCAATGACTAATTATATATGATACTAATGAAATAAAATTCAATTACAAGACTGCCGTGTTACGTTGTTCCACACACAAATTAATCTAAAAATTTAGAAGCGTTCCAAAAATTTCTACATAAATAATGATACAAGAAATAGTCATGAAATTTCAGCAACTACAGAGTACAGAGACTACTTCATGTCCAGCTCTCATGCATGAATTATTATTTTTCCTTTAATTTGCCTTTAAGGCTTTGACTTTCTCCTCTTATTCGTCTTGACTTCTTCTTTGGAAATATTTCTCCAGCTTGGGTAATTTCTTGGCTTGTATAATCAAGAAGAATTGTGTCTCTCCGTCGGATGAGGAGTCTCTGGCCCGGTACGAGAATGGGTCGATTAGGGTTCTTCGTTTCCTGAAAGGGTTTTTCGATATTTTTTAGGTTTGATTTCTTGGTGGGATGAGACATATGAGGATAATCATTCTCGCCACTGCTCTCTTCAGCTAGCGCTTGCGGTAATATTGGTAGTTGCAGCATGTCAAGAAGATTGTCGAAATAGATCGATGAAACAATCTTCTTCTTTGTCGTCTTCTTCTTCTTCATTCGAATTTCTCTATGAATATGAACGTTATTAGCGTCAGAAATCAAACTTGATGAACTGCTCGACATTGTCATTGCTCTCTCGATCAATTTCTTTTTGCGTAAATGTTGTTTTGTGTATTATATTTTTAATTTTTATGTTTGTGTAAAAAGTGAGTTTGGGCACTTAGTTATTATCACTATTTATTTAACCTTATTCTAATCCTATAGGAAATAGGAAATATGCAAAAATTTCCTGAGACTTATTGTGCAAGTAGAGGTTATTGATTAGGATGAGGAATCTTGAATGTTGTCATATATTCTAATTAACCGATTTAATTCATCATTAAATTAGTAATCTGAATTTATAAAGGAGCTTCAGCTCCAAGTACGTAATTGTGGGTTTTAAAATCCATTCTTCGGGTTGTTTTAAAAAATAAAAATAAATAAAAAAAAAAGAAAGATTAAAAAATTTAAATTCTTGTTCATCGGAGTATTAGTATATACAGTTAGGTGCATGAAATTTGTTATATTCCTCCTTTACGGCCTCCATAAATAATTTCTTCATGCTTGGGGAGTCTTCAGGCCAATTCTATATACACATCAAAACCTCCACTAATTAAGGGTTACGAAGCTAAGAAATATATATATGGATCGTGAATTATTGCTTCAAGCCCCTTTTGTTTTAATTTTTCTCTTTAAAAAATTTATACTATTCACTTAATTAAAGTCAAATATCAATGTGAATTAAGTACACATTGTACACTACTATTTAGCACTGTATTAATTTAATTTTCATGTATATCGCTGCATTGATTTTATGGAGATGATTTTTATTTTCCATGCAAGGTGGAAATAATTTCTCTTCCACTTCTTGCAATTAGCTTTTTCAAGTGAATAAAAATAAATTTTGTTTTTTCTTTATGAGAGAAAATTTTATTAGATGAGCACAGTGAGTGCTCTCCCAAAATACAATATCTGATGATTACAAATCATGGTGTGCTAATAACATCAACAAACAGGTAGCAAAGGAAGCAAACAACCAAAACAAAAACAATACAGGTTCTAATACAACGCAACCCGATTAAGAAGAATGTCCATGGGGTTTTCGAGCCATGTGTGCAATTTTGTGTTTTTGCATTCCTCTAAGTGAGCTCTAAGAGCATCTCCAATGAGCCTTTCTATTGTCTAAAATTTAAAAGCCACATCAGCCCAATAGACATTAATTATAAAAATTCCTCTCCAATGGGTAATGTCAAAGAAACTGTCCTGCTTATGTGGCAATTTAATGAATGGACATTGTCAAGGACACTATCCATTTCTAGAGGCAAGCTTTGACATGATGACTCAGCAAAGAGAACCGCCTTCACCAAATTTTACAGCGGGAATGACTGCTTGACGGGGGGAGGGAAAAATTGAGGCGGGAAGTATCAAATTAGTACAGTTCTTTTTGGGGTTGTTTATTCTACGGGGAGAAAAGAATCTATCAACAAGGTAAAAGAAAACCAAAATTAGGGTAAATTGTCCACTGCCCAAAGGCGAGATTATCATCCGTAGCGAAGAGAAACCAGGTAAGCTCTTAAATCAAGTCGATTAAGGAAAATCAAGTCGATTATCAGAGACCCATTACGACTGATGCCCTGTTTATACAAATTCTTCTTACAATATTAAAATATTATATGTGTTTTTTACACACGATTGAAAGCATGTTTATTTAATTTTTTTTTTTAATTTCTGGGTTGATTTATTTGCGCAATAAAGGATGATCTTCCATAGAAATCCATGTATTCTCTGTATTGGTGTGTGAGTTGGGTGGAATGGGGAAGAGAAAGAGAATATGAGGGGTGAAAAAGTGGCCCGACAATTTCTTGTTTTGTCTGACAAGTTTGCCTTGTGATTTTTGGAGAGTTACATGGATCTCATCCAAAATGAGGATAAGACAATAGATGATAATTGAATTTCTAGTTGTAAAAATCCCCAAATATTTATTTCATGTCACATTGTCAAGATTGTCTACAAATGCATGATTTTGGACTGCCACAGATACACAATTCAACTAGGAAATTTGAGAAGAATCCTTTCTTTTTCTGTTTTTTAATTCATTCATCAAATGTAGCATGAATATTTTATTGGGATTTAGAATATTAATTCCTGGTTTATTTGACTTAATCATGGTTGATAATAGTGCATACCTTGGGTTTTGTGTTACTGGAAATCTAAGCAATTGGGGAATCATTATGTTTTAGTAAGTCAGTCAATCTAAGCAATTTAATCAAGTCGGTATATTTTGGGCAAGCTATCTCAAATTTATTGTGACTCAATTATATTCACTGCCGAATGCCGAAGCTAATGAAAAGGTTAAGTCGAATATGGCTGTTTACAAACACTTTTTCTTAAAAGATCAGCATTGGTGCATTAGTTTGTTGTCATGTTGATAAACCGAGTGTATATTTAAGTTTCTTTAAAGCTAGTTCTATTAGTTTAACTGTTTAAGTACTATCAATTTTGCCTTGTGCATATTGTTTTGTTTCCCATCGAAGATCATTTTTAACTGTTGAGTTTTTATTTGATTTTACATTTTTTTGCTGGGATTTATCTATTTGCAAGCATTTGACTGCTCGATACATTTGAATTATTTAGATATTAAGTGTATTCGAAGCATTCATGTTTTATGCTTATGAATTAATGATGCATATAAGCGTTAAATTGTGTACCGTGTAGGCATCTTGGAGCCACTGGAATTTGGATTTTCTTTTTGCATACTCTGAAGATATACTTGTACATGGATTCACAAGACACTAACAAAATCTCATGTTCACAACAAGCTTCAGTTGATGCCCCATCAACTCAATTTTCAAACCAATTCATTCCACTAAACCTTCATTTTCAACCTAACTATCACTTTGGTCCCATGAACCCTTCCTATCTTTCTCACGTTAACCAACAATTTGGATCACACTTATCTTACCAAGAACTGTTGAATAATCCCAATATTCCAATCGACATTTCCCAATTTTATACCACGCCCAAAGTTCAGAAAAAGAAATCCAATAATAGCAAAAAGTCCAATACCTCTAAAGCCAATGGATACAAAAATTGGACGAAAGTAGAAGATATCACATTAACAAAGGCATGGTTATATGTCTCTGTTGATGCTGATGTTGGGAACAATCAAAAGACTCCAGCCATGTGGAACCGTATATTTCAAATTTTCAAGGAGAACATGGGGACGGATTTCAATCCTACCCGAAATACTAATAGTTTAGCTATACGGTGGGGAAAAATACAATTTGCAGTTAGCAAATTTAATGCACATTATGATCGGTTGGAAAGAAATCCTCAAAGTGGAACAAACATGGAAGATTTGGTGGGTTTTACGTTTCACAAAATATTTGTGAGTATATTATAGTTGAAACTTTTGATATATTTATTTTCTATTATAGAGAAGAGAAGCCATGTGAATGTATGAGGACGAGAATGAGCAGAAGTCATTCATATTTGAGCATTGTTGGGAGATAATGATACAAAACCCAAAATGGTGTTCTAAAATGCTTACAAAGACAAATGGGTCAAACAAATCAAAACCAGACAATAGTATTGGGCGTGAACCTACTAAAGATGATGCATCCGCTAATCTTGATAATCATCTTGTCAATGAAACTATCGGAGTTGAAGGTCCTAGTTCAGATCAAATTGTGCGGCCACAAGGAAGAAAAGGTTGCAAAGAGAAAAAAAGGAAATTAAGTGATGAAAAAGGTGTGATTGATGCGTTACAGAATTTGCAATCTACTTTAGAGATGCAGATTAATGTTACCCGAGAAGAGATGGCATTGAAGAGAGAGAAAGAGAATAAGGAATTTGAATTGCGAGAACAATTAATGAGAAGGGAGATAGAATTGAAAGAGAATGCTCAAGAACTAAAAAGAAACGATCAAAAAATGAAGGAGGAAGCACAAAAACTAAAGATGAAAGATCAAGAATTGAGGGTGAAAGCTCAAAGAAGGCAAGACCAAGAGCTTATAATGAATCTGGATCTTAGCAAAATTTCACCAGAATTTCGAGAAACTTATGAAATTCGCAAGGTTCAAATTATGAAGGAATGGGAGAAGGACGGAGTCTTTGGCAAAATAATATAAGTAAGCATTCTTCATTTTGCACCATCATATCTTAGTATGTCTTTAACCATTACTCAATATTAATTATCCAACTATTTATTCACATATAAATAGGAATGGGAGTAGGATGGTGCCTTTGGAAGTACAAGTAAGCATTCTTCATTTTGCTATATCCTGTCCTAACAATGTCTTTAACTATTATTTAGTATTAATGATCCATTGTTTTATTCAGATATTGAAGGAGTGGAAGAAGGATTGCGCTTTTTTTCCCATGCTTTTTTTTCGTGGTCTTTGACTTTGGTTTAGCTGTTTGTAGTTAGCACAAAACTGTCTAGGAATTGTCCATTATTTTTATTATTGCAAATATCAATTTGCTTGAATGAAGTTTTTTTATTACAATCCATATGGAATGGAATGAAGTTGTTAATTACAATTAATTATGTTTATTGTGTCTCTGTTTTAGAAATTCATTCCTAAGTTTCATGTTAAGTTTACATATTGGGGAATTACGTGGTTAAGTTGTTTGATGACTTTAGGTTGTTGGTTACGATGCTACAGGTTGTATGTTTGAAATATAAAACTTTTGTGTTGTGTTCGAAACTTTTGAGCAAACTGGTTGCATCTCTTTATGATGGCATAGGGTATATTGCACATTTAGTATGTGATGGTGATTAGTAGATAACTTTCAATTCGAGTTTTCGAAAAATATGTTTTGTTTTTTTCAATCATAATATCATAAGATATTATAACAATAAAGTGAGACAGACGTTGTGGACACTAGAAACCACAAGTTGTATCATATTTAATCGAGGTCACATATGCGCGAGAAATTAGATGATCAATCGTATTCAAAATTGATAGGATATTATAGTTAAAACAATAGCAATAAAGAACAAATAATCAATAAAATTTCAGGATAAAAAGTAAGTTAACAATTAAATCTTTAAACTACTAAGTTAACAATTAAATCTTTAAACTACAAGCTCAACCCACAAATATCAAGTTACTTGATGACCACCATACATATTCCACAAATGGTTAATGAGGTCAACCTTTAAATCTTTGTGCACCCTTTTGTCGTGGACTTGTTTTGTTCGATTGATCATCCTGGACACAAGAAAAGATAGATCATGCTCTAGATTAATATTTTCTATTGTTTCTTCTCTATGAGGTTGCCAATTTTCCGGATTCATGCCTTGCCCATGTTCACTCTCGATAATCATATTATGCAATATGATGCATGTCTTCATTATCTTTCCCAAATCATTAGGATTCCACATACGTGTAGGGCCTTTGACAATATGCCACCTACCTTGTAACACACCAAATGCGCTTTCTACGTCTTTTCTCACAGCTTCCTGGTGCTTGGCAAATAACTTTTCCTTCATAGAAGTAGGTTGAGAAATTGTTTGAATCAAAGTAGCATATGGTGGATAAATTCCATCTGATAGATAATACCCCATATTATAGTGATGACCTTGTACTACAAAGTTGCACGGCGGTGCAACATCATTAATAATATCATCAAATAACGGAGATCTATCTAGAACATTAATGTCATTGTTAGTACCAGCCATACCAAAGAATGCATGCCAAATCCATAAATTTTGCGAGGCCACAATCTCCAAAATTAGAGTCGGAACTTTTTTAAAGGCATTAGTATGTGTACCATGCCAAGCCGTGGGACAATTTTTCCAGTGCCAATGCATACAATCTAGACTACCAAGCATACCTGGAAATCCTCTAGCCTCACCTTCTTTTAACAACCTTGCAATATCGTCTTTGTTTGGTTTTCTTAGATATTCCTCTTCAAAAACTCCAACTATAGCATCACAGAAACGCTTTAGGCTTTCAATTGCAGTGCTCTCACCGATTTGAACATATTCATCTAGAAGATCAGCAGGACAACCGTATGCAAGCATGCGAACAGCTGCAATCATCTTTTGTAAAGGGCTCAACCCATCTTTTCCAGCTGCATCAACCTTTTGTGTGAAATACTGATCATAACCCCCTATCGCTTGTAGAATCCGTTTGAATAGCTTGATGTCCATTCGAAATCGACGTCGAAAATGCTCAGGTGTATACTTAGAATTCTCATCCTTGAAGTAGTCATTAATAATTAAATCATGACGTTCTTTTCTATCACGGCGAATGTAGCGTCTCCCAACCATTGAGCCACCAGGAGCACGCTTTTTATCCACTAGTAGTGGAGAAACTATCGTAGGAACGTGAACTGCGATAGTTTGAACCACGTTCTGAGTCATTGTAGCAAATAAATTTTCCTCCTCTAATTGGTCACTTAGTAGTTGCTTGGATAGTAAAAGAGAATCATCGCTTGATGTTGAACTATTTGAATCTGATTCATAACTTGATGAAGACATTGGTCTGCAATCTAACCTACCAATCTCAAAAATATTTATTTGTGAAGCACATAAAACAACACCTATCACATAAATTAGCTATGAAGGTTTATGTAGCTTTTCTGTCTAACAAGGAGATGAATTTATATGTTTATTGTCATAAAATATATTTTATTTAATATGAGAGTCGGTTTTCTTGCCTCTAGGAAGATCACAATTTGTTTTAATCGGACGAGACAGCCGATAAAATAAGAAATAAAACAACGGATTTAATATATTTAATATTACTTATCAGTGACAATTTCGTCTAGAAATTGATACATCGCAAAAGGGAGGGTGTGCACAATTCGCAAGAATGAAATTAGAAGGAAGCACAATGAAATTCCAAAAAGCCGGGGTCGAGAAATTCAGTATGAATTGTTGTTGCTAGAAATTCATAATGGACCGTGATTCCTAGAATTAGAAGCTTCAAGTCTCAGTTTTATCAATTAGATATAATCTTCAATCACCCAAAAAAAAAAAAAAAAGAATCGAATTGAATATGAATTACCTGATTGAATTGAATATGAATCACAAAACAAAAAATAGAATATGAAACAATTGAATTACCTGATTCCAAGATGTAGCGTGTGTGATGCGCAGAAGGGTCCGACGCTCAAAATTCAGTTGGGCTCCCTTTCTTCTATTTTATGTTTCTTTAATAATTTAGTATAAACATTTTCCACATAAGCTATAAAAGTGGGCTGTAGACATAAACCATTGGAGGCCAATTTTAGATTTTAATGATGTTTAAGTCCACATAGACTAGAAAGATGTCTATTTAAATGCCACATTGGCAACAATGAACATTACTCATTGGAGATGCTCTAACCCAACATCAGCGAGTTGCAGCTACTTTCAAAATTAACCTTGGGGCCATAATTTTCTTATGACAATTGGATTTCTAACATTCCAGATGGTCCACAAAGTACAAATCCAAAAGCTTTTCCAAATTCCAAATTTACTTTTATTCATAACAAGTCCAATGTGTTGCAAAAAAGGGTTGATTGTTTCTTTATGTCCAATAGAAGTAAATCCAATCCATTCGTAGTATTGCACCCAAATTTTATGCGAGAACTTACAGGAGAAGAAGAGATGCTCAGTTGTTTCTGGTTCTTTATCACAAAATGCACAAAGTGGAGTGAATAAAAATAAATGATATAGTGCCGTTTTGCAAAATCAAAGGGTTCAGCATACGAACCTTCCAATTCATCATCGCATCACATACTGAAAAATACACTAATTCTTTAAAATATTCACACCGATTGCTCTCTATTATTACAAACTAAGAATAATAATTCAATCATTAAAAAAAAAGAATAATAATTCAAGATTAATTAATATGTAGAACTTAATTAATTCATACTTTTATGCGACAACTATATATATATATATATATATATATATATATATATGGTATTTGATTATTTATTTTTTAATAAAAATTTTATAAAAAATGTAAAAATAACAACAAACCTTTTTCACTTCGTAAGATACGTACGATAATATTGATTCTCACGATTAAAGAAATATAAGAATGCTGATTTTTACAAATTAAACCTTAAAAGCGAACAATGAAAACTAAAAGAATGTTTCACTTTAATTAAGGATTTTAGAATCAACTTTGAAATTTAATAGTTTAGACCGCCAAATTGTGAACCAAATCGAACCCACAATTTTGAAACCTTTGGTTTGGGTCCACGTGGACCCATCAACTATTTGGTTTTGACCCAAATCATAAAATGGTTTTATAGGTTTGGTTTAGGTTTCAATTATTCCAACCTGCTTGAAACTGCCTAACTAGCTACCTGCCGAACTAAAAAAAATTACGAAATATTTTTGTAATCCATTAAACGGTATCCAATTCTAAGCCTAGTTAAACTCAAAACCCAGCAAAATAAAATTAAATATCATCACAAGTTCCATTAAACCCACCAATTATATATGATTCCACCATTTATCACTCTCATCCTAAGTACTAATCAAGACATTTACGTCACTCATCCATTATTTCGTCTATTTAATTATGTGCCAAAAATTGAATAATGGTGTTTATCTAAAAGTCACAACATAGAACAATTTAGTTTTATGGAAACTATTTCATATTCTTATGCGGTAAGATGAAAAGTTTAATCTTTTTTTTTTTTCATAAATCGATTTGCATTGGTCTTAATTACTAGAAAAGCTTGCTAAAATTATTTTAATTTTATAATTACAAGAAAAATTATATAAATTTAGTCAATTAAAATTTTGTTTTGTCGTGTAATCACTAATATGTTATCTTGACTTATATTCAACTATTATCTATATATGCTTTAGCTCAAAAATTTAGATGAACATTGATTTTTTGAAATGTGCTAATTTATTTCGTTGACAAACCGATGATTGAAACCACACCGAAACTGCAAAGATATGGTTTGGCTTGGTTTAGAAAATCAAATGATTGTTGGATAGTGGAGACAAAGGTGGCTCAATTGTCAAAAGAGTGTCAAATGGTGGAGACAAGTGGGAGACAAGATGGATGGTGGCTACATTACATGTTGGAGTGGTTGGCTCAAGAAAATGCGTGGAGTGATTGCCAATTAGTGAAGTGGTTGGAAATTATTGAGTGATTAGCATTTATAAATGCTAATTATTACAAGATTGCCATTGAAATTTCTTCTATAAATTGAGGCCATTCCTTCGTACTTGTATAATCTTAAAAATGAAAGCAATCTCATATAAAGAGGCATAGAGAGAAAAAGATAGTGAGTTTCTCCTAAATTTTTCGTGTTATTCCCTTAATTTGTGAGGGTGTGTTTTCTCCTATTGTAAGAGAGTGTTATTTTCATTTGTACTCTCCTTATATTAGAGAGAAGTTGTTGTAATCCTTTTGTCGATAATGAAATCCTTCTACCGTTTGCCCGTGGTTTTTACCCCGAATTAATTTGGGGGTTTTCCACGTAAAATCTGGTGTTACTCGTTTTTCTCATTTCTACTTCAGTTGTAATTGTGTGCCCAGTTCCACAACCGATCCTAACAAGTGGTATCAAAGCTTTGGTTGTGATTTTTCATTAAATTCTTAGTATGCTCTGTGGTTGCAGCATAGACTGGTCTTCCACATCAGAAACGATTTTTTGAAAAAATCACTAGATCTATAGCCGAGTTCGTGCTAACATCAGATCTAGTTAGTGGAAAAGAGGCATCTATAAAGATGGCGACGAAGTACGAAATAGAGAAATTCAATGGGAATAATTTCTCATTGTGGAAAATGAGAATAAAAGCAATATTGAGAAAAGATAACTGCTTGGCGGCAATTGGAGAAAGGCCCGACGATATCACTGATGATAAATGGAGCGAGATGGATGGCAATGCTATTAATAATCGACATCTAGCGCTAGCCGACAGAGTATTGTCAAGTGTAGCGGAGAAAAAGACGGCAAAAGAGATTTGGGATACTCTCACAAAATTGTACGAGGCCAAATCACTACACAACAAGATCTTCTTGAAGAGGAAGTTGTACACCCTTCGGATGATGGAGTCAAGTTCGGTGACAGACCACATCAACACCCTGAACACTCTATTTTCACAACTCACAACAATGGGGCATAATATAGAGATGGGTGAACGTGCCGAAATTCTACTTCAGAGTCTACCTGATTCGTATGATCAACTCATCATCAATTTGACCAACAATTTGGAGATACTAGTCTTTGCCGATATTGCAGCTGCGGTTCTTGACGAAGAAAGTCGGCGCAAAAATAAAGAAGATAAGCTAGGGAACTCACAACAGACTGAAGCTTTAACGATGGCGAGAGGTAGATCAACAGAACGTGGCTCTAGTGGGAGTCAAAATCAGAGTAGATCAAAGTCGAGAAGTAAGAAAAATGTCAAGTGTCATCACTGTGGCAAGAAGGGACACTACAAAAGGGAGTGTTGGCAGCTCAAAAAGATTGAGGAAGCAAAAGGAAAACGGCTTGAGACATTAAATGCTCAGGGTTGTGTAGCGAATAACTCGGATGAGGGCGAGATATTATACAGCGAAGCAACGACAGTTGTTGAAGGCAAAAGAAGGTTCACCGACGTGTGGCTTTTGGATTCAGGAGCTACATGGCATATGACCCCTAGGAGAGAATGGTTCCACCAATATGAACCTATCTCAGGAGGATCTGTGTTTATGGGTAACGATCATGCCTTGGAGATTGCTGGTATTGGTACCATCAAATTGGTGATGTATGATGGTACTGTTTGCACCATCCAGGAGGTACGACATGTGAAAGGTTTGAAGAAAAATCTATTGTCTCTTGGACAATTAGATAGTATTGGGTGTACAACTCATATTCATGATGGGATCATGAAGATTGTTAAAGGTGCGCTTCTGGTGATGAAAGTAGAAAAGATAGCAGCAAATCTGTACATGCTTAAAGGCGAAACACAACAAGAAGGAGAAGCGCCAACTGCGACGGTGAATTCGGGAGAAGACGTGACGATGATGTAGCACCGTAAACTTGGCCATATGTCTGAACGAGGTTTGAAGATTCTCTCAGAAAGAAAGCTTCTTCCAGGGCTCAAAAAGGTATCTTTACCATTTTGTGAGTATTGTGTTACTAGTAAGCAGCACAGATTGAAGTTCAGCAGTTCGACTGCTAGAAGTAAAGCTATACTTGAGTTGGTTGACTCTGACGTTTGGCAAGCACCGGTTATGTCCCTAGGAGGTGCCAGATATTTTGTATCATTTATTGACGATTACTCCAGGAGATGGTGGGTGTATCCAATTAGAAAGAAGTCAGATGTGTTTGAAGTTTTCAAAATCTTCAAAGCGCGGGTTGAACTTGAATCTGAGAAAAAGATAAAGTGTTTGAGGACAAACAATGGAGGAGAATATACTGGCAATGAATTTGATAGCTTCTGTAAACAAGAAGGTATCAAAAGGCAATTTACGGTGGCACACACTCCACAACAAAATGGAGTAGCAGAACGGATGAACAGAACCTTGTTAGAAAAGATGAGCGATGTTGAGAACTGCAAGGTTGGCCAAATCATTTTGGGCTGAAGCAGTCAAGACCGCCTGTTATGTGATCAATCGGTCACCATCAACCGCAATTGATCTAAAGACTCCTATGGAGATGTGGACGAGGAAGCCAGCTGATTATTCTCGTTCGCATACGTTTGGAAGTTCTGCATATGCTATGTACAACGCCCAAGAAATATCGAAGCTGGATCTAAAATCCAGGAAATGCATTTTCTTGGGATATGCTGATGGTGTAAAGGGTATCGCTGTGGGATCCCAACGCCCACAAGGTTATAATCAGCAGGGATGTTGTATTTGCAGAAGATAAGGTGCAAAGTGATGATAGCATTTCAAAGGAGAAACCAGATACTACTGTAGTTCAAGTTGAAGATCAACTAGAACAAGAAGTTCTAGATTCTTCTGAAGCAGTACCAAAGCACGAAGAACAAGAGCAAGCTGAGTTTGTGACTCCACAAGTTAGACGGTCAACTCGGGAGAGAAGAGGACTAGCTTGGCACTCAGATTATATTATGGAGGGTAATATTGCGTATTGTCTACTAACAGATGATGGGGAGTCATCGACTTTCATGGAGGCTATAAAGAGTCAAGATGTTTCTCTGTGGATGACAGCAATGCAAGAAGAAATGGAAGCTCTTCATAAAAATAAAACTTGGGATCTTATTCCACTGCCACATTGAAGGAAAGCCATCGGAAATAAATGGGTCTACAAGATCAAACGAGATGGCAATGACCAAGTGGAGCGGTATCGTGCTAGATTGGTGGTGAAAGGATTTGCTCAGAAAGAAGGTATTGATTTCAACGAAATATTTTCTCCTGTTGTTCGACTGACAATAGTTCGAGTGGTTCTGGCGATGTGTGCTACATTTGATTTGTACTTGAAGTAGTTGGATGTGAAAACTGCATTTCTTCATGGAGAACTTGAAGAAGAAATTTTTATACTCCAACCAGATGGTTTCGAAGAAAAAGGAAAAGAGAACTTGGTTTGTAGGTTGAACAAATCTCTATACGGTCTCAAACAGGCGCCGAGATGTTGGTATAAGAGATTTGATTCCTTCATCACGAACCTTGGATACAACAGATTGAATGCAGATCCTTGTGTCTATAACAAGAGATTTGGTGATGGTGATTTCATTATTCTACTGTTGTATGTTGACGACATGTTGGTAGCAGGCCCCAACAAATATCGTATTATAGAATTGAAGGCTCAATTGGCTAGGGAGTTTGAAATGAAGGACTTGGGACCAGCAAACAAGATTCTAGGGATGCAAATTTATCGAGACAGAAATAATAGGAAGATTTGGCTTTCTCAGAAGAATTACTTGAAGAAAATCTTACGACGCTTCAATATGCAAGATTGTAAGTCAATCTCTACCCCTCTTCCTATTAATTTCAAGTTATCCTCAAGTATGAGTCCTAGCAGTGAAGCGGAGAGGATGGAGATGTCTCGAGTGTCGTATGCATCAGCAGTGAGTAGTTTAATGTTCACTATGGTTTGTACCAGACCAGACATTGCACAAGCAGTGGGAGCGGTTAGTCGATACATGGCGAATCCACCACGGGTTATGTTTTTACTCTTACTGGAGGAGCAGTGAGTTGGGTTTCGAAACTGCAGTCTATCGTGGCAACGTCAACGACGGAGGCAGAATACGTGGCAGCTACACAAGCCAGCAAAGAGGTAATATGGTTGCAAATGTTATTGGAAGAGTTTGGGCACAAACATGAGAAGATTACTCTATTTTGTGACAGTCAGAGCGCTTTGCATTTGGCAAAGAATCCAGCATTTCATTCAAGGACGAAACACATTCGGGTTCAGTATCACTTTGTTCGTGAGAAGGTGGAAGAATGAAGTGTGGATATTCAGAAAATCCATACGAAAGATAACCTAGCGAATATGTTTACAAAACCGATCAACAATGACAAATTTGTCTTGTGTCGATCTTCTATTGGCCTAGCAAAAACGTAAGCAGTATGGGCATGGCAAGCGTAGAAATGATTGAAGGATTACTTGGAAAATCCACATTTGTCTCCAAGTGGGAGATTGTTGGATAGTGAAGACAAAGGTGGCTCAATTGTCAAAAGAGTGTCAAATGGTGGAGACAAGTGGGAGACAAGATGGATGGTGGCTACATTACATGTTGGAGTGGTTGGCTCAAGAAAATGCGTGGAGTGATTGCCAATTAGTGAAGTGGTTGGAAATTATTGAGTGATTAGCATTTATAAATGCTAATTATTACAAGATTGCCATTGAAATTTCTTCTATAAATTGAGGCCATTCCTTCGTACTTGTATAATCCTAAAAATGAGAGCAATCTCATATAGAAAGGAATAGAGAGGAAGATAGTGAGTTTCTCCTAAATTTTTCGTGTTATTCCCTTAATTTGTGAGGGTGTGTTTTTGTACTCTCCTTATATTAGAGAGAAGTTGTTGTAATCCTTTTGTCGATAGTGAAATCCTTCTACCGTTTGCCCGTGGCTTTTACCCCGAATTAATTTGGGGGTTTTCCATGTAAAATCTGGTGTTACTCGTTTTTCTCATTTCTACTTCAATTGTAATTGTGTGCCCAATTCCACAACCGATCCTAACAATTATTTGGTTTGGTTTTGACGAATTTTAAACCACTTTAAATGGTTTGGTTTGGAATTGCATAAAAACCCCCCAAATCAAACCGTTTACACCCTTGCCAGTGATACTGAATGTAAAATTGGGATGACAATTTTGTAAATACAATGTAACTCTATTCAACATCACTCCAAGATGGAGTGATGATTAGTGGGACTCCGAATTTGGTATGCTACTATTCATTACCTCAAATTAGTCCACGAAATAAGGTGAGGGCTGAAGACACAGAGTTTTTTTGGGATGAGGGTTAGAGATGGATTTCGGACCAATACTGTGCGATTGGAGTTATTGGATGCATTATTATTTCAAAATCCATTTTTGTGGGACAAATTTTTGACCATAAGCCCACAATTCCATTGTGAGACAATCTCTATATTTTCTAAACTCATTCTCCATAACATTTTGACCATACATTCAAAAATTTTATTTTCTTTTCATATTCTCCAAAAATCTCTTTCAAACACATTCTATGTTACGAAAATTTCTTGTACTTTTACCAAATCAAATAGCTAGTTAAAAGAAAGTAAGTACCTGTGGACTTTGGGAATTAATTAAAAATAAAATAAAATTCTACTGCAACGTAACTCAAAATTCTGAAAGAAAATAGAGAAATGAAATATTTTGAGAAATTTTGTGATCGTGTACTATACTTGCTATTCTCAATGACTCCATTATGCTCAATAATGAGATGTAGATGTCTGATTGGGCTATTCGAGTATGAGTGGCGAGGAAGTGTGGTTTCTAAAGTATCGAAAAAAGAGGCTCAAAGTTAATTTCTTTTTATCTTTGACAGTTGTCATTGATAGGGTCGCCAAGAAGGATCGTGATACGATCTACAACTATGGGAGAGCCTCAAAGTCCCATGGGTATCCACGAAGAAGACTTCCAATACGTATTGTAATTTTTCAATACAATATATACAATATTATTTCTTAATTACGTTATACAATTTTTTTCAACATTATGTTGGTTTGTATTACTTCTTTGCCAAAAAACCGAACCGAATCGCTGGAAAAATTGAACGAAATTGAGTCGGTCTGTTTTGGCGGTTAAAATGTCCATCCCTAATTCCATGGTAGAGAGTTAATTAAATGTGTGATATAACTGTATTTGTTGAATTCTTTTTAATATTTTAACATTCTTAATGTATCATATACTCTCTTCAGACTAGCTAGTGACCTAGCTATAAATACGGGATCACATTATTATTAGTAATTTTAAGGGACGAGACCACACTATTTAGTGCTAAATAGTTTGAGCAAATATATTTAGTAATGGTACATAGTTTGTACAAACAAATAACTAACAAATAAATAATATCAACATATATATCTACTATAAGGATTGGATAACAAATTTTAATAATCAGATGGTTAGACGAGCACGATTCAAGTATCTTTGTATTTTTAGAAGAATTTCTTTTAGTGTGTACGTGTTTGATAGTAAAGTTGGAAAAGAACTTGAATTCTATATAAGCCAAAAAAATAAAAATCATATACCCCTTAAGAGTCCATTCTTTTTATGGAATTGACCTAAAATAAGTTTGAAATAATTGTACTATAGAATTTGAATTTCATTTTTCAACCTTAAATTGAACACAAAGTAAAAATTCTTTGACAAAGAACATTTTATTTTTTCATTCACCCAATCAAATTCACCCTAGTATCTATATATTAAGAATAGCTAAGTATTTGCATCCTTAGTCCTTTCCCGCCAAAACTTTATTTGCAATCTTATATTTGCACTCTTAGTACTACAAATTAAGAATTATGCATCCACACGATTTTGTTTCCTTTAATAACTAGATCCACATTTAATAATCAATTAAAATAGAAATGTTATTAAATCTTATTATATCAATTAATTATATTATATTCATTAACTTATTTAATTGAAAAATATTTTTTTAGTTCATTTTCAAACTTTTTTAAAATTTAATTTTGTAAATAATAAAAATTATTAAATTATTAAAGCATAATCCATATATAACTTATAATTACAAGTTACAAATTCTAATTTAAAAATAATGATGGATTAGGCTTAGTTACAATCCATATAATTACCCGTCTACAACTTATAACTTATAGATTATATTAATTATACACGTTTTTTAAATGTATATAGATATATATATTAGATTAGGCTATAACTTATTAAAACCTAATCCAGATATTAAAATCTAATCACATATAATTACAGCATAATTCATATATATCAATATATATTATTATCTATCTATTGTTATCATAACATTTTATATATTTATTACTTAATGGCTTAATATTATTTACTTATTTAATTATTATTATTTATTTATTTATTTTCCATCTAGCTAGCCACTGTCACTAAACACGTGAAATCAATTTAAGCATGATTAGAAAATGAAATTAAGGCTTCCTATGCTTGAACAAATTCCTCTTTCCATCTGGCCATGCATCAAAAAGTCTAAATTGTATTTAATTTTCGTACAAGATCTCCTCCTCCAATTTACCATCTTAATCTAATCCTAATTGATAAACACAAAAAACAACAAGGAATATTTCTCTTTAGATTGGACCCTTTAAATAATTTAAAAAATGACTAAATATTTTTAAAAATATAATTAACTAAAAAATAAAAGTTAATTAAAATAATAAATTTCAAAAGATTTAATTTTGGTGTGATAAGAAAATTACAATTCATTAATTTTTTTTACAAAAATTAAAAGAAAAATATAACATCAAATTTTTTAATTAATTGTTTGATCGAAACATTAATCTAATTTTTTTAACTAACTGAATTTTTGTAACATCTTATGATTTTTTAAATCATAAGATATCTTTTAAATTACTCCCTCCGTCCCGTCAAGATAGGCTTATATTTCTTTTTTATCCGTTCCAAATTATAATCGATTATTTTCATTTAAGGTGCATCTATCTTTTAATTTCCTAATATACCCATATTTAGAAGATTGATGTTATTATATTTTCTATAACATTAAATGATTATAAAGGGTATATTGGAGAAATAGAGCAAAATTTACCTTTCTTTAGTGCATTAATTGGTATTTCTTAATCCTTACGAAAAAAAAAACGAATAAACCTATCTTCTGAGACTACGTGAGTACAAAATATTTTTAAAATTAGATGCATGCAATTATTAAAACAATGGCTATTAAAATAATTATTTTAGAAATTATTTCTTTTCAGCAATAATTATCTAAAATGTAAAATTAATTAGAATACAATTAATTAAATTAATTATATTACTATGATTTAATTGGACACGAGTTCATTGACCTTTGTTTAATAGAGATTATTGAAGAAAAGAAATTTTAAATTATGCAGTTTTTGAGATAACAAAATTACAAAAATATAAAAATATTGTTAAATCAAAGTAATCATTTGAAATGATGAATAAATAAAATGATTTTTAAAATAAGTTATATCAAACACTCTTTGATAAGAAATAGATTGATTGCCAATATACGGAATTTGTCTTCCTATGCCTTGAAATACAACAATTTAGAAAATTATAAGATCAATTGAAGTCATTTTTAAAATAAAAATGACTTAGAAAAAAAGGCACAAGCAAATGTATTGTGTTCAAAAATAAAAAAAAAATCTTAGTTAAGCAATATGTTCCAAGCTTTTGGGATTATTTGTATGGATTATAATTTTATTTATTAAACTTTAAATAAGTTTTTAGTGACTCAAATTATGTGCATCTCACGGGTTGTTTGACAATAATGAATGCTATTATTTCTGATTTGCTTGATATTGAGATATATATTCTATCAAAATTTTTATAGAATTCATTCATTACTTATATTAATTAAGTTTATTGCTAATCAATATTCGGTTTATTTTTTTATAGTACGATTCTAATACTATTAACATTTATCAAAATTTCCTATTTGTTCATAAATTAGTCTCCCGTGCAACGCACGGGTGAAACAACTAGTGATTTGAATATAGTAAGGATTGTGATTATGTCCCAAAACGTTCAATTTCTTGATAACCCATCAATTTCATTCAATTGTGGGTATTAGCCTGTAACCCTAGTCTTAAAGATTCAGTATCCTAAGCTAATGAATTAATAATTTAAAATAAAAATAAGTAGATTGTTATACATGGGAAATATAAAGTACATTATGTGTAGTGCCTATTTTGCGAGATAATCTGTTCTCTTTTATTTGGCTGAATGTTTAAATATTCAAACATTCAAACGTACGTATAGCTGTTGTTTAAATAAGATTCTAAAATATTAAATCGCAAACATGTATTCTTCAAGATATATGATGCTTTTGAGGTACATACATACAAAGTTTGTGTATGTTTGGGGAAATATTGTAGAAATTAATAATATATGTAGTTATGTAAGTTGTACAAGCCAAACGAGCTCTAAAAAATAAAGGAAGGATAGATGTGATTCGAACCAGGGTCCTCGATCTCGTTTGAAATGTAAGCATTC
Organism: Jasminum sambac; assembly: GCA_018223645.1. Classification (NCBI taxonomy): domain Eukaryota; kingdom Viridiplantae; phylum Streptophyta; class Magnoliopsida; order Lamiales; family Oleaceae; genus Jasminum; species Jasminum sambac. Next base: position 8,853,325 of record CP073645.1, on the reverse strand, counting down.
AATCATTTCATTACAATTCAAACAACATAAAAAGTAATTTTCGAATGTATAATTCAGAGAAACTCTAAAAATATGGGAAAACTTACCACATTAATTAATTAATAAATGAATGTGAGAATGATATAAGAAAAATAATTTTTGAAAAATAAATTACAGCCAACAAGCTTTTTATAATTAATTAATACTTTGCACATATGTGATATGATTGTTCGCGGACCATCTTATAATCTATCAACATGCAACGGTAAAGTATATCGATGATAATAAAAGAGAATTGCATTAGAACAGTAAGTTATTATTTATTTTTATATTATAAAAAGAGAAACTTCCCATTCATATATGACTACGTTGTATACTTAACCATTCAAATTAATTCAAATGACGAATATTAATACATTAATATTCTATTTCTCTCCCTTATATTTTTCGCGATAATATATATGCCATGGATAATATATATGCCATGCGCCTTTAAATGATTACATGTGTGCAATAAAATTAATTTATTAGAATATAATAATCCCAAACATTTAAATTGACTTTGTCCTGTATAAAAACAATAAAATTAAATTAAATTAAATTTAACAAAAATAATTTAAAAAAATGAAGAAGAAGAAGACTTCCAGCATATGCTGTCATATATGATTACGTTGTAGACTCGAGCATTCAAATGACGACTATTCGTTCATAATTATTCTATTTCTCTACCTTATATTTTTTGAAACCACCCTTTAAATGATTACACGTGTGCAATAAAATTAATTTATTAGAACAAAAGCCCAAATTGTAATAAGCTAAATTGATTTTGGCAAGAAATTTTGAAATAATTGAATTCTCAACAGTTACAGGTTGCATTTTTGGTGCATGCATTCATGAATGAACAAACCCATGTGGATTGATGTGTGATTTTTACTTAAGAGAGCAAACGTACTTCAAGGAATTGATGATTTTTCCCCAAAGCAAAGAGCCTTATTAGTCAAATACTAATTGCCGTTATCTTCAAAAGTTAAATAGCCATTTTTTCACTTTTCCTCTTTACGTGTGTGTATATATGGACATAGATACATATGTTAAGAACAACGAATATTGCATACACTAAAAAGAATGACAAAATTGAGAATAGAAATTTTACTTAACATTGCAATGGTGGTAGTTTCAACAACAATGGCGGAAGCCAAGGTCGCAAAAGTGAGGTTGCATGACTATGGCGACGCCTTGTCGAAGAGTATACTTTTTTTTGAAGGTCAAAGGTCGGGAAAACTACCTCCGACGCAACGCATGACTTGGAGAAAGGATTCAGCTTTACGCGATGGCTCAGATAAACGAGTAAGTATATATTATAAATGCACATACGACTCGATCCTTCCCATGCACATTTTGCAGAATACACATTATAAACTAGACACTTGTAGGTGGATTTAACGGGAGGCTACTACGATGCTGGTGACAACGTGAAGTTCAATTTCCCGATGGCATTTTCAACAACAATGCTAGCTTGGAGTGTGCTAGAAAATGGAAAGTCAATGCAATCTGAACTGCAACATGCACTTGACGCAATCCGGTGGTCAACCGATTACCTCCTTAAAGCAACTGCCACTCCTGATGTCATTTTTGCTCAGGTCGCCGATGCTGATGGCGATCATAATTGTTGGCAGAGGCCAGAGGATATGGATACTCCCGAACAACATTTGCGGTTAGCAAAAATGCACCAGGATCGGAAGTCTCGGCCGAGATTGCCGCCTCCATGGCCGCAGCTTCCATGGTGTTCAAAAATTTCGGTGATCGTGGTTACGCTAAGGCTCTCCTCCAAAGGGGCACTAAGGTGAGAATAGATGCTTTTTTTTTTTTTATCTGAAACCTCTCTTGGGATGCTATTCTATTCAATTTGATCTACCATATCAAGTTCGTTCAAGAGTATCAAAGTTTACACATGTCGTTTTTCTGTGTGTTAGGTCTTTGAATTTGCGGACAAGTATAGGGGATCGTATAACGACAGTATAGGCGCTTGGGTGTGCCCATTTTATTGCGACTACAGTGGCTATTGGGTAATATTCGTGAATCACTAAAAAAAAATCCAATTATTTAATTTCTAAGACTAGACAGTAACACAAACACTTTCTTCTCGTGCAGGATGAATTGCTCTGGGGAGCAGCTTGGCTGCACAAAGCCACTAAAAAGGCCTTCTACTGGGACTATGTTGTGCAGAATACTAAAAATTTCAAACCACACATAGAATATGGCATGTCTGAATTTGGATGGGATTCAAAACAAGCTGGTATTAATGTGCTTGTTTCAAAGGTATGCATACAATTTTTACACTTTGCAATCGTAGGCATCCAACAATTAAAAACTAGTCTTAGAAGTGCTTTTAAAAAAAATGTTGTTCTTATTTTGTCATAATTATTCTCAACAAATTATTATTATTTTCAGCACGTGGTAAATAAGAGCTTAGAAAACAGCACTCCATTCGTCTCCTATGCCAATGACTTCGTATGCAACGTATTGCCCGAGTCACCCACCAACAATGTGAGGTTCACTCCAGGTAACTACTAAATTTTTCCTGTTTACTACTGAGAGTTCATATGAACTAAATGTTTAAATTAGCTTATTGTTAATTCAAACTTTACGCACAAGCCTTCACTAAAAATGTCATACTAATATGTCACATAATCGTCGATCCACATTCCCAACTAACAGATTCAATTGTTTTAACTTTGCCAGGTGGGCTTGTCTATAAAACAGGGGTGTGCAACATGCAGACCACAACAGCTTTGTCATTCATTCTTCTTTCATACGCTCAATCTATCAAAAGTTCCAAGAGCAATATCCGGTGTAGCAATGTGGTCGTAACGCCAAATAAGCTTATCCAGTTTGCAAGAAGTCAGGTGAATTATATACTAGGGACCAATCCACTGAACATGTCATACATGGTGGGCTACGGGAAAAAGTTTCCTCAAAGGATACACCATAGGGGTTCGTCATTACCTTCCATGGATCAACATCCACAGCATATTGAGTGCAAAGCTGGAACCCCATATTTCCTCAGTAAAAGCCCTAATCCTAATCTGCTAATTGGAGCTGTGGTCGGTGGGCCAGACTTTAAAGATCAGTATGGGGATGATAGGATTGATGCTACTAAATCAGAGCCCACTACCTATGTTAATGCCCCACTTGTAGGCCTCTTGGCTTATTTCAAAGCACATCCATGACATCATGGAGACTAAGAAAATTTATAGGGGATTTTTTTTCCCCTTCATTACTTTAATTAGGTATGCGGAATATTATCCACAAAGCCCCTCTAACTTGACAATGTCAAATGGGTGACTCTTGTTCATGCTCAAGGGTGTGTCAGTTTGAGATCTGATAGTTCAATGGTCTCTGACATCTTCTAAATCAATAGATAATGAAGAAGAAGGTTGTCTACCAGTATTTTAGCCCAAATATGTAATGAACTCATGGATGGTAGTGATATCCAAGTGAATTGATTAAAAAGGAGCAATTATTTATTCACAATATGCAAAACTTGCATATAATGAAAAGGATGACAAAGCTCATTCTACAAACATAAAAAGCCGCTTAGTAATAAAACTTCATAACTGCAGATTCATTTTCTTTTCTGATGAGGGGTTACAGATTATGAGCTTATTTCATAGCTCTTAGATGCACATAACCTTGTGAAAACATTCTATGAGGAAAATTTGAGCATTTCACACTGAAACGGTGAAGAATTTTCCTTGCATTTTGTGAGGGTGCCATCTGTAATTAGCATTAGAAAAATTGAAAGGAAAAACAAAAAACAAAAAAAGTTTCATAGTCGTGCAGGCTAGAGTGAGTTACCGTTTCACAGGATCCCTACTTTGGAGAAAATCAATGGTGGCTCAGCAATCTGACTCTGAACGAAAATGTATATAGCAGAAATGGGGATTCTTCCAATGTAGTTCCTCGGCACTTGAATGTACTTTTCATCTGACCACTTGCTTCCGCAGAATGCTGTTTCAAGTTTTTGGCCTGTAAAAATAATTTGACCAGTGTACCGTAAAGAAGAAAAGAAAGAAAATTGAAAAAGAAAGGAGGTATACTTGGAGAATCCATTTCTCATTGAAATGGATTCTTGAGTTCAACTTTCTTTTGTACAAAGCAGGAGCATAATCAGAAAAAACAATGGTAACATAATTTTTTCTTAGCAGGTTTACAGAGTTATAAGAATATGTGAACAACTGAAATAGAAATCAAGAGTATAAATCTTTTTCTAGACCATACACACTACAAGTTACAAAACAGGGAGCAATCAAAAGCAGCAGCCAATTACTTGGGTGGATGAAAAAGCACTACACGACACACCTCGATGTCAATGCAGAAAAACTGGGCGAACTTCGCTCAAATATCTCATCTTCTGTCCCAGTAGCATCGATCTGCACATGTTTGTTGTAATTATACAAGATGTAAATTTAACGAGGCATTTATACAAATAACGGAACTACACTGAGGACATTTTATTTCTTTCTTTTTATCAGCACAGGCGAAAAGAAGCCAAGGTTAAGCCCATAACATCAATACAAAAAAGAATTATTTGAAAGCAATACATATATATATAGATATATATATATATATATATATATATATATATATATATGTGTGTGTGTATAATGTATGTATGTATGTATCCATGGTTAATCTACCAAATCAGTACCTTGTAAAGTTTGCCTTTGTCAGAGTAGTATTTGATCACGGAAGACTCAGTGCTGTAAATACCTTTAGACGTTCCTTAACTGTATCGATATTATCATCAACTCGTCCCTGAATAGAATAGCATCATAGTTATTTCCTTCTAGGTAGAACGGAAGCAAGACAGAGAGTAGATAAAGGAATATAGAAAAAGCACCTGATTACGGTTTAGCACTCGTCTCACCATTACTTCTTCAGGGCAATCAAAGAAAAGCACAAAGTCTGGTTCAGTGCCAACCTGCAGCAATTTCATTGTTAAAATAATAACCGAGAACTGCCTATTGTAGTACATCTTTTATCAAATTTACCCCTTGACCTCCCCATTCAAAGGGTTAATGCAGCAGTAAGTGTCTTTTTATGTGTGTGCCCCTAATGCCTCACACCAATGGTGTAAAAGACTAATACAGGCAACACCTCATTTGTTAAGCAATTTAATTGTGAAATTTTTCAAACTTTTGGCCATGGCACCATGTGAATACACTAAAGAATGTAACTGTAAGGGTTTGTTTGATACAACTTTAATCAAAGTAAAATTTTCTCTCTCATCATTTTAAACCACTCACTCATTGATTTGATAATTTTTTATATTTTTCAAAATGCTTTTTGTAATTCTCAACCACACATCTAAAGATCATTTTTTCAATAATCTCTATAAAACATAGTCTGAATTAGGAGTAAAATTACAAGAATAAAAAGGCAGATGGTCGGATGCTCAACTTTCTATGCACATTAAATTTCATCAACTTCAATCTACATTTTTCTCTCTCATCCTTTCAACCACTCAAACATTGATTTGACAATAAATTTTTTAATAAATCTTCCCCAATTTTCAACCACATAATCGGCAAAAAATTCGAGTAAACTAGATTTAACGTCAAGAGAACAAGGCCTAATTCTTCATAGGTGAACACAAGGAAATTTAAATTTTAAAATTTAAAAAAGAACAAATAAAGTACCACCAATCATTTTATGACAACGAGAAAAAAACTTACTACTCGTTCATATGCCATGCGATTCTCTTCACTTCTTGGGAACCCATCAATAAGAAACCTATCATTTTTGCTGGATTTGATTGCTTCTACAAGCAGTTTCACAGTAACTTCTGAAGGAACAATTTTCCCTTCCTTGATCGTGTTAAGAATCATTGCACTGCAAATGAATACTGTTATTGGGGGACATTACAAACTATATAGCATGCTAAACAATCATCAAAACTAGAAAACAATAAGCAACACTCTTTACCCCTTCTCGCTATTGGAAGAAATTTCCTTCCTCAACAAATCTCCAGCACTTAAGTGGATAAATCCAAAGGTATCAACAATCCTTGTACACTGAGTACCTTTACCACTGCCAGGCCCTCCTGAAAAAGCAGTGATATAGGTTAGCACATTTCTCTGCCATTTCAGTAGAATTGCAGTAACAATTACCCCAACCCCTAGAAAGTGTCACAAGGTATATGCTATTAGAGGAACAACCAAAATATAAAAATCTCAAAATAACTGAACCATTACAACCATTTCTATTTAACTTTTGGATTAGGAATTTTTATTTTCTAAAAGCATTCACTCATGGCCTAATAAAGTATGTAATCAATTTTTTTCCTTTTTCCCCACTAAACTTTACACTTCCATATTATTTTTGGTTTTTTCCAGAATTCACCGAACCAAAATGGAACCATTTGGTTCTGCTTTTGGACTTTTGGTTCAGTTCTAATAGAACCGAATGGTTCCAGTATTGAAGAACCATTGTTTATCAGTTTCAATAAAATATACTTCATAATAACTTCTGGTTTGGAGAAAAATATAATACGCTATGCAGTAAACTGTACTAACAAAACAATAACTATTGATCACAACACAAACAGAAAATATCCCAGTAATAATTTGTGAGGTCTTCACAAGATGACACCTAGACTAATGAAAAACTGAAAATGACTCCAGCAAAAGCAATGAGCATAATAAGAGAACTACAAAAATCGAAGGGTCAATTTTTACCAAGAGAATAAGTTAATCAAAATAAGCCAATTGATAATACAAAGTCATTTACCCAAGACAAATGTAATGACTGGGAGACTTCCAGGACGGAAAAGTCTGCCTTCTGCCTACATTCAGACAAGGATATATCCAACATCAATACTGCATCTTCTGTGCTGTCAATAATTAGAAACCTCTTTTTCAACACAAGAAATAAAGTTCACTAAGGACAAAGAGACACTTCACCAATTGTGAACCAAGTTAGAGATCGAAAAAAATTTGCAAGTAGCAAGCAAATCAAAATCACACAGAAATATTAAGTGGACATAACATGTTCCACAATAAATCTCACAGCCTGTGTATCTAGCAGACTAGCACAGTCACTCCTAGCAAATTAATATTTCATTGAAGATAATGATCAAACTGCTGTGATTATCAGCAGTTTGACATAACCATGAACACATAGCAAATCAAACAGTTACAAGCAGATGGCAATGATAGAGATGGGCCACCTGGCTGGCGGATATGTTGTCTGTTAAATATGAAGACAGTATTTAAATATCCAATGGAATAAGCATTAAGATGACTTACTTATCCCGTGTAAAAATCTAAGGTAGGTGGAACTTCAGAAGCTTTACAAAGAATACATTTACCAATCCAAATTTTACAAACCAACTCCAAAATCTTGACGACTTGAACATACCGAAAGATGATCTACTAATTACTCAAAAAGTCAAAATCCTTCCCTCCTATTCCGAAAAGTGTCACGCTATCCGCTCTTACTAGAATCATCACATTCTAGGTGACACTGGGCCTCCTAATTAATAATCCAATGCTTTAAAGTGCATCTGGACATCATGGGCAATGCTATCCAGCACCAGTTTATGCGGTACAGTTGATTAATAGAAAAATTACAATTGATGCAAACTAGACAGTCACCACATACAAGTGCTAATCACCATGCATTACTCAACCCGCTCAGAAAATGAACCGTGCACAATGGCACCTATACCGGCGATGACAACTAAAGATGAACAGCACTATCCGTTCTGAAAATATCAAAGGATATAAAAATAATAGCAAACAACTCTTCGTCAACATGATTCTATTAACAAAATATGAAAGGGATAATTCAAAATTTAAGGCACAAATTTGAATACTAAAACGAAACTGATACCGGATTAAAAACTTCGGTACTAAACGCTTGCCAAATCTTCAGTCCGTTCGCTGCTCGCATCTAGTGGCACAACGCGTTTGATTAATGAAGCAAAGAGTTTCACGAGTAAAAGCAGAGGGACAAAATGATTAAAACAAACGTGAAAATAAGGTGAAGGAATCGGATCAAAAACCATGCCTGACCGAGAAGTAATGGTTTCGATGAGGAAACCAGGTGAGAAAGTGAAGTCACGCGCCACCACATCTCTAACTCGTTACTCACTCTCTATAAAAAAGAGTGATTGGATCGAAAAATTAAAAGAGTTTCCGATTTAGAGTAGTTTAAGGAGCAGGATTTGGGCGAGACATTCCAACGAACACGTAGAACGCCATGTGTGTTGCGCTTTTGCCTGTGTCAAAGTTTGACGTTTGGCCCCATTCAAAAAAAAACATGTTTGACGTTTGGCTTGGAAGCCATGAAGCTAGAAAAGGCGAGGACCGGTCCCTTTTTTCCCCCTCTTAAAAGCACCTTTTAGTTTTTAGCCTTCGTGGGTGGCAGGTGTTGAATATTTATGATTTTTAATGGATTTTAATATAAAAAATAAGAGAGAATAAATAGAGTTGAATAGTGGAGATTTGTGTAATATATATGGGTTTCACGAGATATATGGATGTGATTGATTTAGAGTAATAAAAAATTGATAAAAATATGGTAAAAATAGGTAAAAATGATTGTCTATCATGAGCTTTGCTTTTTTACTTTTTTATTTCCACCTAAAATTAACTCTCACTCTTAGTCAAAATCAAATATAAATATCAATTACACATCTCACACTATCACTTATTATTATTTAGGGGGAAAGACAAAATTAGCAGGTCCCTTTTCGATAATCCCGTTTATATTATTTTAATTTTGTAAAAGAAAAATTTATCATAATTTTCATCTCGAAGACTTGATTTTGCCCTTGCTGGTACTGTGAGTGTCTCAACTGAATTCTACACATCTTGAAGCAAGCTTTTTGCTTTTCAACTTGTCAACATCACTTCGTTTAATTCCCTCTTCTTGCAAAAATGTGTTCTTTTCCTTCCTTATCCACCAACTCAACACCTTCGATGGAATTCTTGAAGAAACGCATCAAATTTGTTGCATTAATTGACACTCCCATCTATAATTAATGGCCCCACATCTTCCAAATACCTTGCATTTACATGGAGCCCTAAATGTGAGCATTAAAGATTATTGTTATCCTTGAAGTCTGAGGGTGTTAGGGTGTGTGTTTTTATGTGTTTTTATGTGTTTTTATGTGATATAGGAGAGAGAAAAAGTGGAATTGAATGGTGGAGATTTGTGTAGTACAGGTAGGTCCCACGAGTTTTGTATGTAAAAATGTGTAAAAATGTGTAAAAATGAGTAGGAGAACATGGGCTTACATGATTAATTGATGGAGACATATGGATTCCTAAGACGTCATTAATGCAAAATATTATGGACTTTGAAGAGTTGATAGATTATTGTGAGCATTAAAGATTCCTAAGATGTCATTAATGCAAAATATTATGGACTTTGAAGAGCCCTAAATGTGAGCATTAAAGATTATCGTTATCCTTGAAGAGTTAATAATGCATGATTAATTGATGGAGATATGTGGATTCCTAAGATGTCATTAATGCAAAATATTATGGACTTTGAAGAGTTGATAGAGAAGATTTATAGTTGGACCAGTCGTCGGAGAAAATGAACCAGTCTCAGGAGAAGATGAATAGTTGCAAGATTCTATATCCTGTAATATAGAACATAGATATTTTCTGAAGTTTCAATAAAAACAATTCCAGTGACCACCACACTGTTAAGCTCTCCAGTGACTGCAATAAATATACCAACAAAAGAATGGACAGTTATGGATAGATCCCACCAGTTAGACCAGAACTTGCAGGTGAATGAGCTTACCAATAGTGAGATTCAGAGCTTGAAAAGAGAAGCAGGGAAGTGATGAAAATGACGTCTCCTTTTTTTAGTTTCGTACATGTAGGTCTGTCCACTAGGTCAAAGTCATCCAAGGGTATTTTCGTCTGTTTATGATGAGAATCTCGCCATTAATGTCTTTTTAAAAATTAACTTGATGAAAATGTCTTTATATTTTTAAAGAATGCCATTTTTGATATTTTTTCTATTATTTACGTGCTTCATGATTTTCATTACTATCCATCTAAAAAGGTCGTTTTTGGCTAAAAAGAAGTTCTCTTGAAAATAAACTTTTTTAGCTAAAAACAATTTTTTAGATTGACTAGCGATAAAAATCATGAGAAATGTGGATAGCAATAAACGATGGAGTACTATTCTTTTGCCCCATAGGGAAAGATAAGCCCTCCCCATTGCTAATATGGTAGTGCTACGTCAGCTTGAATAATATCACGTTATCATTTGCAATATACAAATATTGATATTAGACATGTCAAAAAAACTCGCGGGCCGAAAATGGCTCGTGAGCTCTGCTGGTGCTCACCTAGCCTAAGCTCGAACACAAAAGGCACGAGTAGCTCGGCTCAAGCTCGCCTGACTTGCAAGGTCAAGCTGAGCAGCTCGTGTAAAACATGAGCCAAGCTCGGCTCGGGCTTGTATAGTGTACGAGCTTGAGCCGAGCTTGAGTTAGGTGAGCCAAACTGGCTCGCCAAACTTTTTTGACATGTCTAGTTGACGTGGCAATGCTACAACATCGCGTACTACTGATGTTGCACTACCACGTTAGTGATGTGGAGGGTTTGTCCTCACCCTATGGCGCGATGAGAACAATATTCATCAATGGTGATATAAAATGCATGAGAATATTAATATTTGACGTTTAAGTAAATAGTGAAAGCTCACTTTTAAGTAAAAAAATTTGAAGGAACAAAGGGTTTGTTGTAGAATTTTAACTACTTATTTTTAAATTAGAAACCACGATGTTGTTTTACTAGCGACTCATGTGATCTAGCAGTATATGAGTAGAGTTTCCACACCCATGATTATAGGTTCAGTTCCCCTCTTCTACACTCCTATTGTAAATTTTTTTTAAAAAATGAAAAAATAATATTGTTTTGTAGAGAACCTAGGATGATTTTTTTTTTGGTGTGTTTTCAATTAAAACATGCAGAAATGATAAAAATTTTAAAAATACATTCTTATCTTCTTTTTCATCTAAAAAAAAAGAAAGAAAGAAAGAAAAATCTAAATGAATTCAAAACTGGATTGAAAACTACCTACAATATTGGAAAGTAAATTACGAAGAGAATGTGATCTAAATATTACAGGAAAAGTGCGTTTTTGATTATAAGTTGTAGTTTTAAAAAATAAATAAAGTATTTATAAAAAAGTGGACAATACACATAAAGTATATATTTAAATAAAAGTAGTTCAATATTGAATATCATTTATAACCGTTTTCATGAAAAATTTATAATTATGTCATATATGGACAGGACATATCTATGAATGTGTTTAGAAACAAGTTCATAACGTTGTCGATATAATAATTAGTGTTTGGAGAAAAAATAATAATAATAATAATAATTTCCAAATAGAAAGTAAATAAAAAATTCTACTTGGACAAACGATTGAGCAATTGACACAATGCGGGGAAATGTTTCACTTTGCAGGATCTTGAGACAATCAGTATTTCGTCAAAATCTCGATCCCCACATCGTCAAAATTTCGATCCCTACATCATCAAAATGCATGTGCTGAAATGCTCTTACAAATCTGAAAACGTTGAAGTTGCTTCATTGGTATTGCTTAAAAAATCTTTTTGGAAAGGGCATATTATTTTGGCTAATGATATGATACCCATATGTAGGCATCTTAAGGCGCACACATATGAGTCAATGATTGACATATGCTCCTCCACCCTCTATCATCAGGGGGCGTGTCAATTATCGATTCACATATGGCACCTTAAGTGGCCTACGTACGGGCATCGAATCTTTAGTGATATTATTAAACAGGAATATGGGTTGTCGCTAAAATTCACGATCTACTTTATGCTTAAAACTTTTAAAGTAGGGAGCTTGGATGCATAGTTGCACATTCAAATATACACTAAGAAATATAAATCACCCCATTCAAAAAAAAAAAAGAAAAAGAAATATAAATCACTATAATAAATAACATAATAGTTTATATAATGTAAAATGGTATGTGTGTAATGTCCATTTGATCTAAACGTGTTGTATCATCACTACACTATATAACAATCACTATAAAATCTATTATGTTAATATAGCATAATTCTATTATGTCAATTTTTCCATAGAAATATTGAATATGCTCTCTAAGAAAACAAAACATGTTATTTGGGACATCCATACAAAATCAAATATGAATCTTATTTGCAATTAAATTTAAGAGCATAATAAATTAAACAAACCTCTCCTCATTGTCCTATTCATTTGGAACATAATACAAGGAAAGAAAATACATGTGACAAGTAGGGTTAACTGTTAACATACTCTGTTTATATGCCATTTTTCTTTTCATACCCTTGCGATGAGGCCTTTTGCCGGGTCTTACAGTTGATTCTTCACCTTAAAAGCTCAAAAGCTGGTCGCTATCTTGGCAGTGGTGCAAGTTGACACGTCTGGCAACTATGTTGGAGACTGGTGGTGGGACCAATGCACTCTATAACGTTATTGGCTAAAGCAATATTTTCATGGAATGGGTGGTTTTGTTGACTCTACTGATTCTTTAACAGTCTTCGTAACCAAGTCATAATTGATAGAGGCCAATTGAGACAAGTTCTGAAGAAAATAAAATAAATTAGTAATGTGTAAATAAAACAGCGTCTTTCTGCTCAAAAAGACTATTCACTTACACATGGGCCAATATTATTTATTAAATTATGACTTGTAATGCGTGTAGACATTTCTCGTTGAGCTTTGGAATCTTGAGTTGAGTCTTTCAAAGTATTAAAAATTTTTTTGTATGTATGATGCTTCTCCTGATTCAAAGCAACCCATTTTCCAACCTTATATTAATTACTAAATTTTTTGTTCTTTAACATCATTTTCTTTTATTTTTTATTTTTAAAGAAAAAGAGTCTATGGCAAATAATTGCACTTCCATTCATTCATCTTGAAAGGGCTTGTGCGAAGGAAAAAAAAGAAAATAAAAGAATGGAATGAGGTTAATTATTTATACTTGGAGATTCTCACCTTAAATGAGAAATTACTGAATGAATACATTGTATTAAGGGCAGGAGGGCAAAATTCTGCTAAATTTCCGCATTCATCTCCCTGTTTTTCACGCCAACAAGGGAACTTGGTCAGTAATAGAACTTGATGCAGGAAAGCAATCGAGAATAAGGCCACATTTCCTTTGGACTTTAGATGTAAAATCTAATTGTGATTTTATAGGTCAACCATGATTATACTTCAAAATCAATCAGCCCTTAAAGAAAATTGAACAATTTATTAAAATATAGAATTGATATATTAATTCGACCCAAATAGTCTATTTAATTTAATTAGCTTGATCCAAAGTCTATTTAATTTTTTTGTTTTAGTGCCATTTCAATGAAGTTACTTTTTGCTTAAAATATGGTCATGCTCCACTAGAACCAAACATTTCATGAGACCTACCAATTTCATTTGCAAATATGTCTATATCGAACAGGCCTATTTTGAGTAGATAATGAGCAATTGGAGCGTCAACGGCGAAATTAAAAGACCAAAATGATATCATCAAGTGCAAAACTCATCATTCACTCAACAAGGAAGATTGTAATCACTAATGAAATTAAAACTTGATTGACTCATTAAACTGAAAGATTTAGCAAAATGAAATGAGATAAAACATGCTTACTTCTTCTTCCTGCATGTTACTGTACGAGCTGCTACTGCATGAGGGACTTCTTGTGTTAGTCATGTCATCAAAATCGCTACCACCATGAACATTTTCCTCTTCTAGATTCCAAATGTATCGGCTCATAAAGTAACTAGTATCCTGCGCATCAACTGATGGAATGAATGCAGCCTGCGGAAAATTGGAGAAGTTTCGTGAATACTCTGAATTTGTTGACTAAGTTTGTCTTCTAGGGGCGAGATATGTGACAAGGAGTATACGGGAAATAGATAAGACCTTTTGTCTAGCAAGAGTGTCCCAGCTAATATCCTTAAAAAAAGGATGTCTTTTCACCTGAAAGTAAACGGGGATAAGGTTTAGAGGTCTTAGATCTTGATTTTTATCACAAACTTGGGACCTTGTTTTATTATAGTTTGTCGAAGTCTTTACCTCTCCAGCCCCAGTTGCACCTAATCTTTGAACTGGATTTTCCATCAGCAACCTAGGAGATAGCAGAAATATCCATTCAAGCTCAATGAAGTTTTCAAGTGTTAATTTTTTATTTTTTTATTTTATAAAGACTTGCTTTAAATATGCTTATGCATCCGGTGACATGGTAACACTATCAAGGGCAAAATGAAGGATCCAAAAAACTTTAACAGACGTTGAAATTAAGAGAAAATGCGCTCTTGGACTTCATCACTAGAGTTAGGATGACAGGTTTTGATTTTCCTCTCACAACCCAGATAGGAGTCAACTCCTTTGGGTACCTATGGAGGACTGTACATGTCATTTTGATAATGACTATCTTAAGTTTATGGTACCAAATAAAAGGGTAAAATCATTTTTCTATAACTTACTTGTCAATCAAATCATAAGCTTCATGGCTAATTTCCTCCGGTACCTTGGGCCATGGAATGTCCCTATTTATGATATTATCAAAAATTTGCTGCATTGCAAGGCACATGATGTGTTAGTAGACATAAAGACAAAAAAATTGAGTGAATTACTATTTCATGTTGACAAAAACTTATCAATATAGAGGGTGTTAAAATTTTATCTTTCATGCAATTATAAATAAAATTAAATTTGCAAAAATAAAATTAATATTTAAAGATTGGCAATATAAATTATTTGGAATTGTGAGCTCTCTTGTAAGAAGAATAACTAGAGTACAACCTTTATAAGCATCTTAATATGGGCCAATGGTTTTAATGGATAAGACTTCTAGTCTAGATATCTTACTGAACATCAAGCTGTTTGACGTTTAAATTTGTTTAGGCTATAAACTGTAGATTCAACAAACCTCGTAATAGTTAAGACCAAAACTCTTTTACGCCCATTCATTGATGTATCTCAAACCATATAGTAGCACTACATGTAGAGGGATGAAAAAAATTGACAATTACGAGGAACAACTTAACAGTGTTGAATTCGGAAAAAATTCTAGTACTCTTAGAGTACTCAATTCGGCACTCCATGCTAATGAGAGCTGCCCACATGTACGTAGGCCACAATTTAATAAATAATGTGAATCCATATATATAGGTGGATGGTTCTAAGTAGCCTAGAGTACCGAGTGTTTGGTACTCTCAGAATACTAGAATTTTTTCTTAAAGGGCTCATCAATAATCATCAATTTTCCCTTAAGTAAAATAATTACAACATAGTAAAATAATCAGATTGTGTTGCAATAAGCCTCCCAAAAATGTGCAAAATGAAAAAGAAAAATCAGCATCCTATTGGCTAACTAAATTGTGAGATATTGAGAGCTAAAGAGACATTGCAAAGGCAAATACTCAATGAGTAAAACCCATTACCACTTTTGACTTAACCCAAAGGTTACAGATAGAGATGGCTTACTTGTGGATGTTCAGCATTAAAAGGTGGAATTCCTACTAGGAGTTCGAAAAGAATTACACCCACAGACCACCAATCAGCTGTTGCGCCTAAAAGAAGCAAATCATAGATATAAAATGGCATGAGCAAATTGGTTATGGAGAAAGCAATAAATGTTAGGCACTCAATCATTGAAATATAAATTTATGAAAAGATATATTCAAACCATGTCCCATGCCAAGGAGTATCTCTGGTGCCAAATAGTCAGGGGTCCCAACAACAGCATGTTTCTGCCGCTGTTCTCTTTTGACCAATGAATCCCCTTTAGCTTTTGGTTTGTCATCCTCGAGAAAAGCAGATGGACCGGATAAGTCATCTGTACTATTTATAAGACCAACTCTGGAGAGCCCAAAATCTGTCAGCTGTAACAGTATGGATTAGATTGGTAAGAACTGAAAACCACATTGGTTAATGGTAAAGTGTCACAGTAGAATGATTGGGCATTAAAAATCAAAAATAAAGGAGAAGCCAAGAAAAGTAAAAAGATCAAGACTACAAGAAGGTCCATAATATATAACCGTCAAAATTGATTAACTCGTGATGGTAGGACAAGCCATCTTGAGCATTCAACTAAAGTAAATACTAGTGTTTAAAGCTAGTGTTCACTTTCACTGTGGGTAAAATTTAAGAACTTGGGAGGAATCAAATCTCATTAAACAGCTGACAACATGTATTTGTTTCCTAAATGTTCTAAAATGTTTGATCTTCTCGTACATATATGTCCGTTAAGATTTTTCAGGGAAAATTTAATCTTAATGCCATTAAATGTGCATTGTTGGCCTTAATATGCATCCCAACATAAAAGGTTACTTGCTCTCAATCTGCCCCCAAAATAATAAAAATGGTTTGTGGGAGTCGATACAGTGGAAACCCGATACTTTGACAACACTTATTCTCAATGTAGCACCCTAAAATAACAGATAACTTGTCAAGTAGCGGCATCTCAAACAATATAGAAAATAAGAATGTCACAACTATGTGGGCCCTGAACTTATTTTGATGTGCATTTGAACATTATCACGACTTGTTCTCTCTACTCGAGCTTCTAACTTGACACGAGCAACTTCTGAACCAAAATATATATAATTTCAATTGTTGGATAGTGATTTTTGTCACAAGTCATCTACCATGGAAAGTGTCTCAAATAACACGAACATGGAGTATAAGTAACAGTTTTACATATTGACCTTGATGTGACCATCTGGACCAATCAGCAAGTTGTCTGGCTTCAAATCCCTATGTATGACATTTAGTGAGTGTAGGTATTCTAAAGCAAGAACCTGAAAAAAAAGACACATAATAGGATATTTCAATCAAGAAGCACGGTGAAAATACTAGTCCCCACATGTAATCTAATGCAAGAAAATATTAACAACCCCTTACAACTTCTGCAATATATATATGTGCCATATCTTCCTCCAAGCAGCCTAAGTTCTTCAACAAAGAGAAAAGATCTCCTCCATTTAAGTACTCCATAACCAAATAAAGATTCTCCCTACATGTGAAAGAATAGAAAAATCGGACCTGTTCGCGTTCATACAATAAGTTAGTAAACAATGTTTTACATTCAACTCCTGGTGAAGGTGAAATTTCCACCGATTTTGAAACTAAAGAATGGCATATGCTCACCACAAAAGGATTGCGAACTGAAATTAAAATATCACGTTCGGCTAAGATACTCTCTACTGCATTTTTCCGAATCATATCAGCCTTCTTCAAAACCTATAAAATTTTGATAAAGAAAAATACTACATCGGGATTTTGAGATACAATCATAAAATCCCACATCTTCTCATCACACAGATGACACTGGAGTGCTAGAATGGAATACTTATATGACACAATGATGTCCTGTCAGTGCCATATATGAAAAGAGTAGCATGCTTTAGGTTTAAACAAAAAAATGAAATGGTCAAAATTATTTGAAATTCGTGATTACAAACCTTTGAACTATGTATACAATCATACCTTTATTGCAAACAAGTCACCAGTTGCCCTCTTCCTGGCCAAGAAAACTCGTCCAAAAGCACCTCTGCTTATAGGTTTAATTATTTCAAAATCTTCAATAGACGTCCGATCCTTAGTACATGGAACAATAGGGCTTGCACGCAGGCTACGAACTACATCATCTTCCACTGAACTATCGTCATCAGCTATGGTATTTGACGATTCTACCTTTTCATCTTCTATCTGCCCGCATAAAAGTACATATTTCTCCCTACAAAGTTTAAGAGATACAAATGCAATTTAATAATAAAATAATTTGAAATGAAGGATAGTATTTCCTTGGTACCTACTTATGCAATTTTTTTCTGGTCAATGATAATGGACTACAATTGACCAGTTGCATTGAGAACACACTACAAATAGATATGTTTGTGCTTTCTCTAGAAGCTTTACATTTTTAGATGATGTTTTACAAAGGAATCAATAGAGAATAATTTACTGACTGTATATTTGTATCCCGTAGAGCATAAATTTGAACTAGAATGTGACTTCCATCGACTAAAATGCCATCCCCCACAAATAACCCCTACGCTTTGTCATCTTTTATATGGTCAACTATTGAAAAGTTCATTTCTTTTATCTTTTCACTTGTGTCTAGAATCTTTTTAGCACATTAACATGAGGCTGTTATCGCTAGGTATAATGTACTTTTCAATTAGTTTATAGTCTCATATGAATCTTTCCTTTGGAATATACCATTCCATGTTGAAGTTGGAGAGCTTTCAAGAATAGCTTCGTTCAATATAGAATATTCAAAAATGTTTTTATTATTAAAGTGACCTAGACACGGTTATATTTGATGAAATCCGCTAACCAATCTTTAGTGGCTTAATTGACATGGATGCACAAGCCAGGAAATATTTCTTGTCATATAGTGGATAAAATTTAATTTTTGAAATTGAGCTTACTGTAATAGTTTCTCTATGCGCCTCCCAAATGTTTCAACAACAAGAGCATCCACCTTCCTATCCTGAATGGCATATTTCAGGTCTTCTAAACGCTCGAGCATATACCCCAAGGTACTGTAGTTGTTATTGTTGACAACAGATACAGATCGAGCAATATCCAACAACTTATGTATCTGTCTCAACATTTGATGGAGTAGTTAGCATGTTAAATTTGTTGGAGATGTTTATCAAAATATTATTTATAGCTAAATGATTGATAAAGAGAAATTCTTTTCTTTACCTTTATAGGCACAAGGATCCGTTAATGAAATTTATTTCTTGAAAAATAATTGTAACTTTAACCAAAACTGAATGAAACCTTTGAACACTATACTAAAGGGAAAAAAACAATAGTTTTTTTAATTATAGAAAAGTGAAAACCAACTCCGTGGTTCTTTTGTATAGGAAAGCTCAGGCAAGGATGAAGAACTTTGAAAGCAAGCTTGGTGAAAATCTATTGGAGTGAAAAATGATTCTTTGAGAAAATATGGTTAAAATTAGTATTACAAAATGTTCAGCAACACGCTAAAACCATCTACAAAAAATCACTTTAAAAAAAGCCAAATGTATTTAATGGAACGCGCATACAAATGGGTGAAAAATACTTTTTGGGATGAAAATGCTTGTGTCTAAAATAAACATGATAAAGAACAATTCCATTCGATAACCAAGAGTTTTGAAGACCAAATTTCCATAGTATAAAATATCAATACCTGTTGGTAACTTTCAAATTCAGATATTGTTTTTCGTCCACTTAGCAGAAGCTCTATCTGGCTTGTCCTTGGGGTTACTAAAGGCGACCGCGGTGTCAAGCTCCCAGGTGATGAAGCTTTCCTAATCTGAGCAGGCATAGAGGCGCAATTTTCACATGATCCTCGATCATCAATGTAAAAAGAGCTATCAGCCTCACAAATGCAATCCAACATGTCTCCAGAGCATGGGAAAGACAAGTTGTTGTGGTTTGGTGAAAACTCATCTATTTCATCTGGTAAACTACCTACAGAAACTCTTGTCACTTCAGGACTTCCTGGCGCGGTGCTTGTACTTTTTGGTGTCCATGATTCAAGTATTCTTTCAAGGGTCTCTGCAACTCTTTCAAGTCGTTCATTTATAGATAGACCTTTTAAATCACATCTATCTGCAATTGTACAAATTTTAGAGTGATGTTCAACATGAACTATTGGTATTTCAACTTCACATATACGACATATCAATGAATCCCCGTATTCCATGTGGTGTTGATCCCAAATTCCCCAAGTTGCTTGACCAACCTTCAAGGAGTCTTCTGAATGTCCAGGTTGACAAAGTGGAGTATCTATATTTTCACCACTGGTTATTTCATCTTTATTCTGCAACTTATCTGATTTTTCCTTAGAAGGGCTATCAACAGTGCCATAGGACTTCCGCAGTTTCTCAGCTGGAGATGGAAGCTTTTTCCAAGATGACATCTTATAACTTCCTGTAGATGAAACAACACTTTTGGCAGTGCTGCTCTCTTCAATTGCTTGGTCTTGTTTGACATCCGTATTACTTTGGTCTTGTTCATGAACTTTGTAAGTTTGTTTCTCATCAGTTTCTTTCCAACCTTGTGACCCCCTAGGAGCACTATCAGGGTATACACCAAGGTCACTAAGTTGGTGTGGAGGTAAAATATGATCTTCTTCATAGCCACTCTCTTTCTGAAATTGGACAAGTCGAGTGCAACGACTAAGGATAAATAAAAGGCGTGTATACCCTTGCTTGGGAGTTCCCATTGGTAGTTCTTGTCGACGGTCATCGAGATTTTGAACGATGTTTTCACAATTTAACCAAAATTCATCGGCTGACATTTTTGCACACTGTCTGGCTGTAACTAACAAATCCTCTAAACCTTCCTTACATTCATGATTAGATTCTGAAGTCTTCTCAAGTAGACTCACCAAATACCCAGCAAAGACACCCAAGTCAGAATTCACCTCTTCCTTTAGTCTATCAAATTTTGACCTGACCATTAACATGATCTCCTGGAAAGAGTAATATCGAAAGTTAAATGCATCATATAATAAGATGATAGAAAGTAAGAAAACTACAAAAATAACTTTCATGAGCAGTACAACATGTATCTTACATACCTCCATGCGACCAACAGCACGTGATTTCCAAAATGGAAACGGTCGGACACCTTTAGAATTGAGTTCATGAGAGAAGCTCTTTATATCTGATGCTTTCTTTTTACGACCACTTGTTAAACGCAGAAGAGCTTGGAAACGCGGAGATTGCATTTCCTTTACAAAAGCTGCATGATAACCCTACAATAAGCACGGTTACATGAAGCTGAGCTACGTAAATCATTTATCTAAATATTATAGAAGATACCTTTAAAACTACTAATAGAATAACGCAGTCAGATGTGAGTGAGTGTGATTACCTCTGACCCCAAACAATGGGGTGAAGGGATTCTCAAAGATTTTGATTGACTCCATTGGACCTTTCTACCTAGAAATAGATATATTCCATTCAGATGTATATTTTGGCTGAAAAATGAACTTCAAATACTAAATTTTTTCTGTATAGTTTCCAAATTGGTGCTTGTTTCCAAATCAAACATTAGCATATTGAACCATACTATCTCCATCCATACTAATAACTAAGTGTACTCTATATGCTTAGATAGAAATTAAATCACGAAAATCCACCTTGTTCGATGGAAGTGGCACGAGATCGTCGAGAAGTGGAAGACAATTTAACTCGAGAATTTCCTCCATCTTTCCCTTCATTAGTAGTGGTCCCTAAATTCACAAAATCAAGAGGCAAAGGAACCGACTGCGTCCTTAGTTGATTTAGGCCAGGCATCGATTGCTCAGCAATTAATAATTTATTCCTCTCCGACTTATTCTTCACTAAATCAAGATTCTCATCTTCCTCTTCATTTCCATCAATTTTCCCACTTCCTCTACGGCTAGTGGAAATTGGCGGGATTTTTCGTAAAAAATCCTTGTGATCGGAGTTCGTTGAATTTCGTCCAGAACTTGACATTGTGAATTCAATTTCATTGGGTTCAAAATTGTTGCATCGATTAATGGAAATTGAAATTGGACAGTTAACAAGAAGAATATTAGGAAAAAATTTATTCAGATATTGGATCGAGAGATAAGGCAAGTGAGGGTAAACGTGGGTGAGTTGAGTGATGAGATATCTTCATGGAAAAGTGAGTTACAAAAACATGCTTCCCACCATCTAAACGGAAGCAATACTTTATCCCTTCTCACTATTGGAAGAAATTTCCTTCCTTAAAAGATCTCGAACACTTAAGTGGGTAAATCCAAAGGTACTAACAATCTTTGTAGACTGGGTACCTTTTCCATTGCCAGGTCCTCCTGAAAAGCAATGATATTAGGTCCAAGTTAGTACATTTCTCCACCATTTTAGTAGTATTGCAGTAAAATTATTCCAATGCCTTAGAAAGCATCACAAAGGGATATGCTATTACAGGAACTATCAAAATATAAAAACTTCAAATAACTACACATGCAAGAAAATAAATAACAGGGTATGTCTGCGAAAATTCACTTCTATGGAAGCGTGGTCCCAATCATTGAATAGAATATACTTCATAGTTCATAATAACTTCTAGGTTGAAGGAAAAAAACTAATATGTTAATGCATTATGCTGTACTACTAGAACAATAACTATTGTTCGTGATATAAGAAAATATCCTAATAATAATTTGTGGAGGTCTTTACAATATGGCACGTTGGCAAATGAAAAACTAAGAAATTGATTCCAGCTAAAGCAATGAGCATAATAAAAAAAAAATTTAACCATTAACTGTCAATTTTTACAAAGAAAATAATCTACTCAAAATAAGCCAATTGATAATACAAAATTATTTACCCAAAACAAATGTTATGGCTGGGATACTTCTAGGATGGAAAAGTCCGCCTTCTGCCTACATTAACATAAGGAGGTATCCAACATCAACACTCGATGTTTTGTGCTATCAAGAATTAGAAACCTTTTTTTCACAACCAGAAACAAAATTCATTGTGGACAAAAAGACACTTGGCCAAATTCATTGAGGACAAAGAGGAACTTGCCCAACCCTAAACCAAGATAGAGATTAAAAAAATTGTAAGTAGCAAGCTAATCAAAAGCATGTAGAAATATTAAATGGACATAATCACTGCTAGCAATGAAACAAATTAATAATTCGTTGAAGAATATGATCAAATTATTATGAGGGTCAATAGTTTGACATAACTATGCACTGCAACATAGTGAATGAAATAGTTTACAAACACATGGAAATATTAGAGATAAGTCACCTGGCTAGGGAATCTATTGTCTGTTAAACATGAAGACTGTATTTCAGTCTCCAAAGACATAAGTATTAAGATGGCTTACTTATCCCGATTCTTTCAAAGAGACTCAAAAGAATAAAATTTGAAGGTACTTGAAGCTCCAGAAGCTCTATGAAAACTTGAACTACTTTTCAAAAAGTACATTTACCAATCCAAATTTTATTAACCAACTCTAAAATTTTCACGAATAGAACATACTGGAAAAATGATCTACTAGTTACTTAAAATCCTTCCATCGACCTATTCGAAAAGGCACGCTATCGATGTTACTAGAATAATCAGAGTCTAAGTGGAAATGACCATCCAAGTCCAAAATCATAATGCAATGCTGTAAAGTGCATCAGAACACTATGGGCAATGCTATCTAGCATCAATTTATGCGGTAGTGGGATCAATGTTTCCAATTGGTTAACAGAAAAGATTACAAGCACCAAGCATTAATCCAACACGCTTGGAAATTGAAACGTGCCATCTAACCAGGTGATGATAACTAAATATGAACAGCAATATTCATTCTAAAAAACATCAAAGGATGACAATAATAGTAAATTACTCTTTCCTGTGATTCTATTACCAAAATATATGAAATGCATGATTCAAAATTTAACTCATAAATTTGGATACTAAACTTAAACTATTACCAGATTAAACACTTCGGCACTAAACGCTTGTCAAATCTTCACTACATTCACTGCTCGCATCTACTGGTAGAAAGCCTTTGATTGATGAAGAAAAGAGCTTCAACAAAAAATGATGAAATCATGAAAATAAGATGTAAGAATTGAATCAGAAAACTATGCCTAATTGAGAAGAATGGTTTCAAAATTAAGGAAACATGATGAGAAAGTGAAGACACGCGCCACCACATCTCTAATTCTTCAAGCACTTTCTATAACCAACCAAGTGTGATTAGATCCAAAAACATTAAAGAGTTTTGATTTAGAGTAGTTTAAGGAGAAGGATTTGCGCGCGATATTCCGACGGACACGTTGAACACCATGTGTATGGTGCTTTGCATGTCTTAGAATTTGACATTTGTCAAAGCTTTGAAAGCTCAAAAGGCTATTCCTAGAAAATCCGATTTTGTAGACCCCCACTCACTCACTCTCACACACACTCTCTTTCTATTTTTTCATTTTTTTTCATAATAATCTCATCTTTTTCTTTATTCTTAATATTATTTATATTTATATTATTCATATGGAGCTATCAAAAGAAAATTAAAAAATCGAGTTTATTTTATGCGAGTACTGAATTACACCAAAGTTTCAATGTAAGTATATATTAATGTATAAATTATTACTTTTTGAAACTAAATTTTTATGGAAATGTAAAATTGTGTTCGGATTAGAAGTAACTCTCACACACACGATCTCACACACACTCTTTCTATTTTTTCATTCTTTTTTTTTTCATAATCTCATCTTTTATTTATTCTTAATATTATTTATATTTATATTATTCATATGGAGCTATCAAAAGAAAAAAAAATCAAGTTTATTATATGCAAGTACGAATTACACTAGAGTTTCAATTTAAGTATATATTAATACATAAATTATTATTTTTTGAAACTAAATTTTTATGAAAATGTAAAATTGTGTTGGATTAGAAGTAATAGTTTTAAAAAATAATAAATTATCAAGGAAGAAGAAGTGGATAATACACATGAATTATAGGAAAAAGTTGTCCAATTTTTATTTTTATTTTTATTTTTAAATAAAAAGTTTTCCAATTTAGAGTACCATAAATAATCATTTTTATAAATAATTTATAATTGAGCCATATTTGACCATGACTATGAATGCGTTTATTTGAAAGAGTTCATGACATTTATTCAAAAAAAACAAAAAAGAGTTCATGACATTTCCTACATAATAATTAGTGTTTGAAAAAAAAATAAAAAATTAGTGTTTGAAAATAATAATAATAATAATAATAATAATAATAATAATAATAATAATATTCAAATTTGTTATTAGAGAGAAAATAAAATAATTAAAATGTAATGGTACTTGAACAAAAGGCTGATACAATAGTCGACATGACGTGATTCATAAACTCATAATCCGATAAAATAGGTAATGGTGTTGAAAACATTTTGTATGGCTTTGTTCTAATGCACCCGAGGGTGCCGTAATTATAGCACTCCCGGGTATTTTTTGATCACATACAACCTTCGTTGGGAAAATTGGTACTAGATCTATAACCAGCACAGCGAAATAAAGCTCCAACAACTTGGAAAAAATTTCGGTGACACTGTTTGCTTAAAGTCAATGTTTTTGGCCACCTGCATTTTATATACATCCACATGTGTAAACTATAAGTTTGTAATTGCATGACGACTATTGATAGAACAAAGAGGCATACTGGCATGGTAAGTCAAGGCACATAAGGTACTGACACGACACTATAAAGCATATGCTCTCAAGTGACATAATTTTTGTTGGCTTTATAAGATCAAAGGGGAAAATTACAGATCAACTTACAAAAGGCATATCAAAGGAGAAAGTGTTGTATTTGCATAGGGGAATGAGCTTAAAGCCTACACAATGAGGAGTAATTGATGGGAACGTAACCTAGATACTTTGGTATTCCAAGTCTAGGTTCAATATGGAAAACTAGTTGTATGAAATTCTTTTCATTCGTATGAAAATAACATACTCCCGTTCTCCAACCAACATGTTAGCACCTTATGGTGCCAACATGAGTGCGAACCCTCTCCATTCAGGGAAAGGGTGATACATGGAAAAATTGGCACCATAAGGTGCCAACTTGTTAGTAGGAGATCGCTAGGGGACAAGTATGCTACTTGTGATGATAAAGGTGAATTATTTTATAATTCTTAATGATACTAATAAAATTTATACAAGAATCATGGTATTCTAAGTATCACCTATATATATATAGGATTAATGTGGAGTTGCATTTATGAGAATTGGATGGCTGAATTCTCTAAAGCTTTTAAGCATATAGGATTCGTTCAAAACTAAAATGAACTCAGCTGTATGAATCAAAATGTATTGAGAATCAACGTGTTTGATATTTGTTGTCTAAGTGTACAAAGCATAGTACACATTTCAATATCTTCTATACACACTGAGTCATTGGTAAATGTTGGATATTGTTGGAGTTTTATATGATTAATTTTGTAGAGTATTTTGAATGTTATTGAATCCCACATAACATAAGAGAGAAAAATGTAGTGTTTATGCGTGGACTCAACACATTGTGTAGATAGATTTAATTCTACACAATTGGGCTTGCTTGATATTGTGATGATTTAACTCGAAAAATCATTTTCTATACTCTTACTTTTTTATTTTAAGTCATGTCTAATCAAGACAACCTTTCCAGATGACACAATTGTTTGGACAGAGATAATAGCAACTGCCGATTTTAGTTATAAATAAAAAAAATGATGCTGATTTTATATCTCAAAAAATTAGGCATTCATTAAATACTTTCTACACTATTCTAAAGAGAAAACCACCAAGTAGATTCGCTAGGTCCAAGAATCAAATGTTCAATTCTTGGCTATATATTGTTGAATCCTTGTTGCAGACGCTCTTTGAACTACAAAGACACGGGCTAATTTTGCTTTATGACATAGCGTATCGCTGGCCTCAATCTTTATTGAAGTCGGTTTTCTTATATTCATTTTTCTATTTATGTAGTTCATGTAATTATGAAGTTTATATACATACAACACGAGTTCTATTTCATCATTGCGTCCATTTATTGTTTCTTATACAAACTAATGGCATGCTAGTATATAAATTATTCACGGCCATATGAAGTTTTCTACACTAAAGAAGCAAAATATAAATGTACGTTTGTCTTCAACATTCACAAAAACTTATCTCCTCCATATTTCACTGAAAAAAAATTCATCAATGTAATTTGGCAGAAAATTCAATTCTTGTAATTTACTTTTGCTGTTCATTCTGATTTCTCTAGGATTTCTTACTACGACAATTGTACGAACCATTAATCTAATTTCAAATAACATTGTTATAGATTCATTGTAAAAATTATATGTGACAAAAAGGAAACAAGTCAATCTAGTCCTTAGCTTTTATCTTGCCCTCTCTTATTTTCATATATTTTCCCATTTAACTTTCATTAAAATAACCATTATCTTTTTTATTTCTCTCCTTCCCATTCATTTTTCAATTCACATTTAAGGGTTTGTTCTGTACAAATTAAAATTGATTTTAAATGTATGATAGAGAATTGACAAAAATGTAAAGTAATTATTAAATTAATATATAAAATTGAAAAAGATGACAATAGAAAGTAATTTAGTTTGATAAAATTTTAATGTGGGCGTGTTGTCGCAGCGCACCAAAGTTTGTTTTATTTCCTTACTCGGTTTCAAAACTACAAATTAATATAGAAGTGGTAAGTAAGGGTCGAATCCAAGAGGAACGATGCTTAATCTAGTTGTCTTTATCAATTAATATAGGAAAGTGGGGGTTTTGAGAATTTTGAATGAAAATCAAATGACAAAAGATAAGATCAAATAAAACAATTGAAATAAATATCTAGTTCTCGGGTTCGGTTGTGTCAACCACTTGTGTTTATCTTTCCCATGCAACGTGTTACTATTCCTTCTTCAATTTATCAACTCTCAATTAACCAAGAAGCTCTGATTAACGAATTCTTCCTTAAGTGTATTAAGTAAAAAGTAAACTCTTTAACTTAACATTTAGCTATTGGATAACCCTAAACAAGCTCTTAGGATTTAATGCAAAGCTAGTATGAAATGAACGAGAAGAATGAGTTGAATTAGATGAATAATTTCACAAGCTCGAATTAATGCATCTAAGATGATTTGTTAATAAATATGCATGATATTAATTTGCAACTGTGGATTGGAATCTAGTGACAATTACGGATCAAAAGTTTCCAATCCTAGCACATAACTTGAACTTAAAGATTAATTGATTCAATTGGCCAAAGTGAATGCAATAATCACATAAATTCAAAACGGGTTTAAATGCATAACAAATCAACAAATTGAAGTAGAGGAATAGATAAAACGTTAGTAAAGAGTTAGAAAAGATAACAATATGATAATTGAACACAACGTCCCCCTCGAACTAGATAGAAAAGTCTTAACTACTCATAATTACGGGGTTTCATACTTTTTAGCGAGTGTTCGCCTTGTATCACCACCACTGTATGATAGATTATACAAAATATAGTAAACAAGTAAATAAATACTAAGAAATAAATAGAGAAATAAAAGGGAAAAGAGAACTTAGCGAAAAATTGATCCGCCGGAATATGAAAAGCTAAAATCTTCAAGCTAAAACTAAGAACAAATGAAGAAGAAAATTTTATTGGAG
This sequence comes from Jasminum sambac, assembly GCA_018223645.1. Classification (NCBI taxonomy): domain Eukaryota; kingdom Viridiplantae; phylum Streptophyta; class Magnoliopsida; order Lamiales; family Oleaceae; genus Jasminum; species Jasminum sambac. The sequence continues at coordinate 8,825,112 of CP073645.1, read as the reverse complement.
AGAACTACTAGCTAATTCTCTTCTACTCAATTGTGCATTTCCTTCCTTACAAATGCCTCTATTTATAGGTAAAATTTCATAAGAAAACATGATAAAAAAGTGTACAACTACTCCATTATGATTCCACTAATTGGTAACCACCAAATCATGATCTTAAATTGCTCCATTAGTTCAAATATTGTATCATGGTATAGGTAAGCATCTTGGCTGAATTGTGCAATTGGAATTTCCTTTTTTTGATATTTTAGTAGAAGGTTATGAATTTTCTACCAAAACATGGCCCAAGAAATCCTCCATTCACATCACTCTCGGTTTTGCTCATTGTTTACCATGATATGATCCGAATCATTTGAAGAGGTCAACATCAAAGTTGTAGCCCTCTGAGTGTCCTTTCCAACAATATAAAGTGCAGGTCAATCCGAATTTTGCAGAAAAAGTTATGGTCAAATTACTGAATTGCGGCAGTAAATTCGAGCTGCTGATTTTTGACGCTTTGTCATTTCTCTTCAAATGGCCATAACTTTCACTAGGAAACTCCGATTTGGGATCCGACAAAAATGTGGAAATTCTATTTTGATATTCTTTGATATTGGCACAAGAAAAATTGTAAAAACAACTTTTCATAAAATTGCATCGGAGGCCCTCAATCTTTGAATTTGCTTGCATTTCGGTCCCAAGTTCGCTGCCTGCTTTTTATCCATTTTGGCTCCTTTTGATTTCTTGTGACTCTAAACACACAATAAAAGGAAAACACATAAAAATAAACATATAATACTAATAAAACACACAAATCGTAAAATAGAAGAGTTATTTAAGTGATTTTCTAGACTTATCAAACTCCCCACACTTAGCATCGTTGTTAGCCCTCGAACAACAACCATATGACACAAACAACACACTGATTTTACATGAGATAAACGATTTTAAGCGGTGAAATCAACTCTGAGATAGTGACTTGCTTATTAAACATTTTCCCAAACCATGAAAATTTTCACTTTTTCTCAAATACACAATGGCTTGTGAGTGTGTGCAATTGAGGTTATCATCCCATCACTAACTGAAACCAAATGAAAGCTTACGATGATCTATCCAAATCTGACCCAAATAGTCAAATATTTCCTTTCATCTCTCGTGATCCCACTCTTATTTTACAATGATTCCCATGGATCCTAAAAATTACTCCGTTCACCAAAAATCATCAACTGTTAGCACTGCAAAGAAAAAAAGGGCATGGCAGGTGTTTTATCGCAAATATGTCTTCAATTTAAAGAGTGTTTAGATTGAGCACTTCAAACCACTGAGAAAATTTATTTATCTAACTTCACACTTGGGTAGCTATCATATTTCTCGCGATTTTTTCTTTTTTTTTTTTTTTATGAAGAAGAAAAAGAAGAAAAAGAAGAGTTTTGCAATTTTCTTTTCAACTTTTACCCCACAGGTAGCTTTCACACTAAACCCCTTTCATTGGAGGCAGCCTTCTTCACCCATTCGAGGTGACGGCTTCACACTCTGAGGTAGGTAGCTCTTTCCTGTGGTCCCTCTCTTTTATTTCAAATATAAAAGTAAAATTCATTCTCAACATAGGTCAGTGCTTTTTCAAAACTTTTTAAACTCTGTCAATAAAAGACACATTCAAAAAAAACAGATACCATGCGATTATAACTCCACCTTGCTAACAATTGATGTTTCCAGGTTACTTTAAGCAGGACGAATGGATAGAAAAAAGAAAAGAAATAGTTAGTTTACTATGGTCTAGAAAGTTAGAAAAAAATTCAACATTTTCAACCTTTAATTTGTGTTCCAGAAAATGATAGTAAATTACCTTATAAACGTGCTCAGGTAATTTTAGCCAGCTATGCATAGAGAAGAACAGAACACAATAATTTTTTTTCTTTTTTTTTTTTCGGGATCCTGTAGTTTCAGCTAAGTCACGCAAATTAAGTTCAATCATATTCAAAAGTTGCTATCTCATGCAAAATCGTCGACACAAATTAAAATTAAAAAAAATCACACGCAGACCACAATATGCTACTCCCCCACACTTAAATTCTACATTGTCCCCAATGTAGAAATATAGAAAGCATGAAAAAGAGAAGAAATAGAAACTCCCCTATGGTAAGCAATGAGTTGTGCCGATTTGGGGATGGTGGTTGCACAAACTAGCACTTCTGAGGAATACTTCGACAATCCAAGAGTAAGAGACCTGCAATCAACATATTTACAGAACAAGAAAAACAACAACTGAAAATATTTTGGTTTTTTTTTTTGTTTTTTTTTTTTTAAGATGAAGAGAAATTTATATACAAAGTGACTTTGGGAGTTGACAACCCTCTGAACATCTTGTAGTAGTATTCACATCAAATTAATGATATGATTCCATCAAGTCTGATCCGCATGGAAACTATCTGAATCAGCATACTCTCTACAAAACAGTTTGACAACCAACCTTAATGAAAAGGTCTTCCATATCGCCACATAACACATAGATATATTTACCATTCAATAAAGAACAGCCTCACAAGAACCAACAAATGGGAGAACGTTTAGAGCAGAACGTCCAACTCAGACACTTCTCAAACGAATGAGACGTAGTTTTACATCTTCGGATGGGTGCTAATGATCACGCTCAAAAAGGCAACATCTTCCTTAGTACGTTAGATAAAAAAAATGGAGAAATAAAAACAAAAACAACGAAAATTTCAAAAGAAAGATAAAAATAAGAGAAAATGCTCGGGTTGCCTCCCAAGAAGCGCTTTTGTTTAAAGTCGTTAGCTCGATTCTAATTTTTTTTTTAAAAAAAAATTAATTAATAAAAGCAACTAAATTGGTTAACCGTTCCTCGGCAACGGCGCCAAAACCTTGGGCGCGTTTGTCGCAGCGCGCCAAAGTTTATTTTATTTCCTTACTCGGTTTCAAAACTACAAATTAATGTAGAAGTGGTAAGTAAGGGTCGAACCCAAGAGGAACGGTGCTTAATCTAGTTGTCTTTATCAATTAATATAGGAAAGTGGGGGTTTTGAGAATTTTGAATGAAAATCAAATGACAAAAGATAAGATCAAATAAAACAATTGAAATAAATATCTAGTTCTCGGGTTTGGTTGTGTCAACCACTTGTGTTTATCTTTCCCATGCAACGTGTTACTATTCCTTCTTCAATTTATCAACTCTCAATTAACCAAGAAGCTTTGATTAACGAATTCTTCCTTAAGTGTATTAAGTAAAAAGTAAACTCTTTAACTTAACATCTAGCTATTGGATAACCCTAAACAAGCTCTTAGGATTTAATGCAAAACTAGTATGAAATGAACGAAAAGAATGAGTTGAATTAGATGAATAATTTCACAAGCTCGAATTAATACATCTAAGATGATTTGTTAATAAATATGCACGATATTCATTTGCTACTGTGGATTGGAATCTAGTGACAATTACGGATCAAAAGTTTCCAATCCTAACACATAACTTGAACTTAAAGATTAATTGATTCAATTGGCCAAAGTGAATGCAATAATCACATAAATTCAAAACGGGTTTAAATGCATAACAAATCAACAAATTGAAGTAGAGGAATAGATAAAACGTTAGCAAAGAGTTAGAAAAGATAACAACATGATAATTGAACACAACGTCCCCCTCGAACTAGATAGAAAAGTCTTAACTACTCATAATTGCGGGGTTTCATACTTTTTAGCGAGTGTTTGCCTTGTATCACCACCACTATATGATAGATTATGCAAAATATAGTAAACAAGTAAATAAATGCTAAGAAATAAATAGAGAAATAAAAGGGAAAAGAGAACTTAGCGAAGAATTGATCCGCCGGAATATGAAAAGTTAAAATCTTCAAGCTAAAACTAAGAACAAATGAAGAAGAAAATTTTATTGGAGAGAACTACTAGCTAATTCTCTTCTACTCAGTTGTGCATTTCCTTCCTTACAAATGCCTCTATTTATAGGTAAAATTTCACAAGAAAATATGATAAAAAATTGTACAACTACTCCATTATGATTCCACTAATTGGTAACCACCAAATCATGATCTTAAATTGCTCCATTAGTTCAAATATTGTATCATGGTATAGGTAAGCATCTTGGCTGAATTGTGCAATTGGAATTTCTTTTTTTTGATATTTTAGTAGAAAGTTATGAATCTTCTACCAAAACATGGCCCAAGAAATCCTCCATTCACATCACTCTCGGTTTTGCCCATTTTTGACCATGATATGATCCGAATCATTTGAAGAGTTCAACATCAAAGTTGTCGCCCTCTGAGTTTCCTTTCCAACAATATAAAGTGCAGGTCAATCCGAATTTTGTAGCAAAAGTTATGGTCAAATTACTGAACTGCGGCAGTAAATTCGAGCTGCTGATTTTGACGCTTTGTCATTTCTCTTCAAATGGCCATAACTTTCACTAGGAAACTCCGATTTGGGATCCGACAAAAATGTGGAAATCCTCTTTTGATATTCTTTGATATTGGCACAAGAAAAAGTGTAAAAACAACTTTTCATAAAATTGCATCGGAGGCCCTCCATCTTTGAATTTGCTTGCATTTCGGTCTCAAATTCCGTTTTCACTCCGTTTTTATCCATTTTGGCTCCTTTTGATTTCTTGTGACTCTAAACACATAATAAAAGGAAAACACATAAAAATAAACATATAATACTAATAAAACACACAAATACGTAAAATAGAAGAGTTATTTAAGTGCTTTTCTAGCACTTATCATAATGTGCATATGGAATTCGAACCTCGAATCTTGAATCTTCTTGAGTTGAACCCTTACCCATTGGCCAACCTAATCTTAAAGTAAAATGGGTAAACAGAGGTAACTTAGGCCTTGTTCTTCATATAATAATTTTTCACTAAGGACCTATTCTTTTGAAGGTTTTTGGGGAATATGTGAATTTATTTGAATGACACGTTAGATGTATAGTTGAAAATTTAGGAAAATATATTAAAAATTATAAAATAATTATATAAGCATTTGAAAATGATAAGAGATAAAAAGTTAGTGGAAATTGATGGTGTATAGAACAAGCCCTAAATTCCACCAACTTTCTCCCTCATATTATTTTCAATCGCTTCTACAATTACTTTATATTTCTTAATATATTTTCCTAAATTTTCTATCACAAAAACAGAATTCGAATAAATCAGTAACATCTTCCAAAAATAAAAAAGAACAAGGCCTCAAAGCATCTCTATTGGAGATGTGAATTGGGGAGGTGTTATGGAGAATAGAGATAAAGATAAGATGATTATTTAAATTGAAAAAATAATAAATGATATCTAGTGAAAAAGAAAAGGAAAAGTGAAAAAGTATGAGAGATATAAAAAATTAAAAAATAATAATAAAATAATAGTAGAGGATGTGAAGGTGGACGTGGAAATATAAAAGGGGTACGAGAATTTAAGGTGAAAAAGTGAGAAAAAGTGGGAAAAATATGAAAAGTGAGAAAAGGAGAAAAAATATGGGATCTACAATTTTTTTGTGTATCTCTCTCTTGTCCACGTAGGATACCCAATTGAAATTGCAGTGGAGATGCCCTTAAAATTAAAAAAATAAATTTCGAACTTGTTTGATCCACAATAACATTAAAAAAAAAATCTCCAATTTCTCCCGTTTCATTTTCAACCGCACACAATTAGTTTATATTTTTTAATATAGTCCATGCATCCCATTTTGATAGGCTTGATTTCTTTTTTCGTCGATTTCAAAATAGAGGCTATTTTCATTATTAGTATAAATTTAACTTCTTTATTTCTTAATCTACCCCTATTTATTATACATGATTATTAATAAAAATAAATTATTATATTTAATATAGGGGTATAATGAGAAATAGATAAATAAAATTTATCTTTTTAATTTTAAATTCAAACCATACCTATTAAAATGAGACAAAAGAAATAACATTTTTTGTTTTTGACAGCTCCATCATTACGCAATTCGAGTAAATAAAATTCATGCCCAACAAACAATTAACAACAACGCCTTGATTTCATTTGGTCATGTTATAAAAGTATAGAAACAATAGAGAGAATTTAGAGAGAATGAATTCTAAGGAATTCTCAGGAATCAATTTCACGGAAATCAGTTTCATTTATAGGAAAGCTTCGAATGGTACAAACTAGTAATTACATAATTTCATCACGGGTATAATAGTCATTCACATATAATAATTACATCTTTTACCAAATTATTCCTCCACTAAATTATTCCTCCACCAAATTATTCCTCATAATTCATAACCACCAAATTATTCTCAATTATTCATAACACTTGAATGACTATTAATACAAATGTCTTCTGGACTTGTTTGGAGAAAAACCCAGTGGGAAAAAAAAACTTCCAAACCGATTGCAGGATAGCTTGGAGTGGTTATATACTGCTTCATCAAAACATTGCTCCCCCTGATGTCTTCCAGCGGTATAGGAGTATTCATGTCTTTGTCGCTCGTTAAAACCTTGTCAAGAAAACCCATGGGGAAAAAACTTGATCAAGGAAAGAGTCACAATTGCCCGCTTGATTTCATATCTTGAGAAGCCGATATCTTTACTTACGGTAAATGATTTCAATATCATCATCGTTTGGATCTAAAGCATTAGCTCCATTATAACTTGATCCAATAGATACAGCGTATCAATTTCTCCTATCGCTTCAATATACCATGAATATGCCTCGTAAAACCTTATTAGGAAAAACCCGATGGGAAAAACCTAATGAAGAAAAAGAGTACATTATTCATGTGAATACGCTTTAAAGTTGCCTCATTAAAAACCTTGCTAGAAAACCCAAATGGGATAAACCTCGATCGAGGAAAAAGAGTGCAATCGTATTTTATACAAGTATCACTGCAAACATTTCAAAATCTTTCATACATTTGTATGAGTATCATATACATTGGTTTTATACTCTTTGTTCATTTAGAGTGCATCAATTTTCTTACACAACTACAAAACATTCACCATGAACACATGTCTCCAAATACACAATTTAAAGCATATAAATTCATTGTAAAAACATGTAAACATATAAGTAAACCTTCATAACTAACTAACATTTAAAATATATCATTTAACATTTAATACTCACTTAATAGGTTATTTCATTCCCGAGGGCTTAGTTCACCCTTTAGGGTACTCATAAACACGGGTTTAGCTCATCAGATCCTTTAATTTCCTTTTCAAGACTACTACACCTTTATCGAATTTAACTTTTATGAGCATGCAACATATAATGACCACCATGCTTATCTTTAAACTTGAGCATTAGTCATCATCATCTCATCATCTCATAAGTTAAGGATTTCACATTCACCATTTATCATCTTCAATATATCTCAATATTTTCATTATCATTGATCATATGTAGCGCTACATTTTCATATATCGTGTCGACACTTTTCAATTTCATTTCTTTCCCATATCGACATAACTTATCGAGATATCTCATTATCAATCCTCTTGTAGGATTACAATATAGTTATGTCTATATACTCTTCAAGAGCATATGCCTCCGTTATTAAGACCATCTTTTATAATTTGCTTTGATATATATGTTTGGGGAAATCTCATAATATCAACGCTTCAGCGTGCTAACTTATCAAAGCATCTTAATCGATATATGTGATTGTTCATAGCATCTTTATGCATCTTTGAACTTCAAGTTCATATTTTAATTGTGAGGATATAACATGATGCATTTCACATATCATTTTCAACCTTTAATACTCTCCCTCATGTTTGAAAATTTAGAACACTGTAACTCATACAGTTGGTATGATTTTAATCATATATGTTCTCATCATTCAAATCCTTAATATAGAATTCTAGACCGTTTGCATTCTATTCTCGATATCGGCAATTTATTTGAGGACTTTAAATAATTTGCCTATATAATATCCCACTTGTATGCATACTCAAATCCTTGTGGATTTCGTAAATTTTAATCATATATACATATGACTATCTAGTGGATCCATATCATAATATCTAGTAGTCCATGGAGGATGAGTGGGCCCATGGTTATTTCTCATCCTTTATTCCGGATATATTTGGGATTTATTCCCAATATTGGCTAGTAATGATTTCATCATTTATGAGAACAATCATTGAAGAATTCTTTAATTTTTCACTTGAAATATTGATTTCAATAATTATTTAAACCGGGATGGTCAGTCGGTTTGCAGCAGTATTATTGAACTTCTAGTTGAAAGAAATTCTTACATCGATTTCACTAGTATGCAGTATAGTGCTCAACATGATTTATCATAGAAATAATTCACGACATATTCCATCATCTTTTGGTGACATTATTGTCTACTACTTGTTCAAACTGAGATTCTGACTCATCGATCACATCCGACTATTATTTAATTCAAATCGAGCTCTTACGCTTTATTTAAAATCGAGTCTTATTTCATCTGGGTCGTATTATTCTATAAATAAATCATCAAAATTATTGCAAAATTCATCCTAACAAGGGTCTATACATTATAATGGATCATATGCTCTCAAATCTTGAAAATACTATCCATCACTACCGATCAAAATCCTAAAAAGGATTTATCGATGTAAAGGCTGAAAGATTAGATGCTAATGAATAAGGGTATCCTACAAGATATCCACAGATACTTGATTGAAGCAAAGGTTCGATTATCCTGGTGAGGTTTCAATTCCTTCTAAATACATGCCTGGTAAGGGTAAAAGTAGTTTTTCAAAGAAACGGAGAGCAAAAGATTAGGAGGATGCTACAAGTGTGCTCGGTGGACATGTGATACCGATGTAAATCAAGGGTACTTGTCCGGAAATCGAGAAGATAAAATAGCATTCATTAAGGATGGATTGAGTAAGGAGCCTTTGGATGATATTCAAGGGCTCTTGAGACACATCCTGGTGGACACGTGCAAAGGTGAGCTAATGGCCTTATGGGCCAAATTCAAAAGATCAACAAACGCTGATCTTGAAAAACTTACTTTAGAAGATCCTTTGTAAATTTAGTAGAAAAATTTAGCATAATGATTTTCCCATATTTATGTAAGAAAGCTCGGTGTAATAACAAAGATCAATATATTTCTTTTATTTGTAAATATCGTTTTTTCAATTTTAAAGATATATATTATTTTCAATCATGACAACTATATATCATATCACTAAAGAAAAATTTACTGCATTTTTCTCTTTCATATTTGTCAAAAAGTAAATAGTGCACTCAATTATTGGTTTTAAAATTTTTTCTTTAAATAGAGGGGATTCATATATCTCTCATGTTGAAAATATAGTGCAAAAAGAGAGATAGGAGTAGAGATGGATGTGGAGATTTAGAATCATCTCATACAAGTCGCTTCACTACCCATATTAAAACCGTATGTATTCTTGGTGGATCTAATCGTAAGCCATATCCAATATGGATATGGCAAACCAACTCATAAAGAGTTAGGGAGACAAGAAATCAATATATATAATATAACCAACAAACAAACTTTTAGCTAGACTTATAATGTTGCACAATCATGGGGAATAAGAGTTTAGCGTAATACCTTTCCATCTAGTTGGATCTAATACTAATTGGAGCTAGTTCTACCATGGGTCCAAGCAGGTTGAGTATGGCATGATCCATCCACAAGCTTGCATGATGTATATGATGAATAATGGTGATGCTTTCATTGTCCTTCCAGGTGGCTACAACACAATGGAGGAAATATTCAATATAGCCTCGTTGTACAGTGGAACTTTCATGTCAAACCAATAGGTTTGTTGAATATTAATAATTTCTTTTGATGGCTTACTACGCTTTCTAGATCGGGTGTAAATAATAAGTTTATCTCATTCACGAGAAAAATACTTATCTCTTGCTTAGTAAATGATGAACTACTCATCAAATTTCATGCATATGTTCAAGAACTGTGGGAAGTCCGTCAGTCCTGAACCGTGGTGTCAGCGAAAAAGAAATTCGGATCCTTTAAATATTTCATTATGAATCCTAATGTTGATGGTAAGGTGAAATTACGAGATTTATACTCTCGAGACGCATCCCTCATTTATGGATTCAAGATGTATATTCTTTGCATTTCTATATTTTCGAATGTTTAATGCCATCTTTGATATTCTCAATATATTCCACTTAGTTTTGTACTTTTCCTGAGTAATAATAATAATATCATATTGGCTTTATTCAAATACATATCTAGTGATTTTGCTTCTTCAAGCATTTTATTCTCATATTAATACAATCTCATATCATCGATGAGATTACTTCATATAAGCTTTCCATGATATATTTTCTTTGATTTATCAACATGGGATCTATTCAGATTTTACTTTCGCCTATTTGTCCAATGGTAACTTCAAGTACCACTTGCTTTCAATTTTCTCCATTCATATTATGATATATGGAGAAGTAATTTTATTCTCATCGTCTACTTCTTGAGTATGATTAGAATATTTGATCAACTACTTCTTACAGGTAAGATTAGTTATAACCAATCGCAGTAGTATAACCCACCACATTGGAAATATGCACACCAATCGTGTGGTATTACACCACATTGAAATATACTCAAACTATAAAGTGCATAAATTTAAATTGGCAGAAATTAAATTTCCTCCAATAGGTGGTCGAACCTACCTTATGGGAATTATTGCAATAAATATAAATCTACGGAATTTAAATAGCAGAGAATTAAAATTGCATAATATTTAACTACTTCTTGGGAGTAGGATGCCAGTAGGCGTATTACCCATCACTTAGCATATAAAGTGCAGAGAAATATATAAAACCTTCCGTTTAGTGACGGTTTGAACCCATCATCAAGAGTGTATTCACGATAATTAAATCGATAAATAAAGTCACGAAATTAAATATTGACGCTTCTATTTAGAGCAAATTTGTTTCTTCTAGAACAAATACTCATTACTTCTACAAGAGCACACTTATCCTTCAGAATAAATCATTATTATGTAATTGAACTCTTCTTGGGAGTTACATTAATATTCGATCTTTTAACTCAAATGACTTCAAGCCATTTTATATAATCAATGGATTTAGAATTTCTTCATGAATATTCTATCCATTCTTCAATTGTCGTCAAAATTAGGTCGGTTTTACCTAAGGGTAAGAAATTGTCCATTCAATTATAAAGGTAAAATTGTCAAAAATATTTTATCAATATTTTACGACAAAAATTATCTCCTTTCTACTTCAATTTATCAATATCAAAATATTCAATGACTATTTTGTAACTTTTCAAGTTGGTGTCTTGATTTGTAAATTTTGAAAGTTTGATAATAACTATTTCAAAGCAGTTATTACACTATCAACGTTTGTGTACAAATCGAAGCTCGTTAAATCGGTATAATGGAGTTCTAGAAAATTTGATTTTGATAATGTATCTTCATATATCCGATAAAACGAATGTTATAGTTTAATATATTATTATATTATAAAATCATATGATTTACCTTTTCCCTTTCTTACAATTATTCCAATGGATTTGCATTTACTCAATCCATTTCATTGATCTAAAATTCTTTTCGACTCCATTCTTCCACGATTTTGGAATTTGGTACATCTCCAAGCAAAGGTTGTGTAGAATGAGGAATTGTGGGAGAAAGAAAAGGAATTTTCGATATATTGAAAAGAGAGAGTTATTTGGATTGATGAGATGAATGAATTAGTAATAATGCAGAAATCTGGCCGACATGTACATCATCTATAAGATTTAATCGTAGTAAAGATACTTCTTTCATATTACTCAGAAATTTGAGACTGTGATAACGTGTTATAAAAATATAGAAACAATAGATAGAATTTAGAGAATGAGATTAAGAGTCTAATCAATTCGTTAATACTGAAGCCCCTATTTATATGGAAAGCTTGAATGACATAACCGTAATTACATAATTTACTGAGGGTATAATAATATTCACATATAATAATTACATCTTTTACCAAATTATTCCTCCACTAAATTATTCCTCTATCAAATTATTCCTCATAATTCATAACCACCAAATTATTCTCAATTATTCATAACAGGTCCTATTTGGAAAATATTCGAGTGACTCGTTGTTCTTCGTTTTCTCCCTGTGCAACGGTGCAAATACAGCCTCCCCATTTGTGTTGAGCTAAAATTCAAAAGTATTTTTCACCATGAAAAGCTTAATCCGCAGATCTGCGGCGTATTTCAGCGACGAACTTCGTTGTCTTCACACCTCCACAGCTCCATTTATCAGAGAAACCGGTCTGTATGGGTTCGACCACTTGAAAACTGCCAGAGGATTTCAAAGAATGGTCGACGATGCTATTGAGCGGTAACACACTTAGTAAATTGTCTATGATTTATTTACTTATTTTCTTTTTAATGTTATTATAGCATTTACATAGACTCTAAAGTTGTTCTCAATGTTATGTTTCTAGGTCTAATGAACTCCTGAATTGTATTTCTGGGATGCCTTCAGGTCCTGAAATTATCAAAGCCATGGATGAAATATCAAATGAAGTACGTTTGTCTTTATCGTTTTGATTGCATCAGAATCCGGATACATAGATGAAATATATGTATAGCTTAATCACATAGAGCCTTCATCGTAGAATAAAGAACATTCATTTTAATAGAATTAGAAAGTTCAGTATAGGAAATATAATATTATGGAAGCACAATTGACATCTTTTTTCATCAGTAATTGGGGTGATCTCTGTGATTTTCTGTTCTCATTCTGGAATATTGATCATTGTATATATTTAACACAAGTCGTCTGTGTGTGGACCAGACAAACTAGAGGATAGAGATAATCTTGTTAGAATATTGGTACTGGTTTGGTTTGGAAACTGCGATAATCCCAACCCAACGAGAGATTTTATAATTTCCAAATAAGTGGCTGGCCTTTCAGTGATAAAAAAATGATGGAATTGTTTGATTATTGGTAGGTTTGCACGGTTATTGACTCTGCAGAATTGTGTAGGCACACACATCCTGATAGGTGAGTGCTGCTGCATTGATGCGAAATACATGCATTTGCAAGTTCTATTTGATTACTGTATTTTTAGCTTTACCTTTTTTTCTCAGGGAATTTGTTGAGGAGGCAAGCAAGGCATCTCTACGCATAAATGATTATCTACATGTGAGGTGACCACCGACCAGTGGTTTCTTTGTCCTTTGTCTACTTAGTGACTATATTTAGAATTTCACAGCATACCTGGTAAATTATCATCGGCAACAAAACCACTGACTCTCCAAACTAAACAGCATCTGTCCTAACACTACAACATTTCTTGATTTTGTGTCTGAACAACACAACATTGGCACTCTAAATCACACAGAACCTACTGTTATTGCTCTAGGAAGGATCTAAAACTGTTTCATGCTGAAACCAATTGTAGTTAAATACACTGCAAAGTGCAGGGTGTAATACTTGACGGATTGTGGAATTATCTTTCTAGTCCAATTGGGTCAAGAAGAATTACATGCTTTTTATTTTGAACTATGGAATGAAGTATTAAAATTTTTTTCCCTGTATGGAACCATGGTTATGAGAGATTCTAGATAAGAAAGTTTATTTTGTAAGAACAGGACCTGGTGTCAGGGAATACTGTCCATAAGGAAATGGACTATGACAGAGTTCCGCTTGTTTGTTTTAACATCTACTCTACTCTTAGAGTAACTTTTTAATGCGGTGCTAGCAACTTTATAACTATCTCTGCGTCTCCCAGAATGTTTAATTTCGTGCTCCTACTTTGCTTGTTATTAATGTACTCCAACCAATGTTTTGCTTTTGATCATTGATTAATATGTTGCTTCTGGTTTTCAGTATCTTAATTCGAATCACACTTTGTATCATGCGGTGGTAAAAGCTGAGAAGGATCGCCATTTGCTTACTGAAGAAGCTCGAAGGGCTGCCTGTTATCTGCGTATTGACATGGAGAAGGGTGGCATTCATCTCAGCCCTGGTAATAATACATTTCCCAACTAATTGAATTATCTTTGTCTGTTGCCCAAGACTCAGGTTGAAGACCCTTGTTTTCTTGACAGAAAAACTGGATAGAGTTAATCAATTATGCATAGAGATTGTCCAGCTGTGCAGAGAGTATGTTCCTTTTGTTCTTTCTCAATTTTTTTCTTTCTCAACTTTTCTCGCTCCTCTGTAACTTTTATGCTGCTAGTGCAAGTTATTATAGGAACTAATCAAGGTTGCACTTTCATGAAGTTCATCTAACGTCCCTATACATAAGCATGAACCATAGATTTACTGTACTTGGATGGTAAAATATTCGAATTACAAAGATATTTAGCTTTTTTACGTCCCAACATAATGAGAAATAGAGGAATTGCTAGAACAATCATCTTGCTTTAGTGATATTAGTATACTTTTTCTGATTACACTATGTTATTTTGCTTTATTGTTGCTGTATGGCCTTCTATTTCTGGTTAGAAGAGAATAGACTTGACAGTTCCTGAGTCACTATATCCTTGCTTGCTGCCAACGACGAAGAGGTTACTTATTCATCGTTTATTTTCCCTATTAAAACTCTTGTAGAAATCTGTTATTCATCTCATTTTTATTATGTTTTTTTTTTTTCCAGCAAACCTTTATCGATATCTCTAATAGCTTCCATAATTGTATGTGCCATCGCCATCTATCTGCACATGCAGTAGCAATACTTGATAAATTCTGGATAGTGGAGTGTGTGTATATATATATATATATATTTTATAGAAATCGAGACGTAAATAATTTTATTGCATTTATTAGTGCGTTCATCTTTACTTCACTTTGAAATGATAGTATTCTGACACTCGGATTAGGAGCTAGAATACATGTCTGAACCCTACCTCTGATTCTCCATTGTTGGTTATTATGTACCTGAAGCCTTGCCAAACGGAGCCTGGCTATGAGGTTCAGAAGCTGCAATCAATATTTGACATCTCCCTCTTGTTCACTTGTTCTATTTTATATGTATTTAGTTAGCTAGTTGAAAATTTAACTGGCTCAATAGGTTCTTCACTTTTGTGACCCTGCTACTGATGGTACTTTTGGGACATCTATTTATATTAGGTCAATACATTCAGAAGGATCTTTATATGCTACTGGAGGCAAATGTGCAAATTCATTTTTCATTGTAGTTGATCTATTTCTCTTTTGCTGTCATTGTTTCATCTGTATCTAAATATTTTGATGGCAATTGATTGGCTAATTGTTTATGAAAATAATTTGCTTCCTCTTTTTATCCTTACCAGGTTCAATGAAAATATCATTAATGACCCTGGTCACATGGATGTATTCCCAGCATCGCGTTTACCAAAAAACTTGCACCATCTTGCCAAGCCCATCTATCATCCATCAGAAGCATTGAGGGTATCAAAAAGAGTGCCTGCTGGTGATAAAGTAGAGAAAGGGTTTCGTTTAGTAACGGAACCTGATGCCTTGTGTTCTATTTTGCAGTTATCTTCGGATGCTGAGGTAGCTTCTTGTACAAGTTGGATGTTATTTGTCTTCGATAGAAAATTTCACCTGTAAAAGATTATTTATGTTTTTGCCTTTGGACCAAGCAAAATTGAGTTTACGACAGATCTGTACCACAAATGGTTCAACAATGAGACACATGGTTTAAAAACCCACCTTGAGGCTTGAGGCGCTGATTGGGAGCAGTTTTTGATGTCTCCGTCTCAAAGTAGCAGGCTCATGGTCTACAAAATATAAAAATTCTAATGGACTCACCTTAAGAATAGCTCATTTACCATTAAAAACATTTGAAACCTATGTTTCTCACCAACCACCTCTGTGAATATCCCACTGCCTTCTCCAATTAAAATAATTCGTTATAGATGTTTCTGTTGTTTGCTTGCAAAATTTTTATCGTTCAATTATGGTTTTTATGGTGTATTATGTGTGTGTGTGTGTGTTGTTGCTTTTTTGTTTTGGTTGGTTGACGGTGAGGCTTATGCCTCAAAACGTCCAGGAGAGGAAAATGCCATCAGCATTTTCCATTTGATATAAATGCTGGTGATACATAGTGTTACGATATTTGACTACTTGTATATTAGTTGTAATTAGAGCTTTAGTTGTAATTAGAGCCCATATACTATTAGTTATTATTTAGGCCCATTAATTAGGCCCATTGTACATTAGGGTTTTGAGTTGTGTATGTTGTAACTCTATTTAAAGAGGTTAATATCTCAATGAAGAGCATCGAATTAAATTGAATCTATATCAGAGACAGGTTCTAGGAATTGATCGATTTTACGATCGTGCATTGTTCATCAGATTCTTGTTCATCGCCAGCCTTGTTTGTTCATCCGAATCTTGTTTCATCAGCGCCTTTGTTCATCAGATCTTGTTCATCGCGCCTCATTCGAATCTTGTTCATCGCGCCTTTATTCATCGATCTTATTCGCCATATTTTTCGATTTCACATAAATGGGTGAAGACAAGATTTCGATTGTTCGTTTTAACGGGAAGAATTATAGTATTTGGGAATTTCAATTCTCAATGTATGTTAAAGGAAAAAGATTTATGGGGTCACTTAGATGGTACTACGAAGGCTCCTACAGATCCTAAGGGCGTGCTCGATGGGTGATTAAGAGATGCCTGATTATAACTTGCAGTTGCTTGGTTCAATTGAACCATATATGATAAATGATCTGCGACCTTTTGCAGCGCAAAGGAGATGTGGGATTATATTCGGCGTCTATTATCGGGATATCTTGCTAGAAAATATCGGTTGGAGTTAGATATTTCTAATTATCGACAAGGCAATCTCACTTATTGGCGATTTTATTACGGATTCGGAATCTTTGGAGTGAATATTAAGAATTGTTTCTATGTGATTCCACGAGGAAACATTAGAATCTTTAAAGAAAATTCATGATAGCGGCAGAGGGACCAATTTACGATGAAGCTTGCGAGTTTGAAGCGCACGTGGTGGGTTAATTAATCGCCATCCTATACGTCCTTAGACACTTGTTTAAGTGCACTATTGCGTGAAGAACGGCGTTTAGCAACTTCGGTCGATCTTAATCAAGACTACCCTTTGAGGTGATGAATGTGTTGCTTATCTTTGCTCAAGCCAAAGGAAAAAGCGATGTCGGATACAATGCTATCACGTAAGGAGTTTGGGCACATTGCGACAATGCACTAAGAGTTACGTAATTCTTGTAAGAAGAGGGCATCTCATCAAGATTGTCGAATCCGGCCTCAAAATAGACAAGGGCAAAGTTCTAATTACGTTCAGTTGATCTAATCTTGCGCGGATGTTACTCTTGCGCATGTGACGACTGTTCCACCATTTGTCCATCTCCTTTGACTCGAAAATGGTCAGGATGATTGTCTACGCCTTTATACGCTTTTAGTATCGAGTCACGAATCATTCTCGTACTTCCCTTGGTTAGTTGATTGCGACTTGAGTCATATAATGACGGAAATCCACGCTTTATTTTGCGTGATATTCGTAAGTATCTGGTGTCGGCATATTCAAATAGCAAATGGTAATACTATTCCTATTCTTTGCTATCGGGTCTCTTGGGAATACCTTTGATAATGTCCTCGTTTAAGCCCACGATTATCTTCAAATTTAATTTACGTTGGACAATTGGTGGATAATAATTGCAAAATTCACTTTGATCGTAATGGTTGTTGTGCGAAAGGATCAAACATCGGAAGGTGATCATGAAGGGGCCTAAAGTTGGGACGTCTGTTTCCTCTTCAATTCTCCATTTCTAATTCGATTCCAATTGATTAATTACGGTTTTTAATTCAATAGGTTGTTAACATTTATTGCTTAATAGTGATGTTTGGCATAAGAAATTAGGCCATCCCAATCAAGTTGTTTTATCTCATCTTGTCAAAAGCGGTCAATTGGGCAATAAAATTTCATTTTACGATATATATTCTGGATTGCACTACTTGTAAGTTGGGTAAAAGTAAATGTTTACCATTTCCTTCTCATAATTAGTGCTGTACGCATGTTTTGAGATTGTGCATCACGATGTTTGGGGTATTAGTCTGTTATTTCACATGCTCAATATAAGTATTTTGTGACTTTTATTGATGATTATAGTCGTTTCACTTGGATATATTTTCTCACGATCTAAATCAAAGTGTTCTCCAAATTTCGAAATTTCTTGCACTTGTTCAAACTCAATTTTACGCTCAGTTAAGATCTTACGATGCGATTCGAGAATACATGTCTGTCGAGTTTCACAATTTTCTCGTCTATGGGTATTTTGTCTCAGCGATCTTGTCCATATTCTCCACAACAAAATGGAGTAGCGAGGCGTAGAATCGACACCTCTTAGATGTAGTTCGTGCTCTCATGATCGAATCATCTGTTCCTTCGTTTTGAATTGAGCGTTGTCTACATCGGTCTATCGATTAATCGGTTGCCTTCTCAAGTTCTTCAATTTGACTCTCCATATTATCGTTTGTTAAATCGTGTCATTTCGACTATAATTCTCTTCGTATTTTTGGTTGTGTCACATTTTTGTTCACTTACCTCCTCTGAGCGAAACAAACTCCTTGCTCAAGCTGACAGTGCGCTTTTCTCGAATCTGATTACTTCTAAAGGGATATATATGTTATGATTCATTTGCTAATAAACTTAGCATCTCTCGTAATGTTATTTTCTTTGAAACTGGTATTTCTTCAGTCCTCTATTCCCCACCGCCATATGAGATTACTTCCCTTCCCTCGTTTGATCATGATACTTCTACAGTGATCGTTGGAAAGGAATAGTGTATCAAAGAGCGTCCTCCTCGTACCAAGTTCGCGCCCTTCGGATCTGAACCGATGTACGATTCGTTCACATGCACCACGGAGGGCGACTTGGTATATCCGAACCACTTAGGATCGGTATGGATTCTCTCATCTTGCTAATCAGGCTACTACGGATACTCTTATTCTAAGTCTTATTCACGATGGTGGTGAGCTTTGGGCTGACAAAGCTATGAAAGGCGAACTTGAGCGTACACGGAGAATCACAGGATATAGTCCTGTGTACGAAGGAGTCAAACTCATCGGTTGTAAGTGGGTGTATACGGTCAAACTCGTTCTGATGGAACTATTGATAGATATAAAGCTCGGTTGGTGGCACTTGGCAATTGCCAAGAATATGGACTTGATTATGAAGAGACTTTTGCTCGGTTGCTAAGATGATTTCTGATTCGGAATTGTTTTGGCCATTTCTGCTTCCAAAGGTTGGTCATTGCATCGGATGGATGTAAAGAATGCCTTCTTACATGGGGATCTAAAGGAAGGGTTTATATGGTCCCACTGGGCTATTTCTTACTGTCAGTGAAGTTTGTCGCTTAAAGCGCTCTATATCTGGTTAAACAGGGCACCAGTGCTTGGTTTGAGAAATTCGTGCTACACTTCTCGGTTTCACTTCACTGAGTCAATATGAGTTCCTCTCTTTTTCTCAAGAAGACTCCTCACAGGGATAGTCTTGCTCTTAGTTTATGTGGATGACATTGTCATTCACAGGATCGATGTTCAAACAATTAGCAAACTCCGGCATCTTGATCCTCTTTCACATGAAAGATCTTGGCTCCCTTGATGCTCTTGGTCTTGAAGTTCATTCGTCTTCCTTTGGTATTCTCTGCATCAACACAAATACACCCAAGATATTCTCACTTTGGTGGTCTCGGTCTGCAGGAATCTGTTCTTACACCAATGGAAGTGAATTTGAAACTTTGTCAAGAAGATGGTGGTGTTGCAGATCCCTTGTTATATCGACAACTTGGGGAGTTTGAATTATTTGACTATCACGTGACTTTGATATTTCTTTTCGCAGATTCGACAAGTCGATCAATTTATGAAGGCCCTCGGCATTCTCATTTAGCGTTGTTACCGTAGTATTCTTCGTTATCTTAAGGGTACCGGCGTGGGTTATTTTCCTAAGATGAATCCATTACGATTGGTGGGTTATAGTGATGCCGATTGGTGGTTTACATGTTAGAGATCTGGCGTCGGTCTATTACGGGGATGGTGTATATTTACGGGGATGCTCTCATCTCTTGGAAAAGTAAGAAAACAAGATCGGGTTTCTAAATCCTCTACGAATCAGTACTGAGTGCCATGTCCTTAACTTTGTTCGAGATTGTGTGGCTTCGTGGTTTGTTAAGCGAGCTTGGTATTCCTCAATCTTCTTCCACTCCACTACATGCCGACAACACTAGTGCCATTCAAATTGCGAGAGAATCTGTTTTCCATGGCGTACAAAACATATTGAGGTTGATTGTCATTCTATCCGTGAAGCATTTGATCACCATGTGATCAATCTTCCTCACATCTGCGAATTTACAAACAGCGGTGATGTATTCACCCAGCATTATCTCGTGGCGTCATCAGGTTCTTAGTGGGCAAATTGATGCTTTCGGACCCTCGCATCAATTTGAGGGGATGTTACGATATTTGACTACTTGTATATTAGTTGTAATTAGAGCTTTAGTTGTAATTAGAGCCCATATACTATTAGTTATTATTTAGGCCCATTAATTAGGCCCATTGTACATTAGGGTTTTGAGTTGTGTATGTTGTAACTCTATTTAAAGAGGTTGATATCTCAATGAAGAGCATCGAATTAAATTGAATCTATTTAGTTTGACACATAGTTATATTTCCATTTGATATAAATTGTGAGGAGATGGAATTTGGTTGCAGGGATTTAAAAAATTCTTTGTTAGTGTTATTTATACTCCCGTCGGAACTGATTTAGACTTCCCATTTGTATGACTGCAAGTGAATGTTTCTATTTGCCTTTTTGATGTTCTGTCCACAAGTGACCTTTCCATCTGGTATTTACTTCCAGAAGTACTTTTACTTAAAGTATATTGTGCGACTAATTAGGATTCTTGGTCTTTAATCTTGAGATGAAAGTGGAAAATTATGGCTTAACTTTTTAAATCTAGTCTAGAACTTTGTGCCAATTCAAATTAGGAGTATGGTATACTTATAACGTGATCAGCTGAATATGCCTGCATGCAGGATTTTATTTCCTGTAGCTGAGGAGCTAATGAGAACATCTGATTTTTCAGATAGCATCTTTTATGTTTTTATGTTAATCTTATTCAGGTTAGAAAGCTGGCTTATATAACAGGAAACTCCGTGCCCCAGGCAAACTTGGTGGTCCTCGATAAGCTCATTGCAGCTCGTCACGAGTTTGCTGAGGTTAGTATGCCACATTTGTCTTGAAAATGGTAGTACCATTCATATTTATTTTTGATTTTCATATCATAGACAGAGAGTACATTAATGTAGATGATATGTTTCATTATGTGCATTGTGATTTAATATAGTACATTGACTGTAATGAAATTGACTCTGAGCATGTTTGACAAAGCCTAAAAATTAATCACTTTTTCTTACATCCATTTCAACCACATATCCAAAAGGAGGAGAACGGAAAAAGGGAAAAAAGGAATCTAGGAAAAAACTTCATCAAACTAGCTCAAATAAACTTTTACTCAAAACTATAATGAATTGTTTGATTGTATGGGTCTTATTGATGCACACAATTCAGACATATCGTATGGATAAAACAAGCATGAAAAGGATTTCAAAACTGAACCTGTAATGTCCTAGTCCACCGGACTATGGCATGATATTATCACATTTGAGCCTAGTCCATGTTGTCAAATAACTAGAGATTTGGAAAAACTGTCAAAGAACTTGTTTATTCCTTGCAGGAATTTTCATTATATATAGATCTTTGCCCTAATGCTATACAAGGAAAAGAGCTATACAAGGAAAGAACTATACAAGGAAACAATAAATCAAGGGATTTCCTAACATCTATTGTATAATTCCTGAAAATTATCATCTAAATATGGATAAGAATATTCTACAATCTGTACAAATAATACTAATAAATAAATAACTTTAAACACGTGGCAATTTAAACTTCTTGCGTCAACATCCCCCCTCAAATTGATGCTGGTAAATCGACTAGCAACACTTTGCCAACTAGAAATTGATGGCGCTGTCGAGTGAGAGCCTTAGTGAATACATCAGCCACCTGAAGATCAGTTGAAATATAAGGAAGAGAGATCACGCTACGATCCAAGGCCTCTCGAATGAAATGACAATCAACCTCAATGTGCTTGGTACGTTCATGGAAAACAGGATTGGCAGCAAGTTGAATAGCACTAGTGTTCTCAGCATGAAGAGGGGTAGGATGAGGCTGACCAGACCCAACCTCCTCAAGAAGACCCCGTAGCCACTCAATTTATGAACAAGCAGTAGACATGGCATGATATTCAGCTTCTATAGAAGATTTTGAAACACGATCTTGTTTCTTACACTTGCAAGATACTAAGGCATCACTTAGAAACATACACCAACCGGTAGTAGATCGTCGGGTGTTTGGACACCCAGCCCAATCAGCATCACTATAGGGCACTAATGGGGAGATGTATCAGTGGGAAAGAACAACCCATGAGTTAGGGAGCCCAGAAGGTAACGGATAATACGACAAACGACACCTAGATGGAGATGTCGAGGAGAAGACATAAACTGACTCACCTGATGAACTGCATATGAAATATCAGGTCGAGTATTGGTCAAGTAGATAAGACTACCTACCAAGCGTCGATAAAGGCTTGGATAATCCAAAAGATCCCCTTTAGCCTTTCTGTATCTGACATTTACCTCCATAGGGGTATCAACAGGAGTAGCATCCTCCAAACCGGCTAAAGTAATGAGATCTGTTAGATTGTATTATGATAATTAGGGTTTAGTGTGGGCCTAACCCAATATGATAACTGTAAATATTATATATATGCCTTTGTATAATGAATGAAAGACAATATTTTCACAAATCTCTTCTAATCTCACATGGTATCAGAGCTCGAGTGAGAAAAACACCTAGGGTTTCGTTTGTTATTGGTTGTGCTTCATTCCAACCATCCTATTTCTTTTCAACCCTAGCCGCCACACAAAAACCCTAGCCACCGCACTGTTTCCGGCTATCTGCGCTTCGACCACAACTCCGATCCCAAAATTGACCACATCAGTCGACTCACCTCGTCGTCGCCTACCATCTGCCGGAAAATCATCGCTGTCCGACCAGTCACGCGCCCACATGCGCGGCTTGAACAGTACGTGCGCAGTCTGTCCGTCGGCGCGTGGCGGCGCGTGTAATCTCCGGCGAACCTCCGGCTTCCATCGGTCGACTCGTCTCCACCAGCTGGACCTTCGTCTGGTGTTATCTTAGTCGTATCTCAGTCCGTTTGTGGTATTCTTTTGGTATTTCATGGCGGACTTAGTTAAAGGAGTCTATCCCCCTCGCTGTTCTCACTGTCATAAATTTGGTCATACGGTGGATCGATGCTACCAACTTCATGGTCAACCTCGTAAGAGAAGCAAGCAACTTTCGTCTGTCAGCTTGGGAAATCCAACTAAGAGCTCCGTTGCCTACATCTCACAATCATCACCTCTTGGCCCTTGGGTGCTTGATTCGGGTGCCTCTGATCATATGTCTGGTAACAAAAATTTATTTTCCCATATTTCTTACTCAAACATTTCTTCCATTGTTACCTTAGCTGATGGCTCTCAAATTAAGATTAAAGGCATTGGCCAAGTAAGACTCTCACACTCATTATCATTAGATTCTGTTCTCTTTGTCCCTGGTTGTCCCTTTAATTTAGTCTCTGTTAGGAAGTTAACCCAAAAACTCTATTATACATACTTTCATGGCTAATTCGATTCTTGTCCAGGATCGGAACACTGGGAGTACGATTGGAGTAGGGCGTGAGTATCGTGGGTTATATTACCTTACACCATCGCCATCGCCATCACCGTCACCTATCACATGTGTTGCGGCCAATTCACCTTTCATCCTTCATCACCGTTTGGGACATCCTAGCCTACAGAAATTACAAAAGATGGTACCAAATCTTACAGGTCAATCTACTTTAGAGTGCGAGTCCTGTCAATTGGGAAAACATGTTCGCAGTTCTTTCCCCAGTCGTGCCAATAAACAAGCAGAGTCACCCTTTGCCTTGGTTCATTCAGATATTTGGGGTCCCTGTCGTGTCTAGTCCACCTTGGGGTTTAGTTACCTCGTGACGTTTGTTGATGATTTCTCTCGTTGCACCTGGCTATTTCTGATGGAAAGCCGTTCCGAGTTATTCTCTATCTTCCAAACATTTTGTTCAGAAGTTAAAACCCAGTTTGGTACTACAATCCGTGTTCTCCGCAGTGACAATGCACGCGAGTATTTCTCTACTTCGTTCCAAACATTTATGGCATCTCAGGGTATCATTCATCAGTCGTCTTGTGCCAATACTCCTCAACAAAATGGGGTGGCTGAGTGTAAAAACAGACACTTGGTCGAGACGGCTCGCACTCTCCTAATACATACTCACGTTCCACTTCGTTTTTGGGGAGATGCTATTCTTACCGCATGCTATCTAATTAATCGCATGCCATCCTCCGTCTTACAAAATCAGTTCCTCACTCTATGTTGTTTCCTACTCAACCACTTTACTCTGTTCCTCCTCGTGTATTTGGGTGCACTTGTTTTGTTCATAACCTCACCCCGGGGAACGATAAGTTGCAGGCCAAAGCGCTCAAGTGTGTCTTTTTGGGTTACTCTCGCTTGCAGAAAGGTTACCGTTGCTTCTCTCCTGACCTACGGCGATACCTTGTCTCTGCAGACGTCACCTTCTTTGAGATGACACCCTATTTTCCTTCCGTCACACATGCCTCTGACCTCTCACATGTTTTACCTGACACTGGTCCTCCTCTCCCAGATATCTCGGCTACTGATTCTCCTCCTCCAGATATCTCCTCCCTCGATCGTATAGCTCTTCCTACAAACTCACCGCCTCCTCTAATCACTTACCATCGCCGGCCTCGGCCCCCTAATCAACTTCCCACTGAGCCACCGTCGAGCCCAATTAGCACACCCACATCTGCCTATACACCAGAGCCTGATCCTTGTCCATCACCCGAGCCAGCTACTGCCTCTGGCCCTTCGGACTCCCCTTCTACTCTGGTTGTACCTTCAGACTCCGATCTTGCCTTGGATCGTCCCATCGTTGAGTGTAAAGGTATTCGTTCTACTCGTAATCCATATCCTATTTACAATTTTGTCAATTATCAACGCTTATCTCCATCATATACCCCCTTTGTGGCGTCTTTGTCTTTTGTTTCTATTCCTAAATTTGTTGCAGAGGCTCTTTCACACCCAGGTTGGCGTCAGGCCATGGTTGATGAGATGCCTGCCCTACATACTACTGGCACTTGGGATTTGGTGCCTCTTCTTCCTGGTAAATCTACAGTGGGTTGTCGTTGGGTCTATACCATCAAAGTTGGCCCTGATGGCGGCGTGGACTGTTTGAAAGCACGTCTTGTTGCAAAGGGATACACCCAGATTTATGGCCTTGATTATGGTGACACCTTCTCCCCGGTTGCTAAAATGTCCTCAGTTCATCTCCTCCTATCAATTGCTGCCATGCGTCATTGGCCTCTCTACCAGCTGGATGTTAAGAATGCCTTTCTTCATGGTGACTTGAGCGAAGAGGTTTATATGGAGCAACCACCTGGGTTTGTTGCTCAGGGGGAGTCTGGATTGGTATGTCGACTTCGCCGCTCCCTCTATGGATTGAAACAATCGCCGCGAGCTTGGTTTGGGCGTTTTAGTTCCATCGTCCCAACGGTTTGGCATGACTTCGTAGTGAGGTTGACCATTGATTTTCTTGTTACACCTCTCTCCGATTGTTGCATCTATTTGGTTGTTTATGTGGATGATATCGTTATCACTGGGAATGACCAAGAAGGCATACAAAGGCTAAAGCACCATCTCCTCCATCATTTTCAGACTAAAGACATGGGAAAACTCAAATATTTCTTAGGGATAGAGGTTGCTCAGTCCCAACAGGGTGTTCTTATCTCCCAACGGAAATATGCCCTCGACATTTTGGAAGAGATGGGCATGTTGAATTGCAAACCAGCAGAAACCCCAATGGATCCAAATGTCTAGCTCCTTCCTTGTCAGGGGGAGCCCTTATCAGATCCTAGCAAATACCGCAGACTTATTGGGAAACTCAATTATCTCACCGTGACGCGTCCTGATATCTCATTCGTTGCGAGTGTTTTGAGTCAATTCCTTAGTGCTTCGTGTGATAGTCATTGGGATGCTGCTATTCGTGTTTTGAAGTACATCAAGAAAGCACCAGGTAAAGGCTTACTATATGAAGATAAAGGGCATACCAAGTGGTTGGATATTGAGATCTTGATTAGGCGGGTAGCTCACATGATAGACACTCAACCACTGGATATTGTGTCTTTGTTGGAGGAAATTTGGTGTCTTGGAAGAGTAAGAAGCAGTCAGTTGTTGCTCTATCTACCGCAGAGGCAAAATACCAGGGCTATGGCTAAAGCTACGTGTGAGCTTATATGGCCGAAGCAGTTACTTCAGGAGCTGAGATTTATGGAGGGTCAGCAAATGAAATTGATATGTGATAACCAAGCCGCTCTCCACATTGCTGCCAATCCTGTCTTTCATGAGAGGACTAAGCACATCGAGATTGACTGTCACTTCATTCGAGAGAAGATTCTTTCAGGGGATATCGCTACTAGTCATGCTCGATCAAATGACCAGCTAGCTGATATATTCACTAAGTCTCTCGGGGGTCCTCGAGTCAATTATATTTGTAACAAGTTTGGAACCTACAATTTGTATGCTCCAGCTTGAAGGGGAGTGTTAGATTGTATTATGATAATTAGGGTTTAGTGTGGGCCTAACCCGATATGATAATTGTAAATATTATATATATGCTTTTGTATAATGAATGAAAGACAACATTTTCACAAATCTCTTCTAATCTCACAAGATATTTGGTATACTTATGTTGATTGAGAAGAATACCTCGTGATTGATAATGAACCTCAAGGCCCAAGAAATAAGTAAGACGTCCAAGATCCTTCATGTGAAAAGTTGCATGCAACATCTGTTGAAGCTTAGTAATCAAGTCACCATTAGTGCCAGTGATAATAATATCATCGACATAAACCAGGAGTAGGACTATAGCCATATCAGACTTGTGAAAAAAACAGGAATAGTCATACTTGCTTTGAACAAAGGAGAAGTTGAGAAGTGTACTACGAAATTTCTCAAACCAAGCCCTCGGAGCTTGTTTTAGCCCATAGAGAGAACGCTTTAGTTTACATACATCATGGGAAGAGGAACTAGCCATACTAGGTGGAAGTTTCATGTATATATCCTCTTTTAGGTCACCGTGAAGAAAAGCGTTTTTCACATCCATCTAATGTAGGGGCCATGAATGAGAAGCAGCAAGAGCTAAAAGGGTTCTAACTGTGGACATTTTGGCAACGGGAGCAAAGGTTTCTTCATAGTCAATCCCATATTCTTGTTTGTTCCCAAAGGCTACAAGGCGAGCTTTGTAGCGATCTAAGGAACCATCGGATCGAAGCTTGACAGAGAAAACCCACTTACTTCCAATAGGTGTGAAGGGGGACAAGGTACGATATCCCAAGTTTCATTTTCCTCAAGTGCTTGAAGTTCTGCTTGCATAGCATTTTTCCAACACTCATGTTCCATAGCCTGCTTGTAACATGAAGGAATAGAAATTGAAGACAAAGAGGCCACTAAAGATACAGATAGAGAGAAACCATACCGATTAGGAGGTCGAGAGGGTCGAGTAGACCGGCGAAGAGGTATAGAATTGTCAGCAGGGATCGAGCCAGGTTCATGATCATGAGGGGACAAAGAAGGACCATCATTGGAACCAACTAGAGGTCGACGACGCCTTTCATACATGAGACCAGGTTTAAACCGGTCTATGGTTGTGGTAGGATCAGGAAAAGTAGGCATATAAGATAAAGAAGATGGATGCTCAACATAAAATGGAAAGAAATATTGATTTTCAAAGAAAATCACATTCCTAGAAATTCTTATACGACGAGCATGGGGATCATAACAAAGATATCCTTTTTGTGTAGGAGCATAACCTAAAAAAGCACACTGCACAGATTGAGCAGAAAGTTTATGGCGTTCATGAGGAGGAAGATGCACAAAACAAACACACCCAAAAGTACGAAGATTTGTATATAAAGGGGAATGACCAAACAACTTGACATAAGGAGAGGCATTATTAAGTGTAGGAGAAGGTAAACGATTGATCAAATAAATAGACGTGGAAAGGGCCTCACACCAAAACCGAGGAGGAACAGAAGATTCAAGTAAGAGAGTTCTTACCACATCAAGAAGGTGACGGTTCTTGCGCTCAGCGACACCATTTTGTTGCGGTGTCGAAGGACAAGAATGTTGAGAACCCCAAGGGGTTGCTCAAGCGGTAAGGGCGGTGCTTGGGATCTCACGAATCCCCGGTTCGATTCCCCGTGAGAGCAAAAAAAACTTCTTGGGGCCACTGGGGCGTCTCCCGGTCGATGCGCCAGGGCCTCGTGGGAATAGTGGGGTGACTGTTAAAGCGGGGTCCCCCGACACCCTCGGTTATCAAAAAAAAAAAAAAAAAAAGGACAAGAATGTTGAGAGATAATCCCATTTTGTTGAAGGTAGGTCTGAAATTCATGGGACATGTATTCCCCGCCAAAATCAGATCTTAAGACCTTGATGCTAGCAGAAAATTGTGTCTTGACAAGAGCAAGAAAGAGCTTAAAAACTGAAAATACTTCTGCCTTAGACCGAAGAAAGTAAATCCAAGTAAAACGGCTATAATCATCTATGAATGTGACAAAATACTTATACCTTGCATGAGAAATAATAGGTGAAATCCCCCAAACATCACTATGAATGATATCAAAACATTGTGTTGCACGAGATCCATTGTAGGGGAAAGGTAGTGTTTTACTTTTTCCAAGTTTACAGGAAGGACAATCAAAAGGGATAGCAAGAGAATGTGATTCTTTATTTCCAAGTAAACCAGAATTAACCAAAGCACTAAGTACATGAGAGTTTGGGTGGCCAAGACGTCTATGCCACAGTTGACTTTCATGTCTAATATCATTACAAACCAAAGAAACTAAGGGAAACTGAGAACTCAATGTGGTAGGAGAAATGTGTAAAGGAAAGAGTCGTCCCACTTTAGGCCCCTTCGCTATCATCCTCCTGGACACTTGATCCTGCACAACACAACCAGAACGAGAAAACTGGACATTACAATTTTGATCCTGCAGAAATGCGTATGCTGAGGTGGATGTGTGGTAAGACTAGGAAGGATAAAATTACCAATGAAGATATTCGTGGTAGATTAGGAGTCGCCCCGATTGAGGATAAGATGAGGGAGAACAGATTGAGATGGTTTGGACACATCTGCGAGACGAGAATGCACCCGTGAGAAGAGTGAGAGTATTAGGGTAGGACATATAAGGAAAGGTAGAGGAAGACCGTTACAAGCGTGGATGCAAGTCATTCGTACAGATATGCTTATTAAACAGGTAGATGAGCAACTAGCTTTGGATAGGAAGGCGTGGTATAGCAAAACTCATACCTACGATCCGACGTAGTTCTCATATGGTTCCATACAGCCGACCCCTATCTGTAGGGAATAAGGCTTAGTTTGTTGTAGTTGGCCAACAAAAATTAGGTTTGTGGAAAGAGTTGGAGATACTAAAACATTAGATAATGAAGAGGAAATATCACCAACTGCACTAATAGGCAGAGAACTGCCATCAGCCGTATAAATATTTAGGTTTCCATCATAATTCCTCACATTAGAAAGAGATTCAGCACTATTAGTCATGTGGTTAGAGGCTCCAGAATCAATGTACCATGGCTTAGAAGTATATGGAGGATTACCTGACAGTCCAAAAGCAAAAAAAGGCAGAAAGAATCATCTGTTGTACCATTTCAGGAGTGAGGGTGTTTGGATTGTTTACGGTCGCAGGACTTGGAGCAGAAGATGTGGCAGGAGGCGTTGGAGCAGAACTTGAAGCACTAACCGAGGCATTATATGCAGTTCCTTGCTTCCTTTCAGGCCGAATAGGACAACTAGAGATGATATGCCCTTATTTCTTGTAGTAGTTACAAAATTTCTGCGCACAATCCTTTGCAATATGTCCATATTCTTTACAGCTATAACACTAGATAGCACGCATGTCTTTACCTTTGCTTTTCACTTGTGCTGGATATGCTACATTAATTGATGAATGAATATTAGCCCTACTTTCCATTGCAGCTTGAGTGACCATACGTTGTTCTTCTTGAAGAAGTTCATTCAAACAAGCATCCAAAGACGGTACAGGGTTACGATTCATCAAATTAGAGCGAGGGATCTCAAAATCTGATCGCAACTTCATCAAGAATTGGTCTCTTTTACTGGTTTCATGGACTGCCTGAACCGCAGCCAGCCCTTCAATAGGAACGTTAGCATAAACTATGTCTAAATAGTCGGTCCAAAGATTCTGAAAACCAGAATAATATTCTTGAATGTAGAGACTTCCCTGTGCAAAATTACTCAGCTCGTACTCCAATTGAAACCTTCGAGCAGTGTTATCTTGATTGTAAATCTGTTTGAAGTAATCCCACATCCCCTTGGCTGGTTTATAAGGCCTCAAATTCAGAATTAGATGAGGCTCTACCGAACTAAGTATCCAAGTCATAACTTGGGCATCTTTGATTTCCCACTTACCTAACTTTTCTGCATTAGTAGGTTTGGCCTCGGTCCCATCAATGTGTCCCCACAATTCTTTCCCTTTGACAAATAATTGGAACTGGAATTCTCAGGCAGAGTAATTTTTTCCATTGAAACGAACATGAAAAGACTCTACTTTATCGAGTGACATGATGATGTATAGCAACACAACCAAGAAAAGTTTTCAGAAATCTGCCCTCAGGATTCTGAAATATGTTCAGAATCAGCCACAAAAAAAAAAAAAAAAAAAAAATTCCAGAGATCAGAAACCAAGACACGAATGGGATCTCCAAAACAAGAATGAGCAAGACTTGACTACGGCTAAGAGTTATGGCTCTGATACCATGTCAAATAACTAGAGATTTGGAAAAACTGTCAAAGAACTTGTTTATTCCTTGCAGGAATTTTCATTATATATAGATCTCTGCCCTAATGCTATACAAGGAAAAGAGCTATACAAGGAAAGAACTATACAAGGAAACAATAAATCAAGGGATTTCCTAACATCTATTGTATAATCCCTGAAAATTATCATCTAAATATGAATAAGAATATTCTACAATCTGTACAAATAATACTAATAAATAAATAACTTTAAACACGTGGCAATTTAAACTTCTTGCATCAACACATGTAGTTTTTTTGTTGTGCCTTCACCAGAAATGCCTCATACTGCTGAGCAGTAGTCCTTTTACTTACAATCATCCCATTTTCCTATTCAAAATTACCTTCTGCCAATTAGAGATGCTTGTTGGACTGATTTTCTTTCACCCAGCGATTTAGGATTGTGACTTCAACATGATAGATCATGCTTCAAATGTTGATTTTGTTACATTTGGCAAAATTTTTACGAAGTATGCATAAACAAACATACATATTCAAGGTCTGAACTGAATAACAAATGAAGAGAAGGCCCTAAACACCTCGAATCAATATGGTTCAACGTTTCCAATTCATGGGCTAGAAAAAAAACAATGAAGCAGAAAAGCTGACTGCTGTGCTTTGCATATCTCTGGTCCTCTCTTCAAGCAAACAGCGCTGCCTGTTAAATCAACCTTTAAAGTTCATTGTTGTGAATTAAAATTAATTTTTTCATTTTTCCATGCCCTTTATCACCATGTCAGAGATTGTGTTGTAAAGGTTGAATTCAGATATTTACCACTTAAACATTTTTTACTCTGTTTCATTTGCTAAGAATAACGTTCTACGTGCTATTCTTTTTTTTCATGTCTTCGCCTGCTATTTCTATTACCCTTTACATATACAATCCTGAGCTCATTGTCATTCTCAGAATCCTGTCTTTTGACTGGGGTACTTGTTCAATTTTTCATGAACTCATTTCCCCGTTTAATGCACAAAGAGAATAGGTCCTGAACTTCCTTGATTTTGTATTGCCCACTCTTAATGTGCTTTATAGTTTATCCATGCAGATTGTGGGGTATAAATCTTATGCTGAATTTGCTCTGAAAGAGAATATGGCTTCATCACCCGAAGTTGTGCTCTCCTTTCTGCATGATATGAGCAAAATGGTCAGGCCCAAGGCGGAGGAGGTACAGTCAGCCTTTGTATTTCTGTTGCAAGCTGTATGCTTGTGCTAAGTCAGTACTGCTATTATAGGAGTTCAAAATGATTGTGGATTTTAAGAGAGAGAAAAGTGGCCAATTAGATGAAGGTTTGGAGCCATGGGACGAGGCATACTTCACAAGATTGATGAAGTCTTCTGCTTATAATTTGAACAACCCGGTAAATTTGCACTTCCAATTCTTCGATTCCTTTGTTAGTAGGTTATGATGGCACATACACAACACAGCCACACACACAATGCACAGGTGAATATTGGTTATAAAGCCATGTTATAAAAACCGTAAGAAGTGGAGGTCAAAGCCAAGCTTGTTAGGCCTAGGGGGTGAGGTCAGATTGAAGCTCAAAGAAGTGTGTTGACATTTTAATGTTATCTTATAAGTTCTAATAAAAATATTTCAGTGTTTAAATGCTTATTTTTGCTCTTGTGGTCCAGTCGCCTTTCATGCCTAGGGGCGCTTTTTGGAACATTATTATAAAGTAGCTGACAATTTCAGCTTCTGCTGGATTGAATAGCACCGAGTTATTAGTTGTCTCATTGATGGAGTACAAAATATGTTTTGTAATTCAATGAACGAATATGAAATCCGGTGTGACTAGTTTTTTCCAGACCTGACCTGTTATATAAATATAGGCTCCTGCAGTTTCGTAGTGGGAGGATTCTTTTCTCTCCTTGTCTCTTTTCTTTCGGTAAGGCATATAATAACATCTGGTGAAACCATTGCTTCTCACTATTTCGGCATTGGATACAACTGAAGCTTTTGAAATGTTCATAAAAGAGTCAAGCCAAAAGGCAACAAGGAGAAAATTATGAAGAAACCATTTTGGTTAAGTTGGCACGTAATATGGAATGGACATATTTCCAAAATAATGGATAGAGCTATCATTAATCAATTGAATTATTCTATTACCTATTGGCTAATTGACTTGCAACAACGATATCCATTGAAATAATCTCTGCTACTCAATATCAGCACAATAAACTGTGAGGTTATCCTCATCATTTTTCTGGAAATTGGGGCAATTTTAGACTAATTTCTCCTGCTGGTCATTACCCCAGCTGACTGCTCATGTTATCCTTTGTCTCCTAGGATAAAATAACATCATTACAAAAATAAATGGACATCCAGTTTGCACGGGGATTATTTTTCTTTGTTTCCAGGATTTTTATTATGATTTTATGATATCTTAATGGAGTTAAAATGCAATTATCGTATAGAGATACATAACTGTTAGAAACTTACCGAGAACTTCATTTCTGTTTGGCCATATGATTTGTTTCGTTACTTCAATCTCTCGGTCCAATAGTAACTCGCATGCAAAGTTGCAGGTTGTGGCTTCATACTTTTCTTTGCGACAATGTATTGAGGGCTTAAAGTTGCTGGCAGAGTCCTTGTTTCATGTGAAGTGTCACGAGACTACTCTTGCCCCTGGTGAATCTTGGCATCCAGATGTGATCAAACTATCTCTACATCATCCCGATGAGGTGGGCACTCGGACATTATTTCTTTAGGTCATGGAAACTACCGCCCCACCTACCAATTCTCTACAAGCAAAAATAAAAGAGGACTGCATACTCAACATTTACACGGAATAGTTGCATGCTTTAGGATGCTCTTATTGATATCACATTTATGTCTTATGGAATTTCAACTATTCTTTTAAATTGTGTGGTTCTGCATTCTTCTAAACCACAGTAATTTCTTGGAGATTGGTCATGTGGAGGTAGTATTTTATTAAAATTATCAATAATGTGTTAAATTTTGTTTATTCTACTAGATTAACTATTCTAAATATTTTTTTTGTCAGTGTTCTCAATGTATTTTGTGACTCTATGTCTCTCTCCCCAACCCCTTCTAAATCTGGAGGGGTAAAGGTAAAATGCATGCCAGCTTCATAAATTGCTTTATTATAATTTTATTGTTTTGCAATGAGTTGATTTCGTTCATGCTTTTTATGTGATTACATACTGATTGCATCATGCACGTACAAGAATCAGGAGACGTGCAACGTTTCCTAGTGGGTAGATCTTTGTAAGTAGTTTGGCCTGAAACTAGAGAAGTAATACCTCGTTTTTCGTGTGTATACTTCACGAAGCTGCAGTATTTACCACTTTCAAATTCGTCGCTTGATTATAAGAATCTTGAAGCAGCATTTATTTTATCTACACTATTTCTAATAACAATTATAGCCATTTAGGAACTCAGTGGACATGAATTATCTCAGATAATTTTGAATGTCTTATCCTTAAATTGTTCTACTATGTCCCATGATGCAGGGTGATTTGGGGTACTTGTACCTTGATCTGAAATCAAGAGAGCATAAGCATCCTATTTTTGCACATTTTGCGATCAAAGGAGGTCGTCGAATCTCAGAAACCGAGTACCAATTGCCTGTATGTAAAATGATTTCTACCTGTTCCTTTTCTTCTGCCTCCTATGGTAAACATTCTACTTGATTAAACGCAGATTGTAGCCCTTGTTTGCAATTTTTCGGGCTTAAATTTCACATCAGTGATGCTTCACCATTCGGATGTAGAAACACTTTTTCATGAGTTTGGACACGCTCTTCATTCATTGCTTTCAAGAACAGTAAGAATCCTACCTTTAAGCTGTTCATGGACATTGCCAATACGACGAGACTAATTATCCAAATGAATTCCCTTTTCAGGATTACCAACATTTTTCAGGTACCAGGGTGGTCCTTGATTTTGCTGAAACACCTTCAAACCTCTTCGAGTGAGTACCGTTGGCTCTGCATGACTGTATAAATGACGAGATTAATTGAATATGACTTGAGTTGTTTTCTTTTTGTAGTATATGTTCTCTAGTGACATAGATCATTGCTAGCGGTCACAGATTTTTGTATACTTCTCAGACTGCATTTTTTTTGTGGTAGAACCATGTGTACATTTTCTCATCTGAAAACTGGTTCCAAAAATATTTAAAAATAAAAATAATAATCTCATGGCTTAAGCTTCTATTGGTCTTTCATTGTAGTCTATGTTTCTTATCCTGCCATATTCAACCTTTCATGAGAACCACAGATTGAAATGACGACTAGTTAAAACCCACATGTTCGTCTAGCATTCTTGTCTATGTTTTGTTGTTGTTGTTTTATTTATATTTTTTTATACCCCGCCACAGTCCAATTTAGATCTCAACCATTCATTGTGGTCCCACAACTGTTCCTCCTAAAATGTCACTAATAATTTTACATGAACAGAGGCTAGGTACTGACGGTCTTTTTCCTTCCTGGTGTCGGACAGGTACTATGCGTGGGATTTCCGTTTCTTGAAGAAATTCGCGAAGCATTATTCAACAGGCGATCCAATACCAGAAGAATTAATAAAGTCGATGCGAGGAGCAAAAAGTATGTTTGCTGCAACCGAGTTGCAACGCCAGGTAAGAGAACAGTCAAATTTAATATGTTTATTAGCATTCTCTACTTTCTATCATAAATTATTATTATGAACTCTTTTGCAGATCTTGTATGCCTTGATTGACCAAACGCTTCATGGAGCACCACTATCCTCAACCAGGGACACATCATCTGTAGTTGCAGACTTGATAAGAGAACATACTTGTTGGAATTATGTACAAGGAACACACTGGCATGCTCGATTCAGCCATCTTGTTACTTATGGAGCAGGTATGTCCCTTATAAACACGGTCTACCTTCCAACAATATCTTTTCTTACACCGATTTATTTAAAATACTTGTGTAAATGAGTTCAGGAATAAAAAATTTTGACCACATGAAAAGTTGGTGAAATTAAATTTAGTTAGGGGTGGCATATCTTGATAACCCCATATTTATGTAGAATGCTTGACAATTTTGCTTGTGGTTAGGTTCGATAGTTTCTCTCATGTTGCTATTCATATATCTAATCCACTTTGATATGCTTTGTGATCATGCTTTTTATTGAAATTATGGGATATGATGTGTAAATCCTGCTCAGGTTACTATAGCTACTTGTATGCGAAATGCCTTGCTGCCACAATATGGCAAAAAGTGTGTCAACAAGATCCATTATCACTAGCCACGGGATCTGCTCTTAGAACAAAGTTGTTACAGCATGGTGGAGCCAAAGATCCAGCAGATATATTGAACAATCTTGTAGGAAGTGGTGCTGTAAGATATCAGAGTGGTGGTATTATTCCCGACATTGCAAGCCTTGCTGAGGAGTTGAATCTTTGAACTCTTAAGCCATCTCCAGTTGCTTATACCACTAGAGGATATGAAACCAAAAAACCAGCTTACATTAGCATTACAGGCGAAAGTGGCAATCTGGGAGAGAATTAATTAATGTGGTATCAACAAAGGTTGGCCCCAGCAATGCTGAGCTGGAATTTTTGGGCGAGTTTCTATTACATGTTTGGTGAGATTGGCTTATCAGACAGTGTCGAACACTCCTAAGCAAGTTACACACGTCAAATAGGCAATCATGTACCTTCGGTTTGTTTGGGTTACATGTTAGATTAGCTTAGAAAATCTTTCATGTATTCGTTATGCTTAGTCTTTGCGTTTTAGCGAATCCGGCAGGCCAGCAAGTGTTCTGTTGTAGCATTATTAGAGTGGATAAATTGGCATCATGTTCTCTAAATTACTAACCTCCCACTGAAATGCTTTTTACCTTGAGAGCTAATTTTTCCGTCATCTTGCAAGGTTAATGTGTATGCTTTATTTGGTTTCATTTTCCTTTTATATTTTGTTTTTTGAATTAGAGTTATCTGAACAATCTCTACGCAGACATTTTAGATCGATATTTTTGAGTGGATGTAATTTTTTTATTAGGTGATGAAGAGGAGCCTATATGTTTATCACTTAATATACATCTTGATTATCCAATAAAAATGTGTCAAAAAAAAAAAAAAAAAAGGAAAAGGAAGAAAAGAGAATAAATTGTAAGAGCTGTAAACCAACAACGGTTTTAATGAGAACAAAGGCCATTGGAGATTGGAGATTGGTGGGACAAATTCCTTGAAAAATGTTCGATTTTGCTAATGAAAATATGATTACTTGTGATAAAAACAAATGTTCCTTTTTGCGTCGTTGAGCACGAAATGATGTTCTCTTTTCTTTATTTAATTTAAAAGGGTCCAAGAAATTCCGCCGTTGCTTTTCCGCCGCTGTTGACTCCAACTTTGCTCGGTCATTGTCTAAAAATATTGGGAGAAATGATCTCCTACCAATTATGTGGGTATGGAGTATGTCCACACATGATAAATTTTGGGGAAAAAAATATAATACCTTAAGTCATAAATATATGTATATATCATCTTAACGTAGATTTAAAAAAAAAAAATTTTTTAAAAATTTTTTGGGCGACATGGCGCCCCCACGGCGCGCCATGTATCGCCATGTGGGCATGCTCTCTGCCCACTAAGTGGGCAGGTGATCATTTGCGAAAATATTGGTTTGGTAAGTTTGATAAAACTTTTTTTAATACTCCAATATTTTTTTTCAACTCATTTTCGAATACAAGTGTGACAGATTTTTCTTTAAATAAATTTTCATGTTTTTGTATAAATATTTTTACTTTTAATCAGTCTTTCAAATAATTACTTACACCGTCAAATAAGCTTATATACATTGTGGTCTCTTTTGTGGGTTGTTATGATTTTTATGGTGTATTTTATTTCAGTATTTCATTTTTACACTTAATTGGAGGGTGCAAAAAGAATTCAAAATTCTATGGAATCCCAATTCCCTTCCTTCCCCAAAGAAATTCTAATTCTTTGATTTAAAGGAAATATTTAGCGATTGGCCTAAAATAGAATTTCAATTCTATAGAAAATAAAATGCATTTGATTAAAAAATGGAAATCGATTCCATCATTTCCATGGACAGTAGTTTCAATCAAACTCACCCTTATTTCTTTGGAGAATTACTGTAAAATCCTGGCAAAGGAAATATTTTTGCTACTTTTAGAGTATCAAGACTCGACATTTAATACTTTGAAATCTGTATATAAGAAAGCACGTTATTTAATCAATTGTGACTTTTTATGAGTAGACGATCAGCGTTTAGTATTTAAGAGTACTAAGTGTCGAGCAAGCATTAAATCTAGCATAGGTGGTATTTTTAATAGAGATTGTACAAAAAAATAATTTTTATATGTATGGACATGTGGTTGAAATTTGAGAAGTTAAAAAAAAATAAAAAACAACACCAGAGTTTTTTTTCTTTTTTTTGTTGAAAACATGACAAGAGAGTTCTTAAAGTACAACAAAATTATCAAATCAATAAATGAGTGAATAGTAGAAAAAAATTACTACCTCCATCCCAAAAATATAGTTCACTATTCTTTTTTCATATGTCCCAAAATATAGGCCACATTTCTTTTAAAAATGTAGTTAAAATATTACTTGTCTTTTATACCCTCATTTAATATACATTATTATCATCAAAATAGAGTAGTTAAAATAAAATATCTAATAAATGAGAAGGTATATTAGGAAAATAATTGCAAATTTTACTTTTTTAATACCATTAATTATATTTTTTTAATCTATGTGAAAATAAAAAAATATATAATTTTGGGACGGATGTATTATTTGGTTTTGATGATCCATGCTAAACAAGTTCTAAAATTCATATTCTAAAAAAATAAAATAAAAATAAATAAAAAGGAAGAAGAAGAACGAGAAGTAAGAAGAAGTTGCCGATGCAATCGAAGTCAGATTGATATTTCCTCTATCTTCAAAAAAATATCTATTAAGACTGAAATATTCTATCCACTCAAAAATCGCAATATTGTGAGATTTTATAAGACATGATTTTTGGCAAGTCCCTTTCTTTGATGGCATGGAGCAAGCATTGAAAGCTTTATTTGCACCCTCATTTTTCAGCATGAAACATTGAAACCAATGCGACCAAAACAAAAATAAAAGGACAGAAAATAGTCAAAAGGACAGGACATTACATCAATTGCGTAAAATCCCAAGAAGGATGTAGCCCTATTCCACAACAACAAGAATCCTGTAATCATCGATACGACAATTGCTTTATATTAGTGATTTTTATTTTATTAAATATATGATTTTATTATTATTATTATTTTTTAATAAAGGGATTAAGAGCTTGTTTGATTGTGTATAAAATTAATATGTGCGATATTTCGTGTAAAAATATATGGTTAATATTATTTTGAAAAATATGTGTGTGGTTGAAAATGAGTATGAAATTATACCGAATTACGTGCGTATAAATTTATTGTGAAAAGAACAAGCCCTAACTATATGTTTTATATATATTTTTTTAAATAGACATATTTTTCATTATAGAGTAAGATCTCTTTCTCCACCAAAAAATAAGTTATGTCTTAATAATGCGACGCTGCAATATCATCCATAGTGATGAAATGACAATACGATATTAT
The DNA here is from genome assembly GCA_018223645.1 of Jasminum sambac. Taxonomy (NCBI): domain Eukaryota; kingdom Viridiplantae; phylum Streptophyta; class Magnoliopsida; order Lamiales; family Oleaceae; genus Jasminum; species Jasminum sambac. The sequence goes on along the minus strand of CP073645.1, from coordinate 8,785,529 downwards.
TGTTTGTTTCTATTGATAATTTTTTCATGCTTCCTTTCTTCATTTATGATCACGATGCCATAATTCGTACAGGTCCTAATCACACTATTGTGGAAAATATCAAAGCTTTTTACTAAGATAGCATTTAAAATCATGTCTTCTCATTGGATTAGGAACGAGGTCCCTTTGATCACCTCAACAGGTGTGACGTAGCGCCCTCACAGGCACCAGTCGAAATTTTTTTTTTAAATTTTTTTTAGTATCTACATCAAGTGAGATGAATAATACATAACTACCTCTTGATGGTAGAGGGCTCATGTGAGCCCTAGGATTTTTTTTCCCCAAAAATGGGAATGTTGCCATGTTACGTTGCCAACAAGTTGGCAATGCAACATTACTGAAGAACAAGGTCAGGATAAAAAATTTTGAGAGCAATGGAAAATGCCTAACGATTAACCAGAACAGTTTGCATGATACAAACGGAAGCAACCGACCAGGATCGTTCAATACAACGGCTTGATAAATTGGAAACTCCATGCTACGGCTATCTGCAGAACAAGAGTAACTTTTTTATTTGTTTTATTATTATATTTATAAATGGGCAAATTTTAATCTAATTTTTGTGGAACCCACACTTATAATATAAACACCTATCCTTATCCTAAAACCCAACCGCTATATTCTTTGTACAACCTCATTATAAGTTCCAAAACATGGAACATGTAAAGATCGAACGAGTATCTCCACCACCCCAAAGAGTACCATATAAACATCTATACATAACTAATGTAATTAAACTTTTCGTAACAAAAGATTCTCTATTTCCAAAATTTAAATAAACATTAATTAATTATTAATTAACAGAGGCAAAAATAGAAAAAAATATTTCAAAAAAGGGGAAGAAAAAACAAACCAACAACAGCAAGTGAGTAGTCACCGCTCAAAATACAACACAAATTGTAAATGAAGCATTTACTAATTTAATCCAGTGCATTAGGGCCAGTACAGTAATTTACCATATGGTTCCAAACCCACTGAACCAAGAACCTCCGTCGGATTCCATTCATGTTATACGTGGCACCATCTTTACCGTTCAACATTTGTCCAGTATACGACCCTCCTCCTCCAGTTCCATAAATACCCTCACAAAGATCCGCTATTTCCACTGGGAAAACCGGGTCCTGGCCCGCATACCAAGCGTTCACTAACGGGTTCGTGGATAGCTCCGCTATTTCATGCCCAATCACGCTTATCATCCCATCCACCCCTACGTCGTCGTTTGGGGATTTCACCGCCTTCAACCCGGGGATGTAATCGGGTACTGCAAACGGGTACGCGCATACACCGGGGCACAGCTTAGCTGAGTTACCCACCCAGGCGTACGGTAGCGTGTAGCCGACGATGGCCGGAAATGTGAAGTAATGGAATCCGCAGACATTGTTGCAGAAATTCTGTACGTAGACATCGTCGGAGGTTAATAACAGGTAAACACCGCTCTTCGGGTTGATCGGAAGCGGCCGAGTGGTGGCGGTGACGGCGGATTTGATAACGGATTGAACCGATAGCCGGGTTAGGGATTTGCCGTGGGAGTAAAACCGGTCGTTTTTCTCCGCTCCGATGTGGACGTGTCTCGAGATGTTTCTGCCGGTTTGATCGGTGTAGAGTCGAACCGTTTTCCACCAACCAGAAACCGACGGCGGCTTCGACTTCCCGGCGGAGATTGAGCTGATAAAATCGCGGATTATACGTTTTTGGGAATTTTTCCAAATGCCGTACCAAATTGGGTAAACAGTGATGTTGGCTGTGAGCACAGGTCCCATGTGGTACTTCAAGTGAACGAATTCAGATGAGCCTTCGTATTTTTTTGATCCACCGAAGAAGAAATCTGAAGCGTTGGATTTATGATTGGGCCATGGGCGCCACCCGACGACAGCCCCAGTGAGGAAGAACAGGAAGAGTGTAAGAGTGAGCACCGCCCTGAGTGGTGGCGCTGCCTTGGCCATGGCAGTGGGAAGAGTGGGAGTGGAGCAGCTGGTGACTGGTAAGAGAAGAGACAAGAGTGGAAGGGCACCTACACGTATATATAGGCAACACACTTGAAGATATGTCTCAAATGTCATTTTATTTTCTTTATAATTACTATACCATTATAGCGGTAGTTTCAATCCGAAGGGTTAGTAGAGATTTTGAGAAACATATGAGAATGGAGAAAAAAAAAGCAAAGTAAATTCACACGGACAGACATAACCTTTTTTGGGTTGAGTGGGAGTGGGGCGAAAACTTTCCTTGGATTGAAATAGGCTTGTTGTGTTGCACCCGGGTGTATCATAGTTATGGTGCTTTCGGGTGTTTTTCTAAGTTTCGATTTGCCATTTAAAATTCAAAATGAGACAATGAAGTGGAGAGCGATAATTTGAAAAAATTTTGACCGTCTTGCGATGGTGGTCGATCAAAGTTTTGGCCATAATTTTGGTCAAAATTATGGCCAACACTTTGACTGACCACCACCGGCAGCCACGGTGTCGAAGAAAATTTTTTCAAATTGGTAGAGCTCCGCATCAACGTGTTGAATCTTAATATGATCGCGGATTTCAAAATGGAGATCGGATGTGGTCGGAAAACGCTTCGGGAGCACCATAACTATAGTGCACTCGGATACACTTGAACACCATGCTGGAGCTAGGATAAATATATTAGGGGTGTTTTTTTTTTTTTTTTATCTCGTATAATTTGATTGAAGTTTTTGAATGTATAATAATAATAATAATAATAATAATAATAATAATAATAATAATAACTTATCATATTAATCCAAATGAATTATTAAAATAATAATTGAAAAAAGTGATATCTAACAAACAAATTCTAAACTTCTTTATTATTTAACATGTTTTTATTTGATGTATTATTATCACCTCGATTGAAAAGTATCACCACCCAAAAATCAGTATGCCTCTTGTGGTGGAAATGTGGAATTCAATAGTAGGAAAATTTTTATGAGGAATTGATGACAGTATTGGTTGGAAATAAATTAATGGTCGGATCATGCAACTGCTTTAGTAGGAACTCAGTGGGACAGTCGGTGCAAAAAAGAATTTAACAAGTAGAGATATGAGAAGTGAAAGTTGAAGAGAGAAATTAGTTTATAAAATTTGAAATTTGACAAGTATTTTTTATAAAATAGGGGAAAATTAAAGGGTTTTTTTTTGGGTAAAGGATATAAAAGTAAATGTAAATTTGCGTTCTACCTTCAACTATCATGGTAAATAAACTATTTCAATCTATTGATCTCGACCCGGTTACTCCATTTTCGAAGAAGGGATATGGATTCTTAAAAATGTGGGGTTTAGGAGTGGGGCCTACAAATGGGGCATCAAGGCCATGATAGTCACTCAATCAGACTATTATGAATAATGCTATGAGTACATATATTTTTGTGTGTATATTTATACTGTGCTTAGTAAGTGTGGTATAAAATTATCATCGCTTCTAAATATGCATCCACACTATATTAGTAAGATAATATTTACCACACATAAAAGTATATGTTCCTATAGCATGGTCCGACTACTATATGTCTGATGTTGTGTGGTCCGGAATTTACTTTGTGCCTTGCTTTTTCCTAATCTTTTGCGCGGGAAAAGAATGAGAGGAGTAAGGGTAATTTAGGAATCTAGGGTGTTGCTGGCTCGGCTTTTGAGTTTCGATTTTGCCCTTTGGGACCGCTGTGTACACCTTTGGCCTTGGGATGGATCACACACTTAACATTACTGTGCGAAATTTGAATAAATGACGTAGGAATTTAATTATTTTAAGCACACAGATAATTGATTTCATCTTATACATTATAATTTTTTTTCTTTTGAATAATTATACATTGTAAAGTTAATTACGAAGTTTTATGCAAATGAGCCCCGTATTTTTTTGAAAGTTTAAATATCTATTCTTTTAATATAAATTTTCTTCAATATTTGATGACAAATTGCTTCAAGATTTCCTTTAAATGAAAACATACTATTGCTAGCAGTTCATGTAGATAGGTCGGCTGGGACATAACGGAAGTCATAGATAGGCTAGTTTGTTTTGTTTTGGTTTTTTTTTTTTTTTTTTTGACCGAAGATGGATAGGCTAATTGATTTGCTTATATTGGGTGATGGCATTTTGTTCGATCTCATTGTACGATTGAGGACCTTCTTCTATAGAAGAGCGAATTCAAGCCAACTCTCCTGATAGATCGGGGTGAGATGATGGGGCCACATGATTTGTCGTCCCACATCAGTCTCATTTAAGATAAAATGACTAGATTGCAGCCGTATCTCCATCAATTACTTTTCAACATAAGTAAAATAATTACAACCTATAATCAATATTGCTATAAATTCAATAGGGGAAAACCATACAGCACAATACCTCCCTCGAGTAACCTAACTCTTTTTACTCACACGGTAAACGGAGCGACATATCCCCTTACAAAATTGAGTGGAATACAACATAAAACACTCGTCTTCCTTCCTTTGTACGAGAATTTCAAATTAAATAATGATTTATCTCACGAAATTTACATCGATTACTATTTTCAAACAATAATCTAATTGTCATCTTCCTCAACCACTTTGTTACTCAATGAGAGAATTTTACATCCTTGACAATAAGAGACTTTTGCGATCACATCGATTAATTTAGACATGTATCTTCATGTTTGAAATTAAAAAATTAAAAAATAAAATTTACTGTGTACCTGCAAAGTGTCCATACAACTTTATTAAGAAAAAGAATGAAAATTTCAAATATATATTCTTATCCTTATTGTCTTAAAATAAAATACACTTGCGTCATTTTATTTTCTATCTAATAATAACTTTGTATAGATATAATTTGTGTATGCTGTATGCACATCGCAAAATCTTTGGAAGATTCATCTCATGCATCTAATTTATTGACTGGTAAGTCTTCGGGTCGTGCAAAATGCCCATAGGCCCATAAATTAAGGGCCGATTAAGCAGGTACCTATGCAGTATTCGGGTAGTCCGTTGAATAAATAATTGACAGTACAACGGGCAGATCGTACTACAAGTGATGCCTAGAGTACTTCAATGTCCAGCTAAACGGTGTTAGGAAATTGAATGGCTTTCTTGTACCAATTCTTGTAAGTCGGATACCCCACATTCACCTTACTGCCTTAAACAACCTGCCATTCAATATTTATAAACGTTCAATTCTCCAAAGTTTGATTGGAATTGCATTCACTTCCTCAAAGTTACACGTTCGCTATGTTAAATTTGGCACGACTTCACATTAGAGGGAGGAGTAAAGACTATCAACATTTTGACATGAAAATAATCTTTACTCGCCCCACAATCTGCTTTATACTCCCTCCGTCCCATTAAGATAGGCACCCATCATTTTTCACACATATTAATAAAATATCTTAAATATTTTTGGAATTATAAGATATTCATATATTCTTTCAATTTTACCCCTATATTGAATGGTCAAAAAGTAGTGTGAACATGTTTAAATATCTTAGGAGATGAAATATCTATCTTGATGTTTAGTATTCCAATTATCTTAAATAGGGGTATTTTAGTACATGGAAAATAAATTATACATTCAATAAGGAAATTGGGCTATAATTTGGGACGAACAAAATAGGAATACTTGCCTATCTTAGTGGGACGGAGGGAGTAGTAAGTTTCCTTGTTGAATGTCATATATGTGCAAATCTCTATTATTATTATCTCACTTCAAAGGATTTCAATACATTGAATATGTGTGAGTGTGTCAAGCTTGAGTGTTTTAGTGTCAACGTGGGTATAACTTATTGTAGTACTTAAGGAATATATATCATTCTCAACAGCTATGATCGGGTACCCACATTTCCCAAAAAAAAAAAAAAAAAATTGTGGGGGGCCCCATTGGCCCCTTACCACCATCAGGGGACAATTATGTACTCCCTACGTCCCAAAAATATAGGTCACATTATTTTTAAAAATATAGTTAAAATATTAATTGTCTTTTATACTCATTTAATGTACATTGTTATCATTAAAATAGAGTAGTTGAAATAAAACATCTAATAAATGAGATGATATATTAGGAAAATAATCTTGAATTTTACTTTTCAAATATCATTAATTGTATTTTTCTTAATCAATCTTTGTGAAAATAGAAATAGGTTATATTTTTGGGACGGATGTAATATTATTCATCTGACCTAAACGTAGATACTAAAAAAAATTTTAAAATTTTTTGGATGACGTGACGCCCTGTGAGGCGCCACGTGGCGTGGGTTCTATACCCACGGGGGTATCCAAACAAAACCAATCAATTTAGTACTTAATAATGTCAAGTGATTACATTATATCGAGTGATACGTGTTCTATCAACACAACGATCCTTTATCAACAATGACAACTTTTTAATTTTGTAGCCCATCTTCACAAAATAAGAGGGTTAGACACTTACAAATTTGATAGCATCGATAAAAGTCAGCATTAAACTAGTCTAGTCACTAGTGCAAGATTATTTATTTTAGAAAAGGAAAATGAGAAGAACGAAAAAATACGGATGAAAATACTTAATGTGTGACTATTGCATCTATAATGTTTTGCAATTAAATTGATTTCAATGATTTCAAATGGAGGATCAATTTATTGGCCAATGCATTCAATCTCTTTAATTGTTCATAATGGTAAATCTTCTTGTACTTAATATTTTAGAAGGCATAGAATATAATTAGTGTCAATATCATATTTCAAATTATTACGAAAGTGTCAATTTAGCAACAAAATTAAACACGTTAGCTTTTTAGAATAAATGCTACACTCACCAAAAACCTACAAAGTGTAACAACAAATCTTTAGTTAACCAAGAAAAAAAATGACTTAGCTCGGATTAATTGAAAAAGAAATAAACTAAAATCAAATCATGAGTTTCTAGTCAGAACATAACTTCAAGAGTCAATGTTTGGTTTGGACCAAAACCACGAACCTAGCACCTCTCCACCCAAGTTTTAATTTATCACTTTTATATATATACTTAAAACCAAATATCAAGAAAATGACTAATTTCATTTGTTCAAAGATTAATTAATAATATTAATTCATCGCGACCTCTTTCTGATATCATATCATTGTTTCCTTTCATTATCACTTGTTATAAAAGCATTACTCACTTTAACAAACAAACTAAAATACCAAACGCAAAGGAGGTTCCTTTCATTCTAAGTGCTAACTTTCATAGTTGATATAAAGCAAATTGGAGTGCATGCAAGGATAGCGCTACCCTAATTAGTAATTAATTTCATTAATGGGGTGGAATTAACGAAATACGGAACACAGGGCTTCAATCACACTCCACCCGGCCTATATATATAACCTATTCATTATATATAGATATCTATAAAAAATGTTACTATTTTTTTTAATAGAAACCATTGATTCATGAAATTTAGAAAGTTTCAAAATTAAATCAGTCCATAATTATATTGTACCTTGATCACTTGAATTTTCTTACAAAGAAAATTATGTAAGGACCCCAAATGATTTCTAAGGTGAAAACTTCGTCTACACTAACTTTATTTTCTTTTCTTTTTATTTATTTATTTTCCTTTTTTTTTGGTATTAGCTATTTTAAATCTTTTGACTTTGTTTTTTGAATGAGTCTTTTGATGTATTTAAAACTATTAATTCAGGAATTTAGAGAGTTTTAAAATTAAGTCAGCCTATCATTAAATTGTACTTTCAATTAATGATTATTTGAATTTTCTTACAAAAAAAGTTTAAATAAGGAACTTTTGCTATTGGAATTTGTCATAGTGGTCGGATTTTCAGATTATCGCATTTGCAAGACAACAATTCAAATTAGCAATTAAAAAATAATCAAAAATTTAAAGTGATTGGATTTTGTGGCATGTCAATGAACACCACCAGCTTCCTTGTAATTGTATTTTTGATATAAAATTAAATTTTGGGTCTTTTAAATTCTATTTAAACTATTTTAGACCATTAGTAAAAGTAACTTAAACTTGAGTAACTGTGGGTGAAATTTTGAAACTTCAACGACAATTTCATTATTTTTCTGTAACTTGTTACTTGAATAACTATTAGTAAAATTATCATTTTTTTTGGCTACGTAACTTTTTAAATCTTTTAGCGTGTTGGGATTATTATATGAATTCATACTGGATTTATCAAATGTCTTGCTAGCAAAGTGATTATGTGCATCAGAATCAAATATTGTTATCTGCCAAGTTACTTAATATTTATGATGAGTCATGTCATCATCAAGAAGCATAGTACCGAACTTAGGAATCAAGACATGGTTTAAAAAATTTAACTCATTATTCATATATGAAAAGCATAATTTGCTATGTATTTTCAGTTAATAGTGTCAGATTATTGAAGAGAAATATAAAATCTTTCAAATTTGATAAAAGTATTCTAACTTTCTACATTAATATTCAATCTTGCAAAAGAATTCACAGTATTATTCCAAAACTACGTCCAACGCACATGTATTTTACTACTGTGTATGTATATACAGGCTTGTTTTTCATTTTCGTTTATTCCAAATTATAGTCAACTTTCCTTATTGAGGGTATGATTTAATTTCTAATTGACTAAAGTACCTATATTTAATATTATTGGAATACTAAAAATCAACTAGGTATTCTATTTCTCAAGGACATAAATCGTTTTCATACTTTTTTTGTCATTTAATGCAAGGGTAAAATAAGGGGAATATAGACATATTTTATAATTTCAATAATATTTAAAATATTTTCTTAGAATATATAAAAAATAATAAGTATCTATATTAGTGGGATGAAGGGAATATATATGTAGACACACACACTGAACACAGCCCAAGAATGAGAGCGGCAGATGTGTCGTTTGGGGCCGACAGTAAAGCCCAAAGATTTACTGATCATGAAATTGTAGGGTCCTTATTGAGACTTATAGAAGGCCCTACACCACCTTTTACATAAAAATTTCTTTTCTATTGTCTGAGCTTACTCGAACAGCATTCTTTACTTATTTTTCTAAAGTTTGGATACATTCAATAAATAGTCACTAAATTTTAAAGTTATATCATAGCACCGCCATTTCAAAAATATAATCCATTTTTTTTCATCCGTTCTAAAATATAGGTTACATTCCTTTTAAAAATATAGTTAAAATATTAGTTGCTTTATATGCGCTCATTTAATGTATATTATTACTACGAAAATAAATTAGTTGAAATAAAATATCTAATAAATGAAATGGCATATTAGAAAAATAATATTAAATTTTACTTTTCAGATACTATTAATTATATTTTTCTCAATCTTTGTAAAACTTGAAATGAGGTATATTTATGAGACGGGGGAGGTATTACTCATCGAGTTTTCAAACTCAAGCTAACACTTGTGAACTTTGTTTAGTGTTCCTCATTGGTCATTCGTGAATCTGGTGTTTAAATATATTATTAACTAATTGCCCTTGGGATATTAGATTCATGTTTTCCCACTTTAGTGGAGTTTGACACTCAGTCACTCCACTTAGGGTGAAGGAAAGGTGCATGAAGGAGTTTACAAGTAGCATTTTGAGTATATTAAACTCCAGGTTACCAAATGGTCGATAGTCGGTTTTAAACAAAATTTAATCAGTGTTTGATAATGTTTTAAAATTGAGTAAGTAATAAATACTTGTTTAAAACTTAATGAATTTGTCTACCCAACTCATTGCTGGCCACCATTTTTCGAATATATTTGCGATCAAACATATTCTTAATGTTTACGCGTCATTCGAAATGACATATTTTGATATTCAACACCATTTTCATGTTACCTTTGTTACTATCATTACTTTTTTGGCAAGTTGCGTATGGCTTGAAAATCAGGAAGTTTCCAAACCCATCGATAGGTTTTTAACTATGGCACCATCAAGTCATTTTGATGGCTCGTTCGTTTTGAAATTAGGAATGAGATCTAGAATTAACGAGGGAGTTTAAGAATTTTTCGATTTTTTCCGTGGCTCTCAGTAGCCATGACGGGTCAAAGTTTTGACAATATTTTTTGCCCAGAAATATTATCAAAACTTTGAAGTGGCGTGCCACTGGCGTCGAAAAATTGAAAGCTCCCCATCGCCGTCGATTCTAGATCTTATCTCGAATTTTAAAAGCGAGTCAACGAGCCCATCAAATAACTGATTGATATAAGATCAAAACCATCAATGGTTTTGGAAACTTTTTGTGCTTTTTTCATGTCCATGCATAGTATCGTAATGTTTAAGATTTCAATGCAGTAGTAGTTAAGAATATAATTCTAACGCTATTGAATTTATCGAAGGTGTACTCTTTGAGACATGGCTATAAATGGAGTGATAAATAAATAGTGGAAAAAATAAAATATTTATCGAAATTTTTAGACGCGTGAAAAGTATAATGCAATATGTACAATTGACCGTATAAATAGTTAAATTATTATCTCGGCCAGGATAATTAATTACCATTTAGAATATAAAATTACATCAACAATCATGTCATTATCAAATAAAATGTACAATGCATAACAACTAAAAAGGGTAAACCTAACATTTACGGTATGGTATGCATAAAAGTGAGCACTTAGCTAAAATTTCCAAAAAGTACGTATGATAACGCACTTTACTTTGTTACACTTAATAATGCAATAATCAATGATTAAAGTGAATTAGACAAAATAAATTAATAGCCGAAAGAGGATTCTTAATCACGCTTAGTTTTTAACAAAGTCGGATAATAATGTAAAGGATATGACTCCATGATTATAGGGAACATTATCAGCATTACAGTTTCGATGAAATTTGTGCAACTTGCTGCTTTTTGGAATCAACTTTCTTTTATTTCATTTCAAATGGATGTGCCATCACACTTATGATAAGATCCCCACAGTGGAAATCATAAAATCCCCACATTGGGAATCAGATCATTACTACGTGCCATCATTATGCAGTTAAAACATATACATGGTAAATTTTAAAGGGAAAAGGGTCCCCGTAAAAAGTGAAAATATCACTTCATAAAAAAATTACCACGGGCATGATAAGTAGGTCGATTTGAGTAAATCTTCCCAGTGATTTAGGAAAGTGCTTAGAGAATTGAGCTAGCTACTAGGTAGCAATAATGCAAAAGATATTTTCACTTGAAAGGAACGGAAAAAAAAAAAAGAAACAAAAAAAGTTTCATTTTTCATTAGTACTACAGCAAAATTGAGCGTTGGAGATGGTGGATGGATTAAGAAATTTCCATAAAGAGGGTGTTACAACCATACTTCAAAATCAGACTTCCATAAAAAAAACCTTACACTTAGGGTGTGTTTGATTGGCCAAATTTTCCATGGAAAATGTCCCATCAAAGAAAATTTTTTCCCACTTAATTGTTTGATTGCATCATTTTCCATGGAAAATATTTTCCATGGAAAACAATGTACAATCATTTTATGCATGAATTGGGCCTTTTCCATGGAAAAGAAAATCTTGCTCCCAAGAAATTATTTTCCTTGCAGATGAAATGTTTTCTTTTCACTCTTAATCAAACACACCTTAGGGTGTGTTTGATTATAAACATTTTCCTGAAAAATATCAAATCAGAAATCGTTTTCAAACTGTGTGTTTGATTACATTTGTTTTCCGGGAATTCGTTTTCAAGGTACAAGTTCTTAAAACACAAAAACAATGATTTTCCTGGAAAACTCAATCCAAGAAAAGGGTGGGAATCGGTTTTCCGGGAATTCATTTTTTGGGAATTCCTTTTCCTGGAATCCTATCAAACACACCCTTAAAAGATGAGTGAGTCCTGGCCTCTTTGCTATTTTCAAGTTGTTTCTTGTTCTAAATTTTTCGGAACATTGAAAATATGTTTACCTTTATATTTGATAGAACACATTCTGAAAAACAATAAAAAATTGGCTTATTTATAAAGGAACAGCGTTTTATTTCATTGTATTTAGAGCATATAGTTTATTTCTTGGCATTTCAATCCTCAAACTCAACATCCGTTGCGCGTTAAGGACCTCCATTAATATTCCGCCGTTAAATGCCTCCATATGCACCTCACGTGCGATTTTTTAATTGCAAAATAGTCCAAAACTTTGGGCATTGTTACAATCAAGTTCAAAAGTTTGAAAAATGGCTTATTAGCGTTACAAGGACCCAACGTTTCATCTCATTGCGCACTAAGGACCTATGGTTTAATATAATATCACTAATATCCAAAAATTTCTTCAACATGAGAGACTCACACATTTTAATTTTAACCAATAATTAATAATAAATATAATTATTATACTTAAATAAAATTTTATTAGGAATATATTACTACAAAAAAATATATCGAATACAAAGAATTAACCAATAAGACATAAAATTTTGGAGAAAATTTTGAATATTTTTGATATTATATTAATACGAACAAATGCTACTGTGTTGAAAATTTTTTATAAAAATTATTTAATCAGTATCAAATTAATTTAATAAATTTAAATTTAGTTAAATTTGAGACTAAAGTATATATTTTTCAAACTTTTGGAATTGATTGTAATAACGCCCAAAGTTTTGAATCATTTTGCAATTAAAAAATTGCATATAAAGTGCACATGGAAGTATTTAACGGTGGAATATTAACGGAGTTCCTTAACGTGCAGTGGATGTTGAGTTTGAGGATTGAACTGCCAAGAAATAAACCATAGGTCCTTAATGCCCAACAAGATGAGACGTTGAGCCTTATAGCTCCAATAAGCCATTTTTCAAATTTTGGACTTGATTGTAATAATGCCCAAAGTTTTGGACCATTTTGCAATTAAAAAATCGCACGTGAAGTACACATAGAGGCATTTAAAGGTGGAATATTAATAGAGGTCCTTAACGCGCAACGGATGTTGAGTTTGAAGACTGAAATGCCAAGAAATAAATTATAGGTCCTTAGTGCACAACAAGATAAAACGTTGGGTCCTTGTAGCGCCAATAAGCTTAAAAAATTTTGTAAAGAAAACGTGAGAACATAAAAGCTAGTACAATTTGAAAAACGTTTTGAGATTTTAAATTTTATATGCTAAGAGTAATGCTACATAAAAATTGAATTTGAAAGGGAAAGAGAGAGAGAGCTCGATGGCTTGGACATAGATTGAATATAAGCGACATTGAATATAAGTGACACATTACACAATTTAAAAAGTTTCATATATCTTACAATTTTTATTTTATGAATTCATCATTTCCAAAATGTTCCAAATCAGAAGCATTTCCAATTTTCTCACAACTTACTCCCAACAAAATAAAATTTGAAAATTCCGACACAACGGTAACAACGCGAAAACTACCCAAACATGACCTACCAGAACCAGTTGACAGCCCGGAATAGATCTGCCCACTTGGAGGTGGTTAAATTGTTCAGGTAAGCCTATTATCTGTCATGAAATTTATTACGTTACTACTGTTCAAGCCTCATTCCTTTCCAACATGAAAAAGCAAAACACGACCACTGATAATCAAGCATGCGCAGAGGGGTTAAATTGTTGCAACATTTAGAACATTCACATTCAAACGTACAAAAACGTAAATGAAAATTTAACTAAGCTTCCTTTTCTCAAATAAATCTTCCAAGTCAAAAGCATATAAATAGCAAAACTCCTATGACAACTTTGCTACAAGACTCGAGCCCATCAATAAGATATCTTAAGAGGCAGAATAACAAAATGTCAGCAAAACAAACATTGGTAAATGAGAGGCAGCTCTAAGAATCGGCAATGGTGACCTCAACCTCAACTCCAGGTTCAATAGTAATTGAAGTAATCTGCTTCACCACATCTGGTGAGCTGAACAGATCAATCACTCGCTTGTGAACTCGGAGTTCAAATCTATCCCATGTGTTGGTACCTTCAAAATAAGATAACACGCCAAAAGAATCGAATCATTTACCAACACCTAGCAAATGGAAACCAACAATTTATGGGAATTCAAACGTACTCCAATGACCAAATGCTTCGTTACATTTCTCTACATCACTCAAGGGGCACTAACAACAATTGTAACATGCTTGTGATACAAATGCTGAATAACAGAAAATTCTAAAAACAAAGTTCTTGAAAGTAAAATGTATCCATACACTTATCCAGAAACTCTGTTCATCAACCAAAACAAGATTATCCCCGTGGAACACTCACCAACACTCAACCAACAAAAAAAGATAGTTTGCAAATTTCAAAATTCACCTGACAGAGAAAAAGAAAGAACAGTGCATCTGAAACTAATTATCAACTTATTAACATTAGTGCCTTACTACAGTCTGTTATATATATTAATAAGAAGCAACCAAATACGAAAATCATATCTCAATTAGTGTTTTAGTTGAGCTAAACGATATGATATTACTAACAAGACATGTACAAAGGGCAATAGGAAAATTGATAAACTCCTGGAGAATAGCAGCTATACAACAGATTACAAAGATTGTACAAATAAAAGCAAAATTCACATATTATGCCAGATGTAATACCTTCACCACAAGGAGACTTCCTAGTAGTAATGTGAAGAACCTTGGTAGGCATTCTCACTGGTCCCTTGACCCTAAGCCGCTTGTCCTTGGCACCACGTACCAAATCAGCACACACTATAATTAAGATTAACGTAGAAAAGAAAAACACTAGTTTAGTACCAATAAAAATATTGACAAAACGAACTTAAAACACATTGTGAAAGTCCTCGAATTTGTATCAACCAATGCCCCAAGTTCTGGGTACAAGACCCTTGCAATTCATCCTAACAATTGCAATAACAAGAATGAATTTTAAACAACACAGCATCTAATGAGACGGGTATCACTAAATGGCTACACATGGCATTACCTTCAAGTCACTTATTGTGCCAAATAGAATATTTTCAGCATTACTTGTTTACATGTTCACATTCTTGAACTAAAATAAGCCAATGAGTAAAACCAAGACGTACTAGAATTAAGATTTGATCCCAAAGAGTAAAAGTACCACAAAAATAGTCATCGGAACTACAAATGAATATGAATTTTGCAGAAACAATAACATCTCAAAAAGATTAATTGTTATAATTAAAACTGCACATATTGAACTAATACTACAATGACATTAGCCCACTGCAGCATACCTTTTTCGAGATTCTTAACATTTTTGGAGGACAGAGTGATACGGATCTTGTGAATCTGTTCCTGCGGCTCCTCCAGACCAGGCTTCGTAGGCTTCATTGCTGCGTACGCCATAATTTCCCTTTTCTTTTCCTCTACAATACACACAGTCAAATACTATTTAATGTTAGTGAAACAACATCAAATTTAAATTACATACAACAAAAACAAGATGTTCGTATAGCAAGATCAGACGACGGAGGATATTACAGGAATCGGATAGAGGTGAAGCTCGGCGGCGGCGGAGATTGCAGTGAACTAGAGCTTCGCGATTTGACGACTCGGAAAGGTAAACCCCGACTTTGTCAGCGGAGTTTATATGTGTCTAGGGCAAGGGTTTGTCATTTTGTTCAATGGGCTGCTATCTGGGTTGTGGTTTTAGGATTGGGCCGATACCGTTATTGCCTCAGACTGTTCGACTATCGGGCTAAATTCTTGACAGAACTAGCTAGGATGTCAAAACGATCGGCGATATCTAAAAATTACAGGTATTCGAAATGAATGGATTGAAAAAACCTAAACCGGCAGGTCGATGGGTCATATATGATTTTCAAGAGTATAAACTGAAAGGGATACGGATTGGATATGGATATTAGAGACATATCCAAATTTGAATAGTTGCGTATAAATTTTTTTTTTTTTTTATGCTAAATACTATTTCAAATAATAAAATTGAAAGCAACCATTAACCGACGTCATGTAATTTTGACTTTTATTTTTGTCTTTTACAATTAGAAATTATTTTTATCAATGTGAGATATTTACAATTTTAAAAGTGATATATAATTTCACATGTATGGGGAAAAAAGGTAAATAGGTACCCGTTTGAGGTCGAGAATCAACCCGAACAGATCATACTTGACATGAACAGCGGATGGTTCAATTCGGGTATAGATCGCGGGTATGATCGACTTGTTGCCATCAATTAGCCAATTAAATCACCACTCATGGTATAATTTTCAACGATTTTAATCTCGTGTCAATTATTAATGTGATTGATAGCAATTTGATACATTGATATTATAGCGATTAAATAGTCAACACAATAAACATACAAACCATTAATTAGAGGTGAAGCTATAAAATTGAAAATCAACAAATTTATATTTCATGATTAAAATTTTACGTGATTATCAAGAAAAAAGAGATCCACAATTTAGCTGTCTATTACTCCCTCCGTCCCATTTTGATAGGCTTGTTTTCCATTTTCATCCGTCCCAAAATATAAGCTACTTTCCTTATTGGTATAAATTTAATTTCTTCATTTCCTAATCTACCCCTATTTATTATGCATGGTTATTAATAAAAGTAAGTTGTCATATTTAATATAGGGGTATATTGAGAAATATACAAGTAAAATTTACCTTTCCAATAAATATTAATTTCAAATTCTTAATCCATGTGAAAGTCAAACCATGCCTATCAAAATGGGACGGAGGGAGTAGAATTTACAGATAACAATGACAATTGGCACTATTGATATTGAATTTAGGGTGTGTTTGATTGTTTTTTTTTCCAAGAAAACACTCTTTTCGAGTCATTTTTCCCATTTTTGGATGTTTAATTGGCTTTTTGTTCCCAGGAAAAATACTTTATAACTTTTCTTGAAATCCATTCTTTTCTTTATTTTGAAGGAAAACGTTTTTCTTGGGAAGATGTGGTTTTTGTTTTCGGATAAAAATTTACCTCTTTTTATTTTTAATGGACAATTTACTTTAACCATAAAGATAAGGAAAATATTCAAATTTCATTTAAAAAACAAAAAATAAGGAAAATAACACTATTTTTCAACTTATAAATTAATACAATCAAACACTGCAACTATTATTTTCTCTGAAAAACTTTTTTCCGAAATTCATTTACCCGTGCAAAAGATAGAAAACCTGATGTCGTCTTTTTCTTTGCCTCTTTTCACTTGGATAAGCACACGCTAATGGGTTGCTCCTCTTTGCAATGTTTGGTTTTGTTAATTGTACTTCTTGTGTTTGGAGAGCGCAGTCTCTTGACTTTGTACTTAGAATTCTTCTTGTTGATATGGAATGATATGCTTTGTTAAAAAAAAAAAACACTATTGTTTAATTTTTTTAAAAAATAAATAACTACAAAACTATGAGTTAGTTCTTCTCCCCCAATGCTTACGTGGCCCCATGGCGGTTCTTTTTGGAGGCCAAAGAGGCTATTGTCTCAGTGCACTAACTCCATGAGAAAATTTGATTTGTCTGATTAATCGGCTTTTAGAAAAAGAAAAGGAAAAAAAGGGTCTATTGAACCCAACAAAAAAAGGAAGCCTAACCCTCAACTAGCTTTGGAAGCCTATAAAACAAAACTTTTAAAATTTCGTCCCCTCAGTTCTTCTTTGTCATGCAACCTTCACATTCTGATAATCCAAATTCCTTTGATTTCCATCAAAGTTTAATTTTTCGCACTGCCATTTTTATGAGGTTTTTGGGTTTTTATTTCTTTGACTATTTTCATTTGTTTTTCTTATTTTTCCGAAATAGGCCAGAAAAAAAATTATAGCATGTTTTGTTTCAACTTCACATGTTGGCACTTACTCATTTCTTAAATTATTATTAGAAATAAATGTGGCATTGTTCATTAATAATTAAGATTCGATAGAAATTTCTTTCCTGCTATTGCCCAGGGGCATTAAATTTATGTTTTGCCTCGGGCTACAAAAATCACAGGACCGGCACTGCGTAGCCCTGCTCAGAAGAATCTTGTGAGCCGGATCGAGCCCAAATTCAAGGTTTTGATTTGTCAGAGATTTGAACGCAAAATTATTTTTGGGTGAAAGATTGTGTTTCTTTGGATGAAAGAGCATGACTTCTAGTTTAATTTATTTCCTAACGGGTATACCTCTTCGATAGAGACTTATTCCAACAATTGCATTCTTTTATAAGGATTGTACCCTTTGACGACGTGTCTTTCCAACAATTATATATAGGCATTCTCATGTGCATTTTTAGAAGTCAATCATACATTCACATCGCATTCTATATTCAATCAAGCATTATTTTTCGTTTATTACAGTCAAGTCATTCATGTGAAGAGAGTTCAAAACATTAGTATGGTTTGTTGGTCCACACAGTTTTGAGTGTTCCTATTGTGGCACGTGGTCGTTGTATCTTGGGAAGCAAATACCATAAAACCATTAGCACCAGTGCGGGGCATTATCGTCGTAAGGAGAAAGAGTCGAACTCTTACCTCGACCAATCCTTTTTTCATGCATTTTTTCTTCATTCATTTCTTCAATTTGGAAAGTTGTAACTGTATCAAACTTATGCACGTTAAATGTATGTTTTTCAAATATAATTTGCACCATCTTTTAAAATTTCCCCAACACGATTGGCAAGCCAACTCAACTCATCTCGTTGACAGTGGTGATGTGCGGTACAGGTGACCTACTTATGACCCCAACACCCCACCCGCCACCCCAAAAAAACAAGAAATCTTTTTTTTTTTAAATATAAAAGGCCCACAAATTTGAAGTTTCACAATAATAAAGCTCAGAATAACATTTCGCTTAAATCCACAAAAATCTCGAACCACCTCTGCTCATTCACATACCTACTCGACTACTACTTTACTAGTGTGTATTTGTTGCACGCCTGCTCAGTTCAACTTGTTGACAAACCCACTTGTACGCTAATTTACTAATATATATGAATTTGACAATAAGGTCTTGCAGCATTGGTTAGAAACTTAGAACGAATAATTAGATAATAAGAAAAAAAATGAATTTGGAAGAAAGAATTCGAGAGGATAAAAGCGGTAATGATCTCTACGATGGGGAGGATATAAATCTTGTAATCTGCCATGGTGGTGTGGGAGGCGGTGGTGGAACTCTTACATGGCGCTCCCACGTCATGTGTTTTTGTGGGCATAATCTCCTCCCTACTGTGGGGAGGAGACCATTACCGAGGATAAAAGATGCTATAAAGAGTATGTGAAACGGACATTCATGGTTTTTCCCTTTTTGTGACGTGCAGTAATATAATGGAAATGGTACATCTGCGCTAAAGGCCAACGGTGTGGATAATGATAGGTTCATGAAATGATAGTTGACATTAATGTTGACTTCAACAAACCAAATCTGCACGTTCTTCATTAGTTTGTATGAAAATGGACGTGAAAGAAGCGAAGTAACCGAGGAAAAGTGAAATCAGGAAATCATGAAGCACTCCACTCATCTTAAGGTTAAAATCAATTTAACTATACACAATTTCACCATCCTTCAAAGTTCTAGTGACAATGGGTTCAAATTGAGTAAAACCATAAATAACATTCTTAAAACTTCAAAACAACAAATTGTCCTTGTTCTTCGAAGAACAAAAGGTACGATAACGGAATTGAGAGGGTAAATCAAACTGCACTTGAGCGTGCCAAATGGAAAACAACACTATGAAAAGAAAAGTCAGCTAGCTTCCTGCTCATCCAAATGCACAATATAACCATTCAAATTACCTGCAGTCATAAATGTCAAGGAGAAAAAGTCCATCAGTCTTTCGAGCAACCAAATAATCATAAACTGCACCGATCATGGAAAACAATAACTATGTTCCCGTTAAATTAAGAATCAGAAGAGACACACATTAATGGAATTAAAGTACTCTAGAGATTCTGATTATCTAATGCAGCTTGGAATCATATAATACACGACAGTTGGGCATTGAATGATGTTCTGTACTCTACGTGAAAGATTTCACTTATTTCACATGAGGAGGGAGTCCACCATCCTAAAGAAGCAGTTTAAACAAATATATTCCTTGCTGATTGTTTTCTGTTAACTGAGAAGGAAATGAACTTATGTCTGAGGCTAGAAACAATGTGCTAATTAAAAAGTTCAAGTCTTTCCTTCATAAGCTCCCACTTAATCTAAGCTATGAAAGTGATGTTTCGTAAGTTTATCAGCACCACACTTCTTAATTCTGGGGATCGGTCCATTTTCATGATCTTTGACTAATGTGGGAAACTTTCCACCAGTTTACCTAAAAAATGCCAACGGTGAAATGAGCAAAACTTGTGTGAGGTGGTAAACCCAAAAGTGTAACTAAAAAAGTAAAACTGCATCAATGGATCGTCCGGATATCCTGTTCGTTCCTCACCATTTTTCTTGGTGACAAAAATGTCATAAGTGCAATATTCTATGTCCCTTGTTTATCTGAAATGCAGTACAAACTGCCGTAGGTATTGAGAACATTATTCTTCAATCTTCATGCAACTGAAGCAATGTGAAAGTACAGGGTAGACCTTCGTTTAACCATGTCCATATGTCTTTATGATAATAATCTTCTTATTGAAATGAATGTTTCTAATATTAAGTATACAGAATATATCTTATAAAGTTATAATAATACAACATGAAGGCTGCATGACTGTAACCCCATTAGTTGGTATAGTCAAATGGTAGAAATGTCAGTAACATTTTCCTTGATTTGAAAGTTCATAAAGCCAGCAACAAAGGAAGTCAATGAATAACAATACTCCTTCACATCAGCATTCCATCGTGATTGAACATACATATGGGATGTGTGAACAAGACGACATAGAAGAGACAATAGATCTTTACATTTCTATCTCTTTGTTCAAGTACTACCAATTTGATTCTTCCTTTCTGCTCAAAGGTAAAGGCAAGTCACTTCATAGCTCAAAAATTTCCAAAGAGAATATTTAAAGAAACTGATTAAACTTTTCTATATTTGCAAAACTACTTTCTTAACCTGAATTTCATTTTGATCTCTTCCACCAAGATTGAGCTTACTCTATGCCATCTATCCATCCCAGAAAACAATGAGCCTCCTAAATTGCTCTGGAAGACAGTAGTTAACTTTATTTCAACTATTTAGGAAACCATATAATGTGCTTATGCTTTCTTGCCTTTTCAAATTAATCATTGGCAAATTGATTTGAAGATATTAGGGTTCATGTTCTCCTTAATTAACCATTTCTCTACCTTTCCAGGCAATTTCTTACAAGGTTTGAAGAATTCTCCCCAGTCCTCTCCGAAGCAAGGCATCTAATTCCACAAGCACTAAATGCATAACTCAAACACAAAACTAGCGATAAATTTCACAATTAATTCAGGGACATTTCACATTTCTATTGGTAACGGTAACTAAATTAACACATAAAAGAAAATCGTAAATTTTGAAAAGCGAAACACGAAACTGAAGAAATTTGGAAAGCACAAACTCACGAGGCGAGAGAAATTCCTTCTCACTTAGCAACCATGCGAGCGATGAAATCCTCGTAGCGGATCTTGCCATCGGATCCAACATCAACCTCTCGAATCCACTCATCAAACTCCGAGGGCTCCAATTTCTCCCCAATACTCGTCAAAGTATGCCTCAGATCAGAAACAACAACAAAACCAGTCCCATCCTTGTCGAGCACCTTGAACGCATCCCTCAGCTGACGATCAAATGGCTCCGGCTTCAAATGCTTGGACATCAGGTCCATAAATCTATTAAAATCAAATGGAGAATTCAGATTTTCCTCAGCGATTATCGATTTGAGCTGCGCCTGAGTCGGGTTCCCTCCGAGTGAACGCATCAGAATCCCGAGCTCCGTCGGGGCAATCTTGCCGTCGCCGTCGGTGTCGAAGAGTGTGAAGGCTTCTTTCATTGAAGAAACCTGGTCGTTGCTCAGATCTTTCCCCATTTTTTATTCAGGCTTTTTTGCAGAGAGTTCTGTGTCTGTTTTCTTGCTTCGTTTCGAATCTGTGAACGTGAATGTCCGTGCGAGATTTTGTTGGAAGTCGACGGGTTCGAGTGTAATTATGGTGAAGTTGAAGGCCTTCAATGCAAGCATAAAACCCGTAACATTTGGCCCATCACTAAAAGAGTGCAAGCCCAGGTGAAGTGGTACCGTACAAGTCTTGTAATCGATGAAACGTGTGTTTGATTGGCTAACGGTGGAGAAGAAATTAGGGTGTATTTGATTAAAACAAATTTTTTCCATGAAAATTCATTTTTTGGCTTTTTTTTTCATCTTTGGCTGTTTAATTACACTTTTTTTCCTGAAAAACGTTTTCCAACTTTTTCTCGATTTCCATTCTTTTCATTGTTTTGGAGGAAAACATTTTCTTTGGGGGATATGGTTTTTATTTTCCGGGAAAAGTTTGATACTTTTTTTCTTTTTTTTTTAATGGACAATTTACTTTAACCATAAAGATAAGAAAAATGATCAAATTTTATTAAAAAATTCAAAAATAAGGAAAATAACATCATTTTCCAACTTTCAAATTAACCCAATCAAACACCTACAACTACCATTTCCTTGGAAAACCTTTTTCCGGAAAATGTTTTCCTTCTAACAATTTTTCAACTTTACAATCAAACACACCCTTAGTTTCCACCTTACATGGAAAATAAAAACCATCTCTAAGATAGGTGCTCTCAATTTTCTCTCTCCACCGAAATCGAGTGCAATGGAGGGGGTGATTTTTGGCATGAAATCACCACTCTATATTTCTTTCTTCGTTGTTTTTATTACAATAAATGTGTGTGTGTGTGTGGGGGGTTAAACCTAGATTTGTATTTTTTTCTTCTTGTTCTTGGTGATTTCGTCGTCTTATTGCGGTGCTTGGGTTTTTACTGTTTAGTTGGAATTTCGTTTGTTCGTATGATTCAAATTGGTAAACCAGATTCGATCCAGCATTGATTTAATTAATATTTAAGTGTCAACGTTGTAGATCTAGAAGCATAGGTATTCTGGTCACTTTAATTTTTTCATATTTGTAGGCATTTTACCATTTTATACTATTAACTTGGGTGCTGTAAGTATGTTTACAGATTCAGCCTTGTGGTTTTAGTGGTTGTAAAAAAATTTAAAAAAAAAACCATCTCCAAGATGAAATTTATTTTTAATAATAGAAAATAAGATAAAACAAGATTTAGAATGTCATACCTAAAATTCAAGAATTTATCTGCTAAACAATAAATATGGTATTGAATTCCTTAAATGATATTTTCCATGAAATTAGATGTAATCAAACCACTTGGAATTCTAATTCCTATCTATCCTACAAAAATTCAATTCTTTTTTGGAATATAAAGTGGGGATCATAAGAGTGATGTGGTGTCTCGAATCCAAACCAATCACTAGGTAAGAAAGTGCATTTTCCACTATACTAACCCCTTGAACATAAAAATTCAATTCCTTGATTTGAAGGGAAATTTTCACTTTTTATGATATGTAGAATTCCAATTCAAGGGAAAATAAAGTTATGTTTGATTAACTGATGAAAAATTCTAATGAATATACAAAAATGATGTGATTCTATTCAAGTGTTTATCTATACTATTATTATTATCAATCACTAATGTATAAAATAGTGGATGATTTGAACTTTTGGTTTGCCTAATTTACCCTTGCATATATTTTATAATTTCTAATTAGTCCTTACTCATTAATTGAGGGAAGGAAAAAAAACTCTTCTTTTCCCTTTAATTTTCTTGTCTTTCATTTTTTTCCGTTATCTCTCTCTCTCTCTCATATTTTTATTTGAAAAAATAGACATCATAGTTAACAGAAGGTATGTTACATATATGTTAAATTCAAATTCTCAATTTGAAGATTAATGCAAGCTCATTTTTTAAAGCTACTTATAGACATATTATTTTTCGTAGTTGCTAAAGACTACGAATAAAAATTAGTTTTTATGTTTTTCATTTTTCAAACAAGAAAATACCTCATCTGTGATGTTTCATGAAATTAAGTTAATTTGCTAATTTAGTCCTTGAATTTTTTAAATATTTTTATTTTTTGTTAATATCTCTTCTTTATTTGATATTTTAATCTTTCAATTTGATTTTGCCACATTCTATACAAGGAGGTAAATCAACAAATTAGTTTAGGGGTACCGTTAAATGCACGCATGATTTTACTAAGTGCACCCATTTAAAAAAAAAAAAGGAAAAAGACTAATATATTCATACTAAGTGTACCTGTTTCTATATATATACATATATATATATATATATATATATATATATTTTAGTGTTCGCTGTGAACACAGCGAACAAGATTAAGCTTGTTGTTGTGTTCAGAGCGAACAAGCTTAAGCTTGTTCTCTGTGTTCACAGCGAACCAAAAATGAAAAAAGGAAATTGGGAAGAAGATGAAGCTGTGGCAGCTTCTTCAAGGAGTTGATGTTACTTTTTTTTTTTAATAATGGCATCTTCTTCGAGCTTGAAGAAGAAGGCGGTTTTTTTATTTTTTTCCGTCAGCTTCTTCAAGCTTGAAGAAGGTTCTTCCTTCTGCAGTTTTTTTTAATGGTTGTTCGGCCTGAACTGGACGAACAGCCATAATGTTGTTCGTCCAGTTCATGCCGAACAAGCTTTAAAGAGAAAAAAAGGGAAAGAAAAAAGAAAGAAAGGGGGTAGAGTGGGAAAAATAGGGAAATGTTGGTGTATAAAGTAAAGTGGTGGGTATATTTAGCCATATCCTTAGTTTAAATGATTTATTCTAAGGTCGTTGAATGTTTTAATGGTATATATAGTCAGTTGTAGAAAAAGTGGGATAAAATAAAGTTTCAAATTTTAAATGCTTTCTTTAATTTTAACTTTTTTCAGTCACTAAAAATGTAATACAATTACTTTCTAAAATTATATTAGACTCAAAGATACACATGGTAAATCCAATATTTTAGATTAGTACAATATTATGTGTTATAATATCACGTGCAAGGCAGGTGTTTTAAACTAGTATTATATTATTAAAAGTGTGGTAAAAATGTAAAATGCTTTTTCCATTTTTACCCTGACAAGAATCACATTTTGTTTGACGCTTCCGAGCAGTTCAACCTTTTCAATTGCTCTTTTGAATACTAATCTATACTAATATATAAAAGTTGTTCCACCAGTGTGTGAAATCACACATAGTTTCCCGCCTAAGAAATAATAATAATTTTTTTTGCTTTGTATAAATAAATTTGACCATGAGCCATAATATATTTATGGTAATACGAGTTTGTTTATTTATGATAACACACGTTTGTCTTTAATAACAATTTCTATGATTCATTTGGCTGTAATAAGAATTTGTTACATTAAATATGGAAAGCTCAAATCATAAATCACAAGAGTAATAGTAAAGCAAGCGTACAATTGTAAAAGACACTTAAATTATAGAATTAATTAAAGCTTTAATATCCCAATCACAATCTCAATCAAAGCTTTATACTCCCAATCACAATATTATTTAAAATGTGACATATAAAAAATAGGGAGAAAAATAATTTTTAATTTTTTTCCTTTTAAGAATTTGAAAAGGGTCATATATATATATATATATATATATATATATATATATGATTTAAAAAGTGATATATATAAAAAAAATAGCAGAATTAAATGTTATTAGATGCGTGTTAAAAATCTTAATTACTTATGTATTATTCTTGCTATATTTTTTATTATATGGACATTGATTTCTCAAGTATTGGTTGTCAAATTTTTTCCTGCAAAAATTTGTACATAATTGTCTTTTGCCCTCTTTTAAAGTTTTCAAACTCCAACAAATGAATAAATAAATAAATAAAGAAGTCTTTTCCCATTCCTTTTAATAATTTTAACATAATTGTAATATGAAATGAAAATACCATATTGAAAATAAAAAAATACAAATTTTAAAAGTATACCTTATATACTATACTGTGGTTAATTTTTGTCTATGAAAATATTTAATTATTCGAGGTGGTCACATGGAAATATTATATAGATTTTTATTGTAACTATCAGATTATTAAAAATTACGTTGTCTTTTTTAATATTAAATTAATTTTTTCTTCGTTAAACTCTTTTGGCCTTGAGAGAACATGTGATCTCAATGAACATATCCAAACTCGTGTTAATTTCAAATTATATTATTTGTTTTAATGTTAAATTACCTATTCTTTTTATTTAACTCTTTATAATTTCAATTATATTTGTTGCACGAATAGAGCATAATAAAAATTGGATTAGAACCTGCAAATATTTGGAAAACAACAAAAACTAAGCTAGCATTCTGTTAAAGTGTGATTCTAATGCAAATGCAACCACTATTCTTTTATTACTAATTTCAAATAAGTTTTGAAATAGGTTTTTAATTTAAAAAATAAAAAAATCCTTATTAATAATATATATATATTCCTAATTTCTATTTTTTATTCTCTAAAAAATAAAAAAAGGTTTTTCCATTTTTTCCTTTTTAAGAAATTTAAAAAGGGCCATATGTGTGGTCTAGCAGTGGCATATTAAAAGTAGAATAATTAAATATTATTAGATGTGTATTTTTTTCAATATTTTTAAAATACAAAAAGATAATAAATATTATTTTCATTATCATACATATATATATTTTTTAATTTATCTTTTAAATCTCTAAAAAACTTTTAAAAATATTTTTTCATTTTTTCCATTTTAAGAAATTTAAAAAGGGTCATATATGGTTTAAAAAGTATATGTGTTTTTTTCCACTACCTTTAAAATACAAATGTGTGTCGAAAATCCCAATTACTAAGTTGGATTGTCATACAATATTGTGCAATTATATATTTATTTAATCCGAGACATGTCTTAAATATTTTATATTAAGTATCCAATACTATTTATTTATCATTATAATTATGTTTGCATTTAACGTCTATTAGTTAAAAATTTTTATTTTTCTATCTACAAGACGTGCTCTTTAAAATATTTTCATCCCCGTGCAACGCACGGGTTGAATACTAGTTATAATTATGAACTAATTTTTAATTGTTTTAATTTTGACAGTAACAAACGACAATTTTTTTAATGATTCTCATTGGATTATTTTCCCTTTTAACTGTTTGTCTTCCTTTTGGGGGTTTTTTTTTCGGTGAGTCTTTTTCTTTTGAGTGAGTCTTTTTTTTTTTGGTTATTATTCATTATTTTTCTTATGAGTTTTGACAATAATTTCTAACATGTGTGCGAGGTCAAAGCGAGAGCGAGAGATATTATAACATAGACCTATCAAACGCTAAAAAAATGTTTATGATGTTGATTAATTATCATGCAATTCAGTTATATAAATAAATTCAAGTAATATATAATAATTAAGGTATCGAACACAACTAACCATCTTAAAGCTATACCATTTAAAAAGAAATAGAGGAGCATTTTAAATTTTAACTCACAAAAATCTAAATGAAACTAAATTTTAAACGTAATATTAAGCTTTCCCACAAACTAAATTTTTCTTTTTCAAAATTTTCTCATATATATAACAGTAAACTTTATATATGTGTTAAATTAATTAAATCATACATAAATGAAAAATATATTATACATAAACGTTGATTAAATTTATCTAACTTGAAATATTTTGAAATGTATTTCAAAATAATGCATGATGCAATACATGTTTGCATAAATTAGTAAACAAAAAGTATATACACATAAAACACTTTTAGAACAAGAGTTTGTTTAAATGCACCCACCCTTTTTACTCAAAACACCCACTTTTTTTCATATCCCAAATTTACCCTCAATCCCAAAAATAAATAAATAAATAAATAAATATTTGTTCAGCCATTATTGGCCGAACATGGTGGTGACCACCACCATGTGGTCTAAACACCACCAGTGTTAAGCCAGTGGGGCACCTTTTTTTCTTTTTTTTGGGGAGGCGGAGGGGTTGGGGGATGTTGTTGAGGGTAAATTGGAGATATGAGAAAAATGTGAGTGTATTGAGTAAAAAGGGTGAGTGCAGTTAGACAACCCTTAGAATAACTAGTCCCGGCTAATTAAATGTGTGATGCATGTTGTTTAAATCTCTTATATGTCGATGACATATACATAATTTATTAAATCTAGAACACGTCTAACAAATTACTCTTTATTTTTAAGACCATATTCTATAAAACAAAGAGTATATTTAGACATAAAGAGAAAATTTTTGAAAGGCTCCAACAAACTACTTTTTTTTAACTCTTTAATTATTTTACTATTCCCAAAAAAATTTATTATTGTTTTGCAGTGTTAATTAATATTAATAATACTTCTAAATATCAATGGCTAGTAGAATCTAATGTGGATTGAAAAATCTAGTAAGTAATAACTGAAATTTTATCCATTACATTATAGAGTGAGTTTGGCTCTCCAAATTGGAACTGCCAAACACACTATCTATTTTCCAAAGTTAAAATAAAGAACCTATTGATGGTTGTTTTTAGAATTTGATTCTCTAATAGGCATCTTACATATAAAGATTAAAGAGTCTATTAGAAATGCTTTTAGGCCTCGTTTGAATATTCATATTTAACTTGAAGAAATTAAATTTGCTTTTTGATATGTGGTTGGGAATTAGCAATGATGTGTTAAAAATATATTTTAAAAAATTATAAAATTAATATATGAGTAATTGAAAATTATTAGAGAAAAAGTAAATTTGATTTTGATAAACTTTAGTGTGTATCAAACAAGCCTATTCTTCGAATAAGTTAGCTAAACTAAATTGTATTTTATACTTTTTTAATAATATACTTTTTAAAAATAAGTAAGTCTTTATAAAATCCATAAATTAAAGTCATCAAAAATCTTACAAGATCGACCAATGTCACCAATTAAAGAAAGTCTTTAAACGTTGTTAAAAAGTTATAACTGAATACACACCACCAAATCTAATGATTAATTTTAATTAATAATGATACACATTAAACATCGCTATATTATAAAATGATGAAATCAAAGGTGATACTGTTTGTACAATTGTAGTTGACAAATTCTTAACAATTAAATGATGTCACAAAATCATGTTAAATCAAATGTCACCATGATCATCCTACTGTACATTGGGGATATGGGGAAAAAGTGAGTGTATTGAGTGAAAAGGGTGAGTGTAGTTAGACAACCCTTAGAATAACTAGTCTCGGCTAATTAAATGTGCGATACACATTGTTTAAATCTCTTATATGTCGATGAGATATACATAATTTATTAAATCTAGAACATGTCTAACAAACTCTTTATTTTTAAGACCATATTCTATAAAATAAAGAGTATATTTAGGCATAAAGAGAAAATTTCTGAAAGGCTCCAACAAACTACTTTTTTTAACTCTTTAATTATTTTACTATTCCCAAAAAAAACTATTGTTGTTTTGCAGTGTTAATTAATATTAATAATACTTCTAAATATCAATGGCTAGTAGAATCTAATGTGGATTGAAAAATCTAGTAAGTAATAACTGAAATTTTATCCATTATACTATAGAGTGAGTTTGGCTCTCCAAATTGGAACTGCCAAACATACTATCTATTTTACAAAGTTAAAATAAAGAGCCTATTGATGGTTGTTTTTAGAATTTGATTCTCTAATATGCATCTTACATATAAAGATTAAAGAGTCTATTAGAAATGCTTTTAGGCCTCATTTGAATATTCATATTTTACTTGAAGAAATTAATAGCCCGTTCTTTTACAACTTTTAACAAATTTTTACAAATTTTAACATATTCACATCAAAAGTCAAACCAATTACATCCACATATTTTCTGGGACCCACTGTACTACATAAATCTCCACTACTCAATCCCACTCATTCTCTCTCCTATTTCACATTAAAACTCATAAATACTCATAAATACGCATACACTAACGGGAAATTTGCTTTTTGATATGTGGTTGGGAATTAGCAATGATGTGTTAAAAATATATTAAAAAAAATTATAAAATCAATATATGAGTAATTGAAAATTATTAGAGAGAAAAAGTAAATTTGATTTTGAGAAACTTTAGTGTGTATCAAACAAGCCTATTCTTGGAATAAGTTAGCTAAACTAAATTGTATTTTATACTTTTTTAATAATATACTTTTTAAAAATAAGTAAGTCTTTAAAAAATCCATAAATTAAAGTCATCAAAAATCTTACAACATCGACCAATGTCACCAATTAAAGAAAGTCTTTAAACGTTGTTAAAAAGTTATAACTGAATGTAACGCCCCGTCCAGTTCCACATACATATACGTCATAAATGACGAAATATCAGAGTGCGCCGTGCACGCATCATAAACATAAATAATAAGCCACATTTGGGCTTAGGCCACCTTCGGGCCGTGCACGGGTTTTCATTTCATACATATTGGAACTAGACGAACGTCAAGCATACATTCATACACGAAACCCTAAACGTTGAAAACATATAACCTACTAGGGTTTCGGAGTTCATTACATAGCGCAGGATCTTCATTTCCCGTTCTCAATCACACACCACATCACGTCATTGGGACCTTTCGCCATCTCCCGATCACATCACCTTCATAGAACATAAACATAGACACGTAATGAGTCATAAAGACTCAGTAGATAATAGATGCAATGCAATGCATGTCACACGTTCATTTTGGGCCCTCTTGCGTATCACGTGCTTACATTGGCGCCATTTTTAAACATCTGGCCGGGTCCCATAACATAACATAACATCATTGGAGACATCGATCTCCCATTGGGGCATTGGTTCCCCGTTAGACCCAAATATCGGGGCGTAAGTCCCCCGCGGGGCGTAGATCCCCCGTTAGGCCAAAACATTTTCATTTTGTAAATACGTGATAGGCATTTCATACACACATATGCATTCATGACATGATCATAGGTAGCACTTACCATTATGCCTTGTTTCATCCTCATGTCATCGTCATATACGTTACATACATTACAAGGCGTCACAAGGCATAGCCTTGTCATCATCATCATATACATTACATTCCTTTACGTTACTTCCCAACGCATAACCTTGTCCTCAACACATACATATTGCATATAACACGTTCGTTCCATTACATATACATGAACATAGTTGAGGTCTTATGCTTCATACATCATAATCATCACACATATACACGTAAGGGTTCACGTTGAATCATATTCACCACATAAAACACACATTAACACCATGCTTTTCACGTGAAGATTTCATGAGTTATACATTACAATCACTATGATTCTTTCATGTCCTAATCAATTCACTCATGGAACATGGCATGAAGATCACATAGATCATAAATCACACATATATCATGGCATAACATATCATAAGCATAGGACAAGCCAATGGATCCTATACATGCTTTCTAGGTTCATACATAGCATAAACATGGCATAAACATGGCTAGTTCTTGATTCATTCATTCATAAGCATAAATACATGGCATGAAGCATGTAAAACATCCATTATCTACCTTTATACACCAAGAACATCAAGCATGAAGAGAATTCAAGCTTCCCCCTTTCCTTCCTTTCCTCTCCTTCTTCCTTTCCTTGCTTCTTTCTTCTTGTACTCATAGCTTCCACACCCATAACAAACATGAGAGAAGGAATTAGAGATGATTACATGAGTTCTTGGGAGTCTTGGAAGGGTTTTGGGGTCATGAGAACCGAGCTTGGGTGAGAAATGTCCAAGAAATGGCTAGAATCTTCTAAAATAACACTTCTGCCGACTTAAAATTACGGCCGTAAATCTCACGGCCGTAGTAAATTCAAAATTACGGCCAGTAACCCAATAAATTACAGTAGTAAATGGGCACACGTGATCGCGCTTGGCCACGCGACAGTGAAGAATCAGCCCCCTAACCATCACTCTTAACTTACGGCCGTAACCTTTGACCATTACGGCCGTAACCTGACAATTACGGCCGTAATTACAACATTTACGGCCGTAATTCTGTTCCTGCAGAATTTTCCCATTGTCCTCTTTTCGAAGGCCGTTTCACATCCCGAGGCATATCCCGTACTGCAAATCATAATGTGAGCATATCATATACATATACGTCATACTGAAACGTCATCATGTCATTTCATATCATATACGGACGTATATACGAAATCATATCCGTATCCGGGACGAATTCGGGCGGGTCATTACACTGAATACACACCACCAAATCTAATGATTAATTTTAATTAATAATGATACACATTAAACATCGCTACATTATAAAATGATAAAATCAAAGGTGATACTGTTTGTACAATTGTAGTTGACAAATTCTTAACAATTAAATGATGTCACAAAATCATGTCAAATCAAATGTCACCATGATCATCCTACTATAGCTTTACAAAGTTTTACCATATATATCTCATAATTATTAACAAATTTTCAATCAAAATTATTTAAGTATCATTTTCCATTTTAGTAAATTCATATGATTTACCTTCTCGTCTCAACACCAATGGGTGGGGGTGGGGGGAATATCGGTCTCTGGTACCATAAGGGAGCCATGTATCGGTAATTTTCTGGTGCGGCCAGAAAAGTTCAACCAAACTTCAACCAAAAAACACCACCCCTCCCCCCCCAAAAAGTAGGGGGCAGGGGGCTATGAGTGAGGCCGAACTTCAGCCTCCGAAATCATAAGGAAGCCGTTACATACTGGTAATTTTCTGGTGCGGCCAAAAAAGTTCTGCATAAGACACCAAACCCCAACCCCATTCCCCCCCAAAGTTACGTGTATATATGGCATATACCTAATTGAGTAGCTAACATTTAATGGCCAAAATTTTCCCACAATAATGACTAAATTCGTCGCCCCCCTACCAAAGGGTCCTATATATACTCGTAATAATTATTCACATTTAAAGCTGCTCCATTACAATTCTATTTATTAGACAATGGCTTCTTCATTGACCATCTCTTCAATTGCTATGTTCTTTTGTTTGTCCTCTCTGTTCTTCCCTGCAGTACCAACTGCCACTACCACCGTTTCGTACCATCATTCACATGTTGTTGGTCGCGACGACTCTGGCGGCGGCGGCGGTGATGGTGGTGGTTTGCTTAAGATTGCTTGCACAGTTGATGACAGAGTTGTCAATCCAAAGACTTGGGATTACGATTCGTGCATTAAAGTTCTTAAATCTAACCCAAATATTGTATCTTCAACAACTCTTCAAACCCTAGCAGTAAACATAATCAATACGGGAATTTCTAATGTATCGAACACACACAGATGCATTCAAAACGCATTGAAGAGAAGAAGCATGAGATCTAATCTTGTGAAAGCTCTCAAGGCATGTGATAAGTCATATGATCGCGCTCTCAGAAATTTCCAAAGTGCTTTTCGACATATTAAGGTAGAAGGAGATTATGAATTTGCTTCTGGTGATCTTTATTCAGTTCATACATATGATATTCATGATTGTCAGAAAGCATTAGCTTCCAATAAAATTGGAGATCCGTTGGTTTTAAGTGGGAACAGATTTGCGTCCTTGTTTTCTGTTGCTGCAGATGTTGTTTGTCTTGCGATTGGTCCCTAATAGAGTTAGGACAATTATGTAAATCGACATTCTAATTTCAATCAATAGATTATTTATTTTGTTTATGTACTGGTTTAAATGTTAATTGCATAATATGGGATAGCACCTACGTATCATCGGTCGCTTTGAGATATAAGGTGTTTTAGGGAATAGATTATAATAGTTTTTAAAGGTTTTTAATGTAAAAGATGAGAGAGAATGAGTGGAGTTGGGTGGTTGAAATTTATGGATGTGATGAGATGTGTGGATGTGATTGAAGAATGAATAAAAAGTTGTAAAAAATGATAAAAAGTAGAAAAAATGATTGGTGAACGGGGGCATATAGTTAGATGTCTGCGTAAAGTGATACAGAAAATAATAAGCCAAAATATCTAACTTCTTAGAATACTTGTTCAGTCTTTAGTTACAAATATGAGGTTAGTTATGATTATTGATGTATGTGATGTATCAATAAATAGTTTCTTTGCTTGTGGCAATGAATTTACCAATCATTCGAAAAAGATGGGCTATGATTTTATTTATTTATTATTATTTTTTTTAACGAGGGGAGTGGAGGGGATGGGCATTACATGGGATTCGAATCTTGGCCTATTACCAACTAAGGGGTTCCCCTTACCACTGGGGAAGTGCCCTTGATCCCGATGGGCTATGGTTTTAGGAAAATGCTTGGGGTACACACACATGGTTGCCACACACTTACCACACGCATGTAAAATTCCACTTTTGCCCTCTAAAATGTGATGAAATTACCAACTCTTGTATATAATGCAAATCCCATCAATTCGTTCACTGAAATTGGGGATCTTCGAGTTCTTTCAAATGGAGCTTCAGTCATCGGCGTTTCTACTACAACGATGTTTGGGGATCTGAAATTGGAGACGTTGCTCCGTTGCCGTCGTCTCTCCG
Organism: Jasminum sambac; assembly: GCA_018223645.1. NCBI lineage: Eukaryota > Viridiplantae > Streptophyta > Magnoliopsida > Lamiales > Oleaceae > Jasminum > Jasminum sambac. The sequence continues at coordinate 8,751,209 of CP073645.1, read as the reverse complement.
TTGCCTCCAACACCCGTAAGTTTGTATGATTCAATTTGTGTGAACTAGTACTTCGAGTTCTTTCAAATTGAGTTTCATTCACCGGCGTTTCTACTGCACCGAAGTTTGGGGATCTGAAATTGGAGACGTTGCTCCGTTGCCATCGTCTCTCTGTTGCTGTCGTCTCTCCGTTCCCGACCTTTATCCAACACCCGTAAGTTTGTATGATTTAATTTGTGTAATGAATTTAATTTTTGCATTTTTTTCATGTTGTGAAATAATCGAAACAATATGTGAGAGTCGAAACAATATGTGAGAGCACCATTCTTCGATTTGGTGAACAATCTGTTTAGTGCATTCCAAATGATTTTGTGAACTTGATTTGGTTAATTTTATTATTATTATTTTTTGAACAATATGTTTAGCACATTCCAAATTTCTGTAATTAATTTTGAAGATTCTGTTTAGAGCACCATTAAATTTTACCGTTGAATGATAGTCGACGTTCAATGCTTGGGGTATAATCATATTACTTTCTGTGGTTATATAACTTTCTGTTAAATGATAGTCGAAATTCAATATGAGGTATAATTAATTTTATGGTCGATTTTATGTAACTTTCTGTTAAATTTTAGATGACAGTGGTCGTGAAGTTTTTCTTGTTGTGCTTAAATCGGTGATAAAAGGATGTGTGTGTTCTAAGATAAGTATTTGAATAATTAATGCTTGGGGTAAGTGTTTTTGTTGGAATGAGTTTGAAGAATGAGAATATGGTTGTAGTATTGAGCTTGAAGAATCGTTATGTTTGAGAAGACAATGCTGTAATCTTTGTTGTAGAAAATATAGTTGGAAATGAAAAATGCTTGACAAATTATTGTAGACAAATTATAAATACCATGCTTTTTGCACGATGGTAGGTCTCAAAGTTTTTATCGCTAATTACATAGAAGTTCAACTCATTCATTTTATTAACTTTACAATTTCTTGTGAATATAGCGATGGTGAAAACGGGAAAGAACCAAGGTATATGTCATAGTTGCAGGAGCGCAACCCATTGGTTAAATGAATGTCCTTATAAGCGTCGTTGCCCAGTGTGTGGTATGGGGTACGTTACATTGTTTGAGGTTGAGAACAGTCCGATCCCAACCAACATTGGGAGGTTGTTCAATGGATGCACGGTTAAGAGTTGTGCCTATTTTGAATGGCATGAAGGTAGTTCTAGTCGGATTCCAAATGAGGATGTCGATAGCTTGTCGCGATTATTGAAGACGTGTGCAAGAGTTTCAAAAGAAGAGGATGTCAAGGTTAAAGCATACTTCGAGGTGGACAACAGACGCAACGAGAAATGCACAGACGAGGCGTAGTAGTAGGCATAGTTAGTGCTTAACTTGTATCTTGAGTTGAAGTGAATTCTAGCTTTTATTACCTAGAGTTTGTAGCTAATGATTTGGTTGTATCAAAAAACCTATATTTTCAACTGAATTCTAGCTTTTATTAACTTGATTTGAAGTGCATTCTACTAGTTGTATCATGAATGAGGAAACTAAAATTGAAATGCTCAAGCAATATTGTAATATGAGTTATGATCGAATTCTAACTACAATAGGAGTTACGATTTTATTCCACAAGCTGTAAACATAATGAGGAAATTAAAATGTTCATGAATCATCTAGAATTAATGCTTGAATGTTAGACAAATTCCAACCACATAATTAACCACAATATTCCACAAAGGGAACCACAAAATTAACCATCTTCAATGTTAGACAAATTCAAGCTACGTAATGGGAAAAGTGACCTCAAAATGGTCCCAAATTGTCAACATTTAGTCTAAAAAAACCGTTGAATATGCATCCCAAAGCAAACTAATTAATGTACAGTCTTCAACAATTGCAATTTTCATTAGGGCTCATATGCCCATCCTCGGCATTATTTGAGGGAGTCGGATAACTTGGCACCATTGGTTGGCTCAACTCGTACATTTGCATCAAGTGTTGATTCATCCCGTAACCATGGGGCCATGGTGCGTAGCAAGTACCCTAAAATGGAAGTCACCCAAATGCACAATCAATTACACATGGAATTTAACAAAGCACCACTAATCACATACAAGTAGAAAGGAGGAATTAAAATAGCACCACTAACAAAGCACCACTAACCATCACTAATCACATACAAGTAGAAAGGAGGAATTAAAATAGCACCACTAACAAAGCACCACTAACCATTTCGTAGCCGAGAGATAAATTAAAATAGCTTGTCTTCACAACCATTATCTTATATTGAGAATCATTTGGCATTTCATGTAGTACAAACCCAGTGGATGAAAACAGAAAATAAAGACATGAATCTATCCCATAAAACATGGAAATAAACATAAGATTACTACAAGTACTCTTATGCCAAAACCCAACTACAAACCATATTGTATTCATTGAATTAGGAAACTTAAAAACCATCAAAATCATGAATTTTCAAGACTAAAAACTTCATCATTCCTGCTGGTGAGAAACCTCTCACATAGTCACAAATTCATATCAAATATTGGCAATGATTTTAACTTTTTACTTGGCATTTTAGATGACTATAAAAACTATGCACCAATCTTACTACATGGAGCCTAACCTAAGCAACAACCACCAGACAAGTACTCAATTTTTTTAGTGAGTCCATGCATAAAATATTCACTTACCGTGTGTTGCGGATAAGATTGTGGAGTAACCACAAATGTTGGTGCCGTCATTATCTCAGTGGTCGTGGCTTGGCCATCAACAGAGCAATTAGGTGGCGTGGGGGTTCTCTTTTTGGAGGTAGATGAGGCCTACAAAACAAGTTTAATACCAAATTAGGACAACGATATAAAATAACTACAAATCTTTATCTTTTAGCAACTACTGTAATGAACCATAATTAATCTTCGTAAAGGAAACCATATACTCTTCAAAAGGATTACAAACCCTTTTCTTTTTTGAATTCTTCTCTACTGAACTCTTCAACCGTAGTTTCCTTGGAGCACCCTTGGTTTTTGAGCATTTTGGATTCATTATCCGGCCTCCAATCTCATTGTCTCATTCTTCGGCCCATTGTGAATTCATATTACTAGCACAAGTAGCCGTCTTTTCAAACTTCAACTCTCATATCCAATTTATTAACATTGTAGTTAGTTCTTTATCCGTCGATGCCGCGTCTGCTTTACTCTCAAACTCACGCTGAATCTGGTCATATCGAATGCTTTCTGGAGAAGTAATCCATCCATTGTAGTTGGCCTTCAATCTAGTGTAGTGCCTTGAAACATCTTTACGCCATCGCCTCAAGATGTAGTTTTCGGGATTGACATTATATAATTCTCGAACAACACTTTGATTGCATGTTTACACAGTAGACCCCTAAACTCAAACAAATGGCAATTACAAGTCACATCACATCCTTCTTTTCGAAACAAAACATCAAATTTTTTCTCCTTCATGCCCCCATCGTAGGTAACATATTCAAGTATCACATACTTCATTAAAGAATTTTCTTCTTCCATGGATTTTATTCGACAAAAGCCCATTTCCTTGTACTCATTTTGAAACTCCTTGAATTTTTTAATCGTGTATGCCGACTATAATTGTTTTTCCATATCAAATTGGGTAAGCAATGGTATCATTTTAGTAGCAGATTTAAAATCTGCATGGACTTCTTTCTCGGCTTTGGCCTTCAATGCACGCTCATACTGTTCAACGAAAAGCTTCAAGGAGGTTTTTGAGTTCACATACCCATCGAAAAAAGCATTCATGCTCTCACTACGTTGTGTTGTCGACATCCCTGCCAGAAAACTTGTTCTCAAGAAACATGGAACCCAACGGGATCTATCTTGGTAAAGGCCAGACAACCACTCATTTTCATGCAGTGAGTATGTATCAATCATTGCATCCCATCCGTGCTGAAATTCTTCTTCACTCAGTGTATCGTGAACTAGCTTTTTCATTGCAGCCATTATAGAATCCTTTTCACCATGCCTGCCAAATTTCTCCGGTAATTTCTTTAGAATATGCCACAAGCACCATCTATGCTTGGTGTTTGGAAATACATCACTTAACGCATTTTGCATCGCTCTATCTTGATCAGTTATTATTCCAGTAGGAGCTTTGCCGTCCATGCATGTAAGCCATGTCTCAAAAAGCCACTTGAATGTTAAGGCTTCTTCACTATACAGTAGACCACATCCAAGTAAAATCGATTGCCCATGGTGATTGACACCAACAAAGGGTGCAAACGGCATATCGTACCTGTTAGTCAAGTATGTGGTGTCAAATATTACCACATCCCCAAACTCCCTATACACATGCCTATACCTATTGTCACACCAAAATACATTTTTCAATCGACCATCTTCATCCAAATCCAAGTCAAAGTAAAACCCCGGGCATAAACTCTGCATTTTTTTAAAGTATCCCTGTATAGCGGCAGCATCACCCTCACCTAGCCGCAACCTCCTATATTCAAGAATGGAGTTTCTACAATCCTTTTCAATGAATGTCATGTTATCATAGCCACCCGCTTGAACCACAGCCGAGTTATAGCTTTTATGCATCGGAATACTTGCAATGTCTTTCACTTGAGCCTCCGTTTCGAACGATTATCAAGTTTTCGATTGCACGGATATAATCTCGATTTAGCAGGACTAACACAATCGTGATTGTGTTCTAAATTCACACTGGTTATCACCCATTCCCCTGAAGGTACTAACTTTGCCGTTACTCTAGCACCACATCCAGTTTGACACGTCTGCCGTGGCTCCATGGAAGAGCTACCGCCATATTCTCTATTCCCCCATCGATTACAAGTGTAGGTTACATACTTGCCCTTTCTTATAATTCTCTTTCTCACAGCAAACCCAACACTGCAACCATAATTATTGTAGAATTTGTATAGCTCTTCAAAACCAACAAACCTCATTCCAACAACCGGCACATTATCAACCTTCTCTTCTAAGAGTAACTCTTCATTTGTTTCTTCGTTGTCTCTAACACAGTTCTTGTCAACTAAATTAGCATCCTCAACACTTTTATCATCGGCAAAACCATCTCCCGATGGTGTCTCATCATCATGTAAAATATGCTCGCCTAAGGACGGCAACAAAATAATAAGATGGGTCTCAAAAATAGTACTAAACTTCAATAACCAAACAGAATTCATGAATAAATAGTATCAATGTCAAAAGGAATTCATTTGAGTTTAGGAATGTCAATAGCAAAAAATTAAAGAATGTTCAATCTCGGACCCAAATCTGCCTCATTATACATCATTTTCGAACTGGTGAGAAAACACCCATCTTTGCTTCAATGTTTCTAACGGACCCAAACCTACTTCATTATTAGGGAATTAGTGGCAGTCATTCCCAAGTCCCAACTCTATATAAACGCATCCAAAACTGCTTAATTACTCGTCAATTTTGAACTCAACATTACCATAAAAATCCATCTTTGTAATGTGAAGAAAAACCCATAATTTTGAAATCAACATTACCATAAAAATCAATCTTTTTAATCTGCCTTAAAAACCCATCTTTTGACCTTAATTGCAAGTTATGGCCACCGGTGAGAAAACACCCATCTTTGCTTCAATGTAAGTTGGGAATGTTTCTACTAAAAAATAATGGACCCAACACTGATAACAATGCCCGCCAATTTGTAAGAAAAATAATATTTAGCAAAAGTATAAACAAGATTACAGAGCAACATTTGCCGAGCACACTTACCAGAATCCATGGCTGTTGAAGAGGGCTCCATCTGCTTGGGTATCCACTGGCGAGGGAGTGACAGTTGATGATTATAGAGGGCTACATTCGCGATCTACTGTTAGATCTAGCGATTATAGAGGGCTAGATTCGCGATCTGGCGAGAAAGAAACACGACGCCGACGACCGGTGACCTTCCTTCTCACACGACACCAAGCGGTGACCTTCCTTCTCGCCGGCGCCTCCAATTTGTTGGGTCGATTTTGGGGAAGACGAATGAGATTGGGGAATCTGTTTAACGCGCCAATGAATTGTGAATTTTGGAGAGGACGCATTTCACAGCCATGAATTCAAATTTTTGTTTTTGGACGAGATATTGAAGTCAATTTCTCGCGATATATCGCGTGTGGTAAGTGTGTGGCAAGCATGTGTGTGTACCTCAAGCATTATTCATGATTTTAATCATTGAAGGGAAATAAAAACTATGTCTTTGCTCGATTGACTAGTATGCGTCAATAGCATACTTTTTTTTTATTAAGGATGTGTTCGCCTCATCTTTTTTTTACCTAAAAATCATCTACTACTAAAAGTCAAAGTCGAATACCAATATTAACCACACATTTCATATTATCACTCATTATTATTCACACATCTCGTGGTCCCCACCACTATTTATCCAAAAAGTTAGGTTTTTAACCAAATTTTAGACAAAAAAAGTGTACACGAACACACGCTAAGAAAAGAATAGCATACTTCTTTGAAAAGTTAAATGCATCAACAAAATTTTTTATTTAAAGTGTTGAAAACATTTATAGTAAGTAAAATCTACAAGTTTTATGATATATATATATATATATATATATATATATATTTTGTGATTGAGTCATAATTTTCTTTTATCGAAAAGTATGTTTTGAATGAACAAATCTTTTGTTTAAGTTAATTAAAAATTAATAATAGTCTCAATGTTACGACCCGAATTTTTGTATATTTAAATTTCAACTACTACTTAGTCAAAGCCGATAATTATGGATCAAAGTCAAATTTTAAGAAGAATTTAAATTGGTCTATTAAAATTTTATGGATTTAATTAGAAGTTTACGGGTTATGGATGCAATTAAGAGCAAATGGATCAACTTAAATCAACCAAACAAGAGCTAGGACCTAGGTTGCAAATTCTATATATATATATATATATATATATATATGTATATGTATATATGTATATGTCAACCAAGCAAATCGTGGACAACAACTGAGAACCAGGAGCCGACGTATACGTGAAAGAAAAAGGAAAAAAGAAAAAGGAAAAAGGAAGGAGATAGTGTGGATTCGTCGTGGTTTCACGTGATAAGTGTTTTTTCATTTTATCTTATGGAATTCGAGGTAAATAATGAAATTAATTTTAGGGTTTTACCAATAGACATTGAGGATTCAAAATTTACCGTTGATTTTGGGTCAATTATGTGTTATTAAGATATTATTTGGCCATAATTAATTATTTTGAAGTGGAATTAATGGTAATTGAGTAATGGGTGATGAAGTGGATTGAAACTAACATTACCTAGATGCAAAAAATTTAGGAATTTATTTTGGGATTCAATTGGCTGGTTCCAATGGTATGAAATATTATAAAATCAATGAAAGAAGAGGAATAAAGTAACGGAATGGGGAACTTAGAGAATGTTAGAAAATTTAAAGCTTGGTATTAAATGTGGGTAGGCAATTGGTTGAAAATTCATGTGTATAGGTTTTGATTAGCATACTATTATTATTTCAGGTGGCGACGAGACGATTGTGGAAGCCTACCAACCGAACTAGAAGCAGTTCATAGTTCTGTGAGTGGAAAAACTATATTTTACAAAGATATCATATTTTAAATTCCAATGTCCTTTTTGCAGATTATTATGATATGTTATTATAAATAAATATTTCAGAAGATCGTAGATTTCATTTAGTAGCGCTTCCTTTTTAAAAGATCATGTGAGTATTCTTTTAAAACCATCATAAAGTACCTTGTTCGATTTACCCTCTTTGTACTGTTGTGATATGTTCCACAATGTATGACAAGAATTACAGAGGTCTTTGTGACCCACTTTCGTGCACACATAGGCTGTGGGCTGTATACGGGGGTGCTTAACCTTTGGGGCTTGCTCTGCGCGCGTATGATCAGATATTCAGACAGATCAGACTTTTGAGTGACACACCACGTGTATTGAGAGTAATCTACACGAGTGTGTTGTTGCTCGTTGGTACTTTTGATGTTATTTTCCAGTAGATCATTTTTTGTTACATAATTCAGTTTTAAAAAGAAAAATCCATCTAAAACGGTGTGATCAGTATTGTTCAGCTAAAACAATCTCAGTCATTAGTATTATCTCGATAATTTTCAATTATTTATGATATTTATGCATTTGGTTATCATGAGGAGATTTCATAAAGGCTTTTTAGATGAAAACCTAAATATGTTTGCGAACTTATCCTTACAAAATTCATGTTTTTCCTAATATTTTTCTTATCGGAAAGCAGTTGAGCATGAGCTTGGATCGCCTGTTGACCACTACTACCAGTACTTTTCCATTTAGCTAGTAGGTTCATTTATTTATTCATTCATTTATTAGCATTTAGTTGAGACTTTGCATTCGTTTGAGAAAAGGTTTTGAAGAGTAGATTTATTGGTTGGTTCATTAATTTATTAGTTAATTCTTTTCAATATTGTTCTCATTCGGGTTTTGGGAAAATGACATTGATGTTAGATTATGGTGGTTGAAATTGTTTTTAAAGATTTTAACATTCTTTGATTTGAAAGGAGATTTGTGTTATGTGGGGTTGAATGTTTGGAGCTTGGAATATGTCCCTTTACAGGACAGGATATGTTCAAAATATAGAGGAAACTCTGTCAAATTTTCTACGAAATATTTTTTTATTTAAATTTGGATAAAGTCACGCAGTTACAGTTTGCCTTAGCGGTGGATCCAGCATTTAGTTGTCATCCATCATTGGCACACGCCACATGTCAAGTTATTAGAGATAATTTGATGCGGGGCGTGTCAGTTAATCTGCTCATGTTTACTAATTTATCAGTTGCCATCTAATATAATAATCAGTAACGAATAAAATCGAGCATAAACGTTATGTTGCATTATAATTATAATAATGATTAATAATTTTTCTCATCATCTAATGATACAATAAAGTTTGAATACTTCCGATACATTTCCCATGTTCTTGTATAAGCATTTTCAATGCATTGAACTAATTGTGGTTAACATGAAATATAAATAGTCGGACTTTTATTTTATCAGTTTTGATTCAGTGCTCAAATTTTGGCACTTAAATATACCAAAATTTGATTTGGCAGTATGAACAACTTACCAATATTACTGTACAGTGTAACATTTATTTATAGCTAATAACCAAATCAGATTAGTTAAAGTTAAAAATAAATAAGTAGCTAATAACATTTTGAATAGTGCCCGAAATGATGAATTTGCGAGAGATAAAGTGATTTATTTTTTGATACACAAGTGGAATTAAATTAAGAGTCTGATTGATTATATGACTAATTAAGTTCAATCAACATTCATTTTGATTGTTTTAACTATCAGTTTCTAAAGTGTTCAATGCTACCATCAAAAATAGTGAATGAGTAACTCTATGCACATGATAGAGAGATTAATGAACAAGATTAATGATATCTCAATTGTTACACATATTTCGTGATTGACAGAGATATAATTAAATCTAATTATAACAAGTATTTATTAAGTTTTATTGGTATTATCATAATTAGTATTAGTATTACTCTCGTGCGTTGTACGAGACGATTAATATGGTATATTTATATAAAAAAATATTATAATATGAGAAAATAAATTATTATGAATATATACAATAAAAATAATGAAATAGATGTAATATTATAGATTTCAACAACGATTTACAAATTTTAGTGTGAAATATTATTATGTAAGAAATATACCATATCAGTTGTCGTAATTGATGATTTGAGGTAAGAACATAATGTTGACGTCGAAATCAGTAAGGACTGATTACTTATCAACTGGGGTAGGTGTCAGGACCTGGATAGTAGTACTGAAGAAGAAGTAAAATGTATAAATGTATATTGTCAGTAGAAGTGTGTTTCTGAGAGTTTTCTCCTTCTTCAAATACATGCTAAGTGTTCTATTTATAGTGTGAAATCGGGTAGGGAGCTGTAGATCATCATTGCGTCTGAAGACCTAGGCCCTGGGTAGGTGTAATGATGTCTCTGCAGCACCTGCAAGCCGTCAAGCATTTAAGGCGTTGACCTCGGAATCTGGGCACAGCCGCCAATGCATTAATGGAGACGAGATTCTCTGTCGGTTGCAGGTGGTGTCAGGGTGTCAGATGACACGTGGATTGTCCTTGTTGTCCGACTCTGATGGCGAGTGGGGTGAGCGAACGTGGCGAGTGACCTCGACCGTCGGGTGGTTATTTGTGATGGGAAGAGTTCTCCGTGGGCCTACCGGACTACATGTAGGACCAGCACGGGAGAGACCCCCTTCGCGCTGGCCTATGGGGTGGATGCTATAGTACCGGCCGAAGTCGAGCTGCCCTCATACCGAACTCGGCACTTCTCTGAGCAAACAAATAGCCAGGGACTTATGCTCGAGGTCGACTTGCTGGAGGAGAAGCGAATGGACGCCGACCTGCGCACTGAGCTATACAAACGCCGCAGTGCTAGGTACTTCAACCAGAGAGTAAAGAAGCGAAGCTTCGGTCGGAGACCTGGTACTCGAAAAGCGTCTTCCTCGCTACGAGACCAGGCCGCAGGAGCCCTGGCCGAGAAATGGGAAGGACCGCCGTAGTCCTCGAGCCCTACGCAGCGGATCTTCGCCTCGGGGCGGAAGGAGCCGAGCTCCCCACCCTGGAACATCGGCGGTGAAGAAATACTTCCAATAGCTATAGAGTCGTAAGATATCTCAAAATTGTAAATGATGGCAAGTCAGTTGTAATATCTTCACTAGTAATGAATGGAAGTTTTTGAATTGTTTGAATTCGGAGTTCAGTACATAGCAATCGTGCCTCGATTAAGCGCGGCATGATCCGCTCCGAGGCGCCGACCTAAGTGGTCGATGCGAGGCAGACCCAAGGTGGCGTCCAACCAAAAACAAACTAGGTCCGCTACGGCGACCCACCAGGTCCGCTACGGCGACCCACCAGTCCGCTACGGCGACTCCACTGAAAGGGCCGACCTCGGCCGTTGGTCCGGCCTGGGGCGAATCCACCACTGCGGTGGCATCCAAACAAACTAGGTCCGCTACGGCGACCCACCAGGTCCGCTACGGCGACCCACTCCCTGAAAGGGCCGACCTAAGTGGTCCGGTCTGGGGACAGACCCACCAAGGTGGCGTCCAACCAAAAAACAAACTAGGTCCGCTACGGCGACCCACCAGGTCCGCTACGGCGACCCACTCCCTGAAAGGGCCGACCTCGCTGGTCCGGCCTGGGGACAGATCCACCACGGTGGCATCCAAACAAACTAGGTCCGCTACGGCGACCCACCAGGTCCGCTACGGCGACCCACTCCCTGAAAGGGCCGACCTAAGTGGTCCTGTCTGGGGACAGACCCACCTAGGTGGCGTCCAACCAAAACAAACTAGGTCCGCTACGGCGACCCACTCCATGACACGGCCGACCTCATCAGACCGGCCTGGGGACAGATCCCTTGCGACCGACCCGACCATATGAGCTCGACCGATCTGATTACTTAGCTAAATGAAATGGGTACACCGATCTGAACTCACTCGTTACACGAACGAAACAAGTCACCAGATCGATCACCCGGGCTCACGCCGGAGGGCTCGTAACCAGCTCATGCCGACCTACGAGGTGCAGATCGGAATCTGAACCCACCCCGGAGGAACCAACACTTGTTTAAAATCATTGGATTATTAAGTTATTCCTATGACCTCGGTAGCGGGGCCGACCTAGTTAGATGAGTCGGCGTCGAGCAGATTATGTATGATTGTGCGAACTTGAACAAGAAATTGAAAAGGCCGAACAAGAACAAAAGAGTGAACTTAAAACTTCATTATAATTAATCCCAAAGGTTACAAAATCGGTCGGTATGGCCGACCTGGTGAAGTACATTACAGTAAATAAAAAAAGAGAACAAAGAGTACAAGGCCCTATCGCGGCGCCTCACTCGGGCATCCTGCATTCGCCTCATACGAGCTTCTTCACCTCCTCGGCCAGGAACCCGATATCCCAGTCCGGCCGCTTCTCGGAGATGTCGGCCATGACGTCCTCCGCCGCAAAAACAAAAGTTGAGTTCAGCTCGTAGGCATACTCATCCGAGGCCTTGAACTCCTCAATCGTCTGTTCCCGCGACGGACCGGGCTCACTGGACCTGGCCGCCTTCAGAGTCTCCAGCTCGGCCCGCAGGGAGTCCACCTCGGCCTTGTGGGCCTTCTTCTGATCCTCCAGCTCCTGGGCCTTGTCCTTAGCCCTCTTCTGGGCCTCTTTCATCTTGGCCTGGGCCTCCGCAAGACCGGACTTAAGCGGCAAAGCGGTCGGACTTCGGCCAGCGGACTTGACTCGAGCGGCCGCCTGGGCGCTCGCCACTCGGATCATGTGCACCATGGCCCGATTGCAAGGCGCCATGGCGGTGAGCATGTTGTCTTCCGGTGAGCATGCCCGGTAGCGTTCTGGGTGAGGTCCACGACCTCGGCAGAACCCGCAGCGGCAGTCCACCGAGGCCGGCGGTCGGACCGGCGATCTCATCCACCGGTGGGGACTTAGCCGGAAGAAGTCCCCGAGCACCTTGGGGCTGACCCCTTAGAAGAGGCGTCGCCTCCTCCTTCCTTAGCGTGGTGCCCAAGTAGGGTGGCTCGTCGGCGGCGCGCCGACGCGTCGGGCCGCCCTGGCGCCACTGGGCGCGATCATGAGGCCCTTGCCGCCTGCGTGCTTGGCGGAAGCCCGGCCATTGGCGGACCCGGGCCTTTGGCGGTTGGTTTCAGGTCGGCGAGGCCTCGGTTCGTGCCTTCTTCAAATTTGGGAGGCGACGCCCCTCATGGTCGGTTGGGAGGATGATTGAGGCTGCGATGTCGAAAGCTTGATTAGTAAGCGAAAAAGGCACCCAGTCGGAAATCGTCGAATAAACCAGACCCGGTCCGAATTACGAGGAAGAAGATCTTTGAGGACGAGCTCGTGAAAGTCGGCGCCGAATAGGTTCTCTCGATCGGCAATGTGCGCCAATCCCGTCCCGAGATCGATCTCGCGATCGCGGACGCTCGATCGACCCTCTAACGGTCTCGCCTCGCCTTGAAGTGCAAAAGAAATAGAGTTGGCTCGATTCGAAATAAGATAAGGTCGAGATCGGAAGAATAGTTACCGAGCTTCGTGGTAGTTCACGAGAATGGCGACCTCCCTCCCGGTCGTCCGGATGACCAGGCACCCCTCGCCCCGAACCGGCTCGGCTTCCAGGCCTTTCTGAGTCCGGCGATCCGATGTGAAAGCTCCCCCGAGTTCGGCGGATCGAGCAATAGTACCGGCCAGTCTTTGTCCGTCCGACTTGAAGGTGTACGGTGGTTAAACTCCCACACCGTCGATTCGCTCGGCCCGGCTCGGTGCCACAAAACCATCATTCCGAGGGCCGGTCCCTCCACGTGTTAGGGGTGGTGAGTGGCGCCACCCCAGCACCGAAAGTGCTTCACGCCCTCGAAGCGGTAGCCTCACCCGGCCCGGCGGGGCCTGGCTCACCGCCACGCGCCTGCGGAGGGGTAATCGACCGCTTCGTCCGCCTCCGGCACCACGAACCGCACCAGGTGAGACCAGTCTTGGCGTCGTGAGCTTCGGCCACCTCCTCGGTCGCGCGCCGGCGGAAGCGGAACATCCCCACGGCCTCGACCGATCGCGTTTGGCGGCTTCTTCTTTCTCCTCTTGAGAAAGGTCGGTTGTGGGAGACCGGCTCGGGCGAACGGCGTGCCACGTCGGAGGCAAGCTTCGGCGGACTCAGCCGTAGCTTCGGACGGTTTGCAATGGCACAGCCTCCAGGACTTCCTCCACGCTCGGGGAGTTGTCTCTGTGCGAGAGGAGGGCCCAGGAGATCGGTTTCCTCGTCGTAGTCGTATACCTCTTCCGAACCAGCGACATTTTGTAAAATTTGCTAAGTATGGAGTTGAAATCTACCTTAAAGCTAGGTCGGAAGGATCTCGGGTCGATCACGGTTCCTAACGGCTTGAGATCGAGAGAGAATATTTGACAAGTGTTGATAACGGAGAAGTGTAAATCGAAGAAATGAGGGGGTATATAGGCGATGACGGTGGAAGATGAAAAAGCGTGACCTCATCCAATCGCCGACGGACACGTGTTCGACCGCGCCCACGTGCACGCAGCGTGCGGCCCGGCGGTTAAGCGTCAACCCCGACCGAGGTCGGCATTAACGATGGGGACAATTGTTGGCACCCTGGTGACGTGGCACGAGTGCGCCCAGGCCCGCGCCCCACGTGGACCCCTCGTCTACGTCTGGGAGAGCGGGCGGCCATGGCGTGTCACGTGTCCCGTGTCGGATTAATCGCAGAATTCACCCCAATAGAGATTTGGCGGAGAGGCCCAGTTCAGCTCGGCTAAGCCCACTGCCGCCGTCCTAGGGCCCAGGTCGGCAAACCCATGGAGAACTCTTCCCATCACAAATAACCACCCGACGGTCGAGGTCACCGGCTCGCACGCTCGCGCCACCCCACTCGCCATCAGAGCGACAACAAGGACAATCCACGTGTCATCTGACACCCTGACACCACCTGCAACCGACAGAGAATCTCGTCTCCATTAATGCATTGGCGGCTGTGCCCAGATTCCGAGGTCAACGCCTTAAATGCTTGACGGCTTGCGGTCTTTGCAGAGACATCATTACACCTACCCAGGGCCTAGGTCTTCAGACGCAATGATGATCTACAGCTCCCTACCCGATTTCACACTATAAATAGAACACTTAGCATGTATTTGAAGAAGGAGAAAACTCTCTGTAAAACACAGCCCAGTTCGGACAATATACATTTATACATTTTACTTCTTCTTCAGTACTACTATCCAGGTCCTGACACCTACCCCAGTTGATAAGTAATCAGTCCTTACTGATTTCGACGTCAACACATAATATTTGGGAAGAAATTTTAGATAATACTTATTTGAACCAAAAAACACTAAATAATATGCTTTATGAGTTACACATAAATATTCAAACGTATTTTAAATACAATTAATAATGATCTTATGATTGAGCTTCACATACATTTATAAATTTTATGAATACTAAATTGATTTCATACCACATTTAGCTCAAATTGAATTCTGGATATGTTGAATTGATTTTGTACCACATTCAACTCAAATTGAATAAAAAAAATATAGTTAGATGATTTTATTCTCCTTAACATGGCAACTATATAAAAAGAGGATTTATTTTTTATTTTTTAAATATGTGAACATTTAAAAAAACAGATTCCTGCTGCCAACGTAGTATTATGCCAAGTTAATACTTCAACTATATAATTAATTCAAAAATTAAAACATATATAAAATAACTAAAATGCAATACAGAAAAAATTAAAATACAAGCAACACTAAATATAAAAGAATTAAAAAAAGTTATACATTAATTCAAAATTAGAAGACATGTAAAAACATAAAATAAGGAAAATATCATCAAATAAGGAAAGTAGTATAAATTAAATAAAGAAAATAATTCATCCATAAAAGCTAATGCCAAACATGGCACTGCCACCTAGGCACTTTGCGTATGTGGCACTCTTCTTATTATTATATTAAGATTAAAATAAAATAAAATAAGATGTAAGTTTAATTTTTTTAAATTAATTTTTTTATATGGATAAAAATATGAATTATTGAAGACAAAATGATACCATTCTTTTTCAATTAGATTAAATTGGATTGTTAAATTATATTTATTTTATGATAACAATTTATTAATTTTACTTAGCATAATATAAGTTTAATCAGTTTAACAAATTCTTAAATAATTTTTTTAATATGGATAAATATTGGAATTATTAAAGGCAAATGATATAATTTTTTAGTTCAATTAAATTGGATCATTAAACCATATATTATTTTATGACAAGCATTTGTTAAGTTTATTTATTATTATGATAATGTAATATTAATTTTCTAAAAATGGTTCTTAAATAAGTTCTTTAACATTGATCTTTTAATTTTAATCTTAAACGTGAAACAAATTGCTTTATTAACCTTTTTTATTTTTCTATAAAACAAGTAGTTATCAAATATGTCTTTTAAGGGTTGTGGAGTCGACAGAATAGTTGAAGTACTCATAAAATTAAATACCTAAGCTTACGAATGCGATTTATGTTTGTCCAAAAAACCATGGATGTAGAGTTCCAGAGTTGTTCATAACCAGCTTGTGAAGGGGAAAAGACATTATGAGGCTGTTGGGGGGAAAGGTATTGATGATTGGTCTTGAGTGAGAAGGGTATTAGATAGCGGGCAAAGATGATTTTAATGGTGTGAGATCTTGATTTCAATCCATTTATATTGTGTTTTACCACCTGAAAAATGAGTCTCATATATTGGCCCATTTAGTATTACCAAACCTGAATACCATATATTCACATATATTTTAACGAAATTAATGTTGTCATGTTTATTTATCTTGGTTAATAGTTATATATTTCTTTAACTTCTAGCGGTTATATGAAGTGCAATACATTAATCCGAATCCATCTCTGATAATCTTAAGAGTACAACAAAATCACTATCTATCAAACATATATATTTTCCTGTGCAATGCACAGATAAAAAGCTAGTTAAAATAAAAGGAAGGATCTGCAAGGTAGGAAAACATATGCAGTTGAGATTTAAAAATAATTAAATAATTAAAAAAATGGGTTGCGAAGGCTATATATATATATATATATATATATATATATATATTATGTCTTAAATTTTAAAATTCCAATTACTGATTTATAACGTTGATCTGATGACACATGTTATCCCAATGTTAAATATTATTAGCTTATCAAATCAACACATCTCTTGTGAGATCAGTTATGCCCTTTATCCATCAGAGTTATGTTACAGGTATAATAAAAAAATTATACAAGTTGCACAATAGTATATTTGAAAAATATATTATGTTTTTTTGCACATATCACATAATTTTTAAATCAATAATTATCAAATAGACTATACAAGTGTTGTATTTATTATATAGATTCATTGTACCAATAACATTTTTTTATCTATTATTATTATATTTTTGTCTCGGGTGAGGGAGGCCAGGAAACATTCGTTTACATTCGGCCCAACACCTTTCATCTCATTTTTCCTTCTGCCATTCCCGACCTATTATCCATCGGGTCTGTAAGTCATGTGATGGCCCATTTTTAGCCCACTGTGCAGCAGCCCACTGTGAAGTCCACTTTTGATGCGTATTACACAAGCTTGTTGTCTGTGGTTGCTTTTGACAAGATACACGAGTCATAGATCAATTAATACAACAGCCTGGTTTTGGGGGGTCACTTTTTGACCGAGAATTGGCTCAATTATTCCTCTCTCCAGAATACTCGGTGACCTTTGTTTTTTCTCTACACAGAAATAGATCTAGATCTTTCTCTTTATCTTCTTGTTAGTGAATTACTTAGTGTTTTTCACAAGTTGTTAAGAAGATGTATCTCTTGTTCTAGATCCTTGGTTTTGTGTTAGAGTTTGATTGTTTTCTTTGTGAAAATAAACTTGCAAATCGAGATTTGTTCTCGATCTAGATTACAAACGTGTTTGTAAACTTTCTTTTGGTTTTTATGAAAGTTATGCATTTTTAATTCGGGTTTAGAATCGATCTACTCCCTACAGTGGTATCAGAGCTTGTTTTGATAATGGGGTTGTTAGATCTAGGGTTGTTCGAGTGAGATCTTTGTGATTTCTTGTTTTTCTTGTTCGAACCTTGGAAAATCTGGTTGAAAATTCTGGCGTTGAACGGGAAAGCAAAGCTGGTCGAAAACCTAATTTCCTCGAGTGAACAGTGACCGAAGCTGTTGACGGGATCTGGCCGGAAAACGTTGACGGTGAACGGAGCTGGAGCCGCTGTCAGAAAAACCCAAATTTCTAGTTATTGTTGGTCGTCACCGGTCTATTGACCGAGGTATATCTAAACCCTCTTTGTAGAATTTAGTATTCTACTGTTGTTATCCCGTATGTACATCCGTTGAAGCCTTTTTTATGGTTACTTCTCGTCTACCATTGTCTAAAGTTCCTTTTGAGAACTATAGAAACTGGTGGGGATGGTTGTTAACCGTAAAAGGTTGAGGTGAATATAGGATTCAGGTAATATTCGTTATTACTTGCTTGTTGTTTGCCGTTGGAGTTTTTGAACTTTGGTAGTGATTTGTTTCCTGCCAGTGTTGACATCTTTGTGATATTGTATTCTGCCAGCGGTAGTTGTTTTTAGGTTATCTACTCTTCTGGTGACTTTGTTTGTGTGCCTATTTGAACTTATTTGTGCCTTTAATCAATGGCTTCCACGAAGATTGAAGTTGTGCCTGGAATGGATCAGGTGACTTCAGCTTGTGGCGCCAAAAGATTAAGGCGTTACTTGTTCAAAATAGATGTGCTAAGAGTTTAGATGACACTTGGCCTGTTGGCACAACTGATAAACACAAAGCTGATGCTGATGAATTGGCGTGGATTATTATTTTCTTGCATCTTTCTGACAACGTGCTTAGAAAGATAGGAGAAACTACAATTGCATCTGAAATTTGGAATAAACTTGATGAGTTGTATTTGACAAAAACTCTTCCAAACAAAGTATTTCTTTGGAAACAATTTTTCAGCTTCAAATTTGATGTTAGTCTTGAACTTGAAGAGAATGTTGATAGATTCAACAAGATAACTGTTGACCTTACTGCTTGTGGTGAAACACTTTCTGATGATCAGAAAGCAATTTGTTTGCTAAATGTCTTGAGTGATAAATATAGAGATGTCAAAATGGTTTAGAATATGGTGGTCAATCCTTAACTATTGACATCATTTATGCTGCCCTGAAAAACCAAGATCTTGAGCTTAAATCTGATCAAAGAGAGGCTTTTGTTGTTGAAAATAATTTTCCGAAAAAGAATTTTCAAAAAGGAAAAGAAATTGGTCCTTCTTATCAGGGTCAAACTTTTAACCCTAACAAGAAGAAGAACTAGAATGCCTCTTCTTCTTCTGCTGATAAGAATAAAACTAAGAACAAAAATGCAAAAGATAAGGGTAAGGGTAAAAAGAAGGACATTACTTGCTATTATTGCAACAAGAAAGGTCATCACATTAAAAATTGTTTTAAGAAAATACAAGACGAGGCCTTGGCTGTTAAGTCTCAAGGTGGAGGTCAAAAACATAACAATGAGGCCAATGAGGCTCATGGTTTTGTGTATATGGCCTCTACTGATTTTCAGAATGAATGGGTGCTTGATTCTTGTTGTTCTTTTCATATGTGCCCTTCCGATGACTTGTTTTCTGAGTTGTCTTATGCTGATTGTGGAATTGTTAAATTGGGGAATGATTTTATGTGCAAAATTGGTGGTGTTGGCACAATTTCTTTGAAACTTGAAAATGATTCCATTTTAACTTTGAATCAAACCAGGTTTGTACCTGATTTGAAAAGAAATCTGATTTCTTTAGGGTCCCTAGATGATGAAGGTTTTGATCTTAGGGTCAAAGCTGGATTTACTAGAGGATTAAAAGATAATCAAGAAATTTTCACTTCTTCAAAAATCAATGGAATATATCTTTTAAAAGCCACACCTATTTTCCCTAAGTCTCTCAGTGTGGAATCCAATCTTTCAAACAAAACCCAACTTTGGCACAAGAGACTAGGGCATGTTAGTGAGAAGGGTTTGTTTATCTGGCAAAAAGATGGTGCTTTTGGAATAGATCTCTCTTGGAAAAAACAAGATGTTTGCTGTTGGAATCTGGCTTACCCAAAGTATTTTGGGGAGAGGCTGTAACGCCCCGCCTCATATTTATATACATAATATACGTATGTACACAAATCGTTCATCATATAGGCCTTCCTTTGGGCCACGTGCACGTCTTTTATATAATACAGCGGATCTAGGGGCGCGTTACACGTGTACATAGATACAAAACCCTGAGTTCATAATTTACATAAAACCTTTTACATAAAAGCCTTTCATACGTATTCACATCTCTAGGGTTTGTACATTCATCGCGTGGCTCGTAGAATCGATAGGTTCCTGTGTCCCAATCACACATCAACATCGGCGTCATGGAGGACTCTTCGCCAACTCCCACATACGCAACCTACAAATACATATACATATCGTACCGTAATGAGTCATAAAGACTCGGTGGATAATCAATGCGATGCATGGATGCACGTGACACCATTTTCTTCTGAATCTTTGGGCCACATTGCTAAGTATGCTCACAAAGGCGCCGTAACATAACATAACATTCGTAGTTGGCGGATCCGAACCTTCGGCTTCTTTTCGCGGGCCTCCATTTGGACCAGCGCATAAACCTTTGTGAGACAATCATGTTTGTGAGCACCGGCAGCTAACGTCGCATACATATGCTCATGACATGATTGTGCATACATATACTTCATCTAGCCTTGTATACTTTTCGTTTCATCAGTCATATTCTTGCTTTCATTGCATCGTTCATACATGTCATTCACACAAGGCGCACAATCACGTCCATAACATAGCGTAAGAGCAATTCATTCTCTCTCATGTACATACACAAATGTATCAAGGTTGGATAACATAAACACATACATTCCATTCATGCCATCCATGTCATCACCAACCCCTTGATACCTAGCACATAGCACTAACAAGTTCTTGTAACCAAAACCATTCGTAAACGGAGGCATCGAGGTTCACATACATCACATACACATATGTACACCATTCTTGCACCATAACACAAGCATCATATCCATAACTCATGATCAATCGGTTCTAGCATGCTTCCTAGGGTCAAGATCATCATAACATCATCTAGATCATGTTTCATCCGTTCACAAGCATAATTAACTTCACATAAGTCATAGAAGCATAAGCATAACATCATTCCATCCCCCTATCATCATAGAATAGGGGTAAAGGGTCATAGCATGCTCCTAGGCTTGATAAACATCATAAATATCCATATAACTTGATTTATATAAGCACAAGCATGCATATACTTCATAAAACATGTAAATCATCTATTACCCACTTGATTCATGTGGAGGATCTTGCAAAGTAACACCCAAGCTTCATTCTTCTCTTCCTTTCCCTTTTCCCTTTCTTCTTCCTTTCTTTCTTTGATTCTTTCCTTTCTTCATGTCCTTCAAGGATCAATCATGGCTTGCACATGATTTGGGGAGATAAAATATCATCTTGAATGGCTTGGGAAGTGTTTTGGGAGTCTTGGGGTCGAGCCAAATGAAGAAACAACCAAGAAATGGCTTAAAGACTTCTAGAACCGTCCGGCCGACTTACTTTACGGTAGTAATTCTCCATTTTACGGTCGTAATTTCAAATTCTACCGTAACCTTACCATTCTGACGTAATCCTATCTCACGTGACGCGCCACTTGCACGCGACTGCAGAACTTCCGACCTTTCTTCGCTCTTGGGACTTACGGTAGTAATTTCCTTATTTACGGTAGTAACCAACAATTCTGGCCGTAACACTTAAACTTACGTAATTTCCTCTTTGTTGAATTTCCGTTTTCTTTGATTCCATCTACGTTCGAATCGAGGCATCTCTTATACACGTAAACATGTCGTGAACATAACGTAGACATATGCATTATACGTAAACACATTCATACGGTTACACGGCATATACGAACTCATATACGAAATTGTATACATATCCGGGACGATTTCGGTCGGGGCGTTACAGAGGCAGTAAAAACAGCCTCATTTCTTTTAAACAAATGCTCTTCAAGTGCAATTGGTTTCAAAGTACCTGATTTTCTTTGGAATGGCTATATGCCTGATTATTCCTCTTTGAAAATATTTGGCTGCACTGCTTTTTCTCATCAAAAAGAATCTAAGTTGGATTCTAGATCTATAAAATGTGTTTTTATAGGTTATGGTGATGGGGTTAAGGGCTATAGGCTGTGGGTTAAAGAAAATGGAGTTATTCTATTATTATAAATATGTCAGTTATTTTTAATGAAAATGAGTTTCCATGTTTGAAAAATAAAACTAAACCTATTTTGTCTCCAAAAGATTTTGTTGTTTCTGAGCTGAGTTTGGAGAATCCTCTTAGTGAGGACACTCAATTTGATACTCAGTTTTAGGTGGAGC
The DNA here is from genome assembly GCA_018223645.1 of Jasminum sambac. NCBI lineage: Eukaryota > Viridiplantae > Streptophyta > Magnoliopsida > Lamiales > Oleaceae > Jasminum > Jasminum sambac. The sequence goes on along the minus strand of CP073645.1, from coordinate 8,729,175 downwards.
AGTCCCTACATGTTTCTCCCACCATTTCACCTCAACAATCTGATGTTGAGGGTAATTCAGGATCTAAGAATGAATCACCTGAGTTGCAGAATTATCAACTTGCTAGAGATAGAGCTAGGAGAACCATAAGCCCTCCTACTCGTTTTAGTGATGATTTTGTATCTTCCTTTGTTCAACAAGATTTTGTTAATTCTGAACCTCAAATATTTGAAGAAGTTGCTGCTTCTAAAGATGCTGCTAAGTGGATTGCAGCCATGGAGGATGAAATGTCATCCCTCCACAAGAATCACACTTGGACACTTGTTGATAAACCACATGGTAAGAAATTGGTTGATTGTAAATGGATTTTCAAGGTAAAAGAGAGTAAATTTGAAGGTGGAAAACCTAAATACAAGGCCAAACTTGTAGCTAAGGGTTTTACACAAAAAGAGGGCATTGATTTTACTGAAATTTTCTCTCCCATTGTCAAATTCACTACCATTCGAGTCTTACTTGCTTTTGTGTCACAATTTCATCTTGAACTTGAGCAACTTGATGTTAAGACTGCATTTTTATATGGTAGCCTTGATGAAACTATTTACATAAAATAACCTGTTGGTTTGATAAAAAAAATGGGACTGAACAACTTGTGTGTTTATTGAAAAAATCTTTGTATGGTTTGAAACAGGCACCTAGACAATGGTATATGCGATTTGACTCTTATATTCAAAGTTTAGGGTTCAAAAGAAGTCAATTTGATACATGCTTTTACTTTAAAAGAAATTAAGATTCTGATTTTCACGTCTTGTTGCTTTATGTTGATGATATGTTGGTTATTGGCCCAAAAATATCTGAAATTAATCAACTTAAAGCTTTGTTAAGATCTGAATTTGACATGAAAGATTTAGGACCTGCTTGTAGGATCCTTGGCATGCATATTGCTAGAAATAGGGCTAAAGGAACTTTGTTTCTCAATCAAAAGTCATATGCTTAAAAGGTTTTGAAAAAGTTCAATCTTTGTGATGCTAAGCCTATTTCTTTGCCATTGCTGCTCATTTCAAACTTTCAGTTGATGATTGTCCCAAAACTGATTTTGAGCTTGAAAGAATGTCTAATGTACCTTACTCAAATGCTGTTGGTTCTGTGATGTATTTGATGGTCTCTACAAGACCAGTTGAGTTTTCTTTGTAAGTGTACTTAGTCGATTCATGAGCAATCCAAGTGAGATTCATTGGGAGGCTTTGAAAAGTCTCTTGAGGTATATTAAAGGTACCATCAATCTGGGTTTGTTATACCAGAAGCAAAAGGATGGTCTTAAACTCAAAGGCTATGTGGATTCGATTTTGCCGGGTAATTTTGACAATAGAAAGTCCACTTCTTCTTATTTCTTTACCTTCAATGGTAGTTGTGTGAGTTGGAAAGCTCAGTTGCAAAAATTGGTTGCTTTGTCTTCAACTGAGGCTGAATACATAGCTGCAACTGATACTATTAAAGAATGTCTTTGGTTGAAAGGTTTGCTTGGTGACCTAGGTGTAAAGGATTCTGTTATTGAAATGTTTACTGATAGTCAAAGTGCTCTTTATCTTAGCGAAAATCCAGTGTTTCATAACAGGTCCCAACACATTGATGTGAAGTTTCACTTCATCCGAGACATTCTGGAAAAGGGAATCATCAAGTTGGTGAAAATCCCGACCCAACTCAATCCTGCAGATTCGGGGACGAAAGTCATCCCATTGTCTAAGTTTAAATGCGCTTTAAATTTTCTTAATATTGTAGCTAATTAGTATTGTCTTTTGCTTTCCTCTTTTGCTTTTGCTTTGCTTTTGTGCTGTTGTTTTGGTTTGTTATTTTGCTTCAGGTAAATTGGCCCATCAAGGTGGAGATTGTAAGTCATGTGATGGCCCATTTTTAGCCCACTGTGCAGCAGCCCACTGTGAAGTCCACTTTTGAAGCATATTACACAAGCTTGTTGTCTGTGGTTGCTTTTGACCAAGGTACACGAGTCATAGATTAATTAATACAATAGCCTGGTTTTGGGGGTTACTTTTTGATCGAGAATTGGCTCAATTATTCCTCTCTCCAGAATACTCGGTGGCCTTTGTTTTCTCTCTACACAGAAATAGATCTAGATCTTTCTCTTTATCTTCTTGTTAGTGAATTACTTAGTGTTTTTCACAAGTTGTTAAGAAAATGTATCTCTTGTTCTAGATCCTTGGTTTTGTGTTAGAGTTTGATTGTTTTCTTTGTGAAAACAAACTTGTAAATCGAGATTTGTTCTCGATCTAGATTACAAACGTGTTTGTAAACTTTCTTTTGGTTTTTATGAAAGTAATGCATTTTTAATTCGAATTTAGAGTCGATCTACTCCCTACAAGGTCAACGTAAGAATTTATGGTCTATAGAGTTTATCGATTTGAAGTGTTAAAATTCACTTGCAAAATATTTGCTTTTAATTAACGACGAAAATTTTATGTCAAAGTTGTTACTATTTCATAAACTAAAATGATTTTTTCCTTTCTTTTCTTTTTCTCTCTTTATTTTAGTGAACACCATCATAAGAACAGTTTACGCGCATTCTCTAATTTGGAGAGTGCCTAGATAGCCAGTACCTCTATTTTGAAAAACTCATTCCGATCTCACTTGAGTGTCGATCATGAAGTTTGACCTTAGCACTTTGCACGCTTTATATTTTTATTTCACATGATATACACTTAAACCTTTTTTACTCAAAACATGACATTGTTGCTCGCTCATTCCATACACTTTATAAAATACTAGCCAATACACAAATAAATTGTGATGTATGAACCTTCATTGGAGTATACGTCTTCAGGTGATTTTTTTTTTGTTTTTGATATAACAAACTCTTAATAAGGTTGAATATATAATGATGAATGTTGGGAAAAAATCCTTTTTTCCTATATTATCTCTAATACCATTGTTGGGAAATATACAAAATTCTCAACCTAAATTCTTGCAGTGAAAATGACAAATACAACTTAGAAAGAAATAGACTATACAATAATTAATGTGGTTTAGCTAACCGTCGGCAACCCCAAGAACATCTTTATTGACGAGAAAAATCTCTTGTACAATTTTTCGCCCACCCACACTTAACTTTTTCATAAAAAATTAGACAAGAAAAAGATTGATGACACTTTTTTGTACTACTAGAATAAGATGCTTTAAGAACGGACAAATCCGCTCCCGAAGATATTATTTTTGTTGCAGATAGTTATTAGATACAGAGCATATCCGTTGTTGCGGTGATAGAGCTGCACTAGTACACAATTGACATTGGGTGTCGCCCATTGGGTAGTGGTTCTATTGAAGAACGCCACCCAAAAACAAAGGGTGGCGGTTGTTAGAAAAAATCTCCACCCGTTATGGTTTTTAAAAAAAAAAATATTAACTTTGGGTGGTGATTGTTGAAAAGAACCGTCACCCAAACTATAATAACGGGTGGCCGCCACCCAAAGTTTAAATATTTTTTTAAAAAAAATGCATAACGGTGGCGGTTGTTTCTACAACCGCCACCCATTCTCTACATTAAACAAAAAATAATAATAATAAATATTTAGGGTGGCGGTTCCGTTCTACAACTGCCACCCGTTTTTTATTTTTTTATTATTAAAAATACTCTTGGGTGGTGATTCTTCGCTACAACCGCCACCATTTCCTTTAAATATTACACCAATTCATCAAGCAGTCATTCCCGCTTCTGAGTTTCTTCATCTTTCGAAAATTTTTTGAAATTTCTTGCAATATTCATGACTTCAAATCAGATTTAAGTGCAATTTCTTCACAAATTGGTACCACAATTTAAACAAGGTAAGCTTCTTCTACCTTTTGGTCCCAATTTTGTGTATTTTCTTGTATTTTTAGGTTATAATTTAACATCCCCAAATGTAGGGCTTGTTGAAATCTGATTTTGTTGCATTTTATTCACAAGTTGGAGCTACAATACACAACAATGTTGTCTTCCTCTGTCAATTGGACCCAAATTTCCGTATTTTAATTTTGAGGTTAGTGAGTTAATATCCCCAAATTCTAGGTTTTTTTTTTTTTTGTAAATCTTGATTTTATGGGTTTTGTTTGTTGTAATATATTTACATATTGTGATTTCATGTTTAATGTGTTGTATTTCTTGTGTGTAATTTGATTGGAACTTTATTTTTTATTATAATTGTAAATCTATTGTTTTTGCTATATATATGGATATTATTGAATTAAATATTCTTCATTTATTTATATGCATATATTATTGAATTAGAGGTGTAATTTTAGTGATATTATGGATTATAAATAATTTAAAAGAGCAATTAAAAAAAATTAATAGTTATTATAATTTTTTTTGAGTTTTTGAGCATGCAAACTTTAAACGGCCATAACTTTTGTATACGATATCCGTTTTTAGCCAACTACCCCATTCCGGAATCATCGCTACGAGATTTATGACAGTCACCGCTATTGCTATGATCCCGCATTTCAGGCCCATCTGATGTCGTCCAATGCCTCAAAATGCAGTTTTTAATTTTTCATTTTATAGTTTCGTATTTTTGTTCTTCTATTGTTCATTTCGTTATTTCATTTCAGAGTATCTTAGGGTTTTATTATTTAAGAACAGCTTTTGTTGTAATTAGAGGCGATTGACTTTGAATAAAAAATATTTCGCTCTTAGTTGTTGCAATCCTAATCCTGTATTCCTGTGTTAGTAGTCCATGGTCCAAAAAAAAGAGTGGCGGTTCTATAAAAACCAAAACCCTAATTTTTTTTTAATTAGAACGGGTGGCGGTTGTTTAAAAAACAACCGCCACCCTAAGTATTTTTTAAAAAAATAAAAATAGAAGGAGTGGCGGTTGTTTAAAAAAACAACCGCCACCCTTTCTTTTTTGAGTGGCGTTTTTTGAACCGCCACCCTTTCGATGACATTGGGTATCACCGGTTTGGGTGGCGGTCAAAAAATCGCCACCCGAAGTGTAAAACAACCGCCACCCAAGCCCCTTTTGGACTAGTTGCTGATACCTAGAAGACAAGATTCGAACCTTTGACTTGGTGGTTGAAGAGTCAAGTCCAAACCAGCAAGTTAATCTTTTTTTTTACTTATTACTTAATTTTATAATAATATATTTGTATATTTGTCTATAGTTTTCTAATTTAAAAGTAATTTAGTTTTTAAATTAAAAATTGCATTATTTATAATATGCATATTTTATATTATCCTCATTTCATTGTTTTAAGTTTTGCCACCATAAAATATAAATAAATAAATTATCGTCTTTTGCAACAGACCAAATTCATTTACCAATTCGTATTTGTTTCTATTGTAATTAGCAATGGATCAATTTCGATTGCTAATCCGTATCTATTTCTATTCAAATTAGCAACGAATCAAATTCACTTGTTTATTTCCGTTGTTGTACCTTATTCCAATAGTGATTTCTCCCTTTCTAATTTTCTTCTTTCACAAACTCTTTCTCTTCTAATAAAATTAGAGCAGTCAAAGAATAACATACACAATATTTCATTCATACCGCCTTCTTTCGATTTCTCTAATTTTCTGGACCCACTGATCGATGGTAATTCACCCTGGCTGTCCAATTTATTATTTATTTGAAATTAGTCTCAACAAAATGAACAATAAAGCGAGGAAAAAAACCATGCGTTTCTCGTCCAATTACCGTTTCTCTCACAAAAAATCTGAAGATTACCGCATCACGCAGGCTATATATCTCACGGAAAAATCTAGAAGTACACACAATTTCCTACCACACACTTGCCACACTCTAATAACCTAAATAGAAAATGATTATAATGCCCCCTGAAAGTAGGGGTGCCCATACTCTCATTAGTGTGTGACATTTACCACACACAAATATGTATGTACTCCAAGCACTTCTCATATCTCACTTTCAAATTGTTTCCCACCATGGGCCCCATCCAATATATATTTTTTGAATAATGTTACAAGTCCACACACTTTTGTGTGTGGTAAAAGCATCTCCATTGCACATCTTCTGCACATCCTCTATTTTTGCATGTATGGAGGAGAGATAGAGACACATCAAAAAATTACGGGTCCCATATTTTTTTCTCTTTTTCTCATTTTCCTTACTAATTTTTCCTTACTTGTTTTCATTTTTTCACCATAAATTCTAGTGCCCCTTCTACATCTATAAGTCCAACTTCACATCCTCCACTATTATTTTATCATTATTTTTGAATTTGTTTCTATATGTCTCCTACTTTTTCACTTTGCTCTATCTTTTTTACTACAAATCATCTATTCTTTTTTCAATTAAAATATTTATCTTCTCTCTATCTCTTTCCTCAACATCATCCCTTATTATTCTTCCCACATCCACGTGTAATGGAGATGCTCTAAATACCACATTCTAATACGGTGTAACATAAATTATTATACTATCCTCCCGAATGTGGAGGGCTCAGATCCTATTAAGGTGTTGCATTTAGCACACACAAAAGGTGTGTACTGTAGCATGGTTCATATATTTTCCTTTTTTTCCCCTGTGTTCTTTTTCTTTTCTTCTAACAACTTTTTTGGTAATTAAATTTTGTTTTTTTCTCTTATTACAAGAATTTAATTAGGCGCATTTATATCCCAAGTTCCTTATTTTTAAATAATTTTATGTCAACTCCTAACATTGAAGATCACAAGATATATGGATAAAATATTAACAATAATATAAAAATTATGGTTAATACTAACGACTGATTTTGATGAAATATTAAAAGTTAATTTTGAATTTAAAAATGGTTTAATCGAACATAGGGTCCTCTAAAACCAATTTCGTCATGGATTTACAGCAAAAAAGCGCAACTGGATCACATTCTTAGCTACGTCAGTTAGTTGCAAACTTGTAAAGCTAGAGATACATTTTCACTTATAGCCACCAAAACAAAGATCATCAAAATTTGATATGTGGACAAGATATATAATTATCCTGGCATAAAAAGGAATTTCTACATCGTTAACTACCTATTTACAATTGGTAGACGCAATATACTACTTGTACACATAAGATTTTGACACTACACGGAGAATTAAGTAACTTAAACTGTGTACACAAGTAGTAGTACTAAACAGAAAAAGTACTTTTATGGTGTTCGATTTCAATCTGTGGAGGCTTTATCCCCTCAACCGCGGTTCGACTTAAGCTCTAATGACTCTTCCAACCGAAGATCTAACCCTGAATACATGCTCTTCACCGGTGCATTTATCAACTCTAACAATCCAATTCCCTTTCTTCTTCAAACCAGGACCATTAATACCATTCCTTTTAGCTGCTATTTTTGTCAACAGCAAGCCTTCTCCTATTGGAAGCAATTCAGTACACAAAGGGCTATTTCTCCATGACTCCTTGCAAAATGCATTGTACCCCACAACAATGGTATTGTTTCGTCTCGCGCTTTCTTGTATCGAGCTGATAATCACTTCGTAATTTTCTAGATTACAATCGATGGCAAAAAAATCGGCCGCTTTGTAATTGTTTATGAGCACATTCTTAACGTCCCCTGTTACAAACTCCACCTGATTAGCATTTACGCTCATAGTCGTCTCCGACAGGCGGTGGTTGCGTACGTTGCTAACAATGCAGATAACACGTCCACCGGTTTGCTGAGCGGCCGCAATGAGGGCTAGCACGGTCGAGTCAGCAGGGCCCGCACATGCAACGACCATGATCTGCGCGTTGTTGCCTGCCGCCATCGCTGAGATGAACTCGGCTCCGTTGGGTTCTTTAGCCTTTTCTCCCTGCAAAACATATCAAGATCGAGTAAGTTACAATATTAAACCACACTAGATGAACAGTTTATAATAGTTTAAACTTTTAGATGAAGTTATTTAATAGACTGGATTCTTGAAACTCACCATTCTCATGGTTCTTAGATAGGCATTGGTGGCATTTTCAGCTGACCAGCAAGCCATTTTATGTTTCTCTTTTGATTTTGTGTAGAATGTTGAGAGAAGAAATGAACTAGTTTCCGATCTTGGATGTGGATGTGATTTACCTTGCTTAGGGAAGTGTATATATAGAGAGAAAATTAAAGAATAATGTAACGTGCTAGTTGCACGTGGGACTGTGTCGAGACAACTGGCTACACTTAAAATTTTATTGAAGGGAACCTTGAAATGAATAATATTGCATAAACCAACCAACATGGAAATCCCATAATTAATTTGTGAATTCAAATGCCGTGTATGTATAGGAAACTAAATGTTGAAGTTTCTTATTACAACCCAAGCGAATATAACATCTAGGTTAAGAGGCGGAATGAGATTTTTGGAACCCTAAGCGAAATATTATTTGAAGTCTGACCAATACTTATAATTAAATTCATATATAATGAAATTTAATATTTGTGGGCGTTTTATTATTTAAAAGAAAAAGATATCTTTTTGGGGCTCTAAACGGTTGTCTAATTCGCTTATACCTCTGGCCGCCTCTATTTAGGTTTTTATTTTCATGAGGAAGCTGTAGTTTTGATTACATATCACTAAGAAACTAAATCTTTAGGGGCGACATATCATTCCTATAGCTTCATCCATGTAGACCATTAGTATTAAGAAACTAGATATATGTAATTCGATATACGCCATCACAATTCTCGATATTTAATTACTAGATATACACTACTAAAACCTTGGCCTTTTAAGGAGGGTTTTTCGTCCCTATAGCTTCGTACAGCATGTCGCCCCTAATGGTCTACATGGACGAAGTTATAGGGACGACATGCCACCCCAAAATGCCAAATTTTTAGTATTGTATACCTAGTAATTAAACATCGAGAATTGTGATGGCGGTATCGAATTACATACATCTAGTTTCTTAATAACTAGAGGATAAATTCTACTTTTATTTTCTAAGAGTACCAAGAGTACTCTAAAATTGAGTATTTCTCCTAACGCCGGCCCTTCAATAAGGATTAGAGAGGGCATTCAATTCTAAGTTACTTGCAGTTATTTAAGTAGGGGTTGAAGTGTCCACAGCAATATGTAACCTCCATACATGAGTAAGCTTCCAGGAAATTACAAAGATAATTATCATTAATTATTGTCTAAAGGAAATATTTATTTAAATCTCGAAAATATGTCTCTGTGCTGTAATGTTGTACTCTAGAGGGACAGTTGAAAACGTACAATTATACAAAACAGAAATGTTTAACTATTAATTAACTTCAACAAGGATCATTAACTACAACCAAGCAATCTCATGCTAGATCTGGATGTAATATAAACAATCTTTGTAACATTATTACAAAATCTACGTGCTAATTAATACAGGATTGTTTTAATTTGGTTTTGGCCCAAAAAGAGATTATATGGCTTTTAGGTTTAGTTCTAAAATCAAGAATCTTGGCCACGACGTGCAAAAATAGTTCTGATCCCACCATCAGGGGAAACACATGTGGGCACCAGATCATTTTCCCCTGAACCAATTTTAAAAATTCTAAAATCAAAATATTGTAAGTCGACCTCAACTTTAAAATTCTAAAATTTATTGCAAATTTCACCCACTTTTTTTGTTTTATAGATTTTTATTTTTTAAACTTGAAAGTTTAAACTTTGAGGGTTTTTTTTTCTTTTTTTTTTTTAATTAGAGTACAAATTGAAGACATTGGCCTCTTTCTGCATCAAAGAAGGGCCAGTGGTACCCGCTCGATCTATTTTAAAACATTGATATCATCCAATCAATGTCAATGAATGATCATCAAGTTGCTAATAAAAATATAAATGGATTGGTATATATATTAATTAAGATAGATGCTATAATAATAATTAAAAAGAATTGTTTGCTGCGATTGTAGAGAATTGGAGGATGGCAGCCACTGAATTAAGAAAGAGAAGTGTATAGTGTTTGTTTTCCACTTCTCCCCGATAGGGTTACAGAGAGAGATAGATCCGATCAAAATGTTTCCTTCTCAAAACACATTACACATCACAGTAGCAGAGCAACACACTTCATAAATTGTTTGTTTCTTGGTCTATTTTGGGATTATATATACTAAGTCCCACATGTCTGATTCTGCCCTAAGTATTTGCATGGTCACCCCCACCCCACCCCACCCACCCCACCGCCATGCTTATGTCAATCCAATCTCACAAGCTATTAAAATGTGTAGGTATTTACGAACAATATATCAGTAAAAAGTGGATAGTACTTGTAGATTTTACCGTGCTTATTTGATAAAGTTTTTTCCTTTCAAGAGACTACTGATTTTTGGAATAATGCATAGTTAATTAAAAGAGTAAGAAATTTTATGGGAAAATGTGAAAATAATTCTTTTCTTATAGAATATATGCTTCAAAATGAACATAAGAAAATGTCACTGTAAGTATTTTATTAAACAAGCCCTTGCAAAGGTGGTCGAATTATTTTAAAATTGTTGAAATAGAAACTGCAGTGATTTTGGAAAATTTTATTTGTACATTCAATGTACGCACACACTCTAATAGAAATGTGTACACCGATGTACAAAGAGCATTACTTGATAGCAATTTTACCCTTTAAAATCGATAAAACAACTCAAAAGTTTGCAGAAAATGTGAAGAATAGACATAAAAGAAATATTTGCCTCTCTAAAGAGACCCGCAGTTCACCTAGATATGTGGCTCCATCTACAATTAGGGATTCAAATAACACTAAATTTTAGATTCAAAGTGCAACATCGTTAGAAGATGACGCAATCGGACAAAAGAAACTTGTACTTCTGCAAATATTTAACATTTATAGTTCAAAAATCAGCTGGTCAAAATAACCTAATTACTCAAATTACGAGTCTATTATTTCTGGACAATCGCCCAGTACAAATATCGGCATTGCCTTCGTAATTATTTTTTCTTTTTTTGGAAAAATTAACATAATATTTCGCAAAGATTTTCTAATGCATTACAAGACTATTACAAACTTTATGTCATGGATTACAACATCATTACACACTCTTCAGAATGCATTATGGCATCATTACACATTCTGTCCGATGCATTACAGTACCATTGCACACCATTACACTATGTAATGAGCCAAAAATAAGAAAGTATATTTGGAAATTAAAAAATACAAAAAGGAAAAAATATAGGCAATCACCCTGTGTAGCATGCGCGCCATTACACTGGTCACAAGCCGTGCTTTTTGAATTAGCAATTTTTTTTTTTAAAGAACATACACAACACACGCACACATGGTACAGAGACCCAACACGCTAATACTCAAAACCATGGTTTGAATTAGCAAACTTAAAAACCATATTTTACCTGATTTTATCATCAAGGAAAATTAAAGTTACTCTTCTACGAACATTTAACCTACATAATTCAAAATCAAGTTAAAACAACTATGGGCGTGTATATATATTTCTTTGTTAAATACGGTGATAATTCAATTCGGGAAATTGAGTTATATATATGACCGTGGTTGGCATGATTATAATTTATAAGTCATTTGCTCATACCATTTTTATCCATATATTTCATATGACCCGCAATTGAATGCCCAGTTTTCCACCATCCAAACTTTTATTTATTTAATTACTTATGACACCGAGTTTTCCAAACACCAAAATTATTAAAAACTAGCGTTGATTTTTGACCAACACTAACGTGGCACCCGACATGGCAAACAGGGAATTGATATCCGGTGCCACAAATGAAAAGGGGAATAAACTTAGAGGACTATTTTTGCTAATTAGTCAGCTTCCCCCATTTGCCACATCAGCGCCGGTTCCAAACACATTCAACGTCTCAACTTTTTTCTTACTTGTAAAGGTTGCATTATAACGGTTAGAAGTTTAAGTTAATCATGGGAGAAAATTCCCTCACACCGCAATTCTCTCAATCCACAACTTTTCAATTATACTAATTTTCCCCAAAAAAAAAAAAACATATGTACATATATATTCTTTACGCAATTATGATCAAGTGTCCGTTTGGCCACGGGGCTTCTTATACCCAATTAACATATGTCATCGCAGCATTTGGTGTATATTGGATAATGTCGAATTGATTATATCACGCATCCAATTCTAATATGACATGTGTTAAGTTGGCATAATAAGTCTATATCCAATCGGATACTGGATCATAATTGATTTTTTATGATTTTGTTTAGTTGATTAGTTAGTATATTAAAAAAATGTGTGGTTAAAAATGCAGTAAAAAGCAATGACGACCACATGTGAAAAGTGACAACCCCGTTAATTATCAATTAAGCATAAACTCCTAAAGGGGAAAAAGACTTTTATTTATTTATTCACTTGGGTGATCCATTTTCAATTTTTAAATTTTTCACACCCACTTACATAAATCCATTATTGTTTGAACCTTGTACAAAATTTTGAGTCTCATTTGTATTATTGTAGTGTTGCAAGGGAGCAAGCGTTGATGGATCAGATATGGCCATGCTTAATAAAACTTGACTGATGTATAATACTACTATTCATTCATCTTCCCGGCCATATAGTACTTTAGCTGGTCCCCGAGAGGAATGGGCATGCTCAGGCTATTAAGATTTTCCTGTTTTTATTCACCCAATTTAATTTGAATTCATCTCATGTAGACAAAACATTTTTCCATGCTTATATATATTTTCACATGGCTCAGTTGCTTCAAAGCATCTTCATTGCTTGAATATGTGCAGACTGACTATCAAGGCAAAGGTTTACATGACTCACACAGTCGCACCCATGTCAGTGTGTCGAAATTCTGTGAAAAATGCATGAGATAACAATAACAGTGACATCTCAATCTATAGGATTTCTTGGAATTCATTGTGTTGACCTTTATGTACAAATAATATTACTTCTACATTTTATCGATAGGGTGGAAGACGATGACTGCCGGAGGGCAAGGGCGCATCTAGTGGGGGGCTCGCATGGGCGGTAGCCCCGCAGACCCAAAAAAAATTCTAAAACTTTATATAGAAAAAAAAACTTTATACATAATTTTAGTCGAATTAAATTTTTTTCTGTATTATAGCCCCCAGCTAAAAATCCTGGATCCGCCATTACCGGTGGGATTTTGGTGCTTTAAATATTTAAGGAATACCGGTCACCATCTTATGTTTAGCATAGAAGGCATAACATATTAATTTAGTGTTACAAAAATTCGTACCGAGACTCAAAACTTGAATTAAATTTATGATTTTTACTAATGATTGGTATATCATGTCTATGGTATTTCGTCACATAAATACTAGTAGTCATTAAAATATTGAAAAATAAAAGATGACTTGTAGACTACTAGTGTTACACAAATCCAATTAGATCATAAAAGACAAAATAAATTTAGATGCAAGATTTTGATTCCTTAATATATGGTGTAATATAAGTAGTGAGGAATTGAATAATCATGATTGCTAATTTCAAAGCGGGAAAATTTTATAATATTTCTAAAGAATCAAAGAATGAAAAATGTTGGAGTCCTATGTAGAGAGACGCCATTAAATAAATAAGTATTGATTAGTTCGTAAAGACATCTTTGAATGTTTAAAGTATATACAAGAGATTTTTTTTGAATGATCCATAGTAGGATGTTGTCTCAATTTCCTCATTTCTTGGTTATACTGATTGTTTTCTAAAACATTGCTGATAGATTTTATTATAAATTATATTATCTGTGGTTTCTATCTTATTGTGAAAGTTCATCCGGTGCTCTTCAAGATACACGCCATGTGATGTAGCATATTAATTTCATGTCATATAAGTTTGAGTGTATCATGGTGTACACCTCCAATGTGCACTGGATCAATGTCATTTTGCAACTAAATTAGTTCAATTTTTTTTTAAAAAAATGGTTTTAACGCATCTTTAATGTTAATTTGAATTTCACAAAAAAATAGATACAAAATTTTTTCAATGCATCGTGTTTAGAATTGTACATAATTGATGCTACAAGAATAAATGTAGTCGGGTAGACATTGTCAATAAGATTGTCTGGACATCTTAATTTAATATTTCTCTCTTGTTTCTTTTTTTTATTATTAAATTTTAAGTTATTGGCCAAATAAATTGGAGATGACCAAATCCAATGTGGGGAGAAAACCCCAATTTTCCCCCTTCAATGTCAAATAATGTTGCTTTTTTCCCTTTAATTTTTAGAATAAATAATTTTTAGGGGGAATTCTCTAAAATTGAGGCCAAATTTGGCCCTAGTAATAGAGAGGATGAGAGAATGGGAGAATCTTTATCTTTATATCTATATCTATAATAATCATAATAATATAATATTAATTAATATTAATATTAATATATTAATCAATAGTGTAATTAATATATATTAAAAGTCACTTGAGGTGGAATCATTTTTTGGACCATTTTACCCCAACCGTGTTTGATGAATCACAAAGATCATATTTTTCTTTAATTTCCTAACTAAATCTATTAATTAATAATATTATCTAATTATTATGCATACATTGAATTAGCCCATGCGGTTTGGCTCTGTTCCCCACAGTGGGGAACAGAAGCCAATACCCACGCCTACGTGGCGCCACCAGGTGGCGCCACATAGGCAAGTAAAATTTTTTTTTTTTAATTTTAAAAAAAAAAATTTTGGTATATACGTTAAATTAGATGAATAATACATAACTGTCCCCTGATGGTGGGGGGTCTCACCCGACCTTCATAATTTTTTTTTCCTGACTGTGGGTACCGTAAGGTACCCACAGTGGGTACCAGAGCCAAACTCTTAGCCCATGATAGAATTGAAATTTTTATGTGAAAGAGATATGTAGGTCCCACGAAATATACGAATGTAAGTGGTTTGATCAAATTTAAATTTAGAAATAATGGATAAATATATGTAAAAAATTTCATCCTATCACGCCTTAATGTATCCAGGAAATGATTGGAACGAATTCATGTATTGTCTTTTCCAAGTCCCTAATTGGATTTATATGGGAACCGGCCATCATATCTGATGTATACAAAAGGATCTATGAGATCACACAACACGGATTGAAACTTAGAATAACGGCGAAGATTTTTATTCAAACTTTTCGTCTAAAGTACGAAGAGAATGAAACTTAAATAGAAAACGAAAATCCTAATCAATCCTGAATAGATGCGGACGGCCTTATTGGGTCGAACTTAGCAAAATATTGAAAATACAAAAGCTAGAAACCTAAAAGGGCTTTTTACAATAATACAAAGTCTTAAGTTTTATATTTCATGAATATAAGGGATAATTAAGTTAATTGCACGCTTAACACAAACATTAGGGCCAAATTAGAAAATTCAGGTAAGATTGGGCCGCAGCACATTTACTTCGGTTGGGACTGCAATAAAATGAAGAGACACAACAGCTTTTCACAAGTATTGGTCTTGCACAAGTGGTGGGGTTTGTAGGGTTTTTGCACCACATCCATGGTTCCAGTCTCCACAAATGTGTATTTGTTTTTTTACCTTCTTTTTTCCCCTAGAATTCTATATATATTTCTTTTCATTTTAAATTTTTTTTTGTTTCTTCTTATAATTTCATAACTTGACCATTTAATTTAGTTAATTAATGTATTCTATACATTTTGAGTCACAAATTAATTTTCTTTATATAATTCCTAATAGATTTTATTATTTTCATTTTAAACTTTTTTGTTTTTATTTTTTCGTATAATTTTGCAACTTGATCCTCTCATCTAGTTAAGATACATTACATTTTTTTTACCTTCTTTTTTCCCCCAATAATCCTATGTATATTTCTTTTCATTTTAACTAACTGTTTAATCCGTGCATTACATGGGGTATAATTTTTTAACTAATAACAGTATTGATAGATGTTAGCCGTATTAATATAAGACCTCAAAAAAATAAAATAAATAATGGGTCGTAACAATAAGCTTAATTAATATAACTAATGAAATAATTCTTGGACAAATTCGACAAAGCTTCCCCTGTATTTTATACCAATTTATCTTGCAAACATCCGGGAAAAACTCACAAAAAAACACAAAACTTAATTTACAATACTCCTAAGGACATCAACAATTAAAGCAATTCAAAGATAACACTGTCAATAATAGTCAACAACAACACAGAATACAAACGATAGAAACATTTTTGTGTTTTGATAAAAATGATGAATGCAATCTAATATGAGTCATATCCATAATTTTCACATAAAATATAAAATTTTTTGTTATTATACAATTGAATTGTACTAAGATAATAAATAAATTCTTAAATGAGCGGAACATCTCCAACATCATTTTTGCACAAATGCCAGTGCTTTAGCATAAGAAACCTACAAAAATATTAGAAATAATATCATATTTCAAATATAATAAATGAAACTCACCGAAAGTGTAATTTTAGACCACTAAATACGTTGAGTTGCCATTTCGAAACACAGTGCCACTAATGCATAAATGCTACATATGATCAATTTGTATAACTCCATCAAATTTGTAATGGGGATATTATACTTGAATAAATATAAGAGCACAAACAAAATAATATATAAATATAATCCTTCACTTCACATATCAAACCAAGGATGACATAAAGGGCTGTGTAAAAAATCAAATAAAGTGAACAATGTATCTTATGCGATTAATAAGTATGAAACTATAAGTTACTAAACATTTCTTTATAAACGACATTTGTGGTCGTGGTAGTTGGACGACCATTGTAATGGCCCGCCCGAATTCATCCCGGAACCGTATGTGAATACGTATATGATTCCGTATATGTACCGTATATGAGATGAAATGACGTGACGATGTTTCGGTATGACGTTCATGTATGATATGTTCACGATATGTGTTGACGTATAGGATATGTCCCGGAATACGAAACGGCCGTCGAAAAGATGAAAATGGGAAAATTGCAGATAACGGGGTTACGGCAGTAAATGTCGGAGTTACTGACGTAAATGTCGTGTTACGGCCGTAAGGTTCAAAGGTTCTGACCGTAAATGGTAAACAAAGGGAAAATGTCCAAAAGTTTTAGAGAGCAAATTACGGTCGTATGGTTCCGAGATACGGCCAGATTATTGGTGTTACTACCGTAAGGAATGGAAGTTACTGGTAAGTCAAGAAGATGAAATACAGGGATTTTCAGAGAGTTTATTACTAGTATGATGAGAGGATACGGCCGTATTGATCGGGTTACTACCGTAAGGATATGGAGTTACGGCCGTAAGTCATGGGTTACGGCCGTAAATGTGGAAGTTACGGCCGTAATTCTAAGTCGGCAGAATAGTTATTTTAGATGATTCTTGTCATTT
Organism: Jasminum sambac; assembly: GCA_018223645.1. Classification (NCBI taxonomy): domain Eukaryota; kingdom Viridiplantae; phylum Streptophyta; class Magnoliopsida; order Lamiales; family Oleaceae; genus Jasminum; species Jasminum sambac. Next base: position 8,711,957 of record CP073645.1, on the reverse strand, counting down.
CTTGGGCACTATTCATCCAAGCTCGGTTCTAACACTCCCAAAACCCTTCCAAGACCCTCATGAACCCATGGAATCATCTCCCACTCCATATATGACCTATGTAATGCTTATGTAATCTATGATTACAAGAAGAAAGGAAAGAAGAGAAAGAAGAAGAAAAGGAAGAAAAGGAAGAAGAGGAGGAAGAAGATGGTCTCCATGCTTGTTTGAACCCCATCTATGGTGGGTAATGGTTGCTTTACATGTTTTATAAAGTATATGCATGTTTGTATATGATAGAAACAAGATATGGCATAATTATGATGATTAGAGACCTTAGAGGCATGCTAGGATCTCTTGGCCTTGTGTTATGGTTATGATAGGATGTGATGATGCTATGTGTACGTTTATGTGGCTTATGTGACCTTCGTGCCAATTTATGTGACTTACGTGGCTATAGGAGACGATATGTAATGAACCAAGGAAGTGAAGCCATGTGTAGGAAGCTATATGTAATGGAACAACTAGAAGGCTAAGCTTGGCGTTCATGTATGATTATGTGACGACAATATGTGACGTACGCTTATATGAACCAACGTGAACCAACGTGAACACTTTGTAATCGTATGCTCTACGTTTGAATGTCGTGGCCTTATGTGAAGTTAACGTTAATGCACGAATATGTAATGTTTTATGCTTGTGTTCACGATGTGATGATGAAGCCTTGTTTATGGGTTACGTATGAATGATGACGATGCGAAAGAAACAAGGCATAATGGTAAGTGCTACCCATGATCATGTCATAAATGCATACGTGTGAATGAAATGCCTATCACGTATTTACAAAATGAAAATGTTTTGGCCTAACGGGGGATCTACGCCCCGCGGGGGACTTACGCCCTGATATTTGGGTCTAACGGGAAACCAATGCCCCAATGGGAGATTGATGTCTCCAATGATGTTATGTTATGTTATGGGACCCGGCCATATGTTTAAAAATGGCGCCAATGTAAGCACGTGATTCGCAAGAGGGCCCAAAAAGAACGTGTGACATGCATTGCATTGCATCTATTATCCACTGAGTCTTTATGACTCATTATGTGCGTATGTTATATGTTTGACGTAGGTGATGTGCGTGGAGAGTGGGCGAAAGGTCACTAGACGCTATGATGTGGTGTGTGGGCGAAGAATCAAAAGATCTTGCGGTACGTAATGAAAACCGAAACCCTAGCCTTACGTTATCTGCTTGAAAGAAATGAATTTAGGGTTTCGTGTCTAAATGAATGACGGACGCACGTCTAGTTCCATTATGTTATGAAATGAAAAGAAAACCCGTGTACGGGCCCGAAGGTGGCCTAAGCCCAAAGGTGGCTTTATGTTTATGTTCATGATGCGTGCACGGCGCACTCTGATATGACGTCATTTATGACGTATATGTATGTGGAACTGGATGGGGCGTTACAACCATCGTCATCACATATCACAAACTTTAAACCCTTTCTATGTGTCACCCTTGAGACTGCAACATACCCTTCATATTCAAACCACAGCTGTTGCACTCGTGCGTTGTAAGTGGGACAAATTTTTCAATATTTATTTTGTTTCCATATATATTGATTAAATATTATTTGATCATAAGAATTAGAATATGAGAAAAACTATTTCTCTACATCATGATGTGATCCATACTTTAAAATTGTAATAACTCTATATGAATTAAAAAAATAAAATAATAAAATATAATGCAATTTATGTCATTCCAAATCGGTCCATCACAAAGATGATGATGTAAGTACTCGTAAGATAATTACAATTTGTCGTCTAATCTTTAATAATTTACTCAATAAATATGTACTTTTAGTTTTAAATCTCTCTTTTCTTTTCTTTTTTTGTCATAAATATTCATTCAATAATTCATTATGATGCAATTAGAATAAAAACGCAATTAATCGTACTCTTAACTTTTTTATTTCAATGTTGCATAACTAATAATATTGATTCATGATTGAGTGTCAATTAGACTAATGTGGCACTAATTTACTAAGTTAACATGTGAACATTTTGGTACAAAAAATAAACGTTTCACGGAAAAAAATTAAAAGTGCGAAGAAAGTAAAATAAATCAATGAATGCACCTGTACCATTTAAAAAATTGTGTCGAATCAACCAAAAGGTATAAAAAATTAATGATGCAAAAAAAAATTATCAGTACGAAGAAAGAGTAATTATTTAACAATTTACCACAGATAATCCCTCAAATTGGGGTGAATTCATATTTTAATTTATTTTATAATTGTAAATAGTAATAATTTTATTACAAAACAATCTGCTGCAAAAAATTTAGAAAGTTTATTGGATTTTTGCAATTGTATCGAATTGTGTGCATTAAAAATTTTAATCAATTGTACAAAAAAAGTATAATTAATTTTCACAATGGACATAATAACATAAAAACTAAATGATCTAAGGCAAAAAATTTTAATATTGGTAAGAAAGTACGGTCAATCTATAGATTCATCTTAATAATTTAAAATATTATGTTGACTAGTGCTAATGGTTTAAAAAATTGATAATACAAAAAAAGGGGAAAAAAGCATTAGTGTGAAGAAACTATAATTGTCTCTTCACATGAAGTGAGTTCTTTACTCTTTTGATTGGAACTCTCTGCCACTACTGAAACGTATTTCCTATGTAGGCACAAAAAATAAATGATCCAACAAAAAAATTTAATAGTGCAAAGAAAGTACGATCAATCCACAGATTTAATGTTATAATTGAATGATTAATTAAAAAAATAATGTTCCATTTTTCTTTCAATTTTTGTATACATATTTGATGAATTGTAATTTTTTATAGCACCAAAATTAAATCATAAAAAATTGTTAATTTTAATAAATTTTTATTTTTTAAAATAATTAATTATTTGTAAAATTAAGTAAAGGGACTAATCTAATCATGTTATGAGCTCATTTTAATTTTTATATAAAATTTTAATGATTTTCAATTTTGTATCACACAAAAATTATGTCTTAACAAATTGCTCATTTAGATTAAGGCCTTGTTCTTTGCAAGATTTCACAACAAAAATTTTTTCTCTCTCCTATTTTCAACCACACACAAATTTTCCAATATAGTATTAATCACATATTTTATATGGAATGTCATGCATATTAAAATTGTCTCCAAAAGAACAAGGCCTAGTTTTCGTTCATTAGCTAATTATTTATATAATTAATTAAGTAATTATAAAATTAATGAATTATTTAAAAATTAATTAGTGGTTCGAATGAAATTTTTAAATTTTATTGTTATACTTTTTTTTAATTTTGTGTATAAATTTAATGAATGCTAATTTTGTATTACACAATAATCAAATCTTAATGAAATTGTTAATTTAACTAATTGTATTTTCTTAAGAATTAATTTTCGTTTCGTAGTTAATTATTTATGAAAATGCCCTTATTCTATATATAAATATAAATCTTTAGATTCAGATTTTAAAAAAAATTATAAAATAATAATTATTAGTACTAGGGGTGGACAAACCCCGGTTCGGTTCGGTTCGGTTCGGTTCGGTTCCATTCATTTAAACGAACCAAACGGATTTGGTTATGGATCGGTTCCGATTTTTACTCGGTTCTTGTTTCGGTTCTTCATTTTTCAAAACACAAGGTTCCGACTAATTGGTATAATCTAGTTTCGATGCTAAGTGGCAACTACCTATTTGGCACTTGCTAAGATAAATAGCATTTAAATTGAGATGAAATAACTTAGACAGTTAGACATAAAATATCTATAGTAGACATAGAATATTTACAACACTTGCTTAGCTACTGGCCTTCTGCTATCTGTTAAGATTGTGATAATAATACAATCAAAATAAAAGTGACATATACAAAACACGTTAGCCAAAAGCAGTTGAATGAGCACTACAAAATAGTCATAGGCTAATAAGATGAAGCAGTGCTGCAACAAAATTCAGCAGTGGCCTCGCATCACCAACTTGACATCCTACATGACAAAAATGTAACTGTGCAGTTTAATAATTGCATACAATAATACTAAAGCATGTAATTTTATTATGAAATTCCATACCATGTCTCTAACAATCACAATTAATGGTCCTACTCCTGTGTTTGCTTGGTGCTATCCCCAATCTCTACAAATACAAGTCCAGATCATAGCTAAAACAATCATAAGTCAACTAAAACATTTAAGAAAAGATATAATTAGAAGTGACCTGTTTCAATTTTCTCCAACTCAATTTCCTCAATGCAAACTTCATCATCAGGCATTCTCAAAAGTCTAGACTCTTCGCGTAACCAATTTTGTGTGCAAATTAAGGCCTCAACTGTTTTAGGGGTTAAAGAGCTCCTAAATGAATCTAGAATTCAACCCCAAGTGCTAAAAGCTGACTCGGAAGCAACTGTAGACACTGGAATGGAAAGTATATCTCTCGCAATCTCAGACAAAATCTCAAATCTTTGTCTGTTAATTTTTCACCAATATAAAATATTGAAATTCTCATCTCCCCGGTCTTCAGTACTTTCCACTAAATATTTCTGAATCTCATCTCTTCCAGATAAACCATAACTGTTTGTTTTCATTTTCTTGTACCCCAAGTCAACTGAATTAAAAGCATCCATCTCATCATCATCTTCTTCACCCTCAATTGCAGCCATTTCACTCACTTCAGTTGTAGAACTACTACCATGCCAACCCTTGTACATGTTAAATAATGTATCCAACAGTTTCGTAACTTCAGACTTTATTGAATTGACTTTGTTAACATCATACAAAATACCAGCACAATATATGACATAATCCAACTTGTACCTAGGATCTAGAACAATTGCTAAAAGAAGAACTTTGTTCATTTTCTCAACTTTACCCCAATACTTATCAAACTTCACTTTCATATTCCTTGCCATGCTACTTAACAATGGATCATCCTTAGCCGCTAATGTCTCCAATGCATGCTCAATGTTGCAAACTTCTTTAAAGTATAGGGTAGATGTAACATTTAATGAAGAACTAAATTTCAAAGTGACTTCATAAAATGTTTTCAAAAATTTGGCAAATTTTCTAGCTTTTTCCCAGTCACTCCAAGTTGGTGGCCCTTCTTTTTCATGTCCAAATTTTCTTTGTCACCAAAATATTTTAGATAAAATCCATCCTCTTCTTCCATCCGCTCAAATGCTTTCTCAAAGTTCAAAGCACTATCCAACATTAAATAAGTTGAATTCCATCTCGTGGGCACGTCTAAAGAAGCAAGTTTTTTGCAACTTATTTTCTCTCTTTCAACACAAAGCTTGAATTTCTCATACCTAGATGGCGATGAGCAGAAGTATTTCACCGCATTTCGAATACTCTCTATAGAATGGTTAAACTCCTTCAAACCCTCATTAACAATTAGATTAACAATGTGAGCAGAACACCTAACATGCAAATAAGTACCTCCTAAGATCAATGAATCTGCTTTCCAACTTTTCATCTTATTTTTCACATAGATAACAGCCAAATCATTAGCATTTGCATTATCAACGGTAATGGTTGACAAATGCTCTATGCTCCAATCAAGCAAACACTCTTCTATTGCTTTTCCTATTGTCTCCCCTTTATGATTTGGAACAATCGAAAAACTCAATATCCTCTTGTGCAGTTTCCAATTTTTATCAATAAAATGGGCAGTGATTACCATATAGTTCATATTCTGAATTGAAGTCCAACAATCAGTAGTAAGGGAAATTCTGTGCCTATTCTTGACAAGTTTATTTTTCAACGACTCTTTCGTCTCATTATATAAGTATAAAACATCCCTTGCAACTATTTTTCTAGAAGGAACTTGAAACCGAGGGCATACTGTTCGCATAAAGTCCCTAAAGCTCTCACCATCCACAAAAGAAAATGACAATTCATCAATTATAACCATCCTAACAAGGGATCGTCTCCATACATCTTTATCAACAACCGTTGTCGTAAGATTGAAAATAGGGTCTTCACCGTTATCACCCTCAATTCTTTGTCCAATTAAAGTCTTTTGTTTTTCATCAAAATGGATACTCTTATATGCAAAACAATTGTTAATGTGCTTCCACAAATTAGAAGTTCCAGATTTTACCGAATCACTCACAAATACTTTCCCACAGTAGTTGCATTTTGCTTTTTTTTCACCTTCACCAATGAGCGAGAAATGTTTCCAAACTTCCGACCTTCGATTTTCTGCCTTTCCAATTGTAGGTATAGGTGTAGTTCCAGTTGGACATGTAGGTGGGAGTGCTGCTTTATTTTGTCTCTGTAAGATTATGAAAATTATTAAATTAGTCTTCCAATTTACAAAAACGACAGGCAAAAAATCCAGATTGATGAAAATATGAAATCAAATAAATTTACCAAGAGAAAATTATTGTAGAATTGTACTCAACAACTCGTCTACTCATTATATCAAATAAAAAAATAACTCCAGATTCTACAAGCATAAAATTTACTAATTTAGGGTACAAAACTACAAACGAAGGCAAAACATATTAAACTATTTAAACTTAAGACAAGTTGAAAAAGTTAATTATATCCATGTAAGACTAATTATATATGTATTAAACATTAAAACCTAAAGTTTAAAACAAGAAATTGAGAATAGACACTAAAAGGAAAAGGAAAGCTTGGGTGTATATATCACATACTCTAATTGGTGCCATTTTGATTTGTGATTTACAGTAGTGCCTTGCCTTCAAACTTGCTACATCCACAGTGAATTAACTAAATTGGCAGCAACAAAATAAAGCTCTTTCCTTTTGTGGTCTCGCCTCAAGAACTCAAGCAGTCTGCAGTTTCATAGTGTAGGGTTTTGGTTTCTGACTTTTTGACTTTGTGTTCACCTTTTGCCTTTTTTGAACTTCTTAATTCTGAATTTTTGATACGAAGATAGATCCTTCTGGAAAAAGTTTTGCCTTTTTCAATAGTAATTTACTTATTTTATTAGAATTAGCATTAAAATATTATTATATTTCAAAATGAGACAAGCAAGTGGTGTGACTTCACCAACTTGTGTCAGGCCACTCACGTTTTATGGGAAATGCAAAATTGCAATTTGCAAATAGCTAAAGCCTAAAGAGTAAAGACACAAAATGGTAAAATTTTTGGGTCTCTGATTCTCGGGTCTTACGGTTCTGCCAAAAGAACCGAGAACCGGACCGAACCGTCCGGTTCTCAAATTTTCTATCCACACGGTTAATTTTTTATCGAAAACCGAACCAAATCCAACGGTTTGGATCGGTTCCGGTTCGGTTGGTTCGATCCGGTTTTTTTGTCCACCCCTAATTAGTACTTATGCAGGGAAATGAAATTTAGATTTAATATTTAGTATTTAATATCAATAATTATCATTAATTTGTTTGTCGGGATTGATTATGAATTAATAAAAACAAAAAGAAAAAATCAAACGACAAAAACAAAAACCTCATAGAAAATAAGTTTAAATCAGTTGAGATTTGAAAAAAAATATAATTTGACTATACATATTTCCTTATTTTGGTGAGGATAAGATTTAATATAGATAATGATTAGTTAATTTGATTGTTGGGGATTAATCATTGAATTACTAAAAAATAAAAAAATTAAGAGATAAAAAAGAACTTATTTTTAAGGTGGAAAAACTAATTAATCTAATTTAAAAAATATGCTGAAAATTTCCTGCTTTTCTATATATAATCATAATAATATAGATTTTTTTTTTCTTCTTAGAATTTCATAACTTGACTATTTAATTTAGTTAATTAATGTATTCTATATATTCTGCGAACACAAATTAATTTTTTTATATAATTCCTAATAGATTTTTTTATTTTCAATTTAAACTTTTTTGTTTTCATTTTTTCGTATAATTTTGCAACCTGATCCTTTGCTTTAGTTAAGATACATTACATATTTTGTGGAATGAGAGTGTAATGCATTAGAACACTAGTACATATTTTGTGTAATATGTTACACTGTATGTGTAATTAATATTATGGTTTTTAGTTTTAATTTTTTTTATTTTTTATATGACTCTTCATAGTTTTTTTTTCATTTTCATTTGAATTCTTTTTTCGTTTTCATTTTAATTATTTTTTTTCATTTTCTCTTGTAATTTTGCACCTTGACCATATAATTTAATTAATTTATATTAATTATTATGTATTACATCATAATTACACACTTTGTGTACTGCATTAACTTTCAATTTATTTTTTTTCTTATAATTCTTCATGGAATTTGTTCTTTTCATTTTAAACATATTTTTTCATTTTTTTCCTTATAAATTCTTGTCACTCGGTCACACAAAATCTATAATGCATTACACATGTCATACACAAAGTGAAGTGCACCAATGAATTAAATATTAGTTCCATAGAATATATAATATAATCCATTACACATTAGTTACATGAAATTTGTAATTCATTGGTCTGTATACTATTACACATTACTATTTATTTACTTTTTTTTTTTGCGAAACTATCTTGGCTAGAAAATCTAAGCACGAGAAATAATTTTATTAGATAAAGTGCACATTACACATAGTTGGGGGGAACATATGAGTCTTACCTTCCATGATGACTAAGTACAAATACAATTATTAGGGAAAATAGACCTTGAATATATAATGCCATGCTTGTCCTATACAAAACTATAAACAAACTAAAATAATAAGCAACAAAGAACAAAAGTAAATTGAGGCTTTCTAGAATTACACATTACTAATTAATTACAGAGAATGTGCAATTATTTATATCACATCATTCTATCTTGACTCAAATATAATGCAAAATGTAATATTTACTCTTTAAAAATTATTCTCTCTTTCACACAAAATGTGTAGTGCATTAAGCATCTCTCATGCATAAAATATAATACACTAATAAATTAAATATTAATTATACTAAATGTGTAGTTCATTACACATTAGTTGCACATAATTTGTAATTAATTGGTTTGTATTCTATCACATATTACCAATGAATTACATAAATTGTGTTAGTATATATGTTTATTTTTATATTGTTGTATATGGCTTTAATAATTAGCAAGGATAGTTTAGGTATTTTCATTATTTGTTTTAGTATTCTATGTATATACACCTAACAGGCATCTCACGTATTCAATCTGGAAATGGGTCTTAGTCTTGGATTCTTTCCCTTTGCATCATATTCCTTTCCTTTTGTTTAATTCCACATCTAGATAGCTTTTCTAATATTCACATGGTATCAGAGCCATGTTTGGGAGCTAGAAATCTCGAGCAAGAAGTGTGCCAAAAACCAAAAAGTGAATTTTGTTTTCAAGCTGTCGAGAAGATGATCCAATTCAAAAAGGGCGCCTCACCTTTGACCTCAGATTCCGACGAAATTAGTTCGATTTTGAGAAAAACGAGACCAGATTTGTGCCCCTCTTGTCGAGGCGCATTTGCCGGTGGTGGAAAGAAGGCGTGTGGATCTCCGACGACAGCGCGTGGCTCTCCGGTGGTGGCGTGTGGGTAGTATTTTCGAGGTATTATCAAAGGGCATATTGTTGTTTGCTTCGAGCCTACACTTCTGGTGGCTGTGTGCAATTTTTTCTCCGGTCGTTCTAGTTGTTTCCCGACAAGAAGGTATTTCCGGCAAATCTCTTGGTCGTTTCTTTTTCAGTAAAATCAGTCCTTGTGGTTTGTAGTGAGTTGTGGTGCTTGTGAACTTTGGTATTGTGGCGCTTGTGAACTTTGTTCCCAATTTGTTAGTTGTTGTATTGTTGAGGTTGTTTAATACACTATGACAAAAGAACAGGATGATTCACTCCAATCGATTAGTGAACATTTGGATGGGAAAAACTATTCATATTGGAGCTCTGTGATGAAGAATTTTTTGAAGGGCAAACAAATGTGGGGTTATATCACAGTAGATGACACTAAACCTACAGATAAAGAACATGAAAACTACAAAGAAATGCTTAGTGTCTGGGATATGAATAACTCTAAGATCTTGACTTGGATTTACAAATGAGACTAAACCTACAGATAAAGAACATGAAAACTACAAAGAAATGCTTAGTGTCTGGGATATGAATAACTCTAAGATCTTGAATTGGATTTACAACTCTGTGGAGTCATCTATTGGCAGACAATTGCAAAAGTATAAGACAGCTAAAGATGCATGGTCCCATTTGGCACGATTATACACACAATCTAACTTTGCAAAGGATTATCAATTGGAGGCTGATATTCGTGGATTAATACAAAAGGATATGAGTATTTAGGAGTTCTATTCCATTATGACTAATATTTGGGATGAGTTAGCTTTGACTAAGGATGATGATCTTCAGGCTCATAAGACGTATATTACGCATAGTAGGGAACGTCTACGTCTTGTTCAGTTCTTGATGGATTTGCGTGATGATTTTGAGGGGCTCCATGGTTCGATTCTTCATCGTACTCCATTACCTTCTGTTGACTCAGTGGTTAGTGAAATGGTCGCAGAGGAAACACATTTGAAATCTCTTGCAGAAAAGATTGTTTTTCCATCATCTAGTGCTTCAGTGTTGGCTGTCCCTTCGAGGTCATTTGTGCAGAATTAGAATCAAGGCCATTCACGGGTTGCTAGTGATGAGTGTAGTTTTTGCAAACAAAATGGGCATTGGAAGGCCCAATGTCCTAAACTATTGAAAAGGAAACAATCTTCACAGCCTCAACATTTTTTAGCTCAGCGATATCCTCATTCCAATGCTCATTCAGCAGCAGTTTTTCCTTCCCTTGAGCCATCGGTATTGGGTGCTCCACCATCTTTCAGTCCCACTTTGAATAATATTGTTGTGCAGCTTCAGAAGTTGCTTGCAACTCAGCCACATGCTATGTCTACCTTCTCTCCTCGCATAGGTTTGTCGTCCTCTCACCCTACAGGTATTTCATCTCATTGGGTTTTAGATTCAGACGTTTCTCATCATATGTCGCCCAACTCACATGCTTTCAATTCTCTTGGCACTGCTTTATCATCTGTATTCGAAATGACAGCTGATGGTATTCCTATGCCCTTGACATGTGTTGGTTCTATAACCACATCTGATCTTTCTCTTTCTGATGTGTATTGTATCCCTTCTCTTACTATGAATCTAGTTTCTGTTGGACAATTATATGATTATGGATACTTAGTTCAATTTTCTTCTTCAAGTTGTTCTGTTCAGGATCTTCACTCTCAGAAGCTAATTGGGACAGGCCATAGACAGGGCGGCTTGTACGTTTTGGACAACTTGAAACCACCACACGTAGCTGCCTCTAGTGTTGATTTATCTTCCTTTTGTTTAAATTCGTCTTCTTCTAGCTTTTACTTGTGGCATTCACGCTTTGGTCACATTTCTGCTAATAGATTGAAATTTTTGGTCTCTAGAGGACAGTTAGGCGATTTACAAACACATGATATATCTGATTGCAGTGGTTGTAAGTTAGCAAAATTTACCGTTTTACCTTTCACCCGTAGTGTATTCTCTTCTAGTGCATTGTTTGATTTGATTCACTCTGATGTGTGGGGTTCTGCGCCGATTTCCTCTAAAGGAAGGTCTCGATATTATGTGTCTTTTATTGATGATTATAGTAGATATTGTCGGGTTTATCTTATGAAACGACGATCTGATTTTCTAGCTGTCTATCGTTCTTTTAGAGCACTTATAAAAACTCAATATTCTACTGTGATTAAGTGCTTTAGGTGTGACCAAGGTGGGGAGTATACCTCTACTGAATTTTTTGAATTGCTTGCCTCTGATGGGACAATACACCAAACCTCATGTATTGATACACCACAACAAAATGGTGTTGCAGAATGTAAACATAGACATCTTGTTGAAACTGCTCGTCCTCTTTTATTGTCTTCCAAAGTTCCAAGCCAATTTTGGGGAGAAGTTATTCTTACTGCCAATTATTTGATTAATAGGATTCCATCTTCATGCACCTTTGGTTTGTCACCTCATGAGATGTTGTTTGGGTCGTCTCTAGATTATTCCTCTTTAAGAGTGTTTGGTTGTACCTCTTTTGTTCTTCGACCTAGTGTAGAACGCAACAAGTTATCTTCACGTTCCACTATTTGTGTGTTTCTTGATTATGGAGATAGGCAAAGGAATATCATTGTTATGATCCTCTTAGCTGTAAGTTGTACGTGTCTCGCGATGTTGTTTTTCTTGAGCATATTCTTTTCTTTTCCGTCTCGATAGTAATTGTAGATGTCACTAGATCTGATCTCGTTCGCATCGACCCCTTCACTGAGAATGGTGGTAGGGCCCCTTCTCCTACTCCTTGTCCTTTAGATTCTTCACCCATTACAGGTCCTGAGGTATCCAATGATGATGTTCTTTCTCCCTCTATGGCCACTCAAGCACCTCCTGAAGTTGTCGATCCGCCTGCTCTTCGTCATTCCTCTCGTATTCGTAAGTCAACCAAATTACCTGATTTTGCTTATTCTTGTTATTCAGATAATTTTCGTTGTTTCTTAACCTCTATTCATAAATTGTCTAAACCTTCTTCGTACAAAGAAGCTACTCTTGATCCTCTCTGACAATAGGCTATGGTTGATGAGCTCTCAGCTCTTCACAAGACTGACACCTGGGACTTGGTCCCATTACCAGTTGGTAAACGGGCTATTGGATCTCGTTGGGTTTACAAGATCAAAACTAAAACTGATGGTTCCATTGAGCATTACAAGGCACGGTTAGTTGTCAAAGGTTTCACACAAGAATATGGTTTAGATTATGAGACTTTTTCTGCTGTTGCTAAAATGACCACTATTCGTACCCTTATCGCAGTCGCATCTACTCATAAGTGGGATATCTATCAGTTGGATGTTAACAATGCCTATTTGAATAGAAATCTTCACGAAGATATTTACATGGTTCCTCCTCCAGGTGTTTCTCATAAACAAGGTGATGTTTGCAAACTTAAGAAGACTCTTTATGGTCTTAAACAGGCACCTCGTGCTTGGTTTGAGAAATTCTCTACTATTATCACTTCTCTTAGTTTTTCTTCTAGTCCTCATGATTCTACCTTTTTTGTTCGGAGCACCTCATCTGGCTGCATCTTCCTTTCCTTATATGTGGATGATATGATCATTACTGGTGATGATGTTAATGGTATCGTTGACTTGAAATCTAAGTTGGCTCGACGATTTGAGATGAAGGATCTTGGTATCCTTCATTATTTTTTGGGCATCGAAGTTGCTCACTCTCCCAAAGGTTATCTTCTCTCTCAGTCCAAGTATGCTACTGACGTTATTGAGCGTGCTCGTCTCACTGACACTCGGGTTGTTGATACGCCTCTTGAGGCTAATGTTCGATATTCGCCTTCTGATGGTAAACCTTTGCCTAATCTGACACTATATCGTACCAGTGTTGGGTGTCTTGTTTATTTGACCATTACTCGTCCTGATATTACATGTGCAGTTCACATTGTTTGTCAATTTGTCTCTTCTCCTACGCCTATTCATTGGTCCGTAGTTGTTCATATCCTGTGTTATCTCCGTGGCACCCGCTTTCGAAGTCTTTTGTTCTCATCTACTTCCTCTCTTGAGCTTCGTGCCTGTACTGATACGGATTGGGCTAGTGACATAGTGGATCGTAAGTCTACTACTGGATTTTGTATTTTTTTGGGTGACTCTCTTATCTCTTGGCGTAGTAAGAAGCAAACTGTCATCTCTAGATCCTCTACCGAGGCCGAGTATCGCGCTATGGCATATACTACCACAGAGATCATATGGTTGCATTGGTTACTTGAGGATATGGGTGTCACTCTCTCTTCACCAACACCACTATATTGTGACAATAAGAGTGCTATTCAGATTTCCTACAACCCTGTCTTTCATGAGCGTGTCAAGCATATTGAGATTGATTGTCATCTTGTTCGTCACCGTCTTCAACATGGTACTATTATCTTACCTTTTGTGCCTTCATCACTACAGTTTGCCGATTTTTTTACGAAGCCTGATCCCATTCGGCGTTTCCTATTCCTTCTTGACAAACTCTCAATGATTCTTCCGTCGCACCGTGAGTTTGAGGGGGATGTTAGTATATATTTTTATTTTTATATTGTTGTATATGACTTTAATAATTAGAAAGGGTAGTTTAGGTATTTTCATTATTTGTTTCAGTATTCTATGTATATACACCTAACAGGCATCTCACGTATTCAATCTGGAAATGGGTCTTGGTCTTGGCTTATTTCCCTTTGCATCATATTCCTTTCCTCTTGTTTAATTCCACATCTAGATAGCTTTTCTAATATTCACATGTGTAACTATCCATACCACGTCGTTCTTTGTCGCCTAAAAAATAGTGCAAATTTTTAACATTTAATTTTTTTTAACATTTACTTCTTTAGAATTATTACATCTCTTCCAAACAAAATATCTAATGCATTACACATAGATTACACAAAGTATAATGCACTAATGAATAAAACATTAATTACGCACTTGAATTATACTAATGTAATGTAAATCTTGTTTTTACATTTCGTCATCATTCTTCTACAACTTTTAACAAATTTTTACACATTTTAACTCATTCTTATCTAAAGTCAAATCAATTATATCCACATATTTTTTGGGACCCACTGTACTACACAAATCTCCACCACTCAATCCCACTCATTCTCTCTCCTATTTCACATCAAAACTCATAAATACTCATAAATACACATACACTAACACCCACGAATTCAAGTCATTGCCAGCTGGATCCCAAAGCCAATTTCACACGATTCCTTCCGATTAGGTCCAAAAGCTTCCTCAGAAATATCTCCTTCGCCTTCTCCACGAAAAGCTTCAGTCGGTTGCTCTATTAGAATTTCGAAATCTCCATAATTAAAGTTCCAATCTTCAATTGTGTTGAGTCACCGAAACAACGGAAACATCGCTTGGCTTCTCCATGGTCGGCGCAAGTGGACCGACTGTAAGTTGACTACGGACAAGTTGGATTTTTTACGAATGACGAGCCACTGGAAAGTTTAGTGTGGTAGCTCCACCAGTGGTAGGGTCTTCAAAGAACCAGTCGATCGACCACCTCGATGCTACTAGATTTTCTTCTTATGTTGATCTTCGCTGGTTTTTCTTCTTTGTTCTTAGGTTGGACCAACCGAGTGAATTGCCGTTACCGGATTCTTGTAATTAAAATGATTATAAGAGATTTTTGTATATTGAAAGTTAAAAGCGCCAATTCACCTAATTTCCTCAATCGAAAATAGAAAGTTGCAATTTTGAGGCTTAAACGGGCTCAAATTGGCCTAAAACATGGGTCATAGCATTAGCAATGAATGTCCTAGATCTCACCACGACGATTTCAAAAAGGTGTAATGGGCTGAAAATAGATGTTATATGCAAAAGTTATGATTATCTGAAATTTTCAAGCCCAAAACATTTCAAAACGTCAAGCCCAGCCATCATGGCACTCCAGATAGTCTCGTGCTATATCCTGTATCGCACCACCACCATATACTGCATCATCCCCTCTCGGGTCAAGATGATATATATATAGGGATGGAGCCAATTAAGGGCTTCAGTATACCCAAAAAAAATTTCGAAATGGCCTTTAAATTTTCTTTTTTTACATTATGCTTTAAATTTTCTTGCCAAAAACAAAAATTTCGAAAATGGTTGTGTCCATTATGCTTTGTATTTAAATTTCCTTTTTTACGCTGAAAATATTATTGTGATGAATGAAAGTCTCCTCAATTTCTAATTCTAATTCCGTTCCCGCCTATAGAGCTATGCAGCAGGCCTCTACCCCTTTTCTGTCAAAATGAAATAGTTTTCTCTCTCCCTCTTTTTTTTTTTTTTTTAACCGGTTTTTATAACTCTGAAATATAAGCCTTCAATGTTGGAGACTTGAAGGTTGTTTCTGTTAGTAGAGCATTTGAAGCAAAAGAATAGTTAGAAAAATGAAATTAGAGCGCTTAAAGTAAAGGAATAGTTCCATCAAATAATAATCAATGTTTAGGAAACCGGACCGGACCGGCCGGTTCGACCGGTTCAACCGCGAACCGGTCCGGAAACCGGTCCGGTTATTATAAAAACCCGTTTTTAGAAAAACCGGTCAAAAATCGGTCAAACGACCGGTTCAACCGGTTGAACCGGTGTTGAACCGGCCGGTTCAACCGGTTGAACCGGTTTTTCTAATTTTTTAAAATTATTTTTATAAATTTATTGGTTTTAATTTATTTTTTATATTTTTTAATTAAAAACGGTTCGACCTGGTTCGACCGTTTGACCCTTGAACCGTTGGCTTCTCCGGTTCACTGACCGGTTCGATTTTCTGAACATTGATAATAATAATAATAATAAAGCAATAGGTTTAGAAAAAGCGAAAATGGATAACTTAAGTCTCGAACCTGCGACCTTCTTAAAGGATTTGAACTAATAGCGGCGGCCCATTGACGTTAAAAAATTGTAACATGGCTAGTGAAGAGCTTTAGAATTTTAAAAACGAAAATGGCCCATGCAGGTCTCGAACCTGCGACCTTCGCGTTATTAGCACGACGCTCTAACCAACTGAGCTAATGGGCCACTGATGTTAAACCGTTGTGATATTATTTACTTAAATTGGTTACCCGCTGGAGTTTGACATCAATCCGTTACCGTTACCTTATCACGGTAAGAAACATTTTCAACATTCGACATTTGTCTACGAGCCATGACGCACGTGAGTGTTATTCAGCGTAAAATTTAGTTCCAAGTTCTAACGAATTGTTCTTAAGTTCAACGAAATATTTATTTTAGATGTATAAAATTATTCATCATTGTTACACGGGGTGGTTTCTAATGCATAAATTATGGATTTCGTGCATGTCTAATAATTATGTATCGTTTTGCAATGATGTAGCAGCTAAGTTACCCGTTTGTGCAAAATTGCAATCATCTAAACTCTTGAAATCTATGTTAATGCTTGTGATTCATAAAGACTATTTTCACAATAATTAACCCATTTTCAACTAATAAAAATAAAAGAAAAAAAAAAAGAAACTTATTATTTTTATTTTTCTATAAAAAGTTCCTCACTACCATTTATTGTTTTAATATGTTTTCCATGAAATCGTTTTTGTTCGATATTATTTTTTATTGAAACTGATTTAGTTAATTTGGAAATTGTTTTACTATTTCTAGAGACTCATGTCTGCGCAACTTTCCATACAGACTAGATAAAAATCAACCACAAATTACATCCTCTCCATGTGAGAATTCTTATCCTCACCTACTGGTATGTCAGTAAGTCGGTTAATCAAAATAGACCCCATTACTGATATGTTACCCTCATTTGTTGACACATCAACAATGGAGAGAACATTACTCATAAATAGAGTCAAATCTTTCAAAATAAGTAAAAATGCCAATCAATTTCAGTTTCATGCATTTAAAATTCTTCAAGAAGTCACACAAACACGACGACTTCGTAGGACGATCACACTACAACAAAGTCCTAACCTAGTACCAAAACGAGAAAACTAAAAAACCTGGGGTCAAACCGTGTGACAACATACAGCCAAATAGCCAACAAACAATCAACGTCTAACGTGGGTCAGAGATAAGTAAGCCTAAAAGTTCGTTACATGATAAAACAACAGCTAAAATACAAAAAAGCGATGTAACATAAATTGACACAATCATCAGCATGTAATTTCATGGCTATGCTCTCTAGAATCTTCTCCCTGAAGCGAAACATTGTTTTCTGGGTCTGTACCCTTCGACCCGTTCAAAGAAGTCGAATTGTCTCCGTGGAAGGAAGCTGAGGAAGTCAAATTTGGCTTCGGTCGACCATAGGCTCCTTCATATCTTTCGTTGGGAATAGGGTTAGCAAGAGGACTTCGAGTAAAACCTATCGTGTGCTCATATTTTGGTTTCTTGGGCTTTTGCTCTTGTTGATGGCCCGGGATGAAGCTACCTAGAACGACCTGAAAAACAATTGTCAAAAGTCAAATCACTTTTTTATCCATATATTTCGTAGGATCCACAAATATTAATGACCTCACTACTCATTTCTATCTATAATAAAAATATAGTGCCCAAATAGGACACCATACCCAATAGAGCATATGGTCTACTATGGATCCCACACGGATGCCCTCTATTGGGTACAGACCAATTGGAAGCCATATCATAATTCCTGTTTATAAACACTTTCCACCCACTTGTCTTTTTCTCGTATCTCAACATGTTTAGATACGTTAATGTTTCATTTCTCAAGTCGATCCAATTTTTCACCACTCATTTTTGTATGTTTGTGAAAACCATATTATCTATAAACACTTCCCAAGTATTTTCCTTTTCTTATTTCTCAACATGTTTGAATATGTTTAAATAATGTTTCATTCTTATGAATAGAAAAAGTTAACAAAGTACAATTTTCCCACCTGCACAGGCCCCGCTGCAACTAGCATGCCAGCAACTCCTCCGCCCATAACACGGCCATCAGGCCCCGCCAAAGAGACACTCATCCCACCTGATCGGCTTTTCGTCAACCCATCATCGTTGAGCATAAATGATCCCGTCAAAGAAAGTATTTCAAATCGGCCCTGCAGAAAATTTGCATATTTTATAATTGAGAAAAAAAATTATTCCACAACTCAATGCGTTTTCTGAAATCTCTATTAAGCCCAAAAACCCCTCCCTACCTCATAGGTTAAAGTACCACCAGAGGAATTAGGTTGACGGAGTGTAACATTTGAGATCGACCCGTTTGCAGCCAGAACACAAATGGCTCTTGACCCTTGTTGAGAAAAAGATATGATCTTCATAGTAATATCCTGATAAAAGGAGAGAAGAACTAAGGTTTGAAAAACATAAACATAAATAATGAAAATAAATTTTTAAAAATGGAGAAAATGAACAATGTGAACTCCAACTCATCTCAACTTCTCTGAAACTATTTCGAAAATAATCAAACAGTACAATTTATATATTGACCCTTACATTCACCGCTCAGACCATGATCCATAACAATAATGTCATAATTTAAATTTTAATACAGAAATCAATCAAAAAATTTACTGAGTGTGTTGAAAATTTGCTTATGATTAGAAGTACCTCGCCAGCATTAACGGTAATGACATGGGGGGTAAAACTTGCCCCCACCGAGTATGCCATTGATCGTCCTACAAGGATAGATAAATGTTACGCATTTGATTGGGCAAAAGTAAAAGTTTGTCAAAAGCTAAGAATAGTAAATTACACAAACATGTGTATGAAATTTTACTAGCTACCATAATTTCTCAAGAATCATAATACCTAAGTACTTCAAAAACTTCCAACCAGTGTTGATTAGTTGCGATGGAAGTTAGCAAAAAGAATAGCTCGTCAAGAAAAGTGTTTTTTTCAAAAAATTTGGGGTTAAAATTTAAGGTTGTCAAACAAGGTTTTTCTCCCAGTCGTATACCAACAGGGGATGTTCACACAAGAAGAAAATTGATCATTTTTAAGGCTGTCAAAAGAGCCGAAAATTTCAAGATTCATATCCTGAGAGAATTGTTCGTTCCTCTGAAATATTGGCTCAGTTAGATTCATATAACAAATCATGTTTACATCGGCTTAATAGTTGGATATCCTACTCGACAACAGTAGTAGTATCGTTTTTAACAATCACTTTTTCTTACACTCTTTCAAACATAGACACTACGAAGAAATTATTATTTTCCGGTTTCTTCACAAATTTCCTTAATCTTAATGACACAAATTTACAACAGCTCAGCCTTCAGAGATGAAATGATTCCTTATTCTCTGAGATGGGAAATATTTGATCCATTATCAGCATCAATACAAACATTCCTAGTTGAGTCACACTATCATGGGTTGAAAAACCAAATTTATTATGTTAAGTATCATTCAAAGTCGACCCGCAAACACAAGAAATGCAAAGATCACCCCAAGAAAGATAAAGCACATCAGTAGATCCAGTTTATGTACACTTGCTATAAGTAATATCCATTCAACTCAAGAAACGTACACAAGATTCAAATTATAGTATTGCATATATAATCTCAGATTCTCAATGCAACAGTAAAATCATTAGAAACATCAAAAGTTAAAATCAATTAACAGAAACTCCAAACAAGTACCTGGGCTTTCTACTTCCAGCTTATGCTTCTTCTTGACGTGGTCAACAGGCCGGACTGAGCCCGGTTTCCAAGCTGAAAAATCTCCGGTGAAGGGAATTGAGGCCGATATCGGCATGGGTGACAATGCCACAACAGAACCATCTGCTGCATACTTCCTTGGCCTTCCCCTCTTCTTCTTCAACTCAGATTGGGCAGGCGGCGCCACCACGTTGACTGGTGGTGCTGGCTCAGGAGCGGTGGCTGATCCACTGAATTGAACGGAGTTTTCAACCCCTGGCTCCACCCTGTAGTTCGGTGTAGCTTCATCACCTTTCGCTGTGACTGTAGAACCATTCAATCCTTCTTTTTCCTCCATTTATATAGTAGCTATGGTAAATTTAAATTAATTAAAAGAAGAAAAATCCTTAAACCCTCCGAATTTTAAAACCTGAACTAAAATCTAAAACCCTAACTCGAAGAAAAATATTAAAAAAAAAAAAAGTGTTTAGCTCAAACGATCTCAGAACGTTAAAACTTAAAATGGGGAAAGTGAAAAATGAAAGGGAAATCAAACGAGAAATTATACAAAACTTAATTTGTTAAAAAGTACAGTAAAAAAAAACACAGAAAATTATACTAAATCTCTATAAATCTGTAAAAACTAGAATCAGCTCAGAATATTCAGAGATCATGAGAGTACAACAGGGCTCTACTGTTTGAATCAGCTAAGTGCTAACTGTAATTTCTTGAACTTACAGCTTAATATCTGCATTTGCAGAGCATTAACTGAGTAACGAAATATTCAAAATTAAAAATCGGAATTTTTGGGAGGAGTTAAGAAATTAGGGTTTTCCAGCAAAAAGTTAAGAAGGAAAATAAAGTAGGAAAAAAATAGAAATTTAAATAAAATAAAATGAAACCAATAATTAATTATATAATAAATTTAATTAGGTAGGAAGCAATATTTTAAATTGCAAAATTCAAAGTATTAATTATGGTTAAGTAAATGGTTTCAGGTCCGTCTTGGAAATTTAATAAACGATATTAAAAATATTTGCAATTTAATTTAAAAAATAGTGAAATTTTGGAAAAGATATTTCTTTTCAATATTAAAATGCAACTTAATTTTATTTAAAGCTGTAAAGTTAACGTTGGAGGCATGCCTATTTTTTCAACCTGACCTGGTCTTTGTCTTTTTGGGTGAATTAAAGTTGACCATGTGTATTTGGAAGCCTCCTTAAATTTATGGATTATTACTGTTTTTGCCATTTTCTGCACTTCAGTAAACAATACAGACTGCTAGGGTTTTCATTTTAAGCAATTTCTGCTCATGCCTCCTCCCACTAAGACCAAAACTTACTGAAAATATAAAGCATTTTTGTGGTTAATCTTTTAAAGTACAAGTTGATGGTTGGTTCTTATGATCTCGAGATCAATGATGTCGCACGTATTGCCTGGCTATGACTCCTCTATTAAGCACTGATATATGAATACGGTTATCATGATTCAATAATTTTTTAAGGTTACTCAAAATCGACTTTTGAACAATTGATGACCGTGTATTATGTACCTCCCCAACAAATTTTCTCTCTATTTACATCCCTCGGAGAAGAAACATTCCATTCTAGACACACTTCATCAGAAGCTAAAGAGAGAAAATGTATGGTTTGATGAACCGGACTCAACACAAGTGAACAATGTTACATATAGCATCTTTGTTTCCCAATTGTAATATAATATAGTGTTAAGGTATCTGCATATTTTTTTAAGCAACTAAAATCAATCATGGTATAATATAGACCTAACTATGCAAGATACTCAATGGAAAATGCTAAGTCAATGTAATGTATAATAATAGAGTGGAAGACATAATAATTAGTAGGTAGTCAATGTGACGATCATTGATTTAAAATTGACGTGATGGATAGAAAATAGGATGATGTCGTGTGTATAGTCTGTAAATCTCTATATCATCCACTGTTTGACCATTTAGCTTTGTGATTCAAATATACCGTTTGAGCTAAACGATAACGCAACTTGCGAACCAAACAATTCAACCATACTTTCCCAGTTCCCGTATGAATCTTTTGCATAGACCTAACATAGTAACATATAACAAAAGCTGAATCTATACAAGTACAACTGCAATTTTAGAGAACCTCGCAATAGATTACGGGGTAAAAAAGCAAGTCCAATATCCTGGTCTATGTTCAATGTTCATAGATTATTTACACAATCTATAAACAAATGGATTAAGACTGCAGTTCTAAGAATTTAAGGTATGTACTTTCTACGACACCCTTAACGTATTCTCTAAATGTGTCGTGGATGACCCAAATCCAGCTCTCATCTCCTCAAACGAGCATTCAACCTCTTCAGCATCTTCAGATGGCTTCTCAATGTGCGTAGGACAAATTCTAGGAGTTCGATTTTCTTCCTCTGTGGCAGAAACTTTCTTGGAAGGAGTAGTATATAGTGTGTTAATATTTGGAAGTTCCTTGTGGAATGGCTCAGTATTTCTATCACTTAGGTCATCCAGAGTATTAGTGGCGTTCGACTTTGACGAATCTGTTATGGGAGTGAATGGCTTTCTCATCTTCGGTGTGTCTGTTTCACCAGCATTCATTATGCGAAGATATAAAAACAAAATATAAAATCAAATTAAGATGTACCTAAAATTTCCAAGTTATGCTGATAAAACACATGTTAGGCAGAAATGATTATTCGAAAGTTAACAATGCAACAAGTTTAAAAACCATATTTTGCTGTTGATCATTGTTCAATCCAGACATCCAGTAAAAGAGACACTTTAAAGAAGACAAGAGCACCTTCCCCAAGCTTAACCCACGTCGAAAAGTGATCTAAGCCTTGTGTTCACTTTAACTTTTTTCAACCTAAAAATCAACTTTTACTTGGTCAAAGTCAAACTTCAAAAGTAATCACAAATCTCAAATCACTATTCATTATTATTCACACTACATGTAGATCCACACTTACACAGTTACACCCACGTGAGATATCAGAAATTCAGAATCATATGAATTGACATGGCAACACCATTGTTACCTCACCTCGTAGGTTTTTGATATCTCATATAAAAGTTTATAAGGGAAAGGTATAGTAGTACAGGAAGCATTTTTCCTTATCCACACATTTTATGGTCCCACCCACTATTTTCCTAAAAGTTAGTTTTTAACAAAATCAAAGTTGACTAGAACACAAGCTAAGTATAAATTTGTTTGTCAACATATTTTGGATAACTCCGCTGCAAAATAAGAAATTTGTTTATTTCTAACAGTGATGAACAAAAAAGTTGACTTTAAAGTAAACATATATCAAGCTTACCTTCGTCCCTGAGATGATCAGGATTCACACGTTCATTTTTCTTGACAGTGCGTGGTGTATTAGGAGTCTGCACCATTGATCCATTAAACGAAAGACTTCTATTGCTTGCACCACCACTTGATAAACCTGGTCCTTTTTTCACACTCGGCGTTTTCATGGGGCTCGGTTTTGAACCATAAAGAACCTCCTGCTCCGCTAGTAACTGTCCCTGAAGTTTCTTTTGATCCTAATGTTGAAAAACAGAGAGAAAGAAAGAAAATAGGTCATTATTTGAATATGAGTGCGCATCACTATGTAAAATAGAACTAAGAAGAGATATATACCCTCTGCCTTTTGCGCTCTAGCTCCTTTTCTTGCCGTATAGTAGTATACTCTTCAAGTACAGAAAGAAGACACATCTATTCAACACAAAGAGGAAAATGTACACTTTTCTTGAAAGATGATGACATCTGAATGAACTCATTTGACAGATTTAACTGTGTAACACTTACTCCATCATAAGTAAATGTAGCTCCTCTCTCATTTTGCCATGCTGTGACTTTTGAAGCCAAGGCATCGACCATTGCTATTCCATCAGAACAAATTTGACATCATTGTCTAAATTGAATAATGCCTGTGGCCTTGCATTTCTTACACTTTGCATTTCTTACACTATGACATTAAACACAGCCCTTTCTAATAGGAAAACAAAATTATACCCGGAAGCTTAGTGACTAACACACGAGCTTTTTCAGCACGTTTCAGATTAAGATGAGTGCCTCTCCCTGCATTATAGCGATTTTCATCCTGCATGAAAGTAGAATGACTTCTGAGAAATTGTGTGTTTGCAAATCAACTTAAAGATTATATGTAAGTTATAGAAAGCACTTAACCCGATTATACTCTTCAAGCCACGTCTCCTCCTCACATGCAGCTATCCACTTCTCAACCCTTTCAAGGATTTCTTTCCTGCTAAGTGCTTCCTCTTTAACTTTAGCTATTTCAAGCTCAATTTGTTCAAGCACACAAGCCGCATCTACAGCTCCTTTTAATAATGAAAGAAAAGTAGAATGTAGCATTTCAAAAATTAAAAATAAAATAAAAAGTAGAATATAGAATCAATATTTTAACTGAAAATATAATAAGATTATCTTCTGGGTTATAAGAAAGTACCGGTTTCAATCGCATCAATGACTACATCCATTGCAGGATCTGATTCTGGAATCAAATGTGTCTTCCTGCAGAGATCTTCTAGGTCCAACTTCTTTTTAGATACAATCTCCTTCATTTTGCTTGCTTTCAACTCTTCCAAACGAGAAACTTCTGCTTCAACCTGGATGATGATTAAACCATAGCGTTCATTTCCCAATCTATACATTCCACACCAGATATACAACAAATAAACACTTCAACTCACAAAATTAATATAGTCGATAGAAAGCATGTCAGGATCTGTTATCTCATCTTCTGAGGCAACTAGATTACAAGTAGCTTTCTGAAATATCTGTTGCTCTTCAATTGGTGTGTCCATCAAGTTCCAAAGCTCCAGTAATGAAGCTGCAAGATCTTGTAGCTGCCAATACTGAATAGTAAACAAAACAATCCAATTGAAAAGACGACTATTTTTAAGTGATAGAAGCCTATGAAAAATTACGTACACGCTGCATTCTCTGTAATTTGAGTTCCCGCAGTCTACATATAGCAACTTCCAACTGCTGTATGGTATCACTGCTAATATCTTTTGAACATTCTGTTTCCCCTAAACTGGGGTGAACTTCACTTATAATTTGCTTAAAATCCAACCCGAGCACTGAGCACAGTGAATTCAGAGTATTCATATGGTCTAGAACCTGCTGCAGCCGTTCACTCTTCAAGCAAAGAAAAATCAGCATTATGTGTCAGTAAAGGGTCATTGAACAACCATTTAGAATGAATCATGAAGAGAAAAACCTTTTCCTTGTGAAGTGCCTGCAGCACTCTGTGCAACTCTTCAAGCTTTCTTAAAGACACATCAGTTTCATCCACTACAATCTCAGAAGACGAATTCTCCACTGACCCATAAATTTCGATCTCAAGGCCATGTATCTGCTCTAAGACCTCTCTGAATTGATTTTTCCTGTCACCTTTCCTTTTCCGTAACTCCTCTACCTGTGCAAGCACGGCACCAAGTTCTGCCTTCAAGGTTTTAGGGTTTTGATCGGACTGCCCATGAAACAGCATTGGCAATGTTACAGAAATAGTTGACATCAAAATTTTGTTAATCTTTCTTGGTAGTAAGTTCTGAATCTCATAAAGCTGGTTGGATAAAATCACATTGAAAATGCATACGAGAACTATGTAATCTTCGAATTCCTGTTCCAGTTAAGCCATGTTTGTTAACGAGCACCACTTCAACAGTAATCTCTTTTTGTTCTTTTTTTCCCTTCTTTGGAGAAACAGTTCATATCTTTTGTGGTGGTGTAGGATTTAGAAATTATATCCAGGTTTAAAAGGACACAACTGATTAGGTTTATGAAAGTTATGAGTGAATGTAAGATCTTAGTGTATAGCACCTTAAATGGGGTCACACGAGCACAACATCACTATTCCAAAATCATTGCAATGTAATTATTCGTACTGACCTGCCGGATATGTAATGCTCTTTCTCCCATGGCGGAGCAGATGTAAGCAACCTCTGCTTCAGCTTCAGCAATTAACTGCTGTAACTGCACTCTAGACGTGTTTGCCCTGTCTACTTTTCTTCTGTATATCTCTAAACATTCTTGTTCTAGCTCAAGCAACATTCTATCCTTTTCAGCATCAGACTCCCCAATCTCATCCCATATGATCTGATAGGTTTAGCAACAAATTACACATAAATTACTACAACAAAGTGGAAGAAGACTAAGAGTCACAGTTCCAACAGGCCAGTATATAGGAGAGGAAAAGTGCAAAATCAAGGCTATCGTTGACAACTTAATACTAAAGAAAAAATTAAAAACCTGCAATTCGTTTAATAGAGATCCACATGCTGTCTCTAGTTGAGGAAATGGAGATTGAACGTTTGACATTTTTAAGACCTTCGCCTGCACAAAAAAACCATCATCATAAGGTTGCAAGAATAAGTTGTGCTAAAATATATTTCCATGATCACATTAGAAAAATCCTCCAATGCAATAAATAGATGAGGAAATACTTTATTACTACAGTTTAATATATGCCATCATCATAAGGTTGCAAGAATAAGTTGTGCTAAAATATATGTCCACAATTACATTAGAAAAATCCTCCAATGCAATAAATAGACGAGGAAATACTTTCTTACTACAGTTTAATATATGCCAAGGAATGTACAGCTCTCCATACAAATAGCAGTGTAAGATTTAAATTTGTCCCAGTTTAGGAACTCACGAAATACTTAAATTGAAGCAGAACAGTTTACCATTTTCTTAGTCCAAACTTCTTTAAAAACAGATCCCATTCTGATAAAGTTCAGACCAGAAATGGAAAACTTGTTTCGTAGTACATTTGGAATGATGGAAATTCACATTCATTTTCTCAAACGTTAAATTTCTCAAATGCAGCAAACACAAGTACAAATAATTCTTTTCTGGTTACAGAAGCACGACAACAGATTTTGTTTACATGCAAAAAATTTAGACGTTATTTTCCAATGAAACAATATAACACGGCTAATCTAGCTCAATTTAACCTAATCCCCAGGAATCAAATTGGTGGATATTAACTAATGAATCAGAAAACCTACTGCTCAAGTCTGACGAATGTGGTTTATGTTCCTGATGAAAAAGGTATAAACCAAACAATCAAACATTTCTCAAAGGAATTGTAAATTAAACATTTAAGTACTTTTAGAATTTAGATGAAAACAGAACAAGTTGATATTTGACATGTTCTCCGTCCAAATTGCCGAAACATTTGTATAGATAAGATATCAATCTAAACAATCTAAAACAAAAAATGGGGGAAAAAAAATTCAACATAATAAGAAAGTACCTGGACATCAAATATGAAGAAAAGGAGGAAACCTCTTTATCTCAATTCAGAAGCACAGGGATAGATTTTGCGGGGTTGAATGCGAGAAAAGGATTTGAAAATCGTTAATTCCGTCTGGTAGATGGGTAGAGGTTATCTGCGAGAGAGAAAACAGAGAGAGAGAAAAGTTAAAGTCGACCGTTGAAGACGAGAGTTTGCCGGAATCATCAATTCTGCTTTCATATAGTACTTCTAAACGTGGGGCAGAGATATGAACAGTCCTTTTCTCCTGCCCGCGCGGGTTTGGAAAGAATAACCCGCATATTACATGGGCAGGCTCGTGGCAGGCACGTTGGATACTATTGATTTTTGCTTTTAAATTTGGATCAAAATTAAAGCAATTGCCCGGTGCCAAAATTAATAAATGATTAATTGATTAAGGATCTAAATTGCAAATCCCACAACATGGCTTCAGAACGAACATAACCACAAATTCGTTGACAAAAGAACGATTGGTTCTACCCTAATCCACTCAATTGCTCCTCTCAATTGCTTTTCTTCATTCTCGCTAAATCTGCACTTATCTACCTCTTCGATTATAGGTTGCCTACGTATGCAGTCACGATTGTTCATAATTTCAGTCCGATCGAGCCCTCCGTTCAATCACCACACACCCAGTCGCGCCGTTCAACAACGATATTTCTCTCGTTCTGGGTATGTACGCATTTTGTTGTTCCCGAAAAGTCGAAACGCATAGGTTTTTGTTTCAATATTACTGAGTTTTTGGATATTTTGTTGTGACCCATCGCATTTCTCACCAATTAAGAAGGCGATCTTGTAAATGAGAATAGAAAGATCACTTCTATTCGGTAATCAAATTGAGTCCATACTCCTTATGTATTCAACATATCTTATACAAAAATGCGATCATTAAACAATGTTAATTTCATGTCAATGACTTAATCTACCGTTTCCATATTACACCGTCATCAAGCATGCTAATGCATCCAAGAATTACAAAACTTCGACAAACGGGTCCTACAATTGAATACTAGATTCTTGAAAATCAAGCTACATTCGTCCAGAAATGTCAAATAATATAACATAACCATTAGTTCAAAATACACCTAATCATTGGCAAGAAATGTACCTTCTTCGGACTAGTAAGTGGGTGGGTGTGCTAAGCCATAAAACATGAAACGATCCATCTATCTCTATTCTTTGGTTTTCTCACAGTCATTCTAGCCATGCAAAGGGACCGAGTTCGTCAAGGCTCATTGTCGGGATCGGGGCTTTTTATGCTTATCCTTCTCTTGGTACTTCAAGTCCATCTTACCTTTCTTTTGAGCAAGTGAATGATCTCCACCTATACCCTGTTCCATCTTCATTTTTTCTATTGTTGTGACTACGAATGCTAAAGCCAGCTACACTTGCATACTTATTGTAGAATTGACGAGCATCTTCATCCAAATTAAATTTCATACCAATATATGGTACATCGACTAGGTCAACTTGAGGAATGTATTTATTATCCACTGTTTGGATCAACTCCTTCTTGCAAAAAGTACAAAAATGAAACATGAAACTCAATTTAGTCAATTATATGGTTAATGATAACTTTTAACAGTTCATCGTATCAAATTACTAGAAATTGATCCCATGTCCACACACAGAATTCGCCTTCTTAAAATATTACATTGTTAAAATATTCCATTGATTCCATCTCATTTCACCCTGTTTTCTACCCTTGTTAAAATATTAGCATAAAAATTTATGGTTCCACGACTTTTCGCCTCACTTACTTGCATTCATACATTTAAGCAGGACCAAAAAGAGTATTTATTGTTAAATACTAGTAAAAAAAAA
This sequence comes from Jasminum sambac, assembly GCA_018223645.1. Taxonomy (NCBI): domain Eukaryota; kingdom Viridiplantae; phylum Streptophyta; class Magnoliopsida; order Lamiales; family Oleaceae; genus Jasminum; species Jasminum sambac. The sequence continues at coordinate 8,682,751 of CP073645.1, read as the reverse complement.
ATCTTGTAATTTGTAGAATCGCATTTTTGAGTCCATGAACCATTGATGAAGATTGTATCTTTTTGCATTAATCCATCTTATTCCCTCTTTTCCTAGCTTCTTCAATCTCTATCTTTTCAATAACACAATATCCACACAATATCCACCATAACCGACCGCGCCATTATCCACCATTTTCCTTCTTTTTCGCTTTTGCATTATCCACCATCTATGCATATCCAAAATAACACACAACATCATTTGTGAGCTCAACAACCGACTGATTTGCCATTTTAGAGTGTAGTGACAATTAACTTCTAACCTCTATATGAGACCATTAACACAAAATATTCTTATTCCCTATCTTGTGAATTTCTCAAAGGCCATTCTTATTCCCTCCATACGAGTCCATTAACACACAACATTCTCTCGAGAATGAATTAAAGCATCTTTAACCCCAAATTGGAACTCCAATTTACAAAGAATAATGATGAAAAATCAATTTTTGGTTTTAAAAATTCAATAACCAACTTTGCATTGGGTTCGTCTTCTTCACCATTGGGTTCCTCGTCTTGACCTTTGCCTTCCTCCTCAAAGACGCTTGCCTCCTTCTTCAGATGCACTTCCAAAGTCGGAAAAAGAGCCACCGTCATCGTACTCATGGTCGGACATTATATAACTCGATTGAGAGACAAGTGAAGAAGATGACCCGAATAACCAGCGAAGATAGAATGGCTACGTTTTTAGATCGACATGGGAGAGCTCTTGGATTGCAGGTACACGAGTGAAGAATGAAGAAAATGAGTGCGGCTAGGTTTGCTGAATAATTTCATGTAATTTGCAGAAAAAGTCCTTATTGTATGAAGTGTTCTTCCATTTTGGCACTGGGCTGCAGATTTTTGAATTGGCTGAGCTTTGGACAATGGCACGTCAAATGCGGGTTATTTTCTCCGTACCCGCGCGGCCAGGAGATCAAATTCGTGTTTACTTAGTTATACAAATTAGTAGTACATTTAGGCCTTGTTTGATTGGGGATTTAGTTGTTCCGTGCGGTATTCCGTATAAAAATATGTGGTTAATATTATTTTGGAAAATGTGTGTATGGTTGAAAATGAGTATGAGATATACGGAATTGCGTGCGGATTTGGTTAACACCAAATAGAACAAAGCCTTAGTATTATTCAAGAAAATATTTGCTTAATAGTAACATGCCCAAGCTTAATGCCACTGCCACAACGAAAGCTGCAGGGTATTATGAATAAATCGTAATCTTTTCAAAGGTAGAGTCTAAATTTCAATCATTATTATAAATATATTTGTACAATTCGATTGTACTAGTAGCATTTTCTCATGCACAGTAACTCATACAAGTGTGGAAAATGGTTAAAAATTTGTAAAAAAATAATCAAATTAATATAATGAGTAATTGAAAATAATACAAAAATAATTCTTTAAATAAATTGAATCAAATAAATTCGTAGTATAGAATTTATCCCTATTTTAACAAAATGCCTATCAATTAAATGACAAATGAAAACGGGAAAGATTCTTAGCGTGTGATGAAATCTACCGTGAGACCATATACACACACCCATCTGGTATTATATAATTGCAGTAATGCAGTCCGATTTCCCTCCAACCATACTTCAATTTGGGATGGTAAAAATGTAGTTCCATTGTTCATATGCGGTACGAATTACATCAATTTTTTTTTTTCATTCAATTATTACATAAAGTGTAATTTTTCACTTTGGTTATTTTTATTTGTGTCTCGTGTTATATTTAATTGTGTATGATTAATTGCTGAATTCAACCATTTTTTTGTTAACAAAATATTTTTATTTTTATTTTTATTGTCTAGTATTTAACATTAAATTATGTTATTTTGTGTGTTTGTGCTGTTCATTTGAATGATTTTTTTTTAATCACTACCAATTAATATTGATTTATCATGGAGTAAATACAATAAGTCGGTAACCATATAAAACTAGTATACCGCTATAGTGGTGGTTCTGACCGAAATTTGGAGGAGATTTTGAAGACTCGCTGCAAGATAACAAAGAAGAAGATGAGAAGAAATAGTAGGTAAAGACAGAATGACAGACGCACAAAATGATAAGTTCTTTTTTTGGGCCCAGTGGAAGAGAAATCCTTCATTCAATCGAGAATAAAACTCCGCTTAAAAATGAAACATACTGACATAGTTTAAACTAACGATACAGAAAGTGACTTCACACAATGAACATAAACATAGATGCAGAGACAATTAGCATCAACTACATATGGAAAATTGACGAATTAGATGCTCACATAACAACATAAACTACATAAATAACTTAAAAAAACATTGTGTGTGATAATTTATTAGAGCCGTAAATCATTTCTCGGTTCCAAAATTGATGAAGAATTCACCGAATATGCTAGGACCACAATGTCCTTGAGATTGCTGTCGTTCTTCCATTTTTCTTCGCCATATTCTCTATTTTTCATCAAAATAAAAATGTTGTCATGATACTAAAAGGGTGTTAGGATGTGTGTAAAAATAGATTTTTATGTGTTTTTATATGATATAAGAAAGAGAATAAGTGAAGTTGAATGGTGGAGATTTGTGCAGTACAGGTAGGTCCCACGAGATATATGAATGTGAAATAGGAGAAAGACTGAGTGGAGTTGAAAAAAATGTATAAAAATATGTAAAAACATGTAGAATAACATGCGCTAAATCTATTAGGGAGTTTAGATCCATACTCATAACTTTGTTCTCTTCGCGGAGTCTACTCGCAATCGCACATTCGGCTTGGATTTCAACCATCTTTTATCTCGTCATCTGAGCCATCTCAAGTGAGTCAACAACACGTGAGCTACTTATTGTCAACCTCTAATTGTTTATATTTCGAATCTTCATCATTCGTTTTTCTCTTCCCTTTCATTTTTTCAATACCTATGGCGCATTTATGAAAACTTCGACCTGTACAACCTAGCGTATCCAATTGTCGATCCGAGGTAGAAGCGTAGTCAGATTGGGATGCATGACACACACATTGAGTACTTTGCCTTTGTTGAGATGTTGTTCGGGTGTAATCGTTACAAAACTTGTCGCAATCTTTCAATCATCCTGCACGTGCTCGAGCTTGAAAGCATGACCATTGTCTTGGAAATAAAGCATTTTAGCTCTATCAATTTGCAAATACGAAAAAAAGGTTAATTCAGATACGTAGTAATTGATGTGTACTCAACTTTACAAATAACACTTACAATGTCTTTCTCACTTGCACCACTAAGGTTTAGGCCTTTCACTTGCTGAACCTATCCATTAAACTCACCAATAAGAGGTTCAACTAGATTCCATCTAAACTGTAGAGATTGGAATGTTCAAGTTTCAAACTTTCACTTATTTTTGTTGGTAAGCTACTGTTGTAACAATTTTGAACTCATCACTGCACTATGTTAGTTTTTAGGTTTTTTCCCGATAATGGGATTCCGTGATATCTATAACAAAACACGAGGTAAAGAACATGAGCTAAATGTACATCTTCTTCAAATGTGAACAACGACCTTCGATGAGAACCTTTTTTTTGTCTTTTTGGTTGGAGGACAAATGACATTTGTTGCACATTTGAGCCATCGATTTATAGGAAAAGTGAGTGTGTGGATAGGACTTTTAAAGCAATGGTTAATATGCGAAAGTAATAAATCTAACAGTTGAGAGGTGAAGTTGGCATTTGACATGGATTGTGCATTTGTGGTGAAAAAATGGTTGAAATGTAAAAGTAATAAATCAGATGATTGACATATGAAGTTGGATTCTTCACGTGGATTATGTGTTTGTTGGTAGTAAAATAATGGTTGACATATAATTGTAATAAATCCAATGAATGAGATGTTTGGAGCTTGACATGAAATGTGGCCTTGTTTGCACTAAAAGAATGGTTGAGATATAAAAGTTGTAAATTCGACAGCTGAGATGTGAAATTGGATTTTTTCACATGGATTATTTTTGTTTGCAGTATAATAATTTTTGAGAAATTAAAGTAATAAATCTGACTACTGAGACGTAATATTGGAGCTTGTCATAGATTGTGTGTTTATTTGTAGTAAAAGAATGGTTGTGATGTAAAACTAATCATGACTTGCGACTCTTTTGGAACCGTTTATTCTCATTGTAGGGAAATACTTGTTTCCTTGAACCCTTCTTTTTTAAAAAAAAAAATTGATTGGGGGATAGAAATGAGGGGATTGTGGGATTCAAGAAAATAGATGCAAACTGTAAATGTCCCTTTTTTAGTGAGAAAATTTTTGATAGCTTTTGACTAATCCTTTAATATTTTATATCTGTTGTGAACGAGAGAGTTTTTCATTTCATTTTTCGTTATTGAATTTATTACAAATGACTCCTATTTATAGAAAAATATTGGGGTACAACGTATTACAAATATTGATCTGGTATATAATAGCCATCAACACAATAAAACATAATTATTACTCCTAAATCACCTTTCGGTGCTTTTACTTTCGGTGCTTTTTTTTACAACACTCCCCCTTGAATGACTATTTATACGATCTTTTAAACTTATTTGGAGAAAAATCTAATGGGAAAAAAACTTCTAAACTGATTGTAGGGAACTTGAGTGATCATGTACTACTGTAGGAAAACCTCGCAGTACAAATCCTGAGCGAAGAGAAAATGGTAAGTTGCTCCCCCTGATGACGATCATTCTTATAGGAGTACTTATGTGTTGCCTCGTTAAAACCTTGTTAAGAAAATCCAATGGGAAAAAACTTGATCAAAGGAAAAAAATTACAGCTACTCCATTTGGTTCCATATCTCAATGACTGATACATTCACCTTTGGTGAAAGATTTATTGGCCATCATCTGACTCAAGTAATATCTTCATTATAAACTAATTTAATAGATTTATTGAATCGATTTCTTTTGTAGTCTTCAATATATCATGAATATGCTTCGTTAAAATCTTATTAGAAAAAATCTAGTGAGAAAAATCCTAATGAATGAAAAAGAGTACATTATTCATGTGAATACATCATAAATGTTGCCTCGTTAAAAACCTTACTAAGAAAACCCAATGGGTTAAAACCTTAATCAAGGGAAAAAGAGTGCAACGCTTATTTTCTGTAAGTATCCTTCAAGCATATCAAAATCCTTCAGATATTTATATAAGTATCATATTTATCACTGTGTCATATTCAGTGCTTATTTGCAATCGACAATTTCGATCTTACATTCTCACTGTATCGAGATATATATATCCAAATCTCCTCTCGAGATTTTCTATTAGTTATGATTAAGCTACCTCATTAAAACCTTGTTTAAGAAAAATCTTTTGAGATAAAAACCTCACATAAGGAAAAGAGTACAACGTACCAATTTTCCTTCACAATAGTATCATTGCTTTGAGCCATTACGAGCACTGTTATTTATAATCTTTCAAGAATTCTATCCTCATTTTTCTCATCAAGCCCGCATATTAATACCTTTATAAGAGTTAATATTATTCTTCGATATATTTCAATGTCCTCATTATCATTGATCGTATGAAGCGCTATATTTTTATAGTGTGTCGACACTTTTTAATTTCATTTCTTTTCCCATAACGATATAACTTATCGAGATATCTCATTATCGATCTTCTTTTAGGATTTCACAATATACTTTAGTCTATATACTGTTCAATAGTATATGCCTCTTTTATTAGAATCATCTTTTATCAATTAATTTGATATACATATTTGGGAAGCTTTTATTTAAATAATATCAATGTTTCTGGCTTGGTAATTTATCAAAACATATATAGCTGGTATATAAGATCGTTATAGTCTTTCGTGTATCCTTGAATTTCAAATTTGTATTTCAATCATTATATATTTCATATATCATTTCCAACTATTAATACTCCCCTTCATGCTATGAACCAAACTCAATACAATTTGTATGATTTTTATCATATACATTCTCAATATTTAGCCTTAATGGGGGAATTTATTTAGTCTATATTTTGTTTTCGATATTGGTAAATCAATTGGAGGACTTTAGATATTTTGCCAATTATATCCCACACGTATGCGCATATCTAATCATTTACGGCCTTATTCAAATTATTGGGATATACATTTACTAGCTTTATTAGATCTGGAACTCGTGCTCGTATTGTGAGCAAATCATTTCGGAAATTTCCAGTTACGATATACACATGTGACTATATAGTGGATCCATATTATATTATCTAGTAGTCCACATATAGGGTGAGTTGGTCAATAACTTTCATCCCTTAAATATGTCCAGATACATTTGGAATTTATTTCCAACATTGGCTTGCAATGATTTCGTCATTTATCGAGAAAAATCATTTCAATAATTCTTTCGATTTTTTATTTCAATAAATTATTTACATCAATCGAACCAGAGATCTATATAGTGCTCAACATGATTTATTACTTTCATTATATGCATAGCCCACCGACATATCCCATCATCTTTCGGTAGCATTATTACACGCATTATTGTTCAAGCGTTGAATCTTAGTCCATATGTTTCATATTACGGCACTGCTCAAACGCAGAGTCTTACCTCATACGCGTTTATAAATTACCCAAGCACTTACAATATTGACCATAACAATGGTCCATACGTTATAATGGATAATGTGCTCTCAAATCTTCGAAAATACTATCCATCACTACCGATTAAGATTCTAAAAAGAATTTATCGAGGTAAGCTCGAAAGGTTGAGCATGCTAATGAATAAGGACATCCTACAAGATATCTGACGGTTGATTGAAACACGTGTTCAATTATCTGGTGAGGTTTCAATTCCCTCTAAATGCATGCCGGGTATGGGTAAAAGTAATTTTTCAAAGAAACGGAGAGCAAAATGGTTAGAAAGATGCTACAAATATGCTCGGTGGACATGTGACACTCGATGTAAATCTATGGGGTACCTGTCCAGAAACCGACAAGATAAAATATCATTCATTAAGGATGGATTGAATAAGGAGTCTTTGGATGATATTCAACAGGCTCTTGAGACACATTCTAGTGAACACGTGCAAGGTGAGCTTATGGCCTTATAGGCCAAATTCAAAGATGAACAAGCAAGTTATAGTCTCGAAAAACTTACTTTAAAAGATCCTATTTGTAAATTTAATAGAAAAACTTAGTATACTGATTTTCTCATATTGATGCAAGGTAAATCAGCGTAATATCGAAAATCAATGTGTTTTTCGTAATTGTAAATATCGTTTTTCAATTTTTAAATATATATATATATATAGATATTTTTAATCACCGGCAATATATATCATTTCATTGAAATTTTTCTAATGTTTTCTTTTTTCATATTGTCAAAAAGTAAAAGTGAAATCACTTATAGATTTGAAAAATTATCTTTAAATAGAGGGATTCACATATCTCTTATTCATTCGTTAAAGAGAGAGATGGAGGTGGAGATGGAGATATTAGAATCATCTCATGCAAGTCAATCTTCATCTCAATCGATAAAAATTATATGTGTTTTTGGTAGGTCCAGACTGGTAGGCAATATCCAATATGTGGATATAACAAACCAACTTGTAAGAGAGTTAGGGAGACAAAACATCAATATACTATATGGATGGACCAATAATAAATTTTTAAGGAGTCTTACGATGGCCGCACAATTATGAGGGATAAGAGTGTCAAGTGCAATACATTTTCATCGAATTGGAGTTAGAAATGTCATTAGTCCAACTGGACCGATACTACAAACACAATCTATTCACGACTGCATAATGTACATGATGAGCAATAGTGATGTTTTTATTGTTCTTCCATGCGGCTATAATACGCTGGAGAAAATATTCAATATAGTGTTATGGGCACAGTAGAACTTTCATACCAAACCAATATGTTTGCTGAATATTAATTATTTCTTTGATAGCTTATTAGCGTTTCTAGATCAGGGTGTTGATAATAAGTTTATTTCTCATTCTGCGAGAAAAATACTTACTTTTGCCAGTACGGTTGCTGAGCTACTCATAAAAATTCAATCATATGTTCAAGAGTCTTTGGAATCCCAAGCCCGTCGGTCACATACCATCGGTGTCAAGCGAAAAAAAAATCGGATTCTTTAGATGTCGCATTATGAACTTGGATGGTAGGGGTGACAGAGTTACGGAGTATTTATACTCTCGCGACGCATCCCTTCTTTATAGGTTCAATATGTATTTTCTTTTCGTATTTCTATATTTTCAAGTGTTTTATTGCCACCTTTGATGTTCTTAATATGTTCCACTTCAACTATTTTGCATTTCTTTTGGAACAATAATCATGAAATCATGTTGGATTTATTCGAATATAGAAGTTTATTGCACCATCAATATAACATCTGTGACATATACTTCTTCAATATTATTTTCTTATCGCATCGATACGATCTCATAGTATCAATGAGATTATTTTAGTATTAATACGATACGTCCATACTATTTATTTCTTTACTTCATCGGTATGGAATTTATTAAGCAATTTTCTTTCATTGAACTATCTGGTGGTAGCTTCTAGTACCACTTGCTCGATGTCTCCAATAATATTCAATAAGTTTGGAGAATAACTTTTCTTTATCAATTGCTTCTTTGAGAGCATTTATCATCGTATCGATATACCACAATATACTAATCTCATAATGAGATTTTTCACCATAGTATAATTTTCTTTATCTTTTATCACCATGGGATTCTTTGAGCAATTTTATTTTATCAATACATATAGTTGTAAATTCCAGCGCGATTTGCTCAAATCCCCTCGTTAATGACATTCTTATCGAATATATATAAATCGGTTACTTTTATTTAATACAAATCGTGGGGTTTAATCCAACCACACTAGTGATATCAAGATATAAATTATAGAATTATTAATTCATCCCCAAAAGGTGGCGCAATCCACATCGTAGGAAGTACTACAATCGTTAAACTGCATAAATGTAAGTTATATAAAGTAAAATCTTTGGTGGCATGACCCACCATGAGATAACCAGATTATACAAATAATTAAATCCCCTCTAGGTAGCACTGTTTCTTTTGAGTGTGGTGCATAATAACTAATTTATATATACTGTGTAGACAATTGAACCTCCACTAGTCGGCTGAGCCTCCTTTATGTATGGTCAATAATACTTGTTCAACATAAGTTATATCGATAATAATTACTTCTTTAGAAGTAATAAATGATTAGTAGACAGTATTATCTATCACTTGGTATAAAATTTAACAATGCATAAAACCATCCAATTTGCGATAGTTTAATCCATCACTTAGGAGGTTTTGCAATATTTAAAAGTGCATAAATAAAATATAGAAATTAAATTCTCTCAAATATGTGGTAAAACCTACCATATGAAAATTATCATAATAAATATAAATTTAAATTTCAAGAACCTACCATATGGAAATTATTTCTTTACAGGTACACTTTTCCTCTACAGTCTGCAAGGATAAAATTATCCATTCCAGTCCACAAGGGTAAAATCATCCATTCCAGTCCGCAATGATAAAATCTTCAATTTCAGTCTGCAATGGTAAAATATTCTATTCTAATTATTTTCCAAAATATAATTATCATGTTTCTCCTTTCTATTTGCCAATAATTTACTTCAATTTATAAATATCAAGATGTTCAAGGACTATTTTATAACTTTTCAAAAGTTCGGGTATTGATTTGTAAGTTTTGAAAGTTTGATAATAACATATTTCAAAACTAGTTATTATCTTATCAATATTGGTTTCAAATCGTAGCTTTCGTTAAATCGATTATAATGGAGTTGAGGAAAAAAATGATTTTAATAATGTATGTTCCTTATATCTTGAAAAAACGAATGTTATAGTTTAATATATTATTATATTATAAAGTAATATATATATATATATATATATATAATATTTACATTTTCTCTTTCCTTCTCCACTGAATTTAACTTCTCGACAAATTGTGCTTGCTGCTACTTTTTCTCTCCTACAAAATTCTCTCTTTATATTCTTTCCTTTTCCTTTTCTCTGCATACTCTTTTCTTTCTCTCTATATGTATATATAAGGTTGTTTCAATCAGATAAGGTCGTGAAGGAACAATTGACTGAACATAGGGGAATACATCTTGAAATATATCAAGAAGGGGTTAAGGTTTTAAGATTTATTTGTGTATGTATAGGTCGTATATATAGACGGGAAATTCAAGATTTAAAGCTTTAGTTGTGCCAAAGGAATAGGTAAAAGCCAGTTGTTGACGACTCTTCAATGTGAGAAAAATTGGTGTATATGAATTCTCAGTGTATATCGATATACATGTATGGATGTATACGAAATTATGAAACTAAATTCTCTTCTCAATGCTTTGCAGAAATGAAGCTTTGTTATGAGAGAAGAAGAAAGGGTAAAGAGGGAGAGAAGAGGAAGAAGAATAATAGAGGTCTCTCGGATGAAGATGATTTTGAGATGAATGAATCTTAATCCAGAGAGTTGTTCTTCAAAAGAATTGATGAGTAGAATTTTAGAGACAATTCGTGCTGATAACGTGTTGTGAACGAGAAACAAAATGAAAAACTCTCTCGTTCACAACGATATCATTTTTACCCTTATTTCTTAGTTGTAAATGGACTTTTCTCTTTATCTCCTTCACAGATTTCACAATTATCTCTTATTCTTCTCTTTTCTTCTTATCAATTCTTCATTGTTTTAATATTTAAAAACGTCCATTATTCATTATTTCTTATCTTTTTCAAGATTTTACTATTGAAATTGTATGGAGAATCATCTTTTTTAGAATTTTCACCATTCAAGTTATGTGGAGAAGAAGTCACACTCGAAAAAGAAGGAGAATGATGATTTTTATATTTTTGTGTGTTAAAATTTAAATTTTTATGTTGTTTTTTGTGAGAAGGATTTAGACGATCTTATTTGAAGTTCATTTTTGTGGAAAATAGCTTCTTTTTTTTTTTTTTTTTTGTGAAACCTTTTTGAGTGACCAAAAATACCATGATCCTTCTGGAACGACTCAGAACGAACATGGTCGTTTTGAACCATTGAGTGGTCGTTTTGACTCACTCAATCATTCAATGAGTCGTTTAGAACAACAATCGTTTTGTGACTACTCAGTTCGTTTTTCATATTTGAAAATGTCTTTTTCAAATACTCCCCCAATCCCATTTATCTGATTTACTTTTCCTTTTTTGAATTATCCCATTTATTTGGTCCACCTCAATGTTCATTTTTCCTATATTGCCATTTTCAATACTACTTTTAATACATATCACTAATTACATTAAGGGTATTTTATGATATTTGTTTGCATAATTATCATTATTATGCTTGAAATAGGCATGGAGTAACCGCAGGTGCATGAGTGGTAGTAAGTAATAAAGTGAACCTTTTGAGTCCTGGTTGTCGTACCCACGAGAATTGGTATTTGTAATCAAGTCTCTATTCTAGTGTGAAAGCAAATACAAAAAGAAAACACACACACAAAATTCAATGGTTTGAGATTGAATTAGTTAAACTAACAATGAAAAGAAACTATTAACATAAAATGGGATTTGAATGGGAATGTACTTAGATTAATAACTAGTTGTGATTCATGATTTCACTTAACGGTCGCCTAATCAACTCATTGTTTAACACAAGATATTACTTACCTTCTATGTTAGATCCGATTATCCTAATTTAGCAAATTATCTTTCTCGAGCGTCAAACATGCCCTAATTGATGGATTCAACCTATTATATCATTATGTCGATTGGAGACTAATCAATTGCATTAGTATTTGTAAGAATAGCTCAATTGATCACTTAGGGTTTGAGGTATATTCCTATCCCCTACAGCAACCTAAGGCATTTTTTATATGGTCTAAAATGCATAAATTTATTTCGAACAATTATATAAATCACAAAACATTCATTTGGTGATCAAGCAAACAAATGTAATCAAGCTTAATAACAAATACACATGAAATGGGCAAATAATTCAATTCCACAAACATATAAATTATCTAAGCTAGGTTAAGGTCCATCAATTATCCCAACTTATACAAATCTAGCTCATAACGAAAGAAATAAAAGACATTAATACATATATAACATAAATGGAAGAGATAATGGAAAAGTTCAAGAACAAAGCTAAGATTTCTCCCTTTTTGAAGTGCTCATTCTTGATTTTTCCATTTTACTCATCTTCTCCTCTTGATTTCTTCGTCTCCTACTCCAGGGAAAAATCCCCAAACCAAGCCCTAAACTAAAGAGGAATGGTAGAAAGAAAGAAAGTGAGAAAAGAGAAAAGAAGAAGAAGAACCAAACATAAACTAGGCTAAGAACTAAACCAGAATCAGGAATTGGGGATCTAATAGAATGGGTATGTTCCCCCAATTCATATCTCTTTCGTCCCCCAAAAGCCCCTCAATTTGGTGAAAATGAAGGAGAAAAACGAGAAAAGAAGAGAAAAACATGGGATTGTAGATTTTTGGGGGCGACTTATGAGCTTAAGTCCGGCCCTGAAGAATTATTGCGTCTTTTCATCATGGAAATTGCACATGAGGTCTTCCACTTTTCAAATCTTGCATTCAACTTTTGACTTTTCTTTCAAAAAATTTCCAAATAAATTGTATCAAAGGTCCTTCATCTTTTGGAGAGTTACATTTTAGTTTGCAAACTTTAGGAAATTTAGCACTTTTAGTCTTTTTTGCCGTGTTCTCATCCACATTGAGGATTATTAACATACAACACAATAAATACATATAATCTAGTAGAAAGTCGCTCAATCTAATGATAAATTATCTGCTTAGAGATGTAAATAAATGTGTAAAATGTACACTTATCAGTCATTTCCAATACTGTTCTTAATCCTTGTGAAACAGCAAAACAAAACAAATAATTGGGAGTATGAAAAATGAGCGGCAAATTCTTTGTTTGAATTGGGTTTATTAAGAATGTTTTAGATAGTTTAGGGATGCCTCAAAAAGTCTCTTAAAATTACTCGAGGTCTCAAAAAGTGTAGAAACATAAAAATGGCCATTCCAAAATTTCTCCCGTGGGATTTGAATCCGGGACCTTTCTAGAAGGGGATTGAATCCTTAACCATTGTATATGTCAGATATCCCTTAATCCCCTTGAACTAATTTTTGGTGATAAACTTTTGAGAAAACAAAATTTAAATTTATAATGCTAACAAAATAGGAAAAAGATTGTTACGTAATAAAAATTGATAAAATGAGGGTGAGAAAAAGAAGAATCGAATTAAGGTCTTGTTCTATTCATATTAAAGTTTTATTTACTCAAATTGTGTGCATAATATGTGATGGAATGGAAAATTAAAAAAATGTATCAAAAAAATATAAATATATTGTCAAATTAATATTCAATTATTAATGGTTGAAAATGAAGATAGAAAAAAAAAGTAAATTTAAGTTTTTGTGATATAGAATGTGTTAGCATGAAATCCAAAACGTATTTTAATGCATTTTTTTAAATTTTAAATTTTGGTCAAACAAATCACATCCATATATCTCCCCACTCATTAAATTTCTATCATTCAACTCCACTAATTCTCTCTTTTTACTCATAAAAATACATTAAAACTCATCCCGCCACCGTTTTGCTGTATATAATTATAAAAGCCCTAACCCCGGGGCCTGCCCCCATCTTCTCCTACACTGACTCGGTTCTCACACTCCTGCAAAACCCTCTCAATACCGCGAACGCACAAAATGAGTTTCGCCGCGTACAAGACGATGCACCCGCCTACTGGCATTGAACACTGCGCCTCCGGCTTTATCTCCCATTCCGCTGGCGATTTCACCCCTCGAATCCCTCCGGTATCCGCCGACGACCTGGACTCCGACTGGCCCACCTCCACCAAGCCGGTTGGCCCAATACCCAACCTTATCACCGCCGCAGCCAACGTTCTCGAAATCTACACTATCAGAATTCAGGAAGATTCATCTTCCCACGTGGATTCCAAGAATCTTGCTGAGCTGAAGCGCGGCGGTGTCTTAGCCGGCATTAGCGGGGCGTACCTTGAGCTGGTTTGCCATCACAGGTTTCTAAAAAAAGTGTCTTTTTTGTTTTTTGAATTAATTGAGATTATATTTCTACAACATAGGTAATTTGAGGAATTGGTGTGCATATAAATCAGCAACTCCAGTCTCTGCCGGTTCGAAGCAGTGGTCTAAAAGACGGTAGCTCAAAACGTGATGATTAACTGATTATATGTACTCAATTGGAATTGGAGCTGATGACCTTGGCCCAATAAATATATCTGGAAAATGTTTGATGTGTTTTTGTTTTAATTCTACACATTTCAAAAATGTTTCTTTTTTTTTTTAGAGTATAATAACAAGTGATTGTTTCATTTTTATTATCCAGAACTTATTATTATTATTATTATTATTATTCCGTCTATCGGTTTCTGGTGGCATCACTATGCCTGTGTGGTCATGTCTGATTGTTGTAAACTCGGATGACCCGCTGTGTAAGTTCCGAGTTTCAATGGCCATTTTATTGTGGTGAAACCCCTGTGACCGTTAGTGATGCTCGCCCAAAAACTTCAACAAAAGAGCCTTAATAGAAATAATAGTAATTAAAGAGAACATTTTTATAAAACAAATAGCAATGAGTGTTGAACTGTTGTTTTAGATTTCACTTGATTTGTTTTCACATGCGCTCTATCCGGCATAGATGTTTGAAGATGGTATCTTTTATTTTGAATCTTGATTGAAAATTTAATGTTTTAAACATTATGATTATGGATAAATTCTAAATTAGGAGCACATGAAATTATGTATTATGGATTTTTTCTCTTTTTTAAATTTCAGAAATGCACAGTAAGCATTTTTGGAAGTGGGTGTGATACTAATTTATCTTAAAATTTTAGGTTGCATGGCAATGTAGAGTCATTGGGGGTGTTATCGTCTGGAGGTGTTGATGGTGGAAAGAAGAGAGATGCTATTATATTGACTTTCCAAGATGCAAAGATTTCTGTCTTGGAGTTTGATGATTCGATACATGGGCTTCGCACCAGGTGAATTGTGATCTTGTTGACATGCTTGTATTCCGATCCTACACCACCTGGGGCGAAAGAGACTACTGTTTTGTGGTTTATGTGTAATGGCAATGCAAATAGTATCACTCAAGAATACTCAGTCTTCTTCAATTTGCTCATTTCGAACCTTTTCTTGGGTGGGGTGGGGGTTGGGATGGGAAATGCTGCAAATAAGAATTTACTAGTTATGAAGAGAATGCATTTCATTTGCCTTCTCTTGTCCATATATGTTCTACTGAATCTGTTTAGATGGTTAAGGATCGATATACCATGGACTTAGGTTACATTGGCCTTGATTCAATTAAGAATTCCACTGCTTCAATTGTTGTTTATTTCACATATCAATGTTCTAAGGTTGGTATTATGTTCTGTTATTACTTCTGACGAGGTTATATCTTTTCTTCAGTTCATTGCATTGTTTTGAGGGTCCAGATTGGCTGTACTTGAAAAGAGGTAGAGAATCTTTTCCAAGAGGTCCACTGGTGAAGGTTGATCCACAGGGGAGATGTGCCAGTGTTCTTGTTTATGGAGTGCAGATGATAATACTCAAGGCAGCCGAGGTTTCCTTTTACTGTCTTGTCCTACTGTCCTTCCATTTCTTTTCTTTTGGCATATATTGAGATCTGTCTAGTTAGTTGAACATTTTGCATTATTCATTTGCCTTGTCTACTATCAGTTAACTTCAAAAGTGAGGTAATATTACCAGAAGTAACATGGACACGAAGTCCTTGTTGATGCTCCTTTCGTGGTGTAGTCAAAGTGTGGGAGTCTAAAGTCCTTGTTGCAACTCAGTTTGGGCCCTCGGGGTATAGTCAATGTGTCAGGTTTCAGAGGTTCTGATTTATTGGGCCAACTTTGCATCATTCTAATGCAGCTTGATATGTTTAAATATATAAATTTTGTTTCCTTCAACTCATTGATAAACAGGTTTCTGTCTCTTGCACAATATATCTCATCTGACCTCTAGAATTGCCAAGACATACGAATTGCTACAAACCCAGAACCAGGAAATCCATGGGATTCAAACTTTTTCTTCTCACGTTCTTTGATATTCCCTTACCTTATATTTTGAGAAATAACGTAAATCTCAAAAGTGCTCTTTTGACATTTGGACAAAACTCTTTAAGGGTGATTGAGAGTATTTTTTAATGATTTTTAATGGTTTTTAATGTAAAGGAGGAGAGAGAATGAGTGGAATTTAATGGTGGAGATTTGTGGATGTGATGTGATGTGTGGATGTGATTGATTTAGAGTAAAGAAAGAATGTATAAAAAAGTGGAAAAAATGGAAAAATTTTGAAAAAATTATTGCCAATCATGCTTTTTGTTGTTGAAATGAACAAGATGATTAACTTTACCTGTTTATCAGCAGAAATGGTGAACACTGAACACAATATGAATTAAAGCACTAGACTAATAAAACTGAACTGCAATTATCTGTCCTCTGTTATGGCCATGTGTCGTCTGTACTTGAGTTTGTTGTGGCATCTATATCCTCTGATTTTGTTTTAAAAATCTTATATGCTACATTTATCTGCAATTCATAAACGCACCTACATCCTGTTCATGGAATACTAAAATGTCTTTTTAAATAACTCTGAGTCTAAGAGACTGCAATAAAATAAAGATAATCCTGACAAATCTTCTGTTTTCATAATTGTGCTATGACTTGAAATTAGCTCATGGATGTACAACTTAGTGTATGTTTGGGAGATATTTTTCAGAAGAATGAATTTTGAATGTGGCTGAAAAGTAAACAAAAATCTAAAAAAGTATAAAAAAGTTGTCGATAAAATTAAAAGTTGTCGATAAAATTAGTAGTTGAAATTGCTGTTGGGGGCAAATGATTTTTGAAAGAATCTGTGCCAAAACAAGCTCTTACCCGAATATCTTTTGAATATTTTTGTTTTCTTTTTTCGGGACCAGTATGGTAGGTCCAGAGCTAGGCGTGATTGGGTACTATGGGAATGATGATATTATTACAATTCTTGAACAATAAGTGAAATTGCATAAAGAAGTTGAAGAACTATTTTACAGTTGATTGGATTGATGCTTGTAGCACTATAACAGCACATAAGGGTGGTAAACCTGTAGAACTTGCCTTGTATACTGACATTGTGGCGCTTGATTGCATTTCTATTGTAGTTTTCCGTTATAGCACTTTGAAGTTGAAGGATTTGAAAACAATTGTTATACGGAATTTTCACTAAGTGTTTTGTTTTGTTTTGTTGACTGAAGCTTAAGACTCAATGAACTTCCAAGAATTATTTGTATTTTTCTCATAC
Organism: Jasminum sambac; assembly: GCA_018223645.1. NCBI lineage: Eukaryota > Viridiplantae > Streptophyta > Magnoliopsida > Lamiales > Oleaceae > Jasminum > Jasminum sambac. The sequence continues at coordinate 8,665,412 of CP073645.1, read as the reverse complement.
ACTTAGTTTGGATATAATCTTGAAATTTTGATGTTAGGCCAGTTCTGGTTTGGTCACCGAGGACAATGCATTTAGTTCAGGTGCTGCCGTTGCTTCTCGAATTGAGTCATCATATATCATTGGTCTTCGAGATCTTGACATGAAGCATGTTAAAGACTTTATATTTATACATGGTGAGAACACTGAACTTTGTTTTTCTTTATCTGATTACTTAGTTGATTAAGTATGAATTAAAGTGCAATGCAGCTGTTCTTACAGGACAACTATATTTGTTATATAAACCTTCCTGATATTTATGCTCCTAACATATAAAATTTTGATTTTTTTCCTCCTTCAGTATTGAATTTGCTTTCAGCAGCATCCTATGGCATGGATGGTTGCTTTCTTCCGATTAGCTGATCAATCAATGCAGGATACTATCAAAAAGCTTTTGCTATTTGCTTCTGATGTCCTGACTGTGATTGATATGTGATTACTCTGCTGATTGCTGGTCCAATATGTGTTAGAAGTTGGCAATAGTTGATTCTTTAATAAATGTATGTTGATGATAGGTTTTGAGAAAATGATATTTAAATCTGTGGTAGAAAAGTTTTAAAAAGCTATGAAAAGTTTGTCACATCAAAAGGGTGGTTGAAAGTGATATTGAAGAAAACCTATTTTAGAAAGAATCTGTGCCAATAAGCTCTAAGCTTCTTCCAGTGAAGTATTGTAAGCCATCCTACTGATGTGAAAGTTGCCTAGTATCAATATGATGAATGGCCTAGAAAAAGAATCTCTGCTATTTATTAATTAATCCTTGAAAGGCCTTTTCTTCTAAGTCTCTGTAGTTTCCAACTTCAAAAGATGCTGTTCCTGAACTCAGGCCACTAAAATGTTCAGTATGGGAACTCATACCGTAAGGGGTGGTTTTATACTTCATATGTTTAGCACCATAAGTCATTTCTTCCTGTCTTTTGTATTGACCACAAGAAAGTAATCATTTACAGGTTACATCGAGCCTGTTATGGTTATCCTGCATGAGAGAGAGCTTACCTGGGCTGGCCGTGTGTCATGGAAGCATCATACTTGTACTATTTCTGCACTTAGCATCAGCACAGCTTTGAAACAGCATCCACTCATATGGTCAGCAAGTGTAAGTTATAATAATTTGCGGAGTAGTCTTGTTTCTGATTTTCTCATTATTCTAAAATTCCAGAGAGATTTCGTATGGGGCCGCACTTTGTTTTGGTTCAGTTAATTTTCTTTTGATATGAATATTTTCCCGGTGGTGATGGATAATTAGCTGTCTTAGAATTGAGTTAAGCATCTGTATACTGCCTTCTTTCTCTTATTCCTCTGTACCATTTACATTAATACAACTACTCGATCCCATTTCACATGCATTTCTGATTCCAGCTGGAATGATCTATAACTACGGCCAAATGTTCTATCTGTTAGTCTCAGTCCATATTACATAAGTATCTCAAAACTCAAGGTACTATTCAGTTCTTGGACTCGAGGTTCCTGAAATGACAACTGAAGATTATTCAGTTAAGCTATTCTACTCTCGAGGTAACTGAAATGACAATTGAAGCTTTATTTAGTGCTTAACCTATCAAACCAGTCGAGGACAGCATTATATGCATACCCCTTAGGTTGACTTTATCCTTCTGATTTATAAATTAAGTCCATGTTATCAAACTCATTCACTGTGAATTTGTTCAAACAAATCAGACCCATATATCTCCTAGGACCCACACGTACAACAGAAATCTCCACTTATTTTCTCAAATTCTCTCTCTACTTCACATTGAAAGTGAATTGAATTGAATTTGAATTTCGGTGATAAAACCCTCTAAATCAAGAGACACCCAGCTCCTTTCTTTTTTTTCTCCAATTTTTTTTTTGGTTGAGACGGGGAGGAGGGCAGTTCACTTTGACTAGAAAAAATAAATAGTTGTGGCCTTCATGTCTTGTGAAGCCCATCCTATTTTTCCTTTCTTTTGTGGCCTTCGTGTCTTGTGAAGCCCATCCTATTTTTTCTTTCTTTCGTTATCTTTTAATGATGCTATATATGTCAAGTGTTGAAGTATTGGCTGCCGTTATAAACTTCACTAGATGCAAAGGGCCAACATTTCAATATAATAATTTGTTGACCTTGTAACAAATGACAATATTATTTAGATCAATATTTTCTTTTTATGATAGACAGCTGAAAAATTTCACATTGCGACACATATTCTTTTGTGGAATGTAAAAGCTTGTTCATTGTATTACAAGAAATTGACTGGTTGTCAGCCAAATTTATGTGAATTTATTATTTTCTTTTACTTCAATCATGTATTCGTCATTTTCTTTTACTTCAATACTGTAGATAGTACTTGGTATGTGCCGAAAAGTGTACACTGCATACATTGGTTTTACCAGTTTTAAAAAGTAAATGTTTGCTTTCTGGGTACTGAGGGATGCAACCCTTGAATTCCAGTTCTTGTATGGAGAAAATAAACTAAATTGTTGGAGAACTTTCTGAAACTAGATCCAAATATTCATTTGATCAAAGTTATTAAGTGTAGGGATATTGAATGGTTCCAGTATCTATAATTTAAATTTGTCTATAACCTTTTGTAGCTAAAATTCAAAAGACAGACTAGCCTTTGTTGTAGAACTATTTTTGCTTCTGGAGACTTCATATGGAATGTTGTTGATGTTTCCTTTGGATGTTTCAGAATCTCCCTCATGATGCATACAAGCTCCTTGCAGTGCCATCACCGATAGGTGGAGTTCTCATAATTGGTGCAAATACAATTCATTACCATAGTCAGGTTTGGCTCCTTACTGTGTCAAGTTTCCGCTTTCCCGCTAAATTTTCATAGTTTCACTGTTGCTACATTGTCTTTCCGACTCTTAATTTATTGAATTTTTGGCAGTCAGCATCATGTGCATTAGCATTGAACAATTTTGCGGTTCCCGTTGGTGGAAGGTGACATGCAATACCTTCTCTTCTTTCTGCTTCTCTTCCTCCTTCCCAACATACTCAAGCGCACTCTTCTGCTGTTTCAAGAGCTTACTCTAAGGAGTTCATAGTAACTTTCACATCAGAGTATCACAAGTATTGAAGTTTTTCAATCACGTTTTTCAACATGCTCCCATTCTACATAATATTGGTTTAGTTGTCTTGACGAGTTCCGAGGTAGTCATTTTCATTATAATTGTAGTATGCTTAGAGCGCTCTTTCCAGACAATCGAGGGATTAAGACGAACATTGTCTTCTTTTGCTTCTCTTACACTTGTCTCTTGATGCCCATGGGTGAATAAAAGCAGCAACGGGCTTCTTTGCTTTTTTAGAAGGGTCTTACTTAGAGGAACCTGTTTGCTCCAACAATTCGGAGGTCAACCTCTCATTTTAGAAGGATTTTCCTGACAATTTTCGAAGGAGAGCCATTGTTTCATTATTTTCTGGGCAATATCCTCCCCATTGAGTCCCCACAAGCATAGTCATTCTTCAACTTCATTCTCCTCAGATAACTACGGTAACTTTGTTATGGGAAGGCAAAGAACAGCTTTAGGTCATTTTAAGTGATTGAAGTAAGCATGTAGTCATAGAAGTGGATACAGATCTCAGGAAAGAGAAGCTGGATAGTGAGCCAAAGTCACTCCACTTATTTCAACAAATTGACAGCTTAGAGACGTCTTATTTAAGTAGCTTCCAATCCCTTATTTCAAGCGCTCACTAGAAAGCTGGGGGTGGACAGCATCTAGTAACTAGCTTGAGGTGGGAGTGTTGTGAGATTGATGCTTTGAATTGTAGAGTCTGTACAGTAGTTTCCTATTCCTTCGTTATTCTTAAGCTGAACCCTTGATTTATAGGGATTATTAAATATGGTGGCCAACTTGCTTAAGGTGGCATATTGACTGCATAGCAGTGCTGTGCTGGTCTTTCTTGTTGTTATCAATACTGATAGTAGTTATTTCCTGGTTCTATTTAAGACACTGAGCATGTAGAATGCACCAGTGTGTGACTTTAGCAAATAATACAATCATCAGCTAATTACCCTAATCACCACCATCTGTGATCTCATCAAGTTACTAGGAACTTGTGATTGTAACTTTTGTGCATAATTCAATCTCCATGTCTGCAAATCACAGACTATATTGAGTTTGATAAGTATCATTGTCAATGTAACCTAAATAGATGCTATGCATGTACATAAATAATGAATCAAATTGAGAATCTATTTTATCGTGGTAATGATTAAACAGCTTCATTGGTCATTCCTATTACTTATCATGGTTGCCCATTTTGCTGATTTGAGATCTTTTGATCAGCACATCATTAATCATCTATGGGACACCCTGTTCTTTTCTTACTCTTCTCAATCTCTCTTCATATTCTCCATTAAAACCCTGATGCTTCTACATTAGTTTTTTATTTTTTTAATATTTTTTAATATTTTAAGTTATTTACGCCAGTATATTGTGGTGTGTTAAGTTCTCTTAGGCCCCTATATAGGCACTTTTTGAGTGTAAATGAGTTTTTCCCTCTTAAGGTCTATTGCATTTTGGATGGAGGTGATATATCATTATTCCTTATTTGTTCAGTTATTTCTAATGTAGATTATTTCCTCCGTTTCAGTCCAGAAATGCCTAGGTCTGGTTTTACTGTGGAGCTTGATGCCGCCAATGCTGCTTGGTTAACAAATTATGTTGCTATGTTCTCAACAAAAACCGGGGAACTGCTCTTGCTGACCCTTGTTTATGATGGGAGGTTTGTAACTTGCTTCTGACTCATTTATTTTTCTTCATTTATCAGGACCACTTCTGGAACTTACATTTGGCTAGGCATGCCCCTGGTTGACTCTACTCGCCCTGTTGCAAAGCTTGATCGTATTTGTCTGTTCGTTCTATGTTCTTACAATCAAATTATTTCATATATTTTCATGGTCTTGGCATGCCACCTTGTGTTGACAATAGAACTAATGCAATAAACTTTGGACCTTTGGTCACATTTTGTTATGGAAGGACCAAGATGTAGAAAAGCTTTTAGGGTGGTGGTTCTTTTTTTTTTTGCTGCATTATCTATTTGGAATTTTAGCTCTGTCAAATACAGCCCCTTGGTCCGTTGACGCATGAAAGGTCTTCTGTTAGTCTTCAAATACTTAATCAAAAAAAATTTTGAAGTTAAGCTTTAGTCTTGTGTAAGATGTTGTCTTGCTATTTGTGGTTACTCTATTTTTCTTGTGATCGGCTGTAAAATGTCAAGAAACTAGATGTTATTCTGCACCCAAGTTTTTGCGGATTTTGAGTTATATGTCTTAGATATACGCCTTAGATATACTGAGTACATTAAGTGACTTTTTTTTTTGGATAAGAAACGAATTATTTTATTGCCGAAAAGTTCAGAAAATACAAGACAAGTGGACAAGTCATCCACTAGAAAAAGACCAAGCGGATCAGAATAAAAACTAAAAACCTAGCCATTGCTCTATACAATGGTACAGAAATAGCTAACAGGGTCTAGACAAAATAGGAATTTATCAATATTACAAAAGAATCCAGCTGCTCTAGCACAAGTCCCGAGTAAAATAATATGCTATCCCAAATGTCATTAACCGAGCTCTCCATATCATAAAAAATCCTTCTATTCCTTTCCTGCCATAATACCCAAGCTGCCTTCACCAGTCCTGGTAGCATCTTTTTCTTTATGGAAATTATAGGTCTTGTTGTCTTAAACTTCATATCTTCAGTAGCAACGCAGGTGGAAATGCACATATCATAGATGAAGAATGGATTTCTTAATGTTCTTGCTAATAAGTTCTTTGCTATATTGGGTTTGGTACTTCTGAATCTCGTCATAGTTTGGGTAACTGGTTTCGAGGTGATTTAAACTGGGACTTCTTCTAGGTCTTTTCTTGTATTCTGGAAAAATACTTATTTACGCTCTGCGGTTAACGGCAATTGTCATCTCAGGATCTTAAGCGGCTGACTTAACTTTACTCCTGATTTTGAACTTTTATGGTTTAATATTTCTATCAACTCTTTGGTTATCTTTTTTGTCACTTTACCAAGTACAGCTTGATTTCTTCCCATTACAATCTCTGTTGATGGTACAAAGTTTGAACATGGAGAAAGGAGAGAGAACAATATAAGCACCCCCATAATTGATGTTACTTTAATAGGGCTTCATTCGAACTTAGAGCAGGAAGTTCTGTTTTTTCATTCATTTCCTCCGGCATCACTGGTTTAGATTTGTGTTGTCAGTTGGCCATGTGCTTTGAAAGCCTCAGCTCACACGCTGTGTTCTCGAGAGGCTTCAGTCTAATAATAAAAGCTGGCAGCTTTGCATTTTTACCGTTACACTGGATGCTTAGCATCAACCCATATCCTAAAACGTTAGCTGCAAAAAAGAGATTGACAGTACTGACATAGCTGGTTCAAGATATTCAGTACCTTTAGACTAAAAGTTTATTAAGGTGTGTCCTTGAAAAATTTTTGGCTGGCTAAATAATAACTCCTCTGATCCATCGAAATGTCGTTACATTCTTACGAGAGAAAAGTAATACATGTTTAAGATGAACCCTTAACAACATCGAATTCTTATACTAAATTCAAAATTTGGGGCACATTATATATTGTTTTAAAGCAACAAAACAGCCAAGGAACATAGGGCTCTTTTGTTTTGGTTGAACCAAATTATCTGCTCTTCCTTTTCTCAAGTTTTCTGTATATTTATTTATATTTTTGATTAGACATTGTTTCTTAGCTTAGGATAAAAAATCAAGCAGCGCCACAGCGGAGTGAGAAAAATATCACCTCCAAATATTCTTATGACAATCTTGTAATGAATAAAAGTCGACAACTTCTCCAAAATAGTCTCCAACTTCAGTTGGTTCCTCAATGATAATGGATTGTTCAGATCCGTGGGATTGACTGAATGCATGATCTATCAACATCTAGAAAATGGAAAATTCAAAACTCTCAAAAAGAAAAACCTTCAAAAAACATGAAATTAACACGCATTTGTATATAATTTATGTTCGAAGTTATCATGCTTGTAATCCAACTAGGTTGTACATAGCATTCATTAAATGAAAGGAGTCAAAAGATTTGCGAAGACTAATGTTCGAGGAGCAAATGATTTGTGTCACGTTACTGCAGGTTGGTTGAGCTTCAGTTTTAGTTTTTAACAAAGAAGTCATATTGAAAAATCAAATCTATTATATAAAATGAGGGGCCTTGTCTGAATCCAGGGCCTTCAGCTACCGCGCGAGTGACATCTTAAGAAGACTCTGACTGGAAACTTCAGGTCGGGGCAGGTGATGAATATTTGATGCATATCCAACAGTAGCACACCCAATACAAAAATAAATGAAAACATTACAGGAATACAAATGAAAATAAAAAGAGAACCAGATGTTAGGTGCACGTGCTACTGGTCTGGTGACAGCATGCTCTCGTGACACGTTTTGCTTTTTGAAGAACACCCTATGTATTGATGTGGAACTAAGGCATTGTTTGACAAAGCCTTTTAGAAGAAACATGATGTTTTTGAAGAATGCATGGTTCTTTTTTTGGTTGAAAATGAGCGTAAAAATGATCGATTATTCTTGAAGCTTTATCAAGCATGGTTGAAAATGAGTGTAAAAGAGAGCGATTATTCTTGAAGCTGGTTAAGCATGTTAATTGCTATAAATGATAACCTTCAATTCTTGGCTTAGGTATGACTACCTTCTCTTCCACTTTTGTGCAGATCCTAATGTTAAGATTTCCAGTCCAGAAATTCAAGTAGTCTAACTCATATTCAACGTGCTTTGAGTGACATTTCCTCCATTTCCATTTATCCAGCCACCAACCATTTTTTTTCTTCTCTCAGAATTGGCACTTCACTAATATACCTGAGCTCCAAAAATCTTGTTAAAGCCTTCCCTTTGCTTTTTGTAATAGCTGATATATTCCCTTGAGAATGAAGCATTGGGTTGAACTTAAAGAGGTTATATTTAAAGAGTTCTATTCCCTTGAGAATGAAGCATTGGGGTGAACTTAAAGAGGGTATATTTAAAAAGTTCCAGAAGATGGTACATTTGTATGTGCAACATGGGCCATGCATCTTGGAGACCTGTGCCCCAGCATGACCCCTGTGAGCCATTTAAAGTTGATATCTATATATATTTATGTTAATTACATTTTCAATTCTACTACAAAAGAGAAAAAGAAGACCCTCCTTCAGTGGAATGTTCAATTGTTTTGGCCTGGAAGGGCTGGACATCTTGGTCTGGCGTTAGACCAGCATTTTCACAGCTGGCACAGGCTGTGACATCCCTGCCCTCTTGTAAAGTTTCCTTAAACTGGCAATGACAGTTACGTGTTAGCAAATCACACGTCTCTGATTGTTAAAGCAGTGAATTACCTTATGTTCATTATCTTAATCCACCTTGTTCACATCCTCTTGTTGGCTTTATTTACCGTGAAAGGGAATCCTGCTCTGGACATCTATATTAATATGATTATATTCTGCAGAATTGTGCAGAGACTTGACCTCTCAAAATCAAGAGCTTCAGTACTTACTTCGGTGAGATATATTCTTAATAGTCAATTCCTCATGCGGAAAGAAGCTAACTTTTATAGTTTCTGCTCATCATAGTTAATCTTCTTCTCTGTCTATCCATAGGAAATCACAACCATCGGAAACTCATTATTTTTCTTGGGCAGTAGTTTGGGTGATAGTCTTCTTGTGCAGTATAACTCTGGAGTGGGTGCTCCGACAGCGAGTCCTGGTGTGAAGGAAGAGGTGTGTATTATTTTTGTTGTTCTAGAGTTTTTCTCTAATGGATTTCATGTTTTGGCAATGTTGACTATTTTTGTATTTCCTCTCAGTTTCTTAGGGACTGAGCTTGAAGTTGTAGATGTTACTACCACATCTATTGCTAAAGAATATATCTGACATTGTATCACTTCTGTGTTTCATTTTAAATTTTTGCAAGTGTTAGTTAACTCGAGATCCGTGTGTATATTGCTTACATTTTGCAGGTTGGAGACATAGAAAGCGATGCTCCTTTTGCAAAGAGGTTGAGAAGGTCTTCCTCTGATGAAATTGTAAGTGGCGAGGAGCTTTCTTTGTATGGAGCAGGTCCAAATAATTCACAGACTGCACAGGTTAAATCATCATCTTCAGACATTGTTAGTTTACATTTTAGCTTTTCTACTTCGTATTATAACTATATATGTTCAGTGACAGTAACCTGATGGTTTCTTTTCTTTCTGGCATGCCTCGTTTGTTGTGATGCATGCAGAAAACTTTCACCTTTGCTGTCAGGGATTCACTGGTTAATGTTGGTCCCTTAAAGGATTTTTGTCAAGGTTTGAGAGCTAACGCTGACCCTAATGCGACAGGAGTTGCAAAGCAAAGTAATTATGAACTGGTCAGTTCTGATTTTTATTGGAAGCTCAAATAATGCTGTAGTTAACCAGTTAACTTTTCTTAGTTCAATTGTGTCCTAATTACTGCTTTCCATAAGTTTTAGCCTTTTCATTTTCCTTTCACTCATCATACAGTAATAATTTTAAAATTGCTCCTGCAAAGTTATGAGCTGAGCCTATTATTTCTCATTCTATGAGGCATAAAAACTTACATTATGTTTTTGGAATTTTCTTTAGGTCTGCTGCTCTGGCCATGGAAAGAATGGTTCTCTCTCTGTGCTTCAGCAATCAATCCGCCCAGAAACAATAACTCAAGTGCGCACTTCAATGCTTTCTATGTGACCAAACTTTTTTGTCTTTGTTGCCTCCTTTTCCCAAGTTTTGCTCATATGTGGAGGTTTTGATGGTGTTTACATGATCAGTATGTGAATACCTCCACATACTATTAGTGTAATTGTGCCATCGTTTGATCATTTAATATGTTAGTTTTACTTTCAAAAGGAAAAACAATGAGAACTAATTTCTGGTGTTTTCTCGTAGAAAAAGTGAAAATATTATGTTCCGCTCTTGTTGCAATTGGTCTTAACGTAACCAGTATAATCAATGTCTGGTGATGGACTGTAAAAATAGTTGTATGTGATGCTCTCTTGCCTCCTTTGTATCCCCAGTGGAATGTTCTGTTTTTTCGATATCATATTGTTGGACGAAACGTTCTATTCTGAGCCATCCATGTCTCAAGAAAAATGAATGACGTTTGTTGATATTAAAGGTAAATTTGATAATGATTATTGATAAAATAGATTTTAGATGTGTGGCTGAGAAGTAAAGGAGGATGAAAAAATATAAAAAATTGTCTAATCAGGCATGGTTTTTAAAGGCGTAAACGGGTTTCAAGGCGTTTTTTTCCCTCGAGGCGGGGCGTAAGCCTTGAGGCGGGTTCGAGGCGTAAGCCTCGAACAACCAACCAGAAAACTTAAATCTAAGCGAAGTAGCAAACTATAACATATCCAAAAAGTGCATTCAAGCCAATAAGATAGCAAAAACAAAAGAAATCTAAAGTAGCAAATAATTAGTCTTGTCTGCAATGCAATAGAACTATTTGCCTAATGCTGCCCATAGCCCCATAGTTAAAAAAAGGAATATAAAACTAGTAATCTATTATAAAATAAAAAGGATTTTAGAACTCGTTGCTCTCATCACTATCAACCCCATCGCTATCATCCTCGTCATCTAGGCGTGCACATCGGATGCAATTTACGTATGATCTTACGCATCACTTGTCATCAATGTCAACCCATTCGAGGTTCCTCGTCCTCGTCCCTCAGTTGAAGACTTGAAGTTTGAATTTTGAAGAGAGGACAAGAGAAGACCGATGGTTTCTTTCTTCTGCTTTGCTAGCCTTCATTTGTTGTTACATGACTTGAGAGTTGAGACTCCAAGTTTTTAATCCCTTTTTGGGCCATTTTGGGCCATGGGCAGCCTTTTTAATTAACCATAGTTGTGTAAAGAAACCTAATGGGCCTCTCTTTTAAGTATAAGTGTTTAAATGGGCCAAAAACTCTTGGAATGGAGAATCCTAAGCCTCGCGTGGGCCTCTTATCGAGGCGTAAGCCTCTTAAAAAAAGGCTCAAGTGTGCGCCTCGAGGCATCAACCATGCGCCTCGCTTGGAGGCGAGCCTCGAGGCGTAAGCCTCGAACGATTTTCAAAACCATGCGCCTCGCCTCCAAGCGAGGCGCATGGTTGATGCCTCGAGGCGCACACTTCGAGCCTTTTTTTTAAGAGGCTTACGCCTCAGTTACAAGAGGCCCACGCCTGAGGCTTAGGATTCTCCATTCCAAGAGTTTTTGGCCCATTTAAACACTTATACTTAAAAGAGAGGCCCATTAGGTTTCTTTACACAACTATGGTTAATTAAAAAGGCTGCCCATGGCCCAAAAATGGCCCAAAAAAGGGATTAAAAACTTGGAGTCTCAACTCTCAAGTCATGTAACAACAAATTTGAAGGCTAGCAGCAGAAGAAAGAAACCATCGGTCTTCTCTTGTCCTCTTCAAAATTCAAACTTCAAGTCTTCGCTGAGGGACGAGGACGAGGAACCCGAATGGGTTGACATTGATGACAAAGTGATGCAGAAGATCATACGTAAATTGCATCCGATGTGCACGCCCTAGATGACGAGGATGATAGCGATGGGGTTGATAGTGATGAGAGCAACGAGTTCTAAAATCCTTTTTATTTTATAATAGATTACTAGTTTTATATTCCTTTTTTTTTTTTTTTTTTTTTTTTAACTATGGGGCTATGGGCAGCATTAGGCAAATAGTTCTATTGCATTGCAGACAAGACTAATTATTTGCTACTTTAGATTTCTTTTGTTTTTGCTATCTTATTGGCTTGAATGCACTTTTTGGATATGTTATAGTTTGCTACTTCGCTTAGATTTAAGTTTTCCGGTTGTTTGTTCGAGGCTTCCGCCTCGAGGGAAAAAAACGCCTTGAAACCCGTTTACGCCTTTAAAAACCATGATGGGTGGTTGAAACTGATGGGAGAGAAAAAGTGACTTAAATTTAATCTCTATCAAACAAGTCCTAAGTAGCTGTGGATCATAGTTTTGTCTTCCCAATTCGGTAAAACATAGTTATGAAATGTAAACTGTTTAGTTACGCTGATGTTGCCCTCTGGCATTTCGGTTTGTCATCCTTGCTTGAGAAACATCACATTTTCTTCAATTTTGAAGCCTGTTGGATGGTCCTGAAATTCTTTTTATTAGTATTAGATCAGAAGTTTGTGAACCTTTATCTTGGTCAGGTCAGGTATTTTGAGCAGTTTTTTGATTTATACACCATAAATATAAGCTATAATTCTGCTGCTTTGTGTTTGTTAAGGAATCGTTACCTGGTTGCACGGGAATTTGGACTGTTTACCACAAGAATTCACGAAGTGATTCTTTGAGTATGGCAGCTGACGAAGATGAATATCACGCATACCTGATTATTAGTTTGGAGAATCGTACCATGGTGATCACATTACTTGGTTTCATTGGTAAAAACATCTTATTATTATGCTCATGATGCTTGACAATTCTTTTCTGCTTTTGCTATAGGTGCTTCAAACAGCTAATAATCTCGAGGAAGTAACAGAAAATGTTGACTACTATGTGCAAGGTAGTACTGTTGCTGCCGGAAATTTATTTGGAAGGTATCTTTTTCTTTCTTAAACCCATCATCCCAACCCCTCTCTCACTGCCTCTCCTTGTCCCTTTTCCTTTGCCAGCTTGTACTATGTTCCTGGCTTATGGGGTTTCTGATTTTCTGTTCATTTTATACTTCCCCTCTCTAGTTGACCTTTTCTTTTTTTTCGAATTTGACTAGAAGACTAAAATGTTAACAGCATGTATTGTCATGTAAGTCTGTTATTGCCACGACTTGGCATTAGATAGGGTGATGACGCTATTTTATTTGTGTTTCCCCAGGTTAAGATCTTCATTAATGTGCTCCTTTCACTGGATAGTTTGGGATGGATCAATGTTTAGGAAATAGGCATTACTTTAAAACATATCCATGAAGACTGTGCTTGGTTGTAAATCTTTTCTCATGCACCAAAATTCATTGACTTTTTAAGGATTCTTCGGTAAGGAGGTGAAACATAGAAACATTCACCCCTCTCCGCCCCTCTGTTGCCCAGCAAAAAGGTTGACAATGGGCTTTGCCTGCTTGCTGGCTTGTGAGAGCATGGCCCATTGGTGGCTAGGGCTTGCAATAACCTGAGCTTGATTTTTCAGCCAAGCCAAGCCTGGCTCGTAGGTTGCATGAGCTGGTCATGCATCTACCTTTTCTTAATTTTGATCTCGTATGTAGAAGCTTATGAAAGCGTGGAACGTCACTTTAATTTGTTAGTGCCTTGATGCTGATTCTTGTTTCCGGTAGACTTCATGAATTTATATCTTGCAGACGTCGAGTTATCCAAATCTCTGCTCGTGGTGCTCGAATCCTTGATGGTGGTTTTATGACTCAAGATTTGCCTTTTAAGGCATCTTACTTAGAAGCTGGTACAGGCTCTGAAGGCACAGTAGTCTCATCAGTTTCTATTGCGGATCCATATGTGTTACTCAGAATGAAAGATGGAAGCATTCAACTTCTTGTTGGAGGTATTTTTTTAATCATCAGCACATGTTACTTCCACGATCCTTTAACACAATATATTTTAGTTAGCGGTTAACTGTGAACAGAGGGAGGAGCATCTAATAGAACGCTGTAAATTTGTATTTTTACTACTTAAATGCATTTTGTTCCTTGAAGTTAGGACTTGGATGTGCAAGCACATCCAGACTTGTTTTTGCTCTCTCGGTTTGTGATTTTGGCTCGAACTTATGAGGCCAAGTGTTGATGAATCATTCTTTAAGTATAGCAATTCAATCTCTTCCATGAGTAATGACATTCAAAAAGGGAAGGCATCGTGTTAGAGGCTGAAATAGCTTGAATTCAACTTCTAATTAGCTACTGGGAGATTCATTGGTAGCATAGGACAAACAACAGATTTAATTCGTTGCCCATTGAGACTGCTGTGGCCGACATTTGGTGAGATAGTTACCGATTACATTTTGCCAGTGAATATTAGAAAGAAATCGGGACTGCTTGGGCTACCTTGAAAGGGCCCTTTCTGTTTTGCTTCACTTTGAAGCATTTCAACTTGTTAAACTTGCTAGTCTATTAGTTCTAAATTAGTGCTTACCTTGCTGTTTTGCTTCACTTTTCATGCATTTCAACTTGGGTCTAGTCTATTAGTTCTAATTGGTGCGGGCTTTTCTGCCATTTGGTTTGTTCTTGTAGATCCATCTGCCTGTTCTGTCTCGATTATGATTCCTCCTGTATTCGAAAGCTCAAAGAAATTGGTATCTGCCTGTACTCTTTATCATGATGAAGGGCCTGAACCATGGCTTCGAAAGACGAGCACTGATGCTTGGCTTTCTACTGGAATGGGAGAGGCTATTGATGGGGCTGATGGTATGACCCAGGATCAGGGTGATGTATACTGTGTTGTTTGTTATGAAAGTGGAGCTCTTGAAATATTTGATGTGCCTAATTTTAGCAGTGTTTTCTTAGTGGATAAGTTTGTATCTGGAAAGACACACATTGTAGATTCATTTTCCCATGACCCAGCCAATAATCCGGTAAAACCTATGAAAAAGGAATCTGAAGATGGTGACCACGGTATTAAAGTTGTGGAGTTGGCCATGCAGAGATGGGGAGCACAACATAGCTGCCCTTTTCTATTTGGTATATTGTCTGATGGGAGCATTCTATGTTACCACGCATATGTATATGAAGTTTCTGAAAATGCATCCAGAGTGGACGGTGTTTCTTCTCAAGGTTCTAGTAATCTTAGCAGTATGAATTCATCCAGACTTCGAAATTTAAGATTTGCCCGAATCCCATTGGATTCCTGTGCTAAAGAGGAGACATCCTCCGATATGACATCCCAACGCATAACTGTTTTCAAGAATGTTGGTGGTTTACAAGGTCTATTCTTCTCTGGATCGTGTCCGGCTTGGTTTATGATGTTCAGGGAACGGCTTCGTATACATCCACAGGTTAGTATAGTTCAGTCAAAACAGAGTAGCTTTTTGCATAAAAGAAATCATTACGTTGTGACGTTAGGCCCACAGCCCACCTACCTAGAAAGTATAAACATTCATGATTAACCTCATGATTTGAGGTTCCAATAAGCATTCCTCCTTTGTTGGCCATTTCAGGTGTGTGATGGACCTATAGTGGCCTTCACTGTCCTTCACAATGTGAACTGCAATCATGGCTTTATCTATGTAACATTACAGGTTCAGTGATTGGTTATTTTGTGTTTTACATCGGCCCTTTCTGTACGTTACTATTGATTTCTATATTTTCTTTCTTCTAGGGAGCATTGAAAATTTGTCAACTTCCATCTTCATTATCTTATGACAGCTATTGGCCGGTGCAGAAGGTAGGAATTCATTCTTTATATTTTCCTTTTTTTTTCTGAGTGTAATTTAATTCATTATTTGCAAGTGCATGTTTTGATGTGCTCATACGGAAGTTCCTTCTTTCTTTGGCTGGTGGCTGTGGCAGATATCACTGAAGGGGACTCCACATCAAGTTACTTATTTCACTGAGAAGAATTTATACTCACTCATAGTCTCAGTTCCAGTAAGTGCATCCTTTTTTCTACAGCTTCTCATTATGGTGTATCAGTAGCTTCCACTTATTTTCTTATAATAATGGGTGCAAGAACAATCCTTATAAGAGAAATTGCCCCACTACAAGTTGGATGGACAAGAAGGGATCCATCATCCAAGATAACGAAATCTCGCATAATTTATGTCACTATGATCTTGTGGCTGTTTGATAGTGAAAAATTCTGCAAGCATACGGTGTCTTTGTACTCACGGGTCGTCTCACAGGGAGGTTAAAGGGTCTCCACTCTTCTTTCACCAATTAATTAGCTAAATCGATCGAGTTTTGATGGTGGAATGAATGGAAACTACTCTTAACAAAAATAGCTAAGGAATTAAACATCGCAAGTGACTAAAGTTATATAAATCTCAATGTTAAAAATAGGGGTTAGGGTGTTGTCTACTCTAATTGACAATGAACAATATTTCCTAGAGATAAATGTGGGAGTGAAAGACAAAATTAGGGTTGAGAAACTAGTTTATAATTTTTCTCAAAGCTTAAAGGTCTCCATGGTTGCCTAGGTCACTCTCGTAATCAAAGACTAGCCGTGTCTACGCTAGGGGGTCCACAAAGAGAAATCATCTCTCGATGCTTGATTCGTTGTACGATGAATTGAAACCGGATGAGCTCTATACCGACATCAATCATTAAGAATTTTAGCATAGAAACCCAAATTTAATCATTGACACTAATAACCAATTCAAATCACATGTTCATTGCAATTATGGCAGATGAACCATAATCTCCAAAATTCAATTACTCATGCATGATGCAGATTGACATGGCTAAAGAAGTTAATTCACATAAATTCATGAAGGGAAAAGTAAAGCTTGTGGTAGAATTAAATTGCAGAAGGATAAAGAGTTAACAATATCAAAATGATTAATCCATTAAAGTCTTGAGTTGTGTAGGAATTGAAGAACGTGAATTGAAGAACAATAATCTAATTTAATGATCTTAAAATCTCTAAAGAGCTGTCTATTCTTAATCTAGAAAGTAGAGAAATATAAAATTAGGTCTAACCGCCATCTCTGAGTGTGTGGGTTTTTTTATTCTGGCCCATGTGCTCTGCCTAGTCAGAAAGTCTTCAATATTCGCGCAGGCCTAAAAATCTTGTCACACAGGCCGTGGAGAGTGGCGTAGGACCGTGCAAAATCGCACATGCCTATGCTGAGTGGCACAGGGGGCCGTGCAAACATTTGATTTCACCCATTCTCTAGTGATCTAAAAAATGACTTTTTTCTCCCGTTGTTTCATTCCATATTCTAGTATTTCGGGGTCTTCTCGTTGGCGGTGATTCATCAACTTTTAGCTTCTAAAACACCTACGCACCACAAACAAAGAAAAGAAAAGCAATATCCATTCAAAACAACAAAAATCATACCAAAGCATGTAGACGGGCTATATTCAATCCAAAATGAGAGACAAAACAGGGTTAAAAGGCATGTAAAACACACGCATATCACTGTTGTGATTGAACTCCACTGTTACATTAAACAACTCTGCTGGCTTCTTGTTGTCAGCCAAGTGAATCGAAATATAACCTAAAGTAGAAGATTGGTTCTAACGGATGCAGAATCCTTCATTGTTTTGCCACAGGTTCTCAAGCCATTGAGTCAAGTCATCTCGTCTCTGATTGATCAAGAAGCTGGTGGTCAATTCGAGCATGAAAACATGATTCCTGAAGGAACCTATCCTGTAGAGGAATTTGAAGTCCGAATTATGGAACCAGAAAAATCAAGTGGGCCATGGCAAGTAAGGGCTACAATTCCCATGCAAAGTTCCGAAAATGCTCTAACTGTACGGGTTGTTACACTATTTGTAAGTTTAGCCTTCTAACTTCTTTTTAGTCTCATTGCCTTATTCTTTGTCCTCTTTGGTAATATTTACACAACCATTAGACAGCCTTTACAAAAATACAAAAGTGATCCATTCGCTTATTACTTTCCATTTGTTATCTACATTCACAGAATACCACAACACAAGGAAATGAAACACTTCTAGCAATCGGGACTGCTTATGTGCAAGGGGAAGATGTAGCTGCTAGAGGGCGTGTGCTCTTATATTCAGTTGAAAAGAGTTCTGACAATGCCCAAGCCTCGGTGACCTGCTTTTTTTTTGTCCTTTAGAGACTAAAGCAATTTACATTTCCAAAATTTGCATTATGTTTCAGCTCCTGTTAGGGGAAGATTTATTTTTCCGAATGTAATTCTCGGTTTTATATTATTCTTTTCCAGGTTATAGAAGCTTACTCCAAGGAATTGAAAGGTGCTATATCTGCCCTTGCATCACTTCAAGGTCATCTGTTGATAGCTTCGGGTCCTAAGATTATTTTACACAAGTGGACCGGCTCTGATTTAACTGGCGTTGCGTTCTTTGACATCCCACCTCTTTATGTTGTCAGCTTAAACATTGTACGTACTTTTTTGCGTTACTGTTTGTGATTTTGGGCCCCATCCTCTGCTTGCTTGAAATTGTAGCCATCATACAACTTTTTCAGTGTATAAGAAAAGTGACATATCAAACGTAATTCTTTGAAATTCATACCTTTTGCTTTATATTCCAATTCCTATAAACTGTCGCTTCATATTAGTTCACCAGGTTTGGTTCATTCTGAGGACACAAACTTTCTTACATAGACATTCTTTGTCTCATTTTAATCATGCTTTGCTACTAACTACTACTATTATATTGATTATAGGAGCTTGTTTGGTATAACTTTTCCACATCTCACCTTTTCCTATAACTTATTTTAAACCACATTCTATTGAACACTTGGTTTTCTTTTTGAAACTTTTCGATCCACTTTCTAACCACGGACTTCATCCTTTTTCCGTCCTCTCACTTTGACAACTCTCTACATAATAAACTCTACGTTCTTGGATCTTACTTGTCTCTTAGATCTAGTTACTCAGGCTTAGGGTTTTATTGAGTAGCAGTTTCAGTTTTTATGGTTATATATCCTGTCATTCATTTTGTCTTGTTCTTCTCTAATCCGCTTATGTAGTCTATTAACTCCCGTTATCAGTTTGTGGTCTTAATTTCCTTGGATCTTTTCTGATGATAATAACGTTACAGGTCAAGAATTTCATTCTTGTTGGAGATATTCACAAAAGCATATACTTCCTTAGTTGGAAGGAACAGGGTTCTCAACTTAATTTATTGGCGAAGGACTTTGGATCTCTTGATTGTTTAGCAACCGAGTTTTTGATTGATGGAAGTACACTCAGTCTCACAGTTTCAGATGATCAGAAGAATGTTCAGGTTAGCATCTGTAGGTTGTGTGAACTATGAAGATTTATGAGCTTAGTGGTTTTCTTGTGAAAATTATTGTTGTGGTGGCTTAGCCTAATATTATCATAAAGTACAAAGTTCACCTATTTAATGGGATCGAAATATAAGACGATGTTTTGATTTTAAGTAAGTGTGACTTGGAACCATACAATTTGGGTTACTTTGGCATGGGACTATAGTAATCCACTCGTTAATATCGTAAAATATAAATACTTTTTGGGGAAAACTATCAGAGCTTTGCAACCTTTCCAGAAGACAATCAGTTGTAAGAGTCCCCGACCTTCGCATTGGTGCCCCCACATTTTATTTTGTGGCACTTTGAGTCCCTATGGAATGATAATCCCATTTACATAGTTTGGATGATTTGCGCGTGATAGTTTCTTGGCACAAAAGCATAAATTGTTTCTCTGAATATAAAAAGTAAAAAGAAAAACTAATAACTGGTTCTTCTTTTTCACCCCACCACATCCAACCCCACCCTGGTATACTAATTGCTTCATTTCACATAAAATTAACAGCTTGATTATACTTTCATGCAATCTATAATACGACCTGTTTCTTTAGAAGGCAAACATTGTGCAACTTACTGTCAAAATGACTGTAAATTTGATTGTTTTGTATGCGAAACATAGATATTTTATTATGCTCCAAAGTTATCGGAAAGCTGGAAAGGGCAAAAACTTCTTTCAAGGGCCGAGTTTCATGTTGGTTCCCATGTTACAAAGTTCTCGCGGTTGCAGCTGCTTCCAACTGATCGTACTGCTCCTGGCTCAGATAAGACAACTCGGTTTGGGCTTCTATTTGGCACCCTGGATGGCAGCATTGGTTGTATTGCACCTCTTGATGAACTCACTTTCCGCAGGCTTAAGTCACTGCAAAAAGAACTTGTAGATGCTGTTCCTCATGTTGCTGGGCTAAATCCCAGATCATTTCGCCACTTCCGTTCAAATGGAAAGGCACATCGCCCAGGTCCTGACAGCATTGTTGATTGTGAGCTGCTTTCTCTGTAAGTTCTGCTTAACCACGCTTGCTAACTACAATCTTGACTTCCGCGGGTACTGTATAAGAAACCTGCCATTGACATGGTGTTCATGAAACTAAGTGAAAGCAGGTGAGGTTTCATTCAGCATTTCATGAAACTACACCTGGTTTCATAGATGCCACGTCAGCTGTGGGTTTCTTATGCAGTACGCGTGGGTGCTGGATCAACATGAGCTCTGTCTTCTTCTGTCTTGATGTTTTTGTTGCTACTTGCTAGATCTTTTATGCTAATCCTTTCTGTGTACTGGTGATTGACAGATATGAGATGCTGCCATTAGAAGAGCAGCTTGGTATTGCTCACAAGATTGGAACAACACGAAAGTTGATCATGTCCAGCTTGAACGACCTCACTCTCAGCACAAGCTTCTTATGAGGCGTGCTAAATCAAAGCGATGTTCAATCAAATTGTGTAATATGCATTGTTCAATGCCGCTTACTATAATTTCCGACGTAGCAATGCCTAAATGTTTCAGCAACCGCCGTCAGGCACATTTTGTAGGCTATGTATGTACTATAAATGCAGTTTATTATCGATTATAGCTAGGATGTTAGCTGCTGAGTCTTCTGACTGGGCTTCTATTTGTATGTATAATGTAATTTCTTTAAGAATTTTAATTACATTATGGTTATTTGGATTGTGAATCAACTGGTTTAATGAGGCTCTGCTTCTGCAATTAATTTTGTATTTTTTTTTTGGTTTCGCTCCAGGGAAAAACTATTTTCTCTACATTCTCTTGCATATTATTCATGTCATTTCCGCGTAGCAGCATTTGTTTAAAAGTCAATTTATGAAGGGATAGGTAAAAGAGAGAAATTTAGATTAGCTTAGAATTACGTAGTAATTCTTGTTTTACTGGGATAGAAAAATGCTAACATTGTCAGTGTGAAGTGTATGTTATGCAGTATAAAGTTCTGTTCTAAAAAGCGCGCTCAAGTGTTTGCTAAGGCATGTATAAGGTTGAAGTTCGGGGTTCACGTTTTGTTATATTCTATGCTTTATCGCACATTGATTGTGTTTTTATCACGTATTATTGTACTTAAGTGTATTTAGGCTCAAAGCTTGACCTTAAAGTTTTTGTCTGCCTCGCGCTTTTTAGAACACTGATATAAAGTATACGATATTTTATTTAAAGTGAGGAAAAAAGTTTACGATCGTATGGAAACCCTATTCTTGATTTCATCTATTCCCTTGAAAAGGGGGCTCGTATTATTTTATAATTTGGGTTAAATTGGTAAATACTCTCCCAACATCAAGGATGGGATTAGTTAGTCATCGAATTTTGGATTGTTTCGATCATTCATTATTCATAACCTTTTTTGGAACAGAAAATTCTAGGTGACAAACAAAAAATAATGTTTGACTTAGACACACATTAATGGCTTGTTCGATCCAACATTTAACAAAATTGAACCTTATATTGTTGACTTTTCAAGCGTATGAGTTCCATGCCCTATTCTTAAGGGTGCCTATAATTCCTGACTTTCCCAAGATATGGGACCTGCAAGAGTATATGTGGATGCTGAAACGAACGAGGCCTAAATAGTCCATATCATTTCAAATTTTACTCTCAAAATGTGAGTTCGTTATATTTCAAAATTTGGATTACTAGAAGTTTGAAATTCAAGTTGAAAAGCAAAATTTAAAATGTGGTTTATTTCAAGGGTATTTATATGACATGTCATTTTCCGTTTGTGACGTGAAATTTTCTACAAAAGAAAAATGTTATAAGTGGTGGATCGATGGTGGATGGAGCTTAAAGTTATTTGGCCAGTAATGATTTCTTATTTAAATCTCAATCTATTTTCAAAATTTGGTAAGTATTTATTAATTTTAAGCCATATAATAATTTTGTAGCAATATCTAAATTTGTATAAGTTGAGCAATATTTTAAGTACGATTATAATAGTTGTTTATACTTAATCCGTTCATTGTCATACGTAAAATCTAACAAAAATGTTGACACGTATAATAATGATAATAATTATTATTATTATTATTATTATCGGAGGATTAGAATTTAGACACCGAAGGAAAGATTTATATAAGATCGAAAATTTTATATATATTTTCCAGTCCCTTTACTAATTGGAAACACGTATGAATCCAAATTTGTTTCTATATACTTCCTCCCTTTTTTAATTTCCTATTCCGATTTTAAATACTGAAAACTCCCTATATATATATACACATATATACACACACTAATCAAACCATTCATCATAAACTCATAGCAATATTATTCAAACTCAAGCAAGAACCGATCACACCATCGCCATGGATAGAATGCAAAGCATCCAACAAGAAGCCCCCAAACTCTGCAGCAGATGCCAAGAATTCTACGGGAGCCCACAAAACCTCGGTTTGTGTTCGAAGTGCCATCGAGACTTTCTCAAAGAAAAGATTGTAGAATCAATATGCAGCTTAGATGAAAAAACTTATCATCCTTCGGTGGATGAGATGAGTTCTCTTTCACTCTCAGTTAATGAAGAAATTAGTGATCCTCCAAAGATGAAGAGATGTGTGTGTTGTAACAAGAAAGTTGGATTGATAGGGTTTTGGTGTAAATGCGGAGGAAGTTTTTGTGGGAAGCACAGATATCCAGAGGAACATGCTTGCAAATTTGATTACAAGACTAGGGCTAAGGTTATTTTGATCAAAGAAAATCCTCTTTGTAAAGCAGATAAACTCTTTGATAGGGTTTGATTAATCAGTAGCGTCTTGATGTACAAATTTATTTTGTTTCTGTTACTGTGAATATTATTAATTCTTTTTACGTTTTGCAATTAATCATCTAAAGATGCCTTAGAATTTTTTTTTAATTAATTATTTTTGTTGAAATTCTCACCTTTAATTGCAAAGATTAAATGATATATGAACTATGAAGTCTCGTTTCATACTTGGTGTGGGGAATAGGGCATCAAACCACTTTCGTTGCATGGACGTCGATCTAGCGTGTGTTGAGGCTCGGGGTTAAAAGATTAATCCATTAATTATGGGATTGGAGTAGTTCAAATCCTTTATTAATTGATGATTGTATATTTAATATAATATTTTTCGGATGTATATCTTAATAGAGTGAACCTATTATAATTGACGTTGAATTTACAAAGAAAATGATATGTGTTAAGCGGGTACAATAAACTCATACCTAATTGAACACTAGATCATAGTTGATTTGTATATCACGCAACTTATTTTTCTAAAAAAATACTTTTTGAATATGTAGTTAAAAATAGTCAAAAGGTAGTGAAATGAGATTGTGGGGGGTTGTCTAGGGTTGGTTTTAGTGGAGAGGATGCGGTAGGACCGCGTACACATTGTTAATACTCATTTTTGTGGGGTTGGGTTGTTTCGGGTTGATTTTAGTGGAGAGGATGCGGTAGGACCGCGTACACATTGTTAATACTCATTTGGTGTGATATGCGTAGGTGGCCGGTTTCCTACGTACACCCTCTCGGTCAATATTTTTTATTTTTAATTTTTTTTTCCGGGGAGGTTCTAATTAAATTTCATTCCCCTCCATTAATCTCTATGTATTGTTTAAAAAAAATGTTATATAAACATTTGAATTTTATGATTTGGTATCAAATTGATAATTATAAATTATTTTCCACATGCATCCACTAGTACAAAAAGGAGATTGGGTGGCGGTTGTTTTAGACTTCGGGTGGCGTTTTTTTTATCGCCACCCAAACCAGCGACACCCAAAGTCGTCGAAAGGGTGGCGGTTGAAAAAACGCCACTCAAAGTCGACTTCGGGTGGCGGTTGTGTCCAACAACTGCCACCCTTTATTATTATTATTTTTTAAAAAAGGACTTCGGGTGGCGATTGTTGGACACAACCGCCACCCGAAGTCGACTTAGGGTGGCGGTTGTTGGACGGTTGTTTCCAACAACCGCCGCCCTAAGTCTTTTTTTTTTTTTTTAAAAAGCACTTTGGGTGGCGGTTTTAGTGCAAAACCGCCACCCAAAGTCCACTAATTTTTTTTTAAGATCAGAAAACCAATTGCATCCAATTACAACAAAATGAACAATCTAAGAACAAAAACACAAAACTATAAGATGAAAAGTTAAAAATTGCGTTTTGAGGCCTTAGACGACCTCAGATCAGCCTGAAACATGGGGTCACGGCAATAGCGGTGAGTGTTGTAGATCTCGTCGCGACGATTCCGGAATGTACTCGTGGGCTGAAAACGGACATCGTATGCAAAAGTTATGGCCATTTAAAGTTTATATACCAAAAACTCGAAAAATACACAAATTTGAAAGTAATTGGTAGAAGAAGTTTACCTTGCATCAATTGCAGCTCCAATTTGCAAAGAACATTAGCATAAAATCCGATTTGTTTACCATAATTTGTAAGTTTTGCACTTGAGAGGAAGAAAAATGAGGAAGAAAGCAAAAAAATAATGATGTAGATCGTGTTTCTGGTATTTAATCTGGTTCAATAACGGGTGGCAGTTGTTATTTAACAACCGCCACCCAAAGTGAATTTTAAAATTTCAAATTTCAAAATTTTTTCGCATTTTGGGTGGCGGTTGTACAGTACGACCGCCACCCGTTTTTGACATTGGGTGGCGGTTGTACTGTACAACCGCCACCCTTTCTTTTCGAATTTAAAAATTTTTTTTTTCCAAATTTTAGATGGCGGTTTTAGTGTACAACCGCCACCCGTTTTTTACATTAGGTGGCGGTTCCTTTCTGCAACCGCCACCCTTTGCTTTTTTTTTTTAATTTATATTTATTTTTGGGTGGCGGTTTTTTGTGACAACCGCCACCCGTTGTCTTTGGGTGGCGTTTTCTTAAACAACCGCTACCCATTGTGCGACACCTAATCTCTCTTTTGTACTAGTGATCGCACGGGAGTTACACTTGTTTTTTCAAAAAAGAAGTATAAATCATTATGTATTTCATTGAACAACTCGACAGAATTCAGAATTCAGTAAGTAGCTAAAAGTTAATTGGTCAGTAATGATTTTTTATTTAAATCTTAAACTATTTTCAGAATTCAGTAAGTATTTATTAATTTTTAACCCATATAATAATTTTTTAGCAATATCTAACTTTGTATAAGTTAAGCAATTGTTTGTATAGTTGTTTATGCTTAATCCGTTCATTAGTCATCAGTAAAATCTAACAAAAATGTTGACACGTACGTATAATAATAATTAATATAAATATATCGGAGGATTAGACACCAAACAAAAGATTTATATAAGATCGAAAATTTTATATATATTTTTCCAGTCCCTTTACTAATTGGAAACACGTATGAATCCAAATTTGTTTCTATATACTTCCTCCCTTTTTTAATTTCCTATTCCGATTTTAAATACCGAAAACTCCCTCTATATATATACACATATATACACACTAATCAAACCATTCATCATAAACTCATAGCAATATTATTCAAACTCAAGCAAGAACCGATCACACCATCGCCATGGATAGAATGCAAAGCATCCAACAAGAAGCCCCCAAACTCTGCAGCAGATGCCAAGAATTCTACGGGAGCCCACAAAACCTCGGTTTGTGTTCGAAGTGCCATCGAGACTTTCTCAAAGAAAAGATTGTAGAATCAATATGCAGCTTAGATGAAAAAACTTATCATCCTTCGGTGGATGAGATGAGTTCTCTTTCACTCTCAGTTAATGAAGAAATTAGTGATCCTCCAAAGATGAAGAGATGTGTGTGTTGTAACAAGAAAGTTGGATTGATAGGGTTTTGGTGTAAATGCGGAGGAAGTTTTTGTGGGAAGCACAGATATCCAGAGGAACATGCTTGCAAATTTGATTACAAGACTAGGGCTAAGGCTATTTTGATCAAAGAAAATCCATTTTGTAAAGCAGATAAACTCTTCGATAGGGTTTGATTCACTCGCGTTATGTTTGATGTACAATTTATTATGTTCCCGTTAATATGAATGTCATGATCTTTTTATGTTTTTTAATTAATCATGTAAAGATACCCCTAGTAATTTTTTTTTTTTTGGGTTGAAATTCTCACCTTTAATTGCACAGATCAAATAATATATGAAATCTTGTTCTGTTTCGTTACATTGCTTCTTGTAGAGAGTATCAAACCACCTCCGGCCATTGCACCACACGGTAATTAATCCGTTAGGATAAAGATTGACCTCGAACTTACATAAGGTTGATTCTAACTCAAAAAGGAAAAATAAATAAATAAATAATAAAAAGGTTAAATTTTTGACAAATTTTGACATGCATTATGTATATGCATGACTAATATATTTGGATTAATCCATGTTGTCCTGTGCATCGCATGGAGGAAAATACTAGTTTAAATAAATACACCATGTTATTTTATCTTTATTGTCCAAACTCGTTCACATAAGGGTTTATTCTATTGACAATATTTTTTATTTATTCGAACGACGTGTTAAATGTGTGGTTGAAAATTACGAAAAATATATTAAAAAATTTAAAGTAATTGCATGAGTGGTTGAAAATGATAAAAGAGAAAAAGTTAGTGAAAATTTATGATTTGTAGAACAATCCCAAAATGATACCAAACTCCTTGTACTCAAAATTATGCCAAACTAGTTTTGACATGTGCATTGTACGAGAAATTCTTTTTTTTTTTTTTAAATATACTACTTGAAAATTATTATAAAATTTATATATATATATATATATATATATATATTGTGCTCCTCAGTACAAGAATGATACATTCCCAAATAGACTTGGCAAAATGGGTTACGAGCCGGTCCGGCTGGCGAACCAACTCGGGCTCGCCCAGCCAAGCCTGGCTCGGGCTCGTACAGTGTATGAGCCACGAGCCTAGCTCAAACACTAAAACCGACGAGCCGCTCGGCTCGAGCTCACCTGGCTCGCGAGCTTGAGGCAAGCGGCTCGTATTTTCACGAGCCGAGGTCGGCTCAGCTCATACAGTGTACGAGCCACGAGCCGAGCCCGAACACTGTTCAGCTCACCAAGCTATTTTGCCCAGTCCATTCCCAAATGTGGCACGTCCTAGTGTTGCCACGCAGTAGCAAAATGGCTAGTAAGTAGACTCTGCTACCATATGACAGCAAGGAATAGTTACCACATCAAGTGTTGGAATTTTAACAGAATTCGATATCGAGAATGTATCATTTTTGTAATAACAAAATAAATGGGTCGCTTTTGGTTGTAGGCCTGAGGCGATTGGTCGACCTTACAACAGATTCAATCCTAAGACAACTAAGAGCATCTCTAATGGGAGATGTCTTTAGTGAATGTGTGTTTAAGAGAGAGATACAGATAAAATAATTATTTCAATTGAAAAAGAATGAAAAAATATATAAATAACACGTGCGATGTGGCACCACATCGGGCGGCCATATCAATGTGTGCATGGCTTCCCTACCCACACGCTGTGGGAAGGAGTGCTATGGGCAAGGGGCAAAAGCGAGATAAAAAATAGAGAAAAAAATAAAAAAGAGAAGAGAGAGAGAAAGAATTTTAAAAATAATAATAAAATAATAATAGTAGAAAATATGAAGTTAGATATTTGAATTTGGTCATAGATTGAAATGATACAAAAAAGTGAGAAAAATGACTGAAAAATAAAACATTGAAAATTCATGGGCCCCTTTAAAAAGTTTGTTTCTCTCTATTAAATTGGAAATTTGGACATTGACACCCCATTAAAGATGCCCTAAAAAGGAATAAAAGCCCATATATGAGACGGCGCGAATAGTGAAGCTTATATATGCAACTATAAGCTTGTCCAATATTGGGAACCAAACGACAGATCGAAACAAGCTGTTGATGTTTTTTGTCCCAAGTCTCCCGAGTCTGATTCCTCATGGTTAGATTTTTACAATAATGTTGCTTCAATCATAGTATCTCTTTATGTCCCGGGTGTCTAATTCCGAGGTATGAATCTTGAATGCCGTGATTCAAAAAGCCGAATTCAAAATCGCTCAGGGGCTGCTTAAGCTTGAAGCTTGATCTTGCCACTTTGCACTTTTATTTCGGGCAACATACATTTACACGTGAAGCTTGACCTTAACACTTAATCACGATTTATACTTTTTAGAACACACTCAGTCAACATTAGCTATCTCCAGATGCCAATATGTGCCTGTGACAATTATTGTGGGTTTAATATATGTTAGTGTAACAATTTTTGTGTTGGTTAATGATATTTGCAATGATGTGGTTGGTCAATTTGCAGCCGTCCATATCATTTTCAATCAAAATAAGTAGCTCACGTCATTATCTAACTTTTCTAGCATGGCAAAATATTCACGACATGTATAACAATATGGTGGTGAACATTGTTGAGTTTGGCCGCTGATTTGGGAATAAAATTCAAATCAAATCGTTTTGAGCAATTTGGACAAGTATGAGCACATTATTCTCATCATGCATTCATTCTTGAAAATTACTAATTTGTCAAAAATTTCTACCAGACATCTCTCAGATGTATCCCAATCGATAAAGTGTTTTAGTCTCATATTTAGTAATATTATTGGAAAATTATGTGAAAGTACAAAAGTTGAAAAGGTCAAAAGTAACTTATCAAAAATTTAACCATACCATGCATGACGAGAAATGTTCAAGAACCATTACTATGGCACGCTCAATGGTTTTTGTCCCATGTGACATCCACTGAAAAAATCGAGACCAGATTTAGAAATACCATGGCGAAACTCTAACAGTTCGAAAAATTTTCCGGGGAAGTCATTTGCTCAAAGTTAAAGTTTTTAATCAAAGTCAAAGTTTTTAGCCAAAAACTTTGACTAAAAACTTTGACTTTGAGCAAACGGTATCGCCGGAAAATTTTCCAAACTGCTGGAGTTTCACCTCAGAACGTTTCTAGATCTGATTTCGATTTTCCCAACAGAGATATAAGTTGTGGCACGCTCGATGGTATTTGAACTTTTTTACTATGAGAATTTAACTACGGACATGAATTTTCTATATATTCTTGTTTCTGTACTTCAACAGATTCACTCAATTGTCTTGGATTAGTCCTTAATATTAGTCATATATATACATAATACATGTCAAAATTTGTCAAAAATTTAACCCATTTATTTATTTATTTATCCTTTTTGAGTTCAAATCAATCTTATGTAAGTTCAAGGTCAATCCTTATCCTAACGGAGTCATTACCGTGTGGTGCAATTAATGGAGGTGGTTTGACACTCTCTACATGAAGCACATATGTAACCAAACAGAACAATATTTCATATATTATTTGATCGTTGCAATTATTCTTCAAGGTGAGAATTTCAGAGAAAAAAAATTCATATTAATGGGAACAGAATAAAATGTATATCAAACGTAACGTGATTGAATCAAACCCTATGAAAGAGTTTATCTGCCATATAAAGAGGATTTTCTTTGATCAAAATAGCCTTAGCCGTAGTCTCTTAAATTTGTAATCAAATTGACAAGCATGTTCCTCCGGATGTCTACGCTTCCCACAAAAACTCCCTCCGCATTTACCCCAAAACCCTATCAATCCAACTTTTTTGTTACAACATTCACATCTCTTCATCTTCGCACTACTAATTTCTTCACTAACTGAAAGTGAAAGAGAACTCATCTCATCCACCATAGGATGATTAGTTTTTTCGTTTAAGCTGCACATTGATTTTACAATCTTTTCTTTGAGAAAATCTCAATGGCACTTCGAACACAAACCGACGTTTTTGTTGGAAATTCTAAGTAAATAACATGTATTGGAACAGATCTACGAGTTTGAACTTTTAGATCAGATGGTTCCAAAACTATAATATGGTGTTAGAGTAGGCTAAGGTCTTGAGTTTGAATCCCACCACCACCTATTTAAAATGAATTGTGCACATATTAGGTTTTGATGGGAAACAAATCCCCCATACAAGTGAGGAGGCGTGTTGGAAATTGTAATTAAATAATATGAATTGGCACTGATCCACCAGCTTAAACTTTTTAGATCAGATGGTTCCACAACTATAATAGTGGGCTCTCGTAGAATTCTCGACATTTGCTGCAGAGTTTGGGGGTTTTTGTTGGAAGTTTGCATTCTACCCATGGTGAATTGAAGCAAGTCTTGATCGGCTCTTTTGTATATACCAATGAAAGGCTTAGATCTTCTTCTTTTGGAGATGTTTTTAACGATGGGTCATAGATGTTGATGAGAATTTTCTCGCGGGGTGAGAACGAAAAATGGAAGTTTTCATCCTATTGTAATTCTTATATCATCCTCGCTCGGGTTAGATTAAATAAGGATTTTCCGGGAATGAGGATAAGTGTTTCCTAGTGAGACAAACGAGGTGTTAGGGTCTGTCGCACTGTACCCGCTACATTGTCATTTTTATAATATATCTCTTCGTTGATTACATTTTGTAATCAAAATTTAAAAGTTATTATTTATATATTAATTGTTAATAACGTACATCACACTGATGTACAATTAATATCTCTCAAAATTTATAATTGTATTAATAGAATGTAACATAATTTTAAAGAAAAATCATGAGCTTTGCGAATGTTAGTAGGGTTATGTTAGTATCATTATTTTGATAACTATAACATTTAATATTGTTTTATTTTGGGTTTATATTAGTGGATTAATCTTGCAATGGACAAAATCTGACATATTATTACAATCTTTGCCACGAATTGTCATCTTGTGCAAAGCACGAGTGTAAATTTTAATTAAGTTACTATTCTATGGCGAATAGTAAATTGAGTTGTGTGGATTTTCGTGAGTTGCTCATTGCTTATTTGTGGGATGGATCAGTACGAAATACATAGGAAACTCTGTCGAAATTTTTATCGAATTATTTCGTTAGTTATGTTAATTAAGTTTATTGTTGTAACTCATTCTTTACTTTAATTATTTTTTAAAGTTTTATGTTAATATTACTAATATCTATCAATAAAGTTATTAGTTGAAAAATTTATCCCCCATATAATGCACTGGTGAAATAGCTAGTTAATTGATAGATTCATACAATAATAATTTGGGATGTAGCATTAATTAATTTACATTTTTCCACTGTAATTAATGTGGCAAATCATTTCCTAACTATATTTGATTCTTTTCTTTGTCTTTTTTTTTTTTTTTTTTCTCTCTTTTCCATTTATTTTTAATTCATTGACTTTTCAAGAGATATATTTATGAGAATTTGGTAGGAAACTTAATAAGATACAAACAATAATATTGCAACAATCCAAATCTTTGTCCTCTAGGTGATTTTGCAACCTATAAAGGCTGTTTCGATTTCAGGTTTCTTATTCAAAAGAATTTCAGTTTTCTGCAAGTGTGTTACAAAAGAATGGGCAAATTAAATCCCAAGTGCCTTTGTTTAGCATAGTTCTTCTTGTTGTATGTGTATATCAGGTAAATATTCAATCTCTTTCTCGTTGTTATTTATAACTTCGTTCTAAGATTGATTTCTATTATTATCTAAAAATAATTTTATGCCATTTTTCTTTTTAATTTGTAGCTGGGATGATGAAACAATCAGCTAATGCACAACCATGCTTCGAACAATCCCTTGTGGCCCTGGAAATCTTGATAATTGTTTCGCTTATTGCCACAAACGTTATGGGCCTCATGTACGTGATCCTGCGTTAGCTTCAAGTACATTTTGTGTTTGTAAATGTTGATTTTCTGTCGAGTTGTTCAATGAAATACATAATGATTTATACTTCTTTTTTGAAAAAACAAGTGTAACTCCCGTGCGATGCATGTGGAAAATAATTTATAATTATCAATTTGATAGCAAATCATAATATTCAAATGTTTATATAACATTTTTTTTAAACAATACATAGAGATTAATGGAGGGGAATGAAATTTAATTAGAACCCCCCCCCAAAATAAAAAAATAAAAATTATTGACCGAGAGGGTGTACGTAGGAAACCGGCCACTTACGCATATCACACCAAATGAGTCTTAACAATGTGTACGCGGTCCTACCGCATCCTCTCCACTAAAACCAACCCTAAACAACCCCCCCCCCCCCAAATCTCATTTCACTACCTTTTGACTATTTTTAACTACATATTCAAAAAGTATTTTTTCGAAAATAAGTTGCGTGATATACAAATCAACTATGATCTAGTGTTCAATTAGGTATGAGTTTATTGTACCCGCTTAACACATATCATTTTCTTTGTAAATTCAACGTCAATTATAACAGGTTCACTTTATTGAGATATACATCCGAAAAATATTATATTAAATATACAATCAATTAATAAAGGATTTGAGCTACTCCAATCCCATAATTAATGGATTAATCTTTTAACCCCGAGCCTCAAGACACGCTAGATCGACGTCCATGCAACGAAAGTGGTTTGATGCCCTATTTCCCACACCAAGTATGAAACGAGACTTCATAGTTCATATATCATTTAATCTTTGCAATTAAAGGTGAGAATTTCAACAAAAATAATTAATTAAAAAAAAAATTCTAAGGCATCTTTAGATGATTAATTGCAAAACGTAAAAAGAATTAATAATATTCACAATAACAGAAACAAAATAAATTTGTACACCAAGACGCGACTGATTAATCAAACCCTATCATAGAGTTTATCTGCTTTACAAAGAGGATTTTCTTTGATCAAAATAACCTTAGCCCTAGTCTTGTAATCAAATTTGCAAGCATGTTCCTCTGGATATCTATGCTTCCCACAAAAACTTCCTCCGCATTTACACCAAAACCCTATCAATCCAACTTTCTTGTTACAACATTCACATCTCTTCATCTTCGGAGGATTACTAATTTCTTCACTAACTGAGAGTGAAGGAGAACTCATCTCATCCACCAAAGGATTATTAGTTTTTTCGTTTATGCTGCGCGTTGATTCTACAATCTTTTCTTTGAGAAAATCTCGATGGCACTGCGAACACAAACCAAGGTTTTGTGGGCTCCGTAGAATTCTTGGCATCTGCTGCAGAGTTTGGGGTTTCTTGTTGGAAGCTTTGCATTCTATCCATGGTGAATTGAAGCAATTCTTGATCGACTCTTTTGTATACCAATGAACTGCTTAGATGATCTTCTTCTTTCAGAGATTTTTTTTTTTTTTTTTTTTGTTTTTTTGTGTTGTATTGACTGTTGAACAATTTTGCTAGCTATGCGTTTATAACTAATGGTGGAGCAAAAGATATTTGTGCATGTATATTTATATAGGGAGTTTTCGTTACTTAGAATAGGAATTGGAAAGGAAATATAAGTAGACATATATATATATGGAAATAAAATATGAATCAATATCCGAAACAAGTTTGGACTGGATTTCCGATTTGTAAAGAGACTAAGATATCTAAAAGCTTTTGTGTTTCCTTAATTAAAAGTATTTAAACCAAAATTCGTGTTTCAAATAGATTTCAATGTTCCTTTTTTTTTTTTTTATGGAATAACTTGGATTTCAATGTCTTGAATTGATCATCACAAGACGCATTTTTGTTGTATAACTAATTTATCTCGTTCGTTCCTTTAACCTTTTATTAATTAAATGTAACTCATTTATTTTAAAAAATCGTTAAAATGACAATAAAATAGGCATATGGCCTTCATGTTTTTTCGGAATAATTTACAGAAGATAACAGCTTCGAAAGTTTAAATATATTGAGACTACTAGTGAAAATGTCATGTAACCTTTCCATGTGTTATATTCTAGACTAGAATATTCTCTAACGCAGCCAGAAGTCCAAGGCCACTGCACATATGCGAAGGTACTCATTTAACTACCTTTTGACTATTTTAACTACACATTCAAAAATTATTTTTTCGAAAATAAATTAAGTGATAAACAAATAGTGTGAAAATACAGTATTCGTTAATTTGAAAATATTCTGGTGCCTGGAAAAAAAGAAAAAAGGAAAAAGGATTGCAATGCATGTTTTTTTTTTGGGGGGAAATAAGTAGAGTGATAAACAAATAGTGTGAAAATGCAGTAGGGGTTAGTTTGAAAATGATCTGGTGCCTGGGAAAAAAACAATAAAAAAATAAAAGGATTGCAACGCATACTTGTTTGGTCAACCTTTACGTCAAATTAAGTTAATATTGCAAAACTCATTTATTAGTCATGATACATGATGGATAATATTGACTCGTGTTACATGGGTTTGGACCTATAATAGTATCAAGCATCTAATTCCTCCAAACCTGTAGAGGCACTAACACCTAGTCCACCTTATTATTCAAATCAAAAATTAGGTAAGCCTAATCTTCAAATCAAATAGTGCTATTTATCATGTAATAGTGTGTTAGTTGGATGCTAATCCACTTACATTCTGGTATATATGCAGAATCCAATGCAAAACAAAGAAACCTAGAACTAATGAGCAAGAATCTCGTTCTCATACATGGGAGACCTTGTACCTTGTAACACCTCTGATGGGAACAGAGACAAACATCCTATCTCTGTACCATTTATTTGGGAAGAAAAACCTGGGACACCCAAGAAAGATTGGAAACCGAGCCCTCGACCGGTTAAGCCAGTCCCACTACCAGTCAAGCTTGTTGCTTCTGTTCCATTTGGATGGGAAGAGAAGCCCGGAAAACCGCTTCCCTGTTTCTCACAGTCACCACCGGAGTCACCACCTGCACCTCCGCAGACAATCAGCATTGGCTTCCCATCACCGCCAAGCTACTCCGATGAAGATTGGAGTGGCCGTGAGGAAGATATTGAAGATAATAACAGGGATGAAGATGAAATAATGGATTCAGAGATTGACACATGCAGTTTTGTTACAGGAGGTTCCTTCAGGTCCAATGGCATAATACATGAGCAGCAAACGTCACTTGCAGTGACAACAATCAATGGTGGGCAAATTCAAATTCCAGGTTCACCAGATAGTGGTACAAGCAGCTATGCAACAGGTACCACCAGCTTGGCTGGAGCTACTTTCTTGGAGTGGCTCTTTCCTCTACTAGCACCTCGATCAGGCTTAAATGATGAAACTTCTCATGGAGAAGATGTACAAAATATAGATTTCCTGCAGGAAAACAACAGCAGTCTTGTAAGAAGACCACTGCTGACACTTGGAGAGATTATAATGATGAGCCGAAGAATGAGTTATAAACAGAAAGCAAATAAAATTCATAAACAGCCATCCATGGTAACCATGCTATTCCATTCTTTTCAATAAGAACAGAATCAGCAATAATTAGATTTTCTTGAACCAAGTAAATGACACGTATCTTATAATTTGCACCTTATGTATACAGGGGAATGCTTTGGGATGCTGCATATTTGGACCTGGTAACAGCATTAGTCGACTGCAGAGGAAGTGGAAGAGGCAACTGCAACTAAAACTGATGTAGAAAAGTTGCAGCAATTATTTTTCTGTAACAAGTCAAAACTCCAGTTCTTTCCATTCTGAAATGTGGGCATGTTAGATATAACAAGTTTCTGCATGTAAAGACAGAGATATGAATTACTTCAATAACAAGAGGATTGTGACTTCGAATAAAACAACAATGATGCAACCTTAAAAACCGAAAAACATATCATTGTCAAAATTTATAAGTGGTATATAAATAACCTGGCCATTTAGCTTCATAATTCAGGCCCCGCAATATTTCATGCGGAACGTTTACAAGTTTCAACAACTTTACGGATTCGTTCTATAACCAAAGGAATCTCCTTCTCGGTTAGTGTTGTAAAACAGCATCTGAACCATCCAGATTCGATACAATGGCAGGCTGACCCAGGAGTTACATTAATCTTCGCTATACTTAAGAGTTTATCCCAGAGCTCAAGCTCCCCTTTCTCATTGTATGGGCTAATTAATCTGCTCATATCAACCCAGCAATATAAACCAGCGGTGCTTTTTGCACATTCAATTCCCAGTTCTTTCAAACCCTCTACAAACAAATCATGCATCTTCTTTATTCTTTCTCTATTCGTCTTCATGTATGCCCTGGTAAATTTTGTATCAGAAAGCATTGAGACTACTAGCAATTGGGTTGGAGTTGAAATGGAAGCAAATCTTGTTAGTTTTCTTGAAGCAGACAAAACATTTTCATTGAAGGAATATATAACTCCAACTCTGAATCCAGGAAGAGAGAAATCTTTGGAAAGCCCATATATGATATGAACCCTATCCCTGCCAGATTCGTCAGAGTTGATTATCTCTGCCATGCTTACAAACTCTTCGTTGCCATACGTTGAACAAGCAAATATTTCGTCTGATATTATATGAATGTTTCTCTCTCTAGCAAAGTCTAGGAGATTGTACAGCATATCTCTGGAGAGCAAGTTTCCGACGGGATTAGAAGGATTTGAAATTAGCACACCACGGACCTTTTGACCTCGCTTTCTTGCCTGATTAAAGGCTTGATCAAGAGCCTTTATACTTAAAGTAAAGTCATCACAGCTACGACAGTGAACAGGAATTAGGTCCACTCCCGTTCGCCATTTCATGTCCCTATCGAAACTGCGGGTAGATTACATAGTTATGTCATCAGGCTTAAAATACCATTAAAGAAACAATGAATTCATACGTGGATAATCAGACACCATTAATATTGTAGAATACAAAGGAATATGCAATACCCAGGATAATAGGGTGTGGGGACAAGGAATGCATTCCCTTGGTCAGCTAAACAAAAACTAAGTATCTCAAGTGCAGGATTTGCACCAGACGTTAAAACCATTGATAACGGATTAAACGATACTGTTCTTCCAATGAATTCAGTCATAAAACCAGCCATGGCCTGCAGATTGCAAGAAAATCTTAAGATAAGTAACCCAAAAACAGCACACCATAAGTTGGAGTAAACTGGGACAGCAAATGCAAATTACCTGAATTGAATGCACACAGCAATTCACCAAACAGACTGAAATAGAAACATAAATATGATTCTTTATTCACGGAAGGATGTGTATGCACGTACTTTTACCATCCATTTCTCCCTAAAACTCATTTTCATTCACACAAAATGTGTGGGACCCACAACATTTTACACATTTTAATCCCTTTTTTGACCACGCATTCTCCGAAATAGGTGGCCAGATAAGCATAGAAGTATAGGCGAACCACATTCACGTGAAGCTTAAATAATGCAGTCAAATATGAAATAAGTAACATTTAAGAGCCCTGGGGAGAGATCAGCATCATGAACATACCATATCCATCATAGTCATCCACAAGTCACCTGGCTGGGGAACATTGTTTATGGCAAAACAATATCAGTAAACATCAATGAACCCACATACTCTTAACTATAAACTTCAGGTGCCCTACATCCCCTTGGATATACTTTTGTCATTTGTGATGCTTCTGCTAAGCTTAAAAAGTTTATATAACCAAGTTTCGAGTAAATAATTTTCAATTGATCAAAATTGGAAAGAGGCAAATTACTTACAAAATAAGTAAGAAACAGAAAATTACTCAAAAGCCAAAATCTCACACTATGGCAACATCATATGGCATTTACACTATACATCTCTAATTTTACTTTTACAAGCTTTTTCGCATTTCTAATAAAGGATTATAGCGTTTACAAGTTAATTACGCATTACCACTTTCAGCTCCATCAGTCCATCAAAGGGTTGGTATGTTGCAATTCCACGAATATTCAGGTCATCACCCTCTTCAAGCATTGAGCCACTCAAATTATTGGAAAGCCATTCCTCCATAAAATCCAATGATAACTTCAAAGAGAAATAAAATCAAAACAAAAAATCAGAATCTAATTGCATAGAAATATAGAAATGCAGATTACCAAAAGTGTATACGCAATTGTCAATGACATCATTATGCATTACCCTGTTTTCGGATAACCCAAGCTGAATAATCCCATTTGGATTGCTCACTTCATCGTATGGATCCTCCCTTACTCTATCCAACCCAATGTAATACGGCGAGTCATTAGGCTTGGCAATGGAGCTAGCCCTAGAGGAGACCTGGACGCGCTCAATGGATCCACGCGTCAGCAAATTGGCGCGTGACGAAGAGCGAGGCAGCTCCGGCAGGTTCTCCGCTGAAGGTGACGGCGACGGAGGGTTAGAAGAACGGTGTCGTTTGAGGTAAACCTGAAAAAAGTAGACCAAAGCGCAAGGGATTAGCGAACCCAGGAGTAACCCACCCCGGCCTTGAACTATTCCTTGCAAGGGTACAATGAGCCTCATGCCGGTTTCGGTCGGTTTACGGGGTTTGGGTTCGGAGTCAGGGTTGTGGGTCATGAGAGTCCCCGGAGATTCGACGGCGGCGGAGATAAGGTTGCGAAGAAATGTGCGAGGTTGAATGATTTCTGGTGTTCCGCACGGGAAGCAGTAGCGATTTTTTGTTTGTGTGTATCGTGAAGTTTGATGGTGTCTTACTTGGCCCGTGCGGCAAAGATGAGATTCTTAACGAGTATTTTCATGCTGTTTCACCAACAAATTAATTGCTTATTTTAAGCAATTAGTTGTTAGTCATGCTCAATCCTGTCAAATGATATCATCATTATAATGTAATTCTATGGAATTGTGATACATAAACAGCAGAGAAATTTCAATCTATTTTTTAATTAGATTAATTAGTTTTTCCACCTAAAATAAAATATTTTTTTATCTTTTGATTTTTTTTATTTTTTTTCATAATTAATAATTAATCTCAAATAATCAATTAACTAATCATTATCTATATTGAATCTTATCCACACCAAAATTAGATTTTTTTAAATCTCCATTGATTTGAACTTATCTTCTGTATATTTTTTGTCTTTTGATTTTTCCTTTTTTATCAAGTTATAATCAATCCTAAAAAAAATTAATAAATTATTATTTATCTTAAATGCTAAATATTAAATCTAAACTTTGTTTTCTTACATAAGTATTGATAATTATTATTTTATTATATCTTTCTAATCTGAATCTAAAGATTTATATTTATATATTATATATAGAATAATAGACTTTTTATAAATAACTAATTATGAGACGGAAATTAATTCTTAAGAAAATAAAATTAATTAAAATTAATAATTCATAATTTCATTAATATTCGATCCACTAATTAATTTTTAAAATAATTAATTATTTTTATAAATGTTTAGAAAATCGAACTGGTCAGCAACTCGAAGAAGGTAACGGTTCAAGGGTCAATAGGTTGGATCGGGTCAAACCATTCTTAATTAAAATTTAAAAATAAAATAAAACCAATAAAATAAAAAATAAAAAACCGGTTCAACCGTTACCGGGTCACTGGTTAAACCGGTTGAACTGGTCGATTGACCGGTTTTTGATCAGTTTTCTAATAGTCGGATTTTAAACTATAATCGGATTGAATTTTGGACCGGTAGATGGTTGAACCGGCTGGTCCGGTCAAATTTTCTGAACATTGATTTTGATAAATAATTAGCAAAGAAATGAAAATTAATCTAAATCAGCAATTTCGCTAAGATTTAATTTTTGTGTGATACAAAACTAAAAGTCACTAAAATTTTACATAAAAATTAAAAGGAACTTGTAACATGATTAGATCGGCACCTTTACTTAGTTTTAGAAACAATTAATTATTTTGTTTAATAAAATTAGCTAAAAATGAAAATTAATTAAAATTAACAAGTTTTTACGATTTCATTTTGATGTGATAAAAAATAACAATTCATCAAATTTGTATACAAAAACTAAAACAAACATGTAACATTAATTTTTTTAATTAATTATTCAGTTGTAACATTAATCCGATATTTTTAATTAATTGAATTTATATTTATATCTTTTAAATTACAGATATCCTTTAGTGGAAATAATTAATGGAAAACGGGTTTTAATATTGTATTTCAACAGTTATATCTTTTAAATGGATTTTAGATTAGTTTGGATGGTTTTGTTATTTGGATTTGATTAGTAGTCAATCAGCTTTGAGAACTATTATTGCATTTCAACAGTTTATATCGAATTTGAGTTATAGTTTTCATCAATTTTTATGGTGTTCACATAATTTGTTACAGTTGGAAAGTTCAATATGCTTTATAATTTTTTCCAGTAAATTAATTTGTAATACAACTATTGTTGTTTACAAGTATAAAATAAATCAAAATATAAATCAACCCAATTCGATGGAGTGCTTCCGGTAAGTTGTTGCAACAATTATTTTTTCTTCAAAATGATCACTCATTTTTTCTCTCTTTTTTTTCCTCATTCATTTCTTATACCATTAGGTTGAGATTACACAATTTTTAAAATAGTAAGGGTAAATTTATGGATTGATTGTACTTTCTTCACACAATAAAATTTTCCTATTGGATCATTTATTTTTTGTACTCACATGGAAAATGCTTTTCAATAGTGAAAGAGTTCCAATCAAAAGAGTGTTGGATTCACTATAACGCCCCGTCCAGTTCCACATACGTATACGTCATAAATGATGTCATAATCAGAGCGCTCTGTGCACGACATAAACATTGGCCACCTTCGGGCCCGTGCACGTCATTCTTTTCGTTTCTTTCATTATGGAACTAGACGGGCGTCCGTCATTCATTAAATACGAAACCCTAATTTCCTTCCTTTACAACATATAACATAAAGTTAGGGTTTCGGTTTTCATTACATACCGCAAGATCTTTTGATTCTTCGCCCACACACCACGTCATAGCATCGTGTGACCTTTCGCCAACCCTCCACGCACGGCACCTTCATCAAACATACAACATACGCACGTAATGAGTCATAAAGACTCAGTGGATAATATATGCAATGCAATGCATGTCACACGTTTACTTTGGGCCCCAATTACAAATCATGTGAATACGTGGCGCCGTTCATTCATTAGCTAGGCCTTTTTCTTTGCTGGCGTAGATCCTCAAGACCGCTTTTCTTTTACATACGGGCGTAGATCCCTGACCGACCACGTCTTTATGGGGCGTAGATCCCCCATGTAGCCAGTTTACATCATTATGGGGCGTAGGTCCCCCATATGTAAATACATGATTGGTAACTGTTTCACACACATATGCTCGTGATACAATTACATAAACGTTACCTCTGTATGCCTTGTTCCTTTCACATCGTCATCATTCATACGTAACATATAAACAAGGCTTCATGATCATATCGTGAGCACAAGCATAAACATCACATATTCGTGCATTGAACGTTAACTTCACATAAGGCCACGACGTCCAAACATATAGGATATGGTCACAAAGTGTTCACGTTGGTTCACATAAGCACACGCCACATATTGCTATCACATGACACGCATAATACTTCACGTTGGACCACATAATCATACATGATTACCAAGCTTGTCATCCTAGTTGTTCATTGCATGTACATAGCTTTACTTCATTTGTTCATTACATATAGCTCCCTATAGCCACATAAGTCATAGAAGTTGGTATGAAGGTCACATAGGCTACATAAGCATATACACATCATCATCACATCATGTCCTAACCATAACACAAGGCCAAGGAACCCTAACATGCTCCTAAGCTCTCTAATCATCATAATCATGCCATATCTTGTTTAATCCATGTATAAATCATACAAATACGTCATAAAGCATGTAAAGCAACCATTACCCACCATAGATGAAACTCAAACAAGCATGGAGATCGTCTTCTTCCTTTTCTCCATTTCCTCTTCCTTTTCTTCTTCTTTCTCTTCTTCCCTTCCTTCTTGTCATCATAGATTACACAAGCATTACATAGATCATATATGGAGTTGGAGATGATCACATGGGTTCTTGGGAGTCTTGGTAGGGTTTTGGGGTCATGAGAACCGAGCTTGGGTGAGAAATGTCCAAGAAATGGCTAGAATCTTCTTAAAGACCAATTCTGCCGACTTAAAATTACGGCCGTAACTTCCACATTTACGGCCGTAACCCCTTACTTACGGCCGTAACCCCATATCCTTACGGCCGTAACCTGATTCATACGGCCGTATCACACCATCCTACGGCCGTAATAAACTCTCTGTAAATCCCCTGCATTTCATCTTCTTGACTTACGGCCGTAACTACATTCCTTACGGCCGTAACTCCAACCATACGACCGTATCTTCAGATCATACGACCGTAATTTGCTCTCTGAAACTTTTGGACATTTTCCACTGTTCACCATTTACGGCCGTAACCTTTGACCCTTACGGCCGTAACCTGACATTTACGGCCGTAATTCCAACATTTACGGCCGTAATTCTGCTCCTGCAGAATTTTC
The DNA here is from genome assembly GCA_018223645.1 of Jasminum sambac. Classification (NCBI taxonomy): domain Eukaryota; kingdom Viridiplantae; phylum Streptophyta; class Magnoliopsida; order Lamiales; family Oleaceae; genus Jasminum; species Jasminum sambac. The sequence goes on along the minus strand of CP073645.1, from coordinate 8,623,351 downwards.
CCATTTCCATCATTTCGAAGGCCGTTTCGCATTCCGGGACATATCCTGTACTGCAAAGCATATCGGGAACAGAACATATACATGTATAACATGCCGAAACATCATCACGTCATCTCATCTCATATACGGGATCATATACGGTACATATACGGAATCACATACGTATTCATATACGTTTTCGGGACGAATTCGAGCGGGCCATTACATTCACACTATTAAAGTTTTTTCTTTTTTTAAATTTTTTTTATATGATCAATTTTTTAAATCATTAATAGGAGTCGATACAATATTTTGAATTGTTTAGGCAAGTCGATGGATTGATCGTACTTTTCTCACACTATTAATTTTTTTCCTTGGATCATTTGGTTGTTATGCCAATATGTTCATTGTGAATTATACTTCATTTATACGGTTGATTAATATTTTTAGTTCACATGATTCATTGCAATTGTAAAAATCTAATATACTTGATAATTTTTTTTAATAGATTAATTTGTAATCCAACTATTACTGTTTACAAGTATAAAATAAATTAAAATATTAATCGACCCAATCCGATGGATTATTTTTGGCAACTTTAAAATAATTATTTCTTTCTTCACACTGGTAAATTGTTTTATCTTTTTTTAATTAATTTTTATACTATCAGGATGAGACAACATGATTTTAAAATATTAAAAGTAAATCTGTTGATCGATCATACTTTCTTCGCACTATTAAATTTTTTTCGTAGATCATTTATTTTTTGTGCCTACATAGAAAATATTTTTCAGTAGTGGAAGATAGTTTCAATCAAAAGAGTGCCGAATTCACTTTTTGTGAAAAAAACGATTATAGTTTCTTTGCAATAATAAATTTTTTTTCCTTTTTTGTATTATCAACTTTTTAAACCATTAGTACGAGTTGACACAATATTTTAAACTGTTAAGATAAATCCGTGGATTGATTGTACTTTCTTTACACTATTAATTTTTTTTGCCTTAGATCATTTAGTTTTTTATGCCAATATGTTCATTGTGAAAATTAATTATACTTTTTTTTGGTTGATTAAAATTTTTAATTCACATAATTCGTCAGAATTGCAAAAGTCCAATAAACTTATTAATTTTTTTTTACAGTAGATTAATTTGCAATGAAATAATTACTATTTACATGTATAAAATAAATTAAACTTTGAATTGATCCACTTTGATGGATAATTTGTGATAAATTGTTACAATAACTATTATTTCTTCGTAATGATAGTTTTTTGTATCATTAATTTTTTTATACCTTTTGGTTGAGTCGACATAAATTTTTAAATTGTAAAGGTGAATTCGTTGATTGATTATACTTTCTTAGCACTTTTTTTCGTGGAATGTTTATTTTTTGTGCCAAAACGTTCACATGTTAATTTAGTGAATTAGTATCTCATTGGTCCAATTGACACCTCAATCATGAATCAATATTATTAGTTACGCAACATTGAAGTATAAAAGTTAAGAGTGTGAATTGTGTTATTATTCTAATTGTATCATAATGAATTATTGAATGAATATATATGAAAAAAAGGAGAGATTTAAAGCTAAAAGTACATATTTATTTAGTTAAATTATCAAAGATTAGATTTAAAATTATAATTATCTTATGAGTACTTACACCATCATCTTTGTAATGGATCGATTTGGAATGAAATAAATTATATTATATTTTATTATTTTTATTTTTTAATTCATATAGAGTTAGCACAATTTTAAAGTATGAATCAAACCATAATAAGGTAGAGAAATAGACTTTTAGGTGATTATTAGTTGTTCTTATATTCTAATTCTTATGATAATATAATATTCAATCAATATATTTGGAAATAAAATAGATGTTGAAAAATTTGCCGCATGCACAACAGACGAGTGGAACAGCTAAGGTTTGAATACAAATGGTATGTTGTAGTCTCGAGGTTCACGCATAGGAAATGTTTAAAGTTTGTGATATATGATAACGATGATCGTTCAACTACGATGACCACAAATGTCGTCTATAAAAAAGTGTTTAAACTTATAGTTTCATACTTACTAATCGCATCAGGTATATTGTTAACTTTATTTTTTTGTTTACACAAATCCTTTATATCATTCATGGTTTGATATGTGAAATGAAGGATTGTATTTATATATTATTATGTTTGTACTCTTATATTTATCTAGGTATAATGTTCCCATCACAAATATGGCTGAGTTATACAAGTTGATTATGTGTACCATTTATGAATTAGGATATCCCGTACCCACGTCGGAAAAAAATTCGTATGGCCCCATCGGTCACCACTATCAGGGGGCAGTTATGTATTATTCATCTAATCTAATGTAGTTATTAAATTTTTTTAAAAAATTTTGGGCGTCGTGGGGCCCCCACGCCACGTGGCGTGGGTACCGTCCGAACGTGGGGAACAGAGTATCAGCGTATGCATTAGTGGCACTGTATTTCAAAAAGGTAACTCAATGCACTTAGCGGTCGAAAATTACACTTTTAGTGAGTTTTATTGATTATATATGAAATATAATGTTATTTCTAATATTTTTGTAGGTTTTTATGCTAAATCGCCAGTATTTGTGTAAAAGTAATATCAGAGATGTTCCGTTCATCTAAAATTTATTTATTATTTTAGTACAATTCAATTGTACAATAACATAAATTTTTATATTCTATGTGACAATTATGGATGTGACTTATATTTGAGTGCATTCATCATTTTTGTCAAAATATGAAGATGTTTCTATTTTTTGTTTTATGTGTTGTTATTGACTATTATTAATGGTGCTATGTTTGGATTGTTTTAATTGTTGATATCTTTAAGAGTATTGTAAACTAAATTTGTATTTTTTGGTGAGTTTTCCCCCAATTGTTTGCAGGATGAATTGGTATAAAGTAGAGGGAAATTCTGTCGAAAATTTCCAAGAATTATTTCATTAGTTATATTAATTAAGTTTATTGTTGCGACTCATTATTTATTTTATTTTTTTCGAGATCTTATATTAATACGATTAACACCTATTAATACTGTTATTAGCTAAAAAATTATGCCCCTGTGCAACGCACGGGTGAAACAGCTAGTTCTATGGAATTGTGATACATAAACTCTATATAATTTAAATAATAAACTATGAGCTACATATAATATAATAATATTCTTATTTTTATTTAGAATTATAATATTCTTATTTTTATTTAGAAATTAGCTTTTTACTATTTAATTAATATCAAATTTTAATCGTTAAATAATTACTCATTATTTTCTGCACTTTAAATTTTTGACATTATTCAACATAATAGGAAAAAAACCGTCAAACACAACCTTATTCGATAAATCCTACAAAATATTTATATTTTCCACTCTTTTTTAGTGTATACATTCTTAAAAAAAAAAAAAAAAAAAAAGAGTGCATGGTTTCTTTATATTTTCAAACAAATTTCAATTTGAATTTTGAAAGCATTTTCAATTTTCTCTACTTGCCTAGAGGTGAAATGATATTGTGTATTTTTCCACTGAAAAACATTCAAAACAACAAAGCTGTTGTAAAACAATGAGAAAAGCCACCAAAAGTAAAGGAAAAGGAAAAGTAATGATAAAATGTAATGATTATGTTTTTATTGTGTGAATGACTATTGTCTACTAGACCAATATTTGTAATATGATGTGCCCCAATATTTTTCTATAAATAGGGGCTATTTGTAATGAATTTGATAACGAGAAATGAAGTGAAAAAACTCTCTCGTTCACAACACGTTATCAGCACGAGCTCAACCAACCGAGTTACAAATTCTTACAAATCCTTATTCCTAAATCTCTCCCAGTATTATTTGATTCAGTTCATAAACTCCTCTTCTTTGCCTTCTCCCTCATCTCTCTAAGAAATCTCGATTTATTTTTCCTTTCTAGTATGCGAATCATAACTAATTATGATCGGAAATGCGGAAAACATGATGACCCCTTCATCGTATTTCACTATGTCTCCCTTTCCTTCTTGCTTCTGGATTTCTCTGTCAACTTCAACGATTTGTCGGCATGGTTTCGTTAGATATATCAATTTTATTCCCAATTTTGAGTTTCTGTTTCTACTTTGGTTTTCTGGAATCCGTTTGAGTCTTTCTTCTAATGATTAGGGGTTGAATTGCTTTTAATTTAGAGTTAGCATGAGGCTTATCCCAAAAAAAAAAAAATCCATTTTCTGGTTAAAGAAAATCCAAGACAGAACACAAAGATATATTAAAGAGATAAGATATCAAATGAAATTAGTGGGATGTGGGCCCTATATATACACATACGCCATGGATTCACAACATTAGATTATAGCAAAATCTAACACCCCAAAAAGTTGAACTCCAAATTTATATTCCTTAAAATCCAACTGCACGACTTACTCAGATAGTTATTTTGAGTTCGAAAAAAAAATGCCTAAAGTTACATCAATGATGCCGACGTCGAGGTCGAATAATTCTCTACACGGCTTGAATGTCAAGATCTGGCTCAAAAAAACCACAAACCATGAAGCAACGACTGCACATCCGGTGGCAAATGACGGCCCCTCTGTCCCTCAGTGTATTTTTCTCCTTTAGACGTCCACTCGGTAAGTATTTTTTTTCCTCTATGTGGCTGTGTGTAAAATTAGAGAAAGGTCATAAAAATGCAGAGGAAAAGGATATGAAATGGAATTTAATATTAAATAATTAGAATAAATATTGTGTGAATCCTTGTGGGCCTTGGAGATATTCATCATGATCATTATTAACTAAAATGACAGAAATTCTTGTAAATATATAGGGATAACATTTTAGGCTGCGTTTGGATGAGAAAATATAGAAAATTTATATCTTGTGGAATTTGAATTGAAAATGATTACTTACTTACTTTAATTGTTAAATATTCTAGTAATAATGGATAATTTTACCGTTGCAAATTAGAATAGACGATTTGACTCTTGGGGATTGGAATGGACAATTTTACCTTTGTGGATTGGAATTGATAATTTTACCTTTGCGGATTAGAACTGACAATTTTTATATGGTAGGTTCTACCACCTATTGGAATTTAAATTTATATTTATTACTATAATTTTCATATGGATGGTTCTACCGCCTATTGAAATTTAAACTTATATTTATTGTGATAATTCCCATATGGTAGGTTCTACTACTTTTTGGGGAGAATTTAATTTTTACAATTTAAGTTTATGTACTTTATACTTCCAACGTGGTAGGTTATACCACACGATTGGAGTGAATATTTTTAATGGGGTGGATTATACCACACGATTGAAATATATAGCACCAGTGTGGTTGGATTAAACCCCACGATTGGTACTAAATAAGAGTAATCGATTTATATACATTCAATAAAAATGTTATATTGATATTAACGAAAGGATTTGAGCAAGTGATGCCGGAATTTACCGTTATATGTGTTAATAGAATAAAATTGCTCAAAGAATCCGATGGAAGAAAAAGATACCATGGTGAAAAATCTCATTATGAGATTAGTATATTGTGATACAATAGGAAATGCTCTCAATGAAGTAGTTGATAAAGAAAAATTGTTCTCCATATTTATTTTATATTACTGGAGACATCGAGTAAGAGATACCAAAAGTTACCATTGAATAAATAGATGAAAGTAAAGTGCTCAATAAGATCCCAATTGACAAATTGAAGGAAATATATCGTATAGTGGGATCATATGAAATAATCATATTGATGATATGAGATCGTATTGATATGAGAAGAAAACGATATTGAAGAAGTATATGTCACAAATGTTATACTGATGGTACAATAGGATTTTTCAAAGCCAACATGATATTATTATTGTTATTTTAGAAGAAGCACAAAAATAAGTAAAAGTGGAATATATTGAAAATATTAAACGGTGGCAATAGACACTCAAAAATATATAGAAATACAAAAAGAAAATACATATTGAACCCGTAAATGAGGGATGCGTCTCGAGAGTATAAATACTCTGTAACTCTGCCACCCCTGGCATCCGGTTTATAATGAGAGATCCAAAGGATCCGAACTCCTCTTTCGCTTGACGTCGATGGTCTGTGGCCGACGGGTTTCAACTTTCACAGACTCTTGAACATATGATTGAATATTTATAAGTAGCTCGACAACTGTACTGGCGACAATAAGTATTTTTCTCGATGATTGAGAAATAAATTTATGTTCCACACCTCGATCTAGAAAAACTAGCAAGTCATCAAAGAAATAGTTAATATTCAACAAACCTATGGGTTTGGTATGAAAATTCCACGGTGCCCATGATGCTATATTGAAAATTTCCTCCAGCGTGTTATAGCTGCTTGGAAGGACAATAAAAGCATCACTATTGCTCATCATATACATCATGCAGTCGTGAATAGACTGCGTCTGTAGCATCAGTCCACTTGAACCCATGAGAGTACTAGATCCAATACGATTGCTAGCTCCAATTCTATGAAAATGTATTACACTTGACACTCTTATCCTCCATAACTGGGCGGCCATTGTAAGACTCTTTAAAATCTTGGTACTGGTCCCTCCATACAGTATATTGATGTTTTGTTTTCCTAACTCCCTTATAAGTTGAGTTGCCATATCTACATATTGGATATCCCCTACCAGTCTAGATCCACCAAGAACACATACAGTTTTGATCGGGTGAGATTGACTTGCATGAAATGATTCTAAAATTCCCATCGCCATCTCCATCTCCATCTCTCTCTTTACACTAAAATTTCAACTTATGAATGAGAGATACATGAATTCCTCTATTTAAAGATAAATTTTCAAACTAATAAATAATTTTACTATTTACTTTTTGACAATATGAAAAAGAAAGCAGTAGAAAAATATCAGCGAAATGACATACACTTTCGGTGATTGAAATATATATATATACACATGCATATATATATTTTAAAAAAAATAAATATATTACAATTATGCGAAATACATCGATTTACGCCGATTTGCTTTGTATCAATATGAGAAAATCATACTACTAAATTTTTCTACTAAATTTACAAATAGGATCTTTTAAAATAAGTTTTTCGAGACTATATCGTTCTTGTTCATCTTTAAATTTGGCCCATAAGACTATAAGCTCACCTTGCACATGTCCACTAGGATGTGTCTCAAGAGCCTGTTGAATATCATTCAAAGATTCTTTACTCAATCCATCCTTAATGAATGCTATTTATCTTCTCGGTTTCTGGACAAGTATCCCACAAATTTACATCGAGTGTCACAAGTCCACCGAGCACATTTGTAGCATCCTCCTAACCTTTTTACTCTCCGTTTCTTTGAAAAACTACTTTTACCCATACCAGACATGTATTTAGAAGGAATCGAAAGCTCACCAGATAATCGAACCCGTGCTTCAATTAACCATCTGAGATTTTGTGGGATGCCCTTATTCATTAGCATCTTCAACCTTTCGAGTCTACTTCGATAAATTCTTTTAAGAATTTTGATTGGTAATGATGGATAGTATTTTCGAAAATTTGAGAGCACATTATCCATTATAACGTTTAGACCCTTGTTATGGTAAAAAATTATGAGTACTCGGGTGATTTATAAACGCGTATGAGGTAAGACTTCGCGTAGAAACAGTGCTATAACATGAAACGTATGGGTTAAGAGTCAACGTTTGAACAGTACTTCGTAATAATGCCACCGAAAGATGATGGGATATGTCGGTGAGCTGTTATAAAAGTAATAATTCATATTGAGCATTATATAGATCCCGGTTCGATTGATGTAAATAATTTATTGAAATCAAGAACCGGAAGAATTCTTCAAATGATTGTTCTCGATAAATGATGAAATCATTACTAGCCAATGATTGGGAATAAATTCAAAATATATTTGGAACATATATATGGAATGAGATATATGGGCCCACTCATCCTTCATGTGGACTACTATATAATATGATATGGATCTACTGTGTAGTCACATGTGTATATCGTAATAGAAAATTTACAAAGTGATTTGCTCATGATATGAGCACGAGTTTCAGATCGAATGATAAAGCTAGTGAGTGTATATCCCAAATAATTTGAATAAGACCGTAAATAATTGGATATGCGCATACGGGTGGGATAGAATTGACAAAATATTTAAAATCCTCCAATCGATTTGCCAAAATCGAGAACAAAATCTAGAATGAAAAATTCCCCCACTAAAACAAAATATTGAGAATATATATGATGAAAATTATACAAATTGTGTTGAGTTTAGTTGTTAGCATGAGGGGAGTATTAATAGTTTGGAAATAATATATGAAATGTATCATGAATTTGAAATTCAAATATGAATCAAACGATCTCATATACCAATTATATATGTTTTGATAAATTAGCAAGCCCAAAGTATTGATATTATTTAAATAAAAGTTCCCCAAATATGTATATCAAAACATATGATAGAAGATGATTTTGATAAAGGAGGCATACACTTTGAAGAGTATATAGACTCAAGTATATTGTGAAATCTTAAAAGATGATCGATAATGAGATATCTCGACAAGTTATATCATTTTGGGGAAACAAATAAAATTTAGAAGTGTCGACACGGTATGAAAATGTAGCGCTACATACGATCAACGATAATGAGGATATTAAAATATATCGAAGAATAATATTGAAATATACTGGCTTGATAAGAAAATTGAATATAGAACTATTAAAAAGATAACATTGCTTGTAATAGCTTAAAGCAATGATATTGTTGTATGCTGTACTCTTTTCCTTGTTTGAGGTTTTTATCCCAAATGATTTTTCCTAAACAAGGTTTTTAATGAGGCAGCATAATCATAACTAATAGAAAAATCTCGAGAGAAGATTCGGATATATATATTTCGACACAGTGAGAATGTAAAATCAAGATTGTCGATTGCAAATAAGCACTGAATATGACACAGTGATAAATATGATACTTACCTAAAGGATTTTGATATGCTTTAAGCATACTTGTACAAAATACACGCTGCACTCTTTTTCCCTTAACTAAGGTTTTATCCCATTGGATTTTCCTAGCAAGGTTTTTAACGAGGCAACGTTCATGGCATATTCACATGAATAATGAGAAATTGACTCAATGAATCTATTGGATCAGTTTATAATGAAGACATTACTTGAGTCAGATGATGACCTATAAATCTTCCGTCAAAAGTAAATGTACCAGCCCCCAAGATACGGAACCAATTGGAGTAGCTGTACTCTTTTTCCTTCGATCAAGTTTTTCCCTATTGGGTTTTCTTGACAAGTTTTTAACGAGACAGCACATGAATACTTATATAAGAATGACCGTCATCAGGGGGAGTAACTTACCATTTACTCTTCACTCAGGTTTTGTCCTACGAGGTTTTCCTGAAACAGTATATGATCACTCAAAATCTCCTACAAACAGTTTAGAAGTTTTTCTCCCACTGGATTTTTCTTCAAACAAGTTTATAAATAGCTGTATAAATAGTCATTCAAGGGGGAGTGTTGTAAAACAATGAGAAAGACCACCGAAATTAAAGGAAAAGGAAAAGTAATGATAAAATGTAATGATTATATTTTTATTGTGTGAATGACTATTGTATACTAGACCAATATTTGTAATACGATGTGCTCCAATATTTTTCTATAAATATGGGCTATTTGTAATGAATTGGATAACGAAAAATGAAGTGAAAAAACTGTCTCGTCCACAACAAAAGCATCGATAAAATTTTTTTCCTCCATAATTGCATTTTGGAAAATATGAAAGTGAAAAAGGCTTTAGTAGGAAGGTTAAAAAAGTTTGCAAACAACAGAGAGAATAGATCCATTGCTTTTTAATTTTTGTAATTATTCATTACCTCTTACTGTTTAGTTACACATCATTTACCTTTATTTTTATTTTTATTATTTTTTTAAAGTTTTAACAAAAGAACTATTTCTTTTTTGTGAATAAAAAAGCAAGAAAACATTGTTAAACAAGTTATCATAGCAATAAAATAATATTAATTTGTGAGGACAGTTTGATTTATGATTTGTAGCTAGAGCACGTTTGGCTTCGACCAACCTTTTTTTTTCATGAACTCAATTTTGGTCCCGTTTCTACAAATCCACCTCCTTTCATACTTTTCTACTTGTTCTTTAACCAGACACTTTGAGTACCTATACAAACTATTAGATAATACAATGTATTTGTATAATTTGTAATCTATAAGTTACAAGAAAAGGATGTGAATTCGCTTTGCGAGTAATTTCAATTTCAGAATCATTTTTACAGACACTTTTTATATTTTTGTCAAATCACTTCCGATTACAAATATTTCTTATATCACTTATTTATCAATCATTTATTTAATTTATGAATACTTTATTTATCACCGACCGGAAGGAAATTTTCTCCCCTCCTACAAGAATTCGAAAAAGAATATATACTTTTGTTCGTCTGTCGTTCCGTCTTCAATTTCTTGTCATTCTCCTCTCCAACATCTTGCACCTACTTTTCACAATTTGCATCAATCCTACGGTCAGAATCACCGCTACAAAAGTGGTATACTAGTAACCTACTTATAAACACACTCCATGCAAGCTCTTGCCAATTGTAATGAATATTTTCAACCACCAAATTTAATTAAAAAAATCATTTTCAATTTTACATCTAATATCCATACCTACCTAAAACGCACTAAATAATCATGTTTTTAAAAGCTTAAACCAACCTATTTTCTAGAAGTATTTATGAGACATATTTAGTAATTTATTACGGCCAGAAAAGTTGCCATAACAAGATAAGTCCCATAACTTCCGAGGTGATCTAATATCTGCCCGCAGAGCTCATTCCCTCCTAGACTCCTTGTCTCCTTTAGACAAGAACACCGCAATCTAGTTATGTAAAAATGTTTAAAACTCACTGTGTGGTAAATTGCATGCTTAATGCACTACGATTGACCTCATAGTCCTGCAAATGTAGATTATACAAACTTGTGTTACTTGACTTTTTGAGAATTTAACAATATATTAGAAAGTGCTTATGAACGCTTTAAAATAAAATTAATCATGTGAATCAAACTAAACAGTTTTCTAATCTTGACCTACGAAAATGAAAGCCAATAGTTGCTCTTGTCTTCTTGTCTTCTCATCGTGCACAATAGACGCAAGGACACATTCGATGTTTGAGGTCAAGTTTCAGCCAGGGCATATGAGAAACCATCTCTAATGAATAAATCTCATTCAGAAGAGTAAAATTAAATAAGGATAAAGAGTTACCTATCTTGACAGGAGTCAAGAGTGGTATATTCACCTGGAACGGAAGTTTATGAATAGTTAATGGAGTCGCGCTATCACTGGTTTTCTCGTCTTGTCCAAGGCGATGGTGATCGCACCGCGTGGAGCCTGGTCACGAAATCCACGCTAAACAATTGGGTGACATGACCCTGACCAGCAGTAATTTTGACATGCATATAACCGTAATTTAGAAGGTTGGATTGGACTACTCGGTAGGGTGAATGAGCGAGTCTCCTCGATTGGAGTTGGGGCTCTAATCTAAGGCTGTTTCTAATTGAAGGAAAATGACCGTAGTGGAATTTATTTTATAAGGAAAATATCTCCTATTCTTTGCCTTCTATAGAAAATATTTTCCATCTTTCATGCCACTATCAAACACTACACAGTGAAAAATTTGAATGGAAAACATCTTCCAATTTCAATTTCATTTTCCACTTTCAATCAAGCACAACTTAAAAGAGTAAAAATTGAGCAGAGTCAAGAGTGGCAATCAGCTTAGTTCGCCTAAAAAGCCTGGCCATAACATGACTCAAGACTCGAGATGATATTTTACCTCACAATTGGACGGGGCTGAGACTCTCGATAAAGTTGATGAGTGCTACAAACGTCAACATACCAAATTATCAATCCAAGCAGCAGATTGGAACAAGAAGTCACAAGCCTCATCAACGATTTAATTAAAGTACTGAGGAGAATACTAATGATGACAAAGTATTCGAAAACGTCCCATTAAACCAAGCCACTCAAATCGACGAGACCCAAGGAAACAAAAAGAAAAAGTCAAGGAACGTTTGACGTTTTTGTTAAGATACTGGATCAGCATTGTGCCATCCCTTGGTGCATGGTGGAATGCTCATGAACTCCTCAAATTCTTTAACATGAACATCACAGCATTTCCACTGCAAGGTTAACCAAGGGAGAAAAAATGAAAATTCAGCCGATGAGCAGAAACTGTATTAAATTACAGAAAAGTAACTAGAGATGTGTATATTCTCACCCCTCGTAGTCGGTCATGGAAAACAGCAGGGCCAGGATGGTAACTGCATGCAGTATCATGATTATCCTTCTCTTTGAAAGTTTCACCACATCCCTTGTTTCTACAAGTTTGAGGCTCGTTTATATCAACGACCTTCTTTGCTGGGGGTGGTTGAGTGTCCTGTGGTCCCTGTGGAGCTGGATTACTTTCTGAATGTGCACCTGTCGCAGTATTAGACACACTTAGATTCGGTACTCTTGCTTGTGAACCTGAAATGAGATGAGACGACCAAAACGGACATAAGGATTCTTAAGTGATTGTTTATCAAAATTTTCGACAATCACTTCTTCACTCATATTTATCCGCAGGCTATGAATAAATATTATCTTTTACATTCCTCGATAAACTTCTTTTATTTTTTCACCATATCTTTCAATGACACATTCAAAATCCATTCTTTGAATATCTCTATCAAAGAAACACTTCACCAAATAATTTACCCCTCGGATCTCAAAACAGTAATATTGGATGCCAAATGTTTACCATGATCAGAACAGAAGAATCCTTGCTGACACCTCAAACAAGTGTCCTTTATCGATGTATTGGTTGCAGGAGTTGGTGTGGAAACTGGTTGTCTAGGAGGTGCAGCAGCCTTTGCCAGCACCGGTTTCTCAGTTGTGTGTTTTCCTGTCTTACAACTTCAGTTAAAAAGAAGAATAAGGTTTTACTGATGTATTAATTTACTTTTATGGAGGAGGAGTATACATCTTGGGGTAAAATGCTTTTCCAAACCATTATTTATGTAGTTCAAAGTTGGGGATTGTTGTTGTAATATAATGAACATAATAGTAAAATGCAAGGAAATCCTTCTCAGAAAGTAACAATTTCGTCATCATATTACTTTAAGTCTTTACTGATATCATTATCACTCAAAGCCACATAGGCAAATACCATGCATAGCAACTCTTAACTAATAATACCAGAATATGTATCTGCTGCTCAGGGGTCTTTACCATTTTTTGGATAAAATATCAAACAAACATAGGTGGCGCATCCAAATGCTACAACAGCTAGTAGAACATTTCCATGCACAGAATTGAGAGTAAAAAATAGAAACCATTTTCCCATGGTTGTCCTGCTGCTAAAAGTCGACCTCAGATTTCAGTAAGAATGCTTAATAGAAGTTGAAGCTTGGAATACCCGGGAATTTCAAGAAATAAACTAAAATCATGACTTCTTTTCTTGCAACAGCTCCATTCCTTCATCCCATCATGAAATATTGGCTGCCAAAACAGTAGAATTTTTATATTAGCTTTTGAAAATCTAGAAATTTTGGTATAAAACAGAGGATACGGCACTTACACCCTGAAGAAATGAATTCCACAGCAGGTGAAACACGCCAATACATGAGAAGTACAACCAGATTAGTGAATGATAACAACAACAATAATAATGAATAATGAAATTGGGGGGGGGGGGGTCATGCAATGGCTACACAATAATTAAGTATTTACTGACGATATTAGACGTGTCATAATTTGGCGTGCCAGCACTCAATGAAATCCTTTAGGATAATGCATGATTAAGTGCATTTAATCTGTGATGTATGGCAAAATGCCATTTAAGGATCAACCAACATGAAAGCGTGTTGACGGTATAACTATTTTAACACCTTCGACAATCAGTTATTAATTTTCTGTTATCAAGTCGCATCGCTACAGAGTGCAAACATGCATGAATGGCCCACTCATCTTAACCTGCAATGATTTATCCAACAAAAGAGTTTGTTGGGAAAGTTTTTTTCAAGTGGCAAACAATTATTTTATTTTATCTTATTTATAAGAATATGCAGTTAAAAAGTAAAGGAACTTATGGATCTCATACAATGTGTGGTCGAGAAATAATGCTGTGGAAAATTAATATTCAAAATTCTTCCCCAAACAAATGTGAGGACTATTAAGAGACAAAATGTCCTCAAGTTGCAAACAACATAAATGATTATTCAGAAATGGATATTTGCTCATGGTAGAATGGACACAAGGGGGGAAATAGGAAAGAGGAAAGAGATCAGCTTCCTATTTAGTGGATGTGGCAGTGGCTGAGGACCACTTAAAGGGAATGAACATTCCAACTAACGTGGATGAAACATTTCTTTAGTAAACCTAAAGAATCGTCCATTCACAATAGCAGGGTAATATCTAGTACCAAGCCCGAAGGAGTATAATATGGCTGCTAAGCAGTTATTGCGTCATAACTTCAACTTCTAATAGATATCACTGGGCAATGGAAACAGATTCATGCAGCTGACCCATATTCCCATAACAGTGTTAGTTTCTCGTTGTAGAACGACCAGCATGCCACCTATAGGAAATACAGCTCTTTAAGCAGCCATCATTCTAATGACCCAGTCTCACCAAAATGGATGGATAGATACCTGACACTACAAGTTTTCCTACTCTTTCTAGCACTCGCCTCCAAAATTACCATTACATTGCAACCAGACGCTACTCTAAAGCTATGGAAGTACACAATCAGAACACAATCGGTCAATCACACATTGCACAGAAGAGAAGCACATGTCCCCAGAGTATTAAGTCACAAATGAGATAGCTTGGCATTATATAAAAAACTAAACAGAATTAATTTTCAGTGACTGGCTGCGATTGGTGTGATCGGATGCCTGTGAAAAGGGTGTGTATCCAAAGAAGAACTACGAGGTTAAAAGGGTGATAGGGAGTAGTTTATAAAGGTTTTTAAAGGTTTTTATAATGTAAAAAAGAGGATAGAGAATGAGTGGAGGTGAGTGGTTGAGATTTGTGGATGTGATGAGATATGTGGATGTGATTGATTTAGGGTAAAGAAAGAATAGATAAAAAATTGATAAAAAGTATTTAAAACATTTAAAAATGGTTCGCTAACAGGCTATAATTTGAAGGACATGATCTTGGTTTAGTTCCTCATTTCAAGTTTTTGCAATCATTCTTTCAAGTCATGTTTAAGTTGGAGAATCAGAATTCAAAATTCTAAAGTAGGGAAATTTTCTTTCAAGTTTCCTTCTGTAGAGAATTTTTATTCATTGCTTATACATAAGTGATCCTATGTAGTTATCCAATGTAATTAAGTGGTAAACCCACTAAGAACACAAATTTGCGGCTCTCTCTCATTGCTAGCTATAATTTGAGAGGTTTAATGGGAAGCTACCATTATTAATATCGTCCTGCTTGCTGAGACCTGACAGCAGCAGCTATGGCCTATCCAAATTCGGTTATTTCTCACAATCTTCATCACATAAGCTTTACTTTTTAAGAAAAAGCCAGATTATGACAAGCGGTTGGGGAGGGTGGTGTTGGGTTTCAAACATAAGCATCAGGAACTAGTAACAAGATCCAGATATAGCTTCTCCATTGTGCAACTGCTGATTATCTCAAGGTACACTAATGAATCTTAAGTCGTACAACTAAACTTCCTGTTAAAAATGAATCAATCTTCAATTAAGAAGCCCGTTCAATGACTTAGAAATTACTCAAAACTTGTACAAAATACAGAGAAATATAGGCATGAGTGGATGATTCACTGAATCTCAAGTCCTATCAACTGAAGTTCCTTCTGAAAAACTGAAACAGTCTTCAATGAATTAAACGCGTTTAAATGAACAAGAAAAAGTGCAGAATACAAAGAAGTACAGACGCGAATGTATGAATCTCCCTTCACACGGCTCGGAAAGACAACGCATCAAAAAGAGGGAAAAAAAGAAAAAAGAAAAAAAGGGAGAAGATCAGAGAGAGAGAGAGATGTTTAATTACAGCATCATGATAAGTACATGAACCATCTGGATTATCGTCCTCTGTAAACACCGCTTCGCATCCAATTCTCTGGCATCGTACTTTCGCCATTCTCACTTTGCGTGCGTCTGTGCGAGGGTGACTTCAGGAATTTACCAAGACGGGCAAATAGTAGGGACGGTAAGAAGCATCTAGAACGGCACCGTATTGCTTTTATTTAACGTGGGTAATTTTTTTTTTTTGGACATAAGTGTATAATTAATTAATTAATTAAAGCTAATTAAACACTCACGTGACATATTAACATCAATTGCAAATATCTAGTATAAACTAATTGGGAGAGATAGTTGCCACTGCTATTACCACATCAACGAGATGCATCACACTGGTGTGGTGCATCACAACCCCATTCTCCTACTCATTTTTATATATTTTTACATACAAATCTCGTGGGACCTATCTATACTACACAAATCTCCACCATTCAATTCCACTTTTTCTCTCTCCTATATCACATCAAAACACATAAAAACGCATAAAAACACATACCCTGACACGCGCAATATTGTGGTTGATCAGTTTCTTACAATGAGCATGATCTAATTTTTACTTATGTTAGTTGTTAATTATTATTCATTGAATTTAATAGAAAATATTGCATGCTAGAAAAAATCTAGATACAAACCCGCATTTCTTTAATAATATTAGTAAACATTGAAATACATCATTTAGTCAAAATTAAAATGAAAAAGCCAAAGAAAGTTTTGAAAAACAATTTCTAAAGATGAATTGCGACTTTTATGTATTCTTACGGTCTTCGAGCTTGTTTGGCACAAATTTGATCAACAATTATTTTCCTTCAATATCTTTTTCAACCACCTATTTTATTAATACAATAATAATTCTTTTACATTTTCTTAAACTTTTTCTTTACTTTCAAATACGATTTAAAGTTACTTATCTCAAAAATCACTGTCATAACGTCTATCTTTTATTACGCAACATATTTTATTTGTCATGTGATGTTTTATGTTTAATTGATCAGACGAGAATGTAATGTAATTGTAAATTGTAGATTACTACTAATGAAATTTTATTCCTATTTTAAAATCAACTAGATACCTTACATGTTGAAGTATTTACTGCATGAGTCAATACAAGTATTTATTAACAAACTAGTTTTCACACCCGTGCGTTGCACGGGAGTAAAATTGTGTCAATTGAATGAAAAATAAAATATTTTACATATGATTTGCAATTATTTTTAATTAGTGGACTGTTTATATTGAAAATGCATTATACATATCTTATAAGTGAGTGTAAATTAATTAAAAATATGTCAACTATTTTGCTATATCAAAAATTTATTTTCAATCCAAATTATATTTGAATAAAGTGATTAATTATTTTACAAACACATTTATAAGTAAAAGTAATAAAATTGAAATATAATACTATGTGAAAAATATACAGTCTACGTGCAATTTGAAAATATCTAGAACAATTAAAAACAACAGCAATAGCAGTAACAACAACAACAACAACAACAACAACAACAACAATAATAATAATAATAGTTCAATGACAATACTTACATAACAAAAATAAAATTACATGTTTTCTTTGAAAGAAAAGCATATTTTAATTGATTTTATCTATTTTAGTAGATATTATCCCATCATGATTTCCACCAATGGCAGAATCTTGTCTTCCTATATAGAATAAATAATACATTGGAGAAAAGATGTATTAAATGAATTAAATTATTCAAAAAATAAAAATGATTACAAATGAACGCAATATACAACTAAAAATTATTATTTTAAAAACGATGTGAAGGCAATGTTGAATTGTCGATTTTAAAAATAAATATAATTCAAAACAACCACATAAAATACACTAACGATAACGATGTTCAAAAAACAAAGAAGAAATGAGTCTTGCTTTTTCATGGATCGAGTAATTAGGGTGCAGTCTACCTTCCATCCTAAAACAAATTATAAAATACATGTAACATTGAAAATATATTAAATATAGAGTAAAAAAAAAAAGAAAGTTTATATATTGAAATGCTTACTTAATTTTCTCAAAATATTCACACTTCTAGTGTATCAATGTCGATTCTGAGTTTAAAGCATTACCATCTACTATTAATTATTACAAAGTCGAAAATAGGTAATACGTAATGTATTACATTTTAAAATTCTCCATAAATGCAAAACAAATAATTGAAAAAAAATATAATAAATGATTTGTATGCATCATTTAAACGCTGAATTTGATAAATAAATAATATAACCAGAATTGACCGATTCAAAATTGTTTGATAATATTTATTAAATTGAAAAGCATGGTATTATGTTAGAAGGCATTCAATTTTAGTATCATTGAAAACAAATAAAAATTATACAAAAAATGACATAATATATAGTGAACATATCTATTAAACGCTAATTTAAAAAGAATAAAAAGATTAGAGGATTAAGGACATATTTTTTCATCTCGAAGACATAGTTTCACAGTATTCAAAAACTCTATGTTATTATAAATATTTGTTTTTCCGAATATATACATTATGAGTATACTCTTATTATAATTATAATTTTTTAAGATCTTTAGTTAATATAATAAATTTTATTATTTCAAATATTTTTAAGCAGATTTCATAATTCTTGAGGAGAAATGCCTGGATCAGGATTTTGTTGAAGATGATAGTATACCTAATTCGAGCGCCCTATTCAAAAGCTATGTTTCCATCACAAATCTACCACTGTTCATGTATATTCAATTATCGCCAGCACCAAACGCACCCTAAGGCAAGTGTCCATTCATATATGTGAATTTTGTTAACCTTTAACTTTGTATAAATCGTGTTTCTTTATTTTTGTTAAGTTTCATCTTCTACAGCTTTAATAGTTCATCTTTAATCATTTTCACTAATTGTTTTATCCATTACCTAGTTACCTTTAACCATTAATCTTTTATTTGCTTATTTGCATAATTCTATCATGAAATAATTATCTAATTCGATCAAATTATGACAATAGTGTATTTGCAGTTTGATCTTTTTATGTAGTTATCATTTTCTTTAAGTGATAAGTACTAATATAAATTCTTTTTGGCTTTATAAATAAAATTTAACAGCCATGACCCATGTCATCTAGTAGCATTTGGATTGGTCTCGTGTCCCTTAGGTTAATGGTTCAATTCTCCCTCCCTAAATCTTCTAATTCCAAATAAAATAAAAATAACTATCAAATAATATATATACAAACAAATTTTCTCAATTATTTTCAATTGAAATCATTTGCTATCTATCTTTTAACTACTCTCAGTAGAAAAATAATTTTAAATAAGCAGATAATTATAACAATTTCACAATATACCAATTATTACATATATAAATTTCAAAAATTTGCCTTTTGTAAAAATAAATTATAATTCTCCATCAAAAATATTTTAAGCTAATTTTTTCACTATTAATTAAAAAAACTATTTCATTGGCAAAAATCATATTTTCCAATTAAACCACACATAACTTAATAAAGCATCTGAAATAATTTTAAATAAATGATTCATACAATAATAATTTTTTAAATTAATACCATAATAGTTTGTACACATCAAAACATGTAAAAATACTTTAATTAAGTTGATAAATTTATAAATTTTCATTAATAGCAACATTATTAATTGTTTTAAATATCATTAGTGAGGAAATTTATAAATTAAGAGCAACATTTTTAATTTATTTTATATAAATGGCGTTATCGTCCTTAGTATAATTTCTTTTTTAAATAAGTTGTTGGTTAAACTTGTATAATATAAATGATGATATTGCCCTTATTATATTGATGCTTTTAATAAAATTATAAAATGTTAGAGGTGTGTATCTATATATTTAATTGAACTAATATAATTACTATAACAATGTTTAGTAATCTTACAATTTTTCTTTGAAACATTCAATAACCTTATAATTAATTAAATTGTATGAGATATTGTGAAATTACTTTTATTGGTTAATCCACATTTCATTGAAATAATTTAAGCATTATAATAATTTAGATTTATATTAATTTATTAGAACTATTTAAGTAATATAATAATGTTAACCATGTAATGATTAATATAGATTAGTTGAATATCATAATTATTTTCTAGTATAACTATTTTAAATAAGTTATAGCAAGCAATTTAAAAATAAGTATTACAACAATGTAAAGGATAAATTTTAGCTAATTAGCATAATGACAAATAATTGATAAAACTTAAATAAAAACAATAAAGCCAAACAAAAATAGTAATGGCGTGACAAACATTTCAATTTTGACCATGTTCTTGAATGTGTTGATTAGCTAAATTGGAAAAATTACTTAGAAAATAAAATTAAAATGAGACCCCTATTAAAAAAAAAGAAGTTAAAATGAGATCGATTTTGTTCACTCTCCTAAAAGAATGGTGAACATTACCCTCCTTTACGAATGCCAATTTGGAGGGTTAAAAATTTAAATAACTAATTTTTTTCATATTATTTACTCATTGAGAGCTTTGATATGAATACAATATTGATATATAATTTTTACTATTTTAAAAATTACTTATTTACCTATAAAATAGTAACTTATCACTACAAATAACTTTTAAAATAGTAAAAAATACATATGAATATTATACTCATATTAAAGCTCTCGATAAATAGAATAATATGGAATGTGAAATTTTCAAGAATTTCAATTCTTTAACATTGAAATTGGCCCTCCAAAAGGAGGGTAATGTTAACCCACATTTTTAGGAAAGTGAATGACATTCTTTTCAATTAAACATGGTTTCACGTGCACAAATAATTATAACTAATTTGGTGATAAGAAAAACTGCCAACATATGCACACGTGGCACTATTTGAATGGTCTAATAAAGTATGATAGTTTTTTATTCATTAACTGTTTTTCAATTGTAACTGTTTTATTAAAACCTAAAATTATATAATATATAGATTTTACATTTTTTTACTGCACGAGTCAATTATTTATATTTATTTAATTTAACATAGTAATGTGCCATTACATTACATTACATTACATCAATAATATATAATAATGAATGTTAGAAAATTAATTTTCCAAAAGATGCACGCCAAACGAGTAAACGACCTCGAAACTCAACAAGCACTAGCGCGCAATTATGTTTGGGCTTCATAGTTAAGCCCAGAAAAGGCCCATCCAGTTTCTCAGGTGGATACGAGTGGTTCAAGTTCAACCCATCCAACGGTGTGAATTTAACACTGGACACCGTTTCCCTACCAACGGTCAATAAAATATCTCCTGCCATAGCCTATAAAACCGTAAACCCTAGTAAACCCTTCCTCCTCTTTTCTCTGCTGCTCCCTGTAATTCACAGCAGCGCGAGAGTACCAACCCCACCCTACCCACCTCGCCCAAAACGACGCCGCATTTAGATACCAGATTCATATATCATCATGCCTTCCATTGTTGTATCAGAATCTCAGTCCACTGAGAGCAAGAAGAAAATGAAGAAGTTGAATCCCGAAACTCCGGAGGCTGATGATTCTGTTGAGAAAAAGACCGAAAAAGAGAAAAAATCCAAAAGGACCAAAGTGCCCTCCGACCCCGATTCAAATACTGTTACAACAATTAATAAAAAAGATAAGAAGAAGGAGAAGAAGCGTAAAGCTACAGAAATTAACGAGACTGATAATGAGGATGATGAGAGGAGCGATACTGGCTCCGATATGGTGGATGGAAAGAGTGTAAAGATGAAGAAGAAGAAGATCAAAACCGGGGATGATGAGGTGGAGAAAGTCGAAAATCCCAATGCGGTGTCAAATTTTCGGATTTCGGAGCCGTTGAGGGACGCATTGAAGGCTAAGGGGATTGAATCTCTGTTCCCGATTCAGGCTATGACTTTTGATACCATCCTCGATGGGGCTGATTTGGTTGGTAGGGCTCGCACTGGTCAGGTTAGGGATTTTCTTGAATTAATTTATTTTTTGAAATTCCAGTTGAGTTTTTTTAGCTTAATTATTGATGAGTTTATCCTTATTATGAACAATGTCTACCTTTTTTGTTATTATGTTGAACAAAGGTAATGTAATGTCAGCATTTGGCTCTGGAGTTGATATTAGAGCTGGAGCTATTATAGCTGATAGTATGATTTGCACTTCTATTCCTTCTAAATTTACATTTCCAGTGTTCCTGATGGTAGAGCCTTTTATTTGGGAACGTCAACTCAAAATTGTCTACCTTTGGTAACTTACTTTGTAGTGACGTATCAGCTCAGAACGTTCTTACTTCTGATTCTAAAAATTATTGGAAACAAAATCCAGAAAATAGACAGCTATATATATTCAGGTGCTTTATTGGGTTTCTTTTTTCGTAAGCTGGTTCGCTGGCTTTGATGGTGATGGCAGAAATACAAAATGATATCGAAATAATGGAACATATGCAAAATTTCTGGTTTTTCTATTCTTTTTCTTTTTTTAGTGACCTCACTCAAAAGCATTGGAACATTTTGGAGTTGTATCGGTTGTTTCTAGAATTGGAATTTATAGTTTGGGCTCCACTGATTCTGTTTGACTGCGAAATGGTAATCATCTGGAATTCATTGTTGTCTTTTGTTGAGCATGGAAGAAACGTATTATGTCCTAGAGGGATAAAATTGTTGCCCTTTTTGTAATGTTTCCTCGAAAGCCACATTTGTGTGTTCTACAATAAAATTCTTAACCTTTTATGGTCTTGTAAATATAACTGGTTCATTGCTTTCCCATTCTCCACATTACGAACCATAAGCTAACGTGACCTGTTTGTATGTTACAGCAGTAATATTTCTTGATATATGTTGAATGAAAGTTGCCTTTCAACTTCTTATGTGTCTAGTGCACTTAACTTCCTCTTAGTACTGTTCTGTAACGTTAATCTTTTTGACAGGGCAAAACCTTGGCCTTTGTATTGCCAATACTGGAGTCACTGATAAATGGACCCACAGTAGCTTCAAGAAAGAAAGGATATGGGAGGGCACCAAGTGTTCTTGTGCTTTTACCCACTAGGGAATTGGCCACTCAGGTACCTTCTACCTTCTCCTGACAGTATGTTCTCCGATCTCCCAAGTTGTTATCTTCTCATCTTTCAATTTTTGTCAACCCTCTCTCTTTTTTCTTTATATCATTATTATAGGTGTTTTCTGATTTTGAAGTCTATGGCGGAGCATTAGGGTTGACATCATGTTGTCTATATGGTGGATCTCCATACCAGCCTCAACAGATCCAACTAAAAAGGGGTGTTGATATAGTTATTGGAACTCCAGGACGCATTAAGGTACCTTTGTTACTTATTTTCCTTCCTATAATGTTGTCCACATGATTTTTGCCAATCTGTGTCTTAGGAATAAAATGACACATCCACTGTCATTCTCAAAATTGTTCAGGATCACATAGAGAGGGGTAATATTGACCTAAGCTCACTAAAGTTCCGTGTCCTTGATGAGGCTGATGAGATGTTGAGGATGGGTTTTGTTGAAGATGTTGAACTTATCCTAGGTATGTTTTACCTGCACAAAAATTATTTGAATGCTGTGGTGATTGATGTATATTATAGGCTACACTTTTGCTTATTGCTGCATGACTGCATCACTGTCAAAT
Source organism: Jasminum sambac (assembly GCA_018223645.1). Classification (NCBI taxonomy): domain Eukaryota; kingdom Viridiplantae; phylum Streptophyta; class Magnoliopsida; order Lamiales; family Oleaceae; genus Jasminum; species Jasminum sambac. The sequence continues at coordinate 8,599,654 of CP073645.1, read as the reverse complement.
AACGGTTATTGGCTCTTTGCTGGTTGCTTGTTTTCATGCCTTTATACTTAGTGTTACGGGCCTTTTGCACTTTTGACGGTTAGGCTTCTAAATTTTGTATGGTTGAATTTGAAGGCAAGGTGGAAGATGCGAATAAGGTCCAAACACTTCTTTTCAGTGCCACATTACCAGACTGGGTGAAACATGTACTTTTTCTTTATATGGTCCCATTTCTTTTCTACTTATTTCAATTTTGATTTCCGCTCATCCTCAGCGATTTGTTTATTTTTGAATTTTTAGATTGATATATAAATTTTGTGCTGCCAGATTTCATCTAAGTTTCTGAAAAAAGATAAGATAACTGCGGATCTTGTTGGCAATGAGAAAATGAAAGCTAGCACCAACGTCCGGCATATTGTTCTTCCTTGCTCTAGTTCTGCCAGATCCCAACTTATTCCAGACATCATTCGCTGCTATAGCAGGTGGGTCACTTTTAGCCTTACTGGTCTTTAGTTACAATTTTCAGTCATGTTAGTTCGTTTTGCAATCCACCCATTTGTTTATGTGAATTGGTTTATACAGTGGTGGCCGCACCATAATCTTCACCGAGACAAAGGATTCTGCTTCTACGCTTGCAGGCTTGTTACCTGGAGCACGTGCTTTGCATGGGGACATACAACAGGCTACACGAGAGGTAAAATTGTTTGAACATATTTTGATGCTTATTTTATGGTGTTCTTCTGAAGAAGAAGTGCTGTTTAAAGAACCATCTTTTATAGTTTTCCTCCCAATGCAAGTACGTATCTGGTTTTGGGTCTAGTTAACTCTGTTCTATTGTTCCAATTGAACATTTTGTCCTCATCTGAGTGACATTCTTAGGGCTTATCTTGCTAGTTGCTTCTGCCTGTGCCATGGAGATGAAGCTTCATGTATTAAGAAGAAAATCTTCAATTTGCACCAATTACTGATCCTATGTTGATTTTTAAGTTGTGCTACAATGTGTTCAGGTCACACTTTCTGGATTCAGATCAGGCAAATTTTCCACTCTAGTTGCCACAAATGTAGCGGCACGTGGATTGGATATTGATGATGTCCAGTTAATTATTCAGGTTTGTTCGATTTTAATATCGCAAGGCTACTCTCAATTGCTACACTTGTATTATTTGCCCTAAAATCTTAATTATGTATGTACTGCTAAAAATGTCAATTTTGCTGCAGTGTGAACCCCCGCGTGATGTAGAGGCATATATTCATCGGTCTGGCCGAACAGGAAGAGCAGGTGATTGCTGAAATATTTTCTGGCAGTTGTAGTTTTAATGCTTATACACTGACAAGAACTGTTTCAATGCTTCTCCAGGGAAAACTGGTGTTGCTGTGATGCTTTATGATCCAAGGAAGTCAAATTTTTCTAGGATAGAGCGAGAATCTGGAGTGAAGTTTGAGCATATTTCTGCTCCACAGCCAGCTGATATTGCTAAAGCTGCTGGTGCAGAGGCAGCCGAAAAAATCAACGAGATCTCTGATAGGTGCAAATTCTATCGATGCTTACATGTATATACTTTTGTGTTAAAAGGCCGAAATAGGTATCTAGGTATCAGAGGCATTTTTCCTTTGCAAGGTGAGGCACAAGCCTCGAGGTGGATCGAGGTTAAGTCTAATCACAAACCAAAAGATTAGATCAAAAAAATTGTACAATAATGTAAAAAGGAAAAAGGAAAAAACATAATTTTAATAACTGTCCTAAGAATTGACACCAAGTAATAAAAAGGCAGCATTTAGCAAAGATTCAACCTTTGTTTGCAATAAAAAAGAGGTTGAGGGAACTTTAATACTCCATCTACTTACTATGAGTATTAATAAGATCTTCTGCGGAATCATAGTCATTTATTCTCCTATAACCTTCCTTATCTCTGTACTTGTGGGAGAAGAAATTGAGGAAAAAAAATAAATAAACAAAATCAGATAGATGAGACAAGATTCGGAATTACAAGAAAAGAAAAATTACAACTAAAAGGGCTTACGTGCTGGAAATTCCAATTTCTTTAAGTTTTTAAATAGGTTAGTCTTAAGGGGCTGAAATTTATTTTTTATTGGAGAACAAGATTGGTCCATTTAAAAAGCCCTTTCGACTTGAGGGGTAAGCCTAATCCAATGGGGGCATTTGCCTCACTGTGGTGCCTTTTCAAAATTCAAACTATCATTGCTGTGTTTCTTGAAAATTTGTAGTGTAATTCCAGTCTTCATGGCTGCTGCTGAAGAGCTACTGAGCACCTCTAATTTAGAGCCGAAAGAACTCCTTGCAAAAGCTCTCGCCAAGGCAGCTGTGCGTTCTTACATCTCTTTTTCTTGTCAGCTACTGCTGATTCGATGCTTGACGCTATCTGATGTGCTGTTTCTTATGCAGGGCTATACTGAAATCAAGAGTCGATCACTCCTTACTTCAATGGAGAACTATGTTACAGTTCTGCTTGAGTGCGGAAGGCCCGTTTATACACCATCGTGAGTGCTTGAAACTCTTTTATTCGTTTGTTAATGTCTGTTTGCGCTTTGTGCTTGAATATAACAAAAGGTCAACTGGCCGAAGGTGACAATGACCTTGTTGGTCAATGTGTGTCTTGTGTACCTATTATGAATTCTTCAGAGAATGAATTATAGTCTGTCAACTCATAAATTCTTCATCATTTTCGTACATTGTACCACAAAAGATGGCCGAGCTTGTGTAACTGATAATATTGTATGTTTCATCCCGTAACATGACCTTTTATATTAGCAAAACTGCAGTGTATGTTCTATGACATTATTTTACGTGCATAAAAGGTATGCATATGCATCTCAAGCATATGTGAAGTTAGTTTTCTGTTTGTGCGATACTGCAAATGTTCTATATAATCTTTTTCTTTCCTCCAACTCTATTGTATCTCAGGTTTGTTTTTAGCGTTCTAAGGAGATTTTTACCCTCGGAGAAAGTCGAGTCCATTAAGGGTCTTGCTTTGACAGCTGACGGTAACGGTGCAGTGTTTGACGTAGCTGCCGATGATCTGGACACCTTCCTTGCAGGTTATTAGTTCCTACCATTTGTCTAGTAATAATGGGATGGGGTTATCAGTTTTTGCTTCACACACACTGTTTACTTTGACTAAGAACTTGTTTGACTAAGATTATTTAAAAAAAAAGAGTAAATTTTTTTATGCAAATACGTGGTTAAAAATGACTGTAAGATAAAGCATTTTGAGGAAGGTTCTACCACAGAGTGGGTGTTTGGTGTAGGTAGTTTTGAGTGTGGAAGAATTTACAGTGTTAAAATGTGGTTGAAACTGTGAATGTGTGAAAAGTGATAATGTATGGTTGATAAAGGTTGTGCTGCAATTAATTACTGCTTAATTTTACGGGGTTGGCAGGGCAGGGAAATGCTGGTGGCGTAAGCTTGGAAGTGGTGAAATCATTGCCAAAATTACAAGAAAGAGAGCAAAATCGGGGAGGAAGATTTGGAGGTGGTGGTGGGCGTGGTGGCTTTTCTGATCGGAGAGACGGTCGATTCTCTGGAGGAAGAGGAGGACGAGGAGGATTTTCTGATCGACGAAATGATAGATTTTCAAGAGGCGGGCCCAACAGAGGCAGAGGCCGTGGGAACAGCAATTGGTGAAAGTAGCAAGGCTTGTACTCTGAAAACTCGAATGCCAGAATGGCATTACAATTTTGGACAACTAAAAATTGTTCCTTTTATGCCACACGTCACTATCACTATTTTAAAAACATTTTTGGCTTTGTAGCCTGAATTTTTTACCCCAGCTTTTTGTTTCTCTCTGTTTTGTGCCTTTTTTTTTTCTTTTCCCTTCCTTGACCGAACTGTTTTGTACTTTTTTAATTTGAACTTTTGACTTAAATTTTTGTTTCTAATTTATTGTACCAAACTCATCCTAAATGCAATTGCTATATATACCAAATTTGTTCATTTTGTTTTGCCCGTGTTAAGTTTAGCAACAAACACACCCCCGCCCCCCACCAGTTTCATTTTTATTGTTCACTGAAATTACTGATTTTTTGTTGTTTTAAATTTTCATTCGCTGAAATTATTGATTAATTTCATGGTTGCTCCAATACTATCATCCTAAAAAAAAAAAAAAAAACTCCTGCACAAGACAGACAATAAACTGTTGTGTAACTTTTTATCATAAAATAACTTATTAAAATTCTTTTTTTAATACTTTTAAAATTTTTTAAATATAAAAAAAAATCCTCAGGGGGGTGGGGGGTCACTGCCCCCCTCCCCAAAAAACCCCCCCTCCAAATCCGCCATTGAGAAACAAGAAATATTGCTTCAAAAAATGGAAACTATTTGAATAGAAAGGCATCCATACTAGCAACTGATGTGAACTGAGCAAATTATAGGGTTTTTGTGATTTGAGGATGAGAGAGTACATAGGTGATTAATTGTCGAAGACATTCCTCTAAACACTGCCGATGGGTTCACGATGGTTCACGATTAAAGGCCTTATAAACAAAGTGTATATGTATATTTCAAAATTATCTTTTAAACAAAAGCGTATTTTTCAAAAAATTTTTAATTTTGCTGGCCTACGTACTATGTCTAATCTCCCCATACAGAAGAATTATATTTAGTTAGCTGTCTCCTCATTTTGTTGCCAATGTATAGGATTAGATCCATTTTTTGTTGAATTGTGACATCAACTCATGCACCCAAGGGTTGAACTTGAAGAGCTTTTCTGTTAGGGCTTTACGGTTATGGAATGATATAATTGATCACATAATGTTTAACATAGTATACATTTGACAACATTCTGTTACACATACATTATATTATCTTTAAATCAATCAATGACACGAGATCAAGTGATTATTGTGTTCACTTAAAATTTTATTTTAGTTATTTATTTATTTATTTATTATTATTATTTTTTGGGATCTGATCCTTTTGTTTTACTAATCTTGGTGCCTTGTCATGATATATTCGTTAGATTTCACATATTTCACAGTCAAGTTTCTCAATACAAGATAACTTTTATAAATGAAAAAAAAATGTCAGCTATTGATATCTAAACAAATGCATAAATTAAAAAATGAAGGAAAAACAATGTTATTGCCTTATTGCCCTAAGAAAAAAAATATTAAAACATAAACTATTGGTATATTGCCAAAAATAAATTCAAAAGAAGAAAAGAAAAATAAATCATTTGAAGATATGAAAAGAAATTGGTGCTTAAGGAATTTGCTAAAATTACAACTATGACTCGGAGGCCAAAATTTTTCTTGTCTATATGTTTTTTTTTAATTATAAATAGAGGTCTTATTTTCTCTTCTATGTATCCATCCAAGTATGAGTTGAGAGAAAAATAATAGTTTAGCACTAATTTTGTGATATTTATAGGTAGTACAAAGAATAGTAATTGGTGATTGTGGTAAGGCTTGATGTATTTTTCTCTGTAATACTTGGGGTGATTAGATCTAAAGGAAAAATTGTGAGACTAGCATCTCGAGGGTTTTCTTATGACTTTTTGTGATTTGTGCAAAGAATAGAAAATTAGGTGTGGTAAAGTTTGTGTTATTTAATTTTCCTGTAATACTTGGATTGTGGGGTACTGAGTAAAAAGTCTATACGATTGTAAAAATTTATCATATAGTAGAAAATTTTGACAGTCCGACTGTGGTTTTTCCTCCGATTTTGGAATTTTCCATGTAAATCTTGTGTTGTTATTTCCTTGTATATTTCTTTTTCCCGTTCTTTTGATATTTTTCAATTTGAAAGTAAGATCTCGAAATAAATGTGAAATCATATTCGGATTGATTTCCCAATAAGTGGCATAAGAGCAATGTCCTTCAGTGTGGTGGAGTTTAGTGTCTACGTTTACCAAACTAAGATTGCAGAATAGAAATATGAGGTTCCAAATTGGGAGTGAAAAAATTTGATGGAAGAATCAATTTTAATGTGTAGCAAGTACAACTGGACTACACAAGGTTTTGAAAAGAAAAGCAACCACGTGTTCCAACAAAGTTGCTAAAGCCAATATGATTGATGATGATTGGGAAGATCTAGATTTGACGATTATAAGCACGAGACATTCAAATCAGTTACACCTGCAAGAATGGTTTAATTTTGTGGGAATTGGTGTGGGTACAAAAATTTTCAATGGGATCAATCGTGAATTGGTGGTCGTTAGAGTTACAATGACCCTAAAAACAAAGTTGTTTATTTCTCTTGGGGTATCTCCAACCCATACTCCAAAAATCCCAATTGTAGTAAAATGGTAATCAAAAACCATCTCCAACGGTGGACTAATTAATTGTTGGACTTTATTGGTGTGATGAATATAGTAAAATTCCAAATTTGAAGTGTCCTTGTTTATCACTTCATTTTTGGAGTTGGTGGGGCATTGCCATTTTTTTCATTGAATTTTAGGGTTTTGTGATGATTTGAAGATTGCGAAATTTACATTTTGTCAATAAGACTTTATGGAAATTGAAAATTTGGTCTTTCACTAATTTGAAATTTACCCTTTTTCTCTTGTATTTCTTTTTATAAATTTTTTTCTTTTCTTCTCTTCTCTTCTTCCTTTTTTTTTTTAAATTTTAATTTGTGCAATTTTTTGAATGTACACTGTCCTACATCTAATGAAATAAAATAAATGTAGTACTATTTAAAGCACGAGCGTGCAGCTGCACTTTTATTTCTGGCTTACGGGGTGTCAGCCTAATTTTATAATTTAAAGGAATTGTAAAAATAAAATAAAATAATGAATTAATTAAAATTAAAATTAATTGAAAAGTAAACAAAGAAAACAATAGAAATTAGATTTGGTGCGATGAACCGTAGATGATTTTATAAAAATGGTGTGAAATTTGGACAAAATGATGCAAATATATGGTCCAAGGAATATAATTTAGGATGATCTGATTTTCCATCTTTTTCTATCTCTATGTGCATTAAACTCGGACGTGGACTGGGAGGGGGAGAAGCAGCCAATATGGAATACGTACACTGTTTTTGACTCAAATAATAGAAGTAGAACAAAGTTTAAGGTTATGTTTGGTAAGCCAAATAAGGTAACTTATAGCTTATTCAGTAACTTATAAGTTTATATTAATTAAATAAGTTGTGTTTGGTTGAAGGAGCTTACTTGAAAAGTTTTTTTTGCTAACTTTTTAAATAAGCTCATGAATTTTTCATTTTTTTATTCCATTTTTTATCGCTACAAATTTCTAGAAATATATTTTAAACATATCCTTTGTATAATTTTCTATTTATAAGTCAGTTTATCAATTATTTTGCCAAACATTTTTATTTATATCAACTAGCTTATCAACTATCAATTATAAATCATAAGCTATTATCTCTCAATTCGCTTATCAGTTATAAGCTAGTTTCTCAGTTATAAGCTAGCTTATCAGTTAATTCTACCAACCATATCCTAAATATTTTTTACAATATTGACAATTGATTTTTGAAAAGGTAAATGGTTTGGGGTTCATATGTCTACTATTACATTTATTATATTTAAAATAAAATTTACATAAATAAATATTACTTTTCTTCCCATAATTTTAACGTTAAGATTACATTTAGTTTGACTTATTTATTCCACAGGTTATAATTTATATATCCTATAAATGTTGGGGTTTCTTTTCTTTCCTTTCTTCACCTGTGGACTTAGACCATCAATCAGCCGAACGGGTTTTCCTTTTTTTTTTTTTTTTTTTTTTTTTAAATTTAAATTTTTATTTTTGGTTTTTTGCATTTCTCTCGTTTATATTATGAGAACTATAAGAAAAAGAAGGAAAAACCTTCACAGAACCTTTTCTAATATTCTGTCTGGATTTTTTGATGTGTGATTATAGATGAAACCAATCAAGAATGGTATTTAATTTAATTAGGATCCTCGAGTTAATTAAAAAGAAAAGAAGAAAGAAAAATATTACACTTTCTTATCATATACCTAGTGCATAAGTTGGTGTATTGGGGGTACTGTATTGGGCATAAAATAAAACATGAAAAATGAAAATAAATCAATTTTTATTTTCAGTGTAATTTATAAGTTCAGGTACATTTCTTTTTTTCTTTTCTCCTCTCTCTTTCGATAAACTAAACCAAAATTATAATCCAAATCACGAATGCAAAAATTCTATTTTGAGAAAAGGGAGAAAGCGCAAAATCTTAAACTCCTACCATTTGCTTATAATTTTTGTATGTTTATGCTACAGAATAAACTAGTGTAACTATACATTACGTCCTCATAGCATAGGTTGTGTACAAACACGTGGAAATTAGCTAGGGACCTTAATTTATCACTTTAATTATATTGTTATATAGTCTTGTCTCCCCTTGACGACTCATGGCTCCATATTTATTGCAAGGAGAGTGGATGCATCCTGGCCTTTTTATAGGTTGGACATATTATAATTTGATCAACCACATTGAACTACTAGAAATAGGACTTTTAGAGGCAACAATCGTCTCTATAATCTCGTACTTGTAGAGCAATAGCAACGATATATTCGTACCTGTAGAGTAATAGCAGACATAATGCTATATGGACAATTAATTGATCAGCCGCCTCCCCTAAAGATTTAACTTTTTGTAGTGGGGTTTTTTTTTTAATTAATTGAGAAATAATAGACATATGATATGATACTCCAAATCTATCACTTTATATCTTCAAAAAACAAATATATTAGAGCATCTTCAATACTACACTGTTTACACGAAAAAATCTATCATGTCATCAAATTAGACATTGTCTCAATATTTATATCTCCAATGGTCTCTATCTTAGGCCATGTTATCTTGACATGGAAAAAATCTCTATATTATAAATCTTGTAGTGCCAATTAGGCACTGCGTTACGTTGGCAGTGCTTAGCTCGAACTCAAATTCAAATAAAAAAGGGACTAATTTTCCTTTTGAAAATAGTGCTGAAATTTCGGACGCTATTTCAATTATATAAGGAAAGAATAAGTCATTGCTGCACATTAACTAAATCATGGAAATCTTTCTTTTTCATTAAAATAAAATGGTATATTTAAATTAGGCTAGGATGACTAAGCCTAATTGATGGTGAATAAGTTTTGGAACAACTACATTTATTCAAAATGTTATTTCACCAATTTATTTAATTGGTGACTCATTCCTTGTGCATAAACATGTACTTGAATATGGATTGTAATCTTTCCTTATCATTCACATATTTATTTAATCCTTGTCGAGCTACTTTTGGAAAAACCTGTTTAATGAAAAAGAAAAGATTTCATTAAATAATTTGAGGGAATTATATCGTCAATTCAGATTTGAAAAATAATATTGTTCTTACAATTGAAATGGAATCAATCCATGTAGGGGGAAAAATGGAATCAATCATAATAAACTGAAACAAATAAAAGACACAATTATTAATATCTCAAACAAAAATTTGTAAATAATTATTGAAATCTATAATATTACGCATGTGTTTGCTATTTTTGTTATATATTTATAATAATTTATTTTTTTATTTTATAATATTATTTTATGTAAAGATGCCATCTTATCACTCCGTGCATCGCGCGGTGTAATACTAGTAAAAAGAAACACTGTCAAAGCCACTGTTTGCTGTTGGAAAGCCTATTTGACATGCTAACTCAGCATTTGATGGGGGAAACCTAAAAGAATGTGGGAGAAAATGTCTGGGAAGAAGCTGAATATACAGATCATTTTTTTTTGGGGGGAATAAAAAAATCATTTCACAAATACCCATTATACTTACATCGATTCTACTATCCCCATTCTTCCATTCTTTAATTCAAATACTTAATACTATATAGTACAATTAATTTACCTTAATTACATTTATTATATAATTATAACATACCTTGGAGCGAAATAGATACATAGAGTTTAGATAGAGAGAGAAATGAAGTCCTGGCAGATCGTAGGTTTGTTAGGTTTTGAGATCTTCAAGGGCCCTTGAGAATTTCTTGAAATCTCTCCCTCTCTCTCTATATATAGACAAATTGATCAACTGATCAAGAGAACTGATCACTGTCCTTTTGCGTCCGGGCTGTCCGTGTAAACTGGATTCTTGTTTGGTGGACCAGTATCAAGTTTGGTGCGGTCTAATATGAAATTATTTTAGTTATGTATATCAGTTAATTAACTTAAATTAACATGAATCATATTTTTTTTAATGTAGCTTTTAATCCGAAATTTAGTTGAATTTCAGACGTGATATTAATTGGTCAACTATACTACGATATTTAATAAATTTCAGATTATATTTCAACAACTTTTGCTCTTGGTCACCAAACATTCAACTTTAGTTTATATCAATGATGAGTGATATATAATAATTTGTTATGTGTTGGTATGTTTTCGTGGAACCACATGTGTTTTAGGTATCAGCGCTGGTGTTAGAAAATTCCTTCTTTCATAATAATAATATATAGTGGCGTAGCCAAGAAATTTTTCCAGTGTTAATTGACAAAAGCTTTTCACACCAATAACATAAGAAGCATAACTAGTCAATCACACAGAACTCAAAAAGACATGTCTTGCAATAGTTCTTTACGAGTTTTCATATTTTGAATAAGTATTACAGCATAATTACTTCGTTATCGATATTTCTCTACATAAATACTGATACTATTTCAATTGTTGTTGTCACTGTTTCACATCTTCACCGTGATAAGCAAACAACTACAGGAAAATAATAAACACTATTGAAATTCGAAATTGAAAATCCTATATCTATAATATTATTTCAAGTCACTTACTAAACAAGTCCATAACACTAACTCAAAATTTCAAGTCCTAAAAATCAATACACTTATTCATATACTAAAAATTCTTTTTGAATTGAATGAATTAATATTCATCTGATTCTACAATGGCGAAGCTAGAAATTTCGTCTAATGCGATCAAAAGCTTCGTGCCAATATGCATTTTATCATTTCATATTACCAAAAAGATTTTTTTTAATCTACTTCTAAAATCAATAAAAATAAAAGTAAAACTAAATATAAAAAAAAAAAAAAGAGAAAGAAAACAAGTAAAATTGATAAAGAACATTTCATCAAGTAAAATTGATAAAGAACGTTTCAAACAAATCACACTTACATATTTCGTATAGTCCACTTGTATTATTAAATTTCCACAATCCAATTCCCTTAATTCTCTCTCTTCCTACTCATAAAACTATATTATAATTTATATGCTAACACCTACTATACTTAAAAACTTCTACATATATAGGATGATGTAGATCTTCTTTTGTCTAGACTAGATTAATTACCAACGAAGTCTGAGTCACAGTAGCCTTTAAAGACAACTCCTTCATATGCACATAATAGAACCAATCACACTGAAATATGGGTCATGAGACATTCTATTCAATCCAAGTTCACTATAGAGAATTTAAAATATTCGAAAGTGTTAAAAAGGATAGGTTTAGCTTGACACATATAGATTTTTTATAAAACCTTTCTAATATATATGAGGCTAGGCTTGATTTAAAAATCGTCTGCATTAATTCTTTCTATTTCTCAAAATATCCATGCTAAAAATCTTGTACGTACGCCTTACCCAAATCTTTCATTTCTAACAACTTCAATTTTTTTTTAATTTTTAATAAAAGATATTTGATCCTTATCAATGGCCTCTAGATCGAGCCCTTAAAAGATAAAAGAATCGGCAAAGATCAAAACAACATTTCTGCTGTAGATAATTAATTCAAAGAGAAAGCAATTAATGATTAAATGAAGATTAAATACATGCAAATGATAAAAATCTGATGATGGAAATTAGGTTATACCTTACTTAAATAAGCAATTTAACATATCATATATCCACTACATACCTGGAAATACACAAAATGAGACCAGAGTTTAGCTACGGCTCACATAATTTAAGAAGAAATTTTCCTCTGTGTGTGTGAGAGAGACATGAAATGACATGATTTACCCTAAATTTATCCAATGATTAACAGCGTAACAAAGCTTCCTTTGCAGCATATCAATATTAACTCCAGCAAAATCCATAACCTGAAAAAAGAAAGTGTTAAAAAAAAAAAAAACACAGAAATAGTGCATAAAATGAAACTAAGTTAAAGATCATATCCAACCCATAATCACCAATAAATAATGATGTGATTTATATTTTATGATGAACACGAACCTCGGATTGGATCGTATAGTGTGAGATGGCGCCATCAACTCTAGTGTAAATACAACTGATTACGTTCAAACCTTCCTCCGCTAGCATTTGCATAAGGCTTGATAGAGGAAATCCTTCCAGGGCGAAATCTCCTGTTATTGACACCTCAACGCCTACCGTGCACCATTTTACTGTTACATTTACAGGTATAGTTTTGCTGCAGTTTCTGAAGTTTTCTTGATCATTCTTTAGACCATCTCTCTTGTCTTTGAGCTCCTTGATATTATTCTGTAGATCCCTTATATAATTTGAAGCCTCGTCGATATGATCTGGTATTGAACGCTTACCCTAGAAAAAAGTGAACATTATAGAACCACAAGCAATATGGTTAAAAAAGTCAAAAGATATAACTTAATTAAAGAATGGTAGCTCGTTTAAATTGATAAAGACAAGACATATTAACAAAATAAGTAGGCTTACTGCCAAAAATATGACTTTAATTTAAGGGCGAAAGTCGTCGTTATAGGCTCGTGTATGTAGAATAATATATAGCAGCAATATATTCGTGCCTATAGAGTAACAACAGTGACATCGCTCCTATTACTCTACAAGCATGAGACTATAGGGATGACTAGGCCGTCCCTATAGGTCCAATTTCTTGTAGTGACTATCATTTAGGATGTATAAATAAAGAAAGTATGACTATCTTTAGTACCTACTACATTCGCAAGCATTTTATTTCTAGGCTCATGATTGAATATGATGGCATGTTAAATACTTATTGCCATAAAAGAGACACAAAATAACTAATTAAGTATACCATAACATTTTGCATGTCAACTCCAGTGAGATCAGTTGATCTAGAAAACTATTGAGCATATCTGTTACTGTAGATATGCAAATTTGTGCCAACTTTAGTGAAAAGACACAAACCATTTAGGGGAAATTGACGCAAATGGTTCAAAAAAGTTGGTTGAGTGCGCTTTTAATCCAAAATAAAAAAAAATAGCTCAAATGGTCCAAAAAAAGAAACTTCGGTGCGAAAATGATCCAAATGGATGATTTCCATCCATTATTTCCGTTAGTTGCACGTGTGGCCTTCAAATGTTGGTATTTTTTTCCTCTTTCAAAGGGGTAAATTGGTAGTACTGGTATTTTGTCCTCTTCCCAAGGGACAAATTAGCCTTCAAACCACCACGCGCGCAATTAATGACAATAATGGATGGAAATCATCAATTTTGATCATTTGAGCTATTTTTTAATTTTTATTTTGGACTAAAAGATCACTCAATTAACTTTTTTTTGGACCATTTGCACCAATTTCCCAACCATTTATCTAGTAGTCCGGAGCATAGAAAAGGTGCCATGCATGCATGTATATGAGTATGTAGTACTAAATAGATCTACACACCATAGCTAAGACTTCAACCTCTTCTCGTTTCCCAATTTCCTCATAATATTTTGCAGACAGCTCTTGTAATTTGAAGCCTCATGATATACATGATCTTGTATAGAAAGCTTGCCCATTCAAATTGATAACAAGGCATTTTGATAGGAAAATATGTGTTAATAAAGAAATAAAATACACTCAACAAAACAAAACAAATTGACAATGGATTTTGAACAAATAAATAAATAAAGTGATTGTAGTCATCTTATTTTTAGGCATGGAAATATGATGAGATATGGAATGCTTACCTAGTAAAAGCGAACATATTAATTAGGAGATCACATAGTAAGGATCAAATATTCAGTTTGTCTTGTTCCTAACCTTTGCATTCTATTCATCCACCAAAAATAAAGTTATAAGCTTATTCTTTTTCTCACACATATATTAAGAATTGTAATCAATATAGTTCAAGAGATCATTGAATACAACTTGATTAGACATTTATATGTAGCTCATTTCATTTGAGTCGATAGAGAGACATGTCAATAATGACATATTTGTCGAAGAAGAAATTATAGCAACTACACTATGATTTAGGACAAATTAAATAAATAAAGAACGACGATATTAACATGGCCCAATCGTAGAGTATTCTTATCATTGAAAAGAGGAACACATATATACTTGTATCATGAGAACATATAATAATCAACAACACTATAATATGTAATGAACAAACAATATTTAAACTCCTATATATCTTACAATATGTGTTTACAACTTGTGGAAGCTGGACCCCTAACCATGTAAATATGATCAAGTATGGGATACATGCTCAGACTACTCAGTAATGAAAGACACACATCAGACCGCCCATAAATTGAGAAGATTTTAACCCAATTTTCTTCTTTCAACCATGTTTAAAGCAATCTAACACAACACATATATAGTAAATTAACAAAAAATTTTCCCAATTAGATATAAAAAAAACAACTTTACCAATTGCATATGTAAAAAAATAAAAATAAAAATAAAAATAAAAAAAGAGAGAATTTTTCTTCACCTTTAGCTGTTCTTCAGGAATGAATGAACGAAGAGAATCACAAAGGTTCGCCATTTCTTGTCTCCTTAGCCTTTCAACATCTCGGCGAAACATTCTTTTCTCCAGGCCATCTTTAGGACATTTATCATATGATCTGAGCTTACTTTTACCCTTCTTATCACTATTTAAGGTTGTCCCTTGTCCCTGTAATGAAATAAACGAAGCATGATGATCAAATATTCCTGGAGCTTGTGGGGTTTTGGGATCTGAATATGTTACCGAAAAAGATTTGGTTTCCAGCAGAAAGTGATCTTCTTCTCGTATGGAAAATTTTGAATCGATCTTATCCATAGTTTTTTAAGGATTTATGGAAGATACGTTGGTTAGGGTTTGAGATCTTAAAGGTGCCTAAAGGGTTCTTGAAATCTCTATGTATACTCAGAGTATCCATATTTGATTGTACTGTTGATTTGGCGTCTGCGTCACTGTTCTTTTTCTTTTTAATTAATGCCCACCAGTGGCATCTAGTATTATTGTTATTATTATTATGAATATATTATTGTTCTTATTTTTTGTGCAACTTTGCTAGAATATTATTTGTACCTTGAAGTAGAGAATATTACTTTATTTCATCAATAATTCTATTTGGATACATGCACGTACTCCCCTATGATAGGAACCCTCTAATTAGGAGGAGAAAAAAATGGTGATTTTTACTCTCCAAACTAGTTGATTCAACAGTAATGATCTAGAACCATCGGTGGTGTCATAAGTACAATACCAACAAGTATTTCTCGATCATATACGATCTCCATTGTGAAAATCGACGTCAGATCCAGAATCGATACGGCGAGACGAAGTTCCACCAGTTCAGAAAATTTTTTGACGGCGTCGTTTGCTCAAAATCAAAGTTTTTTATCTCGATTTCCTTAACGAAGGCCACGTGTGACCGGAGTGGTACCATAACTATGTCACAACCGCTGGTTTTGGATCATTATTAAAGCCAAAATAATGACAAAGAAGAAAATCAAAGCCAATAAAATTATGTTCAAAAAAGTAAAGGCTTATTAATTTGTGGAACATTTCTTTAGAAATTCTTTTCATCCAATCACTGAAAAATTAAGAAAGCTAGTTCTCTGTTTAAAGAAGATATCTTTTTACATGATTAAACAATTGCAAGGCTTATAGATCGTCCGGCTCTATGTTTAAAGAAGAAATCTTCTTACATAATTAAAAAATCTCCAAGCAAGGGCATAGCTAGGATTTAAGGTTTTTTGGGGGAGGGGGATAAAGTACAATAAATTTTACTTGCATAATCTAGGATGAGCCCGGCCGATTTCCCACAGTATGAGAATCATTTATAATATAATTTATATCTAAACCCATTATATATTCTTATTTGAAAATGATAAAAATATAATAATTTTTTCCATTTGTCAAAACTGTATATCAAAAATCAAGATTAACATTCAAAAATATTATCAAAGAGAACCACTTAAAAATGAAAAATTTCCTATATATCAATTTTCTTTTGCTTGATGTTAGTCTTCTTGTTGGACATGGGTGACTTAATGGATTAGTCATTGAAGACAAAAAACAACCCAATAATAATAATAATAATCAAATCAATAAATAGAAATTAGTACTCGAAATATAAAATATGATACAAAAATGAGTTAAACTGAAAGTAATATAAACAATTACGACTGATAAACTATTTGACTTATACACTATTATAAACTCGAAGTTGCAGATTTCAAAAGTTAGAGTAACAAACATTCACGGAAATATGGACGTGAAGAGACAAAAAAGGTAACTGTCCTATTCAATTTAATTGGTAATTGCGTGGCAAAGACAAATTATATTTTCATATTACCTAAATTTAGTAATTTACGCAATTATAAAAAAAATTATATATATAAAAGAAAAGAAAATAGAAAAAAACCTAAAAATAAATAAAAGAAATGATTAATATGTAATAAGATATAAAAGAAAAGAAGATAAGAAAAAGAACTTAAGATAAATAAATAATTGAAGATGAATAATTATATAATAATGTGGAAAAAACGAGTGAGAAAGGTAAAAAGATAAAAGAAGCATAAATATAAATGTGAAAAGCAAGTGCAAAAGGCTGTCCTCAAGAATCGAACTGCTCACCAGATGTGTAAAACAAAAACTTCTTTGCCAACTCGACTGACACGTCATTGGTGCAATGCATCAACCTATGTTGCATATAAATAATCTTATGGTGGGGGGTAGGACTGGGTTATAGCCGAGTCCAACCCTCCCTAACTACGCCACTGTCCCCAAGGCTTGTAGATTGTCACGTCTTGTCCCACATCAAAATAAAAGGAAAACGCATCAAATTAATAAGTCAATTACATAGGGTTCTGTACACGCTTATTGGCATTTCGTCGAACATGTTTCCCAGACTACGCAAAAAGAAATATAAACAACTAATCCGCTATATGAAAACATAAATAGAAAACATATAAGAACTAGACCTCCAACCTTTTAAATTTTACTTTAATTGTTTCTTATGTACGAGAGGTAGTACTTCTCTTTGCATTAGCATGCATGTAGTGATAGGTATGTCAATAATGAGTTTTATATTTAATTTTTTGGGAGGTAAGACACATACGTCTCCCTCCGACTAGGTGTATCTTGCTTTGAAATTTTAATAAAATTTATATAAAAAAGAACTATATACCTCAAACAAGAGATGTGCATCTTCAAATCTACTGCAGCCTTGGCATTCATGTCACCTTTATTTGTAATGGATGTGATTAGAAAACGATGAAAGAAGGAATGGGCATCTCCAAATTAAATGTTCTCCACCCTTTACACATGTCGTTTATTAATCTTATGGATTTGGGGGGACAAGATGGAAGAAGGCGGTCTTGATCCGTTCCCCACATGTGGATACGCTACGGTGCCCATATATGAGTAAATACGCAACACGTGTCCTCCTTGATGGTGGGGGAGGGCATGTGGTGTTAGGAATTGCCCAATAAACATGCATAGTGGAATACAAAGAGAGGCAATTCAAAACCGGATCTACTCGTTTCTTAAATGAGATCTGTAATTAGAGATTACTGATATAGAAGCAGATTTCGTGGCGAATCTCTCGTTCGTTCTTTCGTCTCCATAGTCATCCATTCGTCCGGCCTCCAACTGTGATCCACACGTCAAGACTCTTCTTGAGTTACGAACACCTTCGTAGTGGGAAACCCTCTCTAAATCCTAGTGCTAGCTAAGTTTTAGAGAGAATTTAAAGACAATCACTTATGACGTTATGGGACAATAATGAGTTATTTATAGGTTTCTAATAAACCTATTGAGCTTGGGATTTCTTAAGCCCCAAGTAACTTGACCCTTTAATTAATCTATTATTAATTAATTAGGCCAAAACTCGAATAATTCGGTCTAACTATTGGGTCTTGTACACCATAACTAACATTCTCCCACTTGGACAAGGTCAAATTCAAAATACGAATACTTGACTTTGTGTGTGACCCATCAGGCTCTCACTCACGGTGGCAAATGTCATAGTGTCATTATTCTGATCTCATCAGGATAGAATAAAGAGAAATCCCTATTTCAGCTTTATCATCAATTTACCCAGATCGATCGACCCATGTCGTCGTCCATGATTGACGTCTAGCCATGTGTCATGGCAATCCACGTGACGGGATAAATCATATGGTAATGACAAAACCTTTACATGCGCAGTCACCATGGAATTATAATCCTTTCATCAATATAACCCAATCGGTTTAAAGATATGGATTTGTGTCAATCTCATTCAACCAACCACGTTGTTCGCTCTCAACTCAACGTTGACTACAACAACGATTGTAATTGAAAACTCTTTTAAATTTCACAATCCCACATCGACCAAGATTTTTATATCAACTTGATTGGGCGAAATGCAGGTTATAATCTCCGGTTATCCAGGAGTGATGAATCCTTTATTGAATACTCACAACCTTCATGCATCTCTCACTATACCCATACGACATTTCCAGTCAACCCATGGTTAGAGTATCCTTCAATGTCCGCCAAAGCAAAGCCATCCTTACATAAGGTTCTATGGTATTCTCAAGTCAAAGGACCAATTCTACACCTCGCATTAGAGATCAACCACTAACGCAATGATAACTATCCATGTAGTATCTCTAGGCGGGTCATCCAGATGCTTGTTCCACTAATGAAGCATCCATGTGTCCATCCAAATATCTACACATTCTAACTTGTGAGATCAGTTACTTTCATTTTAAGAAAGATCGAGATGCTACACATGCCAGTCTATCCGCAATAACAATATCTGTATTTTGTTATTGCTACGACCATGGACAATTTAAAAGTAAGTGCTAAAAACTTTTATCTCACTATCACAACACCTTGTGATTAACAAGTTTTTCAACATTTATTCTATGGACTCTATTATTTTAGTTGTTATGATAAACAACGTAAATATGCAAAATAATAGATTTGCCATTCAAATGCATCTATCAATTAGGTGTTTACGCACATTAATGTCCAACATAGGTTGCAACACCAAAATTTTATACAAACAAATCCAAATGCTATTGTATCTAATACATATAGCTTCATCATGACCATCACGAGTATGCTGTGACATCCACTATATTAGAGGATCTTTTGGATTTATTTTATCCTTTTATCATTTCGTTGTATTATCTCTTCTAAAGAGATATACTACCTTAATACATCATTAGATCGTTGATGAGACTTCGGTTTCCTTTCGCTTGCACGATGGCTCCATTGTTATCACAATCTCTATTGGATTAACAATGTTAGGAAAACATTCAAGTTCAATTAAGAACTTAACGATCTAAACCGCTTCTCTTGCTACTTCCAAAGTAACTGTGTATTGAGTTTGAGTAGTTGTATTCATCTGGAATCTTTTCAGTCGATCATATTACTTTTATGAGTAACAATCTGTTCGAATTGGAATTAGTCAATAGTCTTTTAAGACTGAGAACTGACTTTTGCAAATTTTTGAATTCTCAATTCAATTTTTCCACAATAGAACCTATTTAGTGCTTCTCAAGCATGTAATAATGTTCTTTAACCACTATTTAATCTTTCTGACATTGTTTTCTTTGAAACTTTCTTTCCCATCCAAAACATGTGAAACATTTGATCTAGTACATAGCATCTATGTGATCTCTCTCAACCGGTGTTCTCCAACACCTTTTGAGAGTGTAGTCCTATCCTTATAGGATAAAGTTCTCTCTTGAACTATTTTAGGAAAAATCTTCTAAAGATTTAATCTATGTACTTGCATTTAGATAGGCTAAGTATTTTTCTGGATCTATCTCTATAGATCCTTATGCAATCATTTTCTAAATTCATAATAGTGAAAACCTTGACTTTCTCTGGAGGCACCGTTTTCTAATAACACATATCCACATACTATATTAGAAACACGATTATATTCCCACTAACTTCTTGTACATGCTATTCATATTCATTTATGATAAAATCAAACTATTTGATTGTCTCATCAAAATGAAGTTTTCAACTCCTCTTGGGCATGCTCACACGCTTAATTTGATCTTATGGATTCAAAACTTTTAGGATGCATCAGATACAACATGATCAAGATCAAGTTTTGAAATCCATTTCTCAAACATGAGTATCTACAGTAATTAGAATTTAAGAAACAAAGACACGATTACAGATATGAATTTTGCCCTCAAGGCCAACATTTTTCTCTGATTGCAACATTCTCTATCAATCTTGTCTTGTCAACATAAGCGTTACGATCCATGTCAACTGGTTGTTTGTAAGCTAATTTACAAACTATAGGTCTAACCCATTCTATAACTAAAATCCACACTTTGATTTTAGTACATGGAGCTTACTTTGAATTCTTGCGTATCAATCTATACCTTTTAAGTCAACATCTTAACTTTTACCCTTTTATAAGCCACATGTTTGTCATCTCTGACTGGCAATACCATATTAATAGCCATAAGATCACACTTACTTTAGATGAACCCTAATGCGGTTCACATTGAGCCAATGTGTTCTTGAGAACTTTTCCTTTTGCTAGTTTACACCTCATCAAATGAAGTTGAGCAACTAGCCCATCTAGTCAGTTGATATCTTTTGTGATTTCTTGAACTCTTTCAAGGTCTATCCTACTCCCACTGCCCTTTTAGGAAAAATAATTTCTCGAAAATTAGATCATACCTAATCTTAAAAGTGAGAATAGTAATACCCAACAATTTTTTTCTTTTGAATATCTATCGAGAGATTTCTCTCATGCTTCATCTAAGCATTATTACTCAAAAAACTATTTTGAGTTTTATCTATTGATTTAGATAGAACACTATTTAGTGTGTTTCTTACAATTTTTATTACACATCCTCAAAACAGTTTTAGAATGAATTGTTAGACATAATAATTAAATTGCATCATATTAATATGAACAATTTCTCTTATTATGCACCATTGGTTGGTGGTGTATACCCCCAAATTCACTGAACGAGAATTTCTAGTTATATCCTTAAATAATCTCCACTTTGATCATATCGTAACGTGAGAATATTCGCCAATTAGCTTTCATCTTTAGCTTGAATTCTTTTGAACATTTCAAAAAGTTTCATGCTTGAAGTTTATCAAGTATAAGATACTGTATCTAGTATATAGTCATCTTTGAGCTTGACAATATTTGAAAGGTCATTATCTGACTGTCGTACATATTTTCCCTATACACCAATATGAATTAGGGTTAATATGATCTGATGTCAGAATATAATATAATTATTTTTATACCTCTTTTGTTTTTCTATTCAAAGAATAGACCTTCTAGAAAGCCAATATTACTGATCTCATTTTTACAATTGATTCTATTATGTGATTGCGAACAACTATTGTTTTTAATCTTAACAGATCAAATATTCATGTCCGAACATGAATTAGAAATAATGTTCTTCTCAAGAATATGATCATAATATTCATTCCAAAACAAAACAAAAGGGTAACGAAAATAATAGGTCTTGAATGAAGTAACATTTACTTCATTTCCTACTAGAGGCCCTGTTATCTTACTTTGCAGTGAACTTTCCAATTTAAATCTCAATCTTATTTAAATATGGGATCTTCATTCGATATATAATACCTAAAAGACTTAAATATGGGTTTTGATAACCTGTGACCTGAAGCAAAAATCTTCTCCAAGATTCTTCTCTTCAAATAGTTATGCTTGCCCTATAGTTCTATGCCAATCTTCCTTATCTCTACAAAGTGTTATAGGCTTTGGATATGTCTTTGTATGCTTCAACTGTTAGTTTGATCTCCCAAAACCTTTCTCAAAATTCTTTTAGGACTTCTTCTAAGTCTCGTCAGGAATATAAAGATCAAAACTTGCCAGATTGGTGATAGCTTTAATAGTTTGGGCATACCAAACAGATTAATGGGTATATTGTGAATTTTATTCACATCTTAATTCACAACAAATTGTGATAAGTTATTAGGCAATGAAGATTGAACGAAGTCAACATTTGACTTGCTGTCCATCAAGCCTCCAAATAGTATTTCAGATTTTATATTGCTCAGTACATGAACCAACTCTTTGAGATGACCAATAACAATAGAAATATCGATACCCACATGCGATATTTACAACTCATAACTTCAAGTGTCATACATACTGCATTATGATCATCACATGATCTTTGTAAATCCACGTTGTCCTAACAAAACTGTCTTGGTAGGATTTTTCTAACAATCTGTTCTTGATATATTTTAACTTATATGTAAAAACAAATCTCACATTTATGACGTTAGTGTAAGAAAGTCCAGTGAGTGTGCTGACACTCAATTCACTTTTCATATTTGAGTACAGTACTCAAGTAGTTCCGGTGAGTTCGTCGGCATCAACTATGCTTCTCAAACTCAAAACATTATTCATTATCTAATTAACGGAAATGATAATAAAATAAAAATTAATAAATGCGATAAAGTTAATAAAATATGGACTTTTATTAAATTAACTGTACTCCCACTGAATCAATGATCCCCCAGCATTGATGAAAAAGTAAATTTTTAGCATGTATCAATGGGCTATGATCCTGTTTGTTCAATTAGAATCTTGAGTTACTCAACAAACCCTAATTGACATTCGGGTAGATACACCTATCAATCACATCTCTATATGACTCCCAGATCATCAAGCAGATAATTATTTATCTAGTACATCTGATGTATTAACTTGATGTGCCTCTAAAATCTACTTCCTTGAGTTACTCAAGAAGAAATAAATTTTAGTTAAATTCAATCCAATGTTCAGAGGCATCACACGTCTCACAGTGAAGAACATTTCCTACGATCGAGTAGTTTTGAGTTACTCAACAAACTGATTACGATTGTGGAAATCCAATTTTTCAGCCTAACATTGGAAGGCATGGATTAACATTTAATCGTGAATTTAATGTCATTTTAAGGGGATTAGTCTCATCAATAATATAATGCATAACAACCAACATCAACCATGCAATCATCAAGCATAATGAAATTAGTGGATGATTATGGATATATTTCTAACTAGTTTTCCAGAGCCAAGAGGAAAACTAGTTGGTCAATTCCTAAGGGACAATGTCTTCGCCCTTTGTTGGTTGACTCCGATGATCTCCATCTTTTACTCCAACCTGTATCCTATACTAATTGGCACATGCGGCATATTATATAGACTCGTAGGTCTGGAATTAAATTAAAAATTAATTGGCACGCAGGCCCAAATTAATAATAGGCACGTAGGCTCCCAACATAAAATAAGGAATATAACCACACATTCATTCAATCACATTTGTCTGGTCCATAATCATCCACAATATCCAATATTAATAAATATATCAATTTTTAAATTTGGGTAAACAAATATTATTTGTCTAAACACTTTGGGTAAATAGAGAAACAAACCAAAACGAATAGTAATTAGTTAATCGTATTAACTAATTAATAACTCATCAATAAAATTATATAATTAATCTAATTAATTATTTAATTTTATCACAAGGAAGGGATTTGCAAAATAACTCTTTATTTTGTCAAACATATTCGAGTTTAATTAGTTAATCATATTTACCAATTAACTACTCATGAATAAAATTATATAATTAATCATATTAATTATTTAATTTTATCGCAAAAAGCGGACTAACAAAATAATTCCTTATTTTTGTCGATTACATTAAAGATTAATTAGTTAATCACATTAACTAATCAATTCCACAAAGTTACATAATTAATCTCATTAATTATTCAACTTTATCATAAAGAAGGGGTTTACAAAATAACTCTTTATTTTATCGCTAACATTAAAGTCACACTTTAATGTGAGTTTTGAAGAACATGGGGTTATAATTACTATCAATTTGAAAAATAAGATCACAATTTTAATTAAGTCAAAATTCAACGCTAATTCAAAATAATTTTTGTGAAAATTGATTTTGTAAAGTTGGAATTTTGAAATAACTTGAAACTCTCAAAAGTTTACAAAATTTTCAAATCACAATTAAAAACCCCAAGTGCCAATCTACAAACTCTTTCAACAATTGATGTGACGTGAAAATCACGATTCGTTTCGTTCCATTAAAAAAAACACAGATCAGATTCATGTTTTTTTTCTCTTTGGTTCAATTGGATAAATACAAATCAAATTCACAATTTATCCAATATCAGATTCATGCATCAAATTCGTGGTAACAGATTGATCTAATATCAATTTTGAAAACATTATTTCATACATAATGTTTATCAATTACCCAAATCAAATTGATAAGTAATAACAATTATTTATCCTAACAAATCTTAATAAGAAAACGAGTTGGCTTTGATAGCACTGTTAGGAATTGCCCAATAAATATGCATAGCGGAATATAAAGAGAGGCAGTTCAAAATCGGATCTACTCGTTTCTTAGATGAGATCTGCGATTAGAGATTACCGATATAGAAGCGAATCTCGCGGCAAATCTCTCATTCGTTCTTTCGTCTCCATAGCCGTCCATTCGTCCTGCGTCCAACGGTGCTCCACACGTCAAGACCCTTCTTGAATTACGAACACCTTCGTACTGGGAAACCTTCTCTAAATCCTAATGCTGGCTAAGTTTTAGAGAGAATTTAGAGACAATCACTTATGAAGTTATGGGATAATAGTGGATTATTTATAGGTTTCTAATAAACTTATTGAGCTTGGGATTTCTTAAACCCCAAGTAACTTGACCCTTTAATTAATCTATTATTAATTAATTAGGCCCAAACTCAATAACTCGATCTAACTATTGGGCCTTGTACACTATAATTAACATGTGGCACCTATCTGCCTATGCGTGGGCACCATAGCTTGCCCACAAGTTGGCAATAGATTAGGACTATGTAAGAAGGATAGCCAATGGGGTTAATGTGATGTGAAATTAAGGGAGGACATGAAAGGTATTTCCTAAATTGTGCAGGAGGATATTTGAAAATCAAATGATTTCTCAAGATTCACACTTTTTAATACACTTTTTAAAGCTGTGATATTTTATATTTATTGAGAAGATAAAGAG
Source organism: Jasminum sambac (assembly GCA_018223645.1). Classification (NCBI taxonomy): domain Eukaryota; kingdom Viridiplantae; phylum Streptophyta; class Magnoliopsida; order Lamiales; family Oleaceae; genus Jasminum; species Jasminum sambac. The sequence goes on along the minus strand of CP073645.1, from coordinate 8,574,524 downwards.
TCTAATTTTATATTTTTATTTATATAAATAATCGTTGAAGGAAAATAAAATAATTACAAAAACTTAATAGGAATTGGATGGAAATAATGGGTTGTGATAGGCTTGTAAATTTAAGTAATACGTGAGGCTTGTGATAGGCTTCATATATTTAAGTAATATATGAAGGTAATAAATTAGTTCTTATAAACACATCGGTGATTGGGGGTTAAAGAAATATTTGAAAATAAATATTTGAAGAGGTCAATTGAATGGTTTCTTTATGGATCTTTGATAGCAATGAAGTTTCACCATTGAAGGTAATCTCAAAGGTAAGGGAAATATACAATATTTGAGCACGAAATAATTCTTTTTGAATGGATGAGATGGAAATAATTAGTTGTGGGTGAAGTAGAAAAGTGTATTAGCAATAAGAAGGATATTTTAGTTTGGCTAATATGTAATTTTGGTCAAGGCTATTCAAGTAAATAAGATAATTAAAATCGTGGGGTAAGTATAAAATTCGTAGTGGTAGGATAATTACCCTTTAATTAATACTCTCTCCGTCCGACAAAGATAGTAAATTAATTATTTTTACACATATTAAGAAATCTTTATATATATACACATTAAAAGTATTAGTTGGGCATGCTTGGGTTCCCACCTAAACACATGGGTTACTTACACATTTGGGCATCTGCTTTAATTTAGCAATCCAATTAGTCAATTACTGCTCACAATTGGTCTACTTATTCATATGACTCTTTTTCCTCTCCTTCTTGCTCTTGAATTTTGGCCAATTACAAAATCCTTTTCCTTATCAATGTCAAGCGATTCAATTTTCCCACAACAATCACAAACAATCTCACCTTCTGCTTCAAACTACTCCTCTTCTCCTCCGATAACTATCTGTGCAAAATTCATGACGGCCGGTGATTGGAATACCAAATAGCAACTGTGGTCGTCGACCGCTTCATCCTAACGACACTCATTGTCGATCACCCCTAATTTTGTATGAAAGTCATCTTTGAAATTGCAAAATATCTTTAAATTAAAAGATATTTTTAAAATGAGATTTCATACAATTATTATTAAAAATGGACTACTACGCTAATTTTTTTTATAAATAATTAATTTTTGAAGAAATAATTAGCTAAAAATGAAAATTAATTATGATGCAATTAATTAAAATTAATGATATTGCTAATATTTAACTGGAAAGGGTTTCATTAGATGAAAATTAATCAAAATTAATCATGTTGCTAAAATGGAAAAATATAATTAATTTCAAAGAACAAAACTAATTAAAATCAGTATGTTTAGAATGTGGTTGTTAAAAAAATTAGATGTCATTAATAAATATTTAAAAAGTACAAATAAAAGTTTTAAATTAAACAATCACTTTCGTGGCATGGGATGGATAATGGGAGACCGCATTCGATTGAAATTCTTTATCATACTTACTCAACCCCAATTAAATAAGAATGTGGTGGGGACGAGGATAAGTGTTTTTTAGCATGGTATGAATGAAGTATATTAATTATCTGAAAATATTTTCAATATATAGGTAGTTGAAGGTACAATAATTAGGGGGCACAGGTGAAAATGAAAAATTAAAGAAATACGAAATGTGGTAAGTTGACTATCGTTTTCAGATGAACAAAAATACTCATCCGTCTTAAATATATAGGCTTATTTTCTGTTCCTTATATCCCAATTATATAGATTTGTTTCTATATTAAAAAGTATTTTTTTTTTCATTTATCAAAACAACCTTACTTATATGCCTAGTTATAATCATTATCGTTAAATTGCACTCATTAAATAATGGCAAATTAATAAACAATTTGCGAATTTTATATTTTCAATATAATTTTTCTTAATTTTTGTAAAAAAAATCAATAAGCTTATATAATTGGGTCTGAGGAAGTAGTATACTCATATTGAACTATCTTTATGGGATGGAGAGAGGAGTACTATAGATTTAATATTAAGAAATTCTTGCAATTAAAATTATAATAATATATACGCATGCGAACACGTACGTTAAAATATTTCAAACAAAAACTGCCTGATTACGACAAAATAAGTTAATTTATTTAATTATGTTCCAAAAGAAAAACATTTAAAAACGTCAAAAATGTTATAAAAGTATAGAAACAATAGAGAGAATTTAGAGAGAATGAATTCGAATGAATTCTCAGGAATGAATTTCATTAATAACTGAAGCCCTATTTATAGGAAAACTTCGAATGGTACAACCGTAATTACATAATTTCATCAAGGGTATAATAGTCATTCACATATAATAATTACATCTTTTACCAAATTATTCCTCCACCAAATTATTCCTCCACCAAATTATTCCTCATAATTCATAACCACCAAATTATTCTCAATTATTCATAACACTCCCCCTTGAATGACTATTAATACAAATGTCTTCTGGACTTGTTTGGAGAAAAAACCAGTGGGAAAAAAAAACTTCCAAACCGATTGCAGGATAGCTTGGAGTGGTTATATACTGTTTCATCAAAACATTGCTCCCCCTGATGTCTTCCAGCGGTATAGGAGTATTCATGTGCTGCCTCGTTAAAACCTTGTCAAGAAAACCCAGTGGGAAAAAAACTTGATCGAAGGAAAAAGAGTACAGCTGCTCCGTTTGATTTCATATCTTGAGAACTGATATCTTTACTTCTGGTAAATGATTTCAATATCATCATCGTTTGGATCTAAAGCATTAGCTCCATTATAACTTGATCCAATAGATACACTGTATCAATTTCTCCTATCGTTCTCAATATACCATGAATATGCCTCGTTAAAACCTTATTAGGAAAAACCCAGTGGGAAAAACCCTAATGAAGGAAAAAGAGTACATTATTCATGTGAATACGCCTTTAAAGTTGCCTCATTAAAACCTTGCTAGGAAAACCCAATGGGATAAAACCTCGATCAAGGGAAAAAGAGTGCAACGCTATATTTTATACAAGTATCTTTGCAAGCATTTCAAAATCTTTCATACATTTGTATGAGTATCATATACATTGATTTTATACTCTTCTGCTCATTTAGAGTGCATCAATTTTCTTACACAACTACAAAACATTCACCATGAACACATGTCTCCAAACACACAATTTAAAGCATATAAATTCATAGTAAAAACATGTAAACATATAAGTAAACCTTCATAACTAACTAACACTTAAAATATATCATTTAACATTTAATACTCACTTAATAGGTTATTTCATTCCCGGGGCTTAGCTCACCCTTTAGGGTACTCATAAACACGGGTTTAGCTCATCCGATCCTTTAATTTCCTTTTCGGCACTACACACACGATCGGTAATTTAACTTTCATGAGCATGCAACATATAATGACCACCATGCTTATCTTTAAACTTGAGCACTAGTCATCATCATCTCATCATCTCATAAGTTAAGGATTTCACATTCACCATTTATCATCTTCAATATATCTCAATATTTTCATTATCATTGATCATATGTAGCGCTACATTTTCATATCGTGGTCGACACTTTTCAATTTCATTTCTTTCCCCATATCGACATAACTTATCGAGATATCTCATTATCAATCATCTTGTAGGATTATACAATATAGTTATGTCTATATACTCTTCAAGAGTATATGCCTCAGTTATTAAGACCATCTTTTATAATTTGCTTTGATATATATGATTGGGGAAATATCAACGCTTCTAGCGTGCCTACTTATCAAAGCATCGTAGTATATATGTGATTGTTCATAGCCTTTCATGCATCTTTGAACTTGAGTTCAGATTTCAATTTCTCGAGGATATAACATGATGCATTTCACATATTATTTTCAACCTTTAATACTCCCCTCATCTTGAGAAAATTTAGAACACCAAAACTCATACAGCTTGGTATGATTTTAATCATATATGTTCTCATCATTCAAATTTTTAATATGGGAATTTAGACCGCTTTGCATTCTATTCTCGATATCGCAATTTATTTGAGGACTTTAAATAATTTGCCATATAATATCCCACTTGTATGCATACCAAATCCTTCAGTGATTTATTCAAGTATTGGGATATACATTTACTAGCTTTATCATTAAATCTGAAAATCATGCTCATACTGTGAGCAAATATTTCAGAAATTTCAAATTACGAATCATATACACATGTGACTATCTAGTGGATCCATATCATAATATCTAGTAGTCCACATGGAGGATGAGTGGGCCCATACTTCTCATCCTTTATTCAGGATATATTTGGGATTTATTCCTCAATATTGGCTAAGTAATGATTTCATCATTTATCGAGAACAATCATTGAAGAATTCTTTTTAATTCTTGACTTGAAATATTGATTTCAATAATTATTTAAACCGGGATGGTCAAATCAGGTTTTGCAAACGAGTATTATTGAACTTCTAGTTCAAGAAATTCTTATATCGATTTCACTAGTATCCGTATAGTGCTCAATATGATTTATCATAGAAACAATTCACCGACATATTCCATCATCTTTTGGTGACATTATTGTCTACTATCTGTTCAAACACGAGCCATACAATTTCATACGTGATCACATCCGCTATTATTTAATTCAAATCGTAGCTCTTACGCTTCATATTATTTATTTAAAATCGAGTCTTATTTCACACGCGTCGTATTATTCTATAAATAAATCATCAAAATTATTGCAAAATTCATCCTAACAAGGGTTTATACATTATAATGGATCATATGCTCTCAAATCTTCGAAAATACTATCCATCACTATCGATCAAAATCCTAAAAGGATTTATCGATGTAGGTCGGAAAGATTAAGGATGCTAATGAATAAGGTATCCCACAAGATATCCGATGCTTGATTGAAGCAAAGGTTCGATTATCCGTGAGGTTTCAATTCCTTCTAAATACATGCCTGGTATGGGTAAAAGTAGTTTTTCAAAGAAACGGAGAGCAAAAAGATTAGGAGGATGCTACAAGTGTGCTCGATGGACATGTGACACTCGATGTAAATCTGGGGTACTTGTCCCGAGAAATCGAGAAGATAAAATAGCGTTCATTAAGGATGGATTGAGTAAGGAGCCTTTGGATGATATTCAACAGTGCTCTTGAGACACATCCTAGTGGACACGCATAAGGTGAGCTAATGGCCTTATGGGCCAAATTCAAAGATCAACAAACGCGTACATAGTCTTGAAAAACTTACTTTAGAAGATCCTGTTTGTAAATTTAGTAGAAAAATTTAGCATAATGATTTTCCCATATTTATGTAAGAAAGCTCGGTGTAATAACAAAGATCAATATATTTCTTTTATTTGTAAATATCATTTTTCAATTTTAAGATATATATTATTTTCAATCAATTGACTTATATGTCATATCACTAAAGAAAAATTTACGCTTTTTCTCTTTCATATTTGTCAAAAAGTAAATAGTGCACTCAATTATTGGTTTGAAAATTTTTCTTTAAATAGAGGATTCATATATCTCTCATGTTCATACATTAAAAGTATAGTGCAAAAGAGATAGGAGTAGAGATGGATATGGAGATTTTAGAATCATCTCATACAGATCGGCCTTTACCTGCTCGAGATTAAAACCGTATGTATTCTTGGTGGATCTAAGCGGTAGGCCATATCCAATATGTGGATATGGCAAACCGACTGTAAAGAGTTAGGAGACAAGAAATCAATATACTATACTGGAGGAACCAACAACAAACTTTAGCTAGACTTATAATGGCCGCACAATCATGGGGAATAAGAGTTTGAGTGTAATACCTTTCCATCTAGTTGGATCTAATACTCGAATTGGAGCAGTTCTACCATGGAGTCAGTGAGGGTTGGTGCTACAAGCGCAATCCATCCACAAGCGCATGATGTATATGATGAATGATAGTGATGCTTTCATTGTCCTTCCAAAGCGGCTACAACACACTTTGGAGGAAATATTTAATATAGCCTCGTTGTACAGTGGAATTTTCATGTCAAACCAATAGGTTTGTTGAATATTAATAATTTCTTTGATGGCTTACTAGCGTTTCTAGATCGGGTGTAGATAATAAGTTTATCTCTCATTCAATGAGAAAAATACTTATTTCTCGCTAATCTTTGTTGATGAACTACTCATCAAATTTCATGCATATGTTCAAGAAGTGGAAGCTCAGTCCGCTTCAAAGTTGCTGCACCAATGTGGTGTCAAGCGAAAAGAAATTCGGATCCTTTAAATATTTCATTATGAATCCTAATGTTGATGGTGGCAGAGTTACGGAGTATTTATACTCTCGAGACGCATCCCTCATTTATGGATTGAGTATGTATATTCTTTTTGCATTTCTATATTTTGAGTGTTTAATGCCGTCTTTGATATTCTCAATATGTTCCACTTAATGTTTTGTACTTCTTACGAGTAATAATAATATCATATTGGCTTTATTCAAATACAGAAATCTAGTGATTATGCTTCTTCAAGAGCATTTTATTCTCATATTAATACAATCTCATATCATCGATAAGATTACTTCATGTAAGCTTTTCATGCGATATATTTTCTTTGATTTATCAACATGGGATCTATTCAGCACTTTACTTTCGTCTATTTATCCAATGGTAACTTCAAGTACCACTTGCTCAATTTTCTCCATTCATATTCGGTATATATAAAGAAGTAATTTTATTCTCATCGTCTACTTCTTGAGAGTATGATTAGAATATTTGATCAACTACTTCTTACAGAGAGTAGGATTAGTTATAACCAATCGTGTAGTATAATCCACCACATTGAAATATGCACACCAATCGTGTGGTATTACCCACCACATTGAAATATACTCAAACTATAAAGTGCATAAATTTAAATTGCAGAAATTAAATTTCCTCCAATAGGTGGTCGAACCTACCTTATGGGAATTATTGCAATAAATATAAATTTACGAATTTAAATAGCAAGAATTAAATTGCATAATATTTAACCACTTCTTCAGAGTAGGATGCAGTAGAAGGTATTACCCATCACTTAGCATATAAAGTGCAGAAATATATAAAACCTTCCGTTTAGTGACGGTTGAACCCATCATCAAGTAGGAGGTATTGCAGTAATTAAATTGCAGTAAATAAAGTGCGAGAATTAAATATTGAACTGCTTACGGGAGGCATTTGTTCTTCTAGAACAAATACTCATTACTTCTACAATAGCACATTTATCCTTCTAGAATAAGTACATTATGTAATTGAACTCTTCGAGAGTTACATTAATATTTCGATCTATTAACTCAAATGGACTTCAAACCATTTTATATAATCAATGGATTTAGAATTTCTTCATGAATATTCTATCCATTTTCCTTTGTCGTCAAAATTAGGTCGGTTTTACCCTAAGGGTAAAATTGTCCATTCCAATTATAAAGGTAAAATTGTCAAAAATATTTTATCAATGTTTTACTGATTGGAAAATTATCTCATTTCTACTTCAATTTATCAATATCAAAATATTCAAGGACTATTTTGTAACTTTTTCAAAAGTTGGTGTACTAGTTTGTAAATTTTGAAAGTTTGATAATAACATATTTAAAAGCGAGTTATTACCCTATCAATGTTGGTGTCAAATCGAAGCTCGTTAAATCGAGTATAATGGAGTCGAAAATTTGATTTTGATAATGTATGCTCCTTATATCTCGAGAAACGAATATTATAGTTTAATATATTATTATATTATAAAGCAATATAATATATATACCTTTTCCTTTTCTTAGGGAGAAGCAATTGAGCATGCACGTATTTCCTCCATTTGCCAATGCTTGAATTGCCCACAACTCTTTGTCTCTGCATAAATGTTTTCTGTGGTGATTGGGAAGATAGAAAGAGTGAGGCGTGAGAAAGTGGGAAAAAGATAAGAGAGAAAAGAAAGATAAGTATTGATTGGAGATGGATTAGGTTATTTATAATAATTAGGTTTACGTCTGAGAAGATCATCTATAAGATGCAACTGTAGAGCATACTCCTTCATATTACTCAAATGGCTAGAGACTGTCTTGATACTGAGTGTTATAAAAGTATAGAAACAATAGAGAGAATTTAGAGAGAATGAATTCGAATGAATTCTCAGGAATGAATTTCATTAATAACTGAAGCCCTATTTATAGGAAAACTTCGAATGGTACAACCGTAATTACATAATTTCATCAAGGGTATAATAGTCATTCACATATAATAATTACATCTTTTACCAAATTATTCCTCCACCAAATTATTCCTCCACCAAATTATTCCTCATAATTCATAACCACCAAATTATTCTCAATTATTCATAACAAAAAAAAATTTTTTTATTTAATTTTTGTTTATGTCGGTTTAAAAAGTCAAAGTTAAAATGGGTGATCTTGTTTGAAAATTTAGTTTTAAATTGCAATGAAACTGCACCGGATCAATTTTCTCACTTGTAATTTTTTTTTTGTTGAAATATGCAATTGTTAGTTATAGAAAATAAAGGTTAATTTCATAATTTTTGCCTCACCTGATTGCACATCCCCCGCCCCCAAAAAAAAAAAAAAGGAAAAGGAAAAGTGTACATATGAACTAAAATGCTTCAATTTCACAGTAGATCATCAAATACAGCTATAAGTCTTCATTACAATACTTACCCGTTTTGTGTGTTTCTAAACTTTCTATATATTTTGAAATTTGAACTCGGCTAGGGGAGCTGAGGGTGAGGTAAGAATTCCAAAAAAAAAAAAAAAAAAAAAAAAGAGCCTGATATATATGCAGTATGGACAAGTTGGTGCAAGATTTTTGACCTAGAACAAGTTCAATTATTTTTTACTACGACTATTATTTTATTTAATCAAAAAATTTATTTACTTTTCTTTTGATAGTTTAATGGCAAAGATTACCTTTTGACTTATTTATGCATTAGAACGTATATATGGTATTGGTCAAGCACCTGCATAGGTATCCCATAAAAAATCCGCAGCTGATGTCTCACATAAAATCACATATAATTTTGTGTTAGTAATGAAAGCTCAATGCTTGGAGTACACACATTTTTTGTATGGTAAAATACCACACACTAATAGGGGTATGGGCCCCTCCCCCCCAATTCAGGGGGACATTTTGGTCATTTTGTATTTTGTGTATTAGGGTGTGGTATTGTGTGGTAGTGGATTTGTGTGTACTTCTAGCATTTTTCGTAATGAAATATGGGAGTTTTTTACACTGTACTCGTTTGAGTATTAGATCAAAACTCATGTTATATATATCCTATAAATATTGGGATTTCATTTCATTTCTTTTTTATTCATTGTTGGACTTAGACCAATCCTTGGCTGGACGTACTTTTTTTTTTGGGCGCATTTCTCTAGTTTATAATTTTATGACGAGTATAAATTTTACGAGCCGTATCACATATGAGAAAATAAAAGAAAAAATTGGGCAGAATCTTTTTAATCTATTTGGATTTTTGATGTCTGATCGCTAGTAAATCTATTAAGAAAATATTGATCTATCACCCATGGGTGGGTCATGGGTGGGCTACATATCCCACCCACAGGTGAAGGGGATTATTTTAAAAGTAAAGAACTATAGGTTTTTTTTAATTTCTTTTTTTTTTTAATCTTTTTAAAATCCCCTTCGCAGGGATCTGTTCAAGAACTTTGAGTTTAAAAAATTTAAAAAAAAATTAGAGAGAGAGAGATGGATTAACATACACAGCACTTTGTTGTATACCAACTTACCAAGTGCATGAGTTGGTAGAAGTTCCACGTAACATACCAGTGGCACGGTTGGTGTGGTGGAACCGTGGAAGTGGGGGTTGTGGTACTTTACGAATAGGCATAAAATATGAAAAATTAAAAAAGAAAAATATATAAATTTTTGTATCCTATGTATAATTATTATAGGTTCAGAGGCATCCTTTTCTCGAATTTTTTTTTTCTTTAAACTGAACAAAAATTATAATCCGAATCAAGAATGCAAATTCTTTTTAGAGAAAACGGAGAAAACATAAACCTTTAACCTATCATTTGCTTGCGGACAACCTACACATGTGGCTAAATGTAGAGGAAAGTTTCTTCCTAAATGAGAAATTCTAAGTTGTCTAATTAATCTAAATAAAATGATTTAGATATAACTAAAATCTCATTTTTTGACCTAGATGCGTCTAGCAGATAGTTAATTTATTTAATTATGTTTCAAAATAAAATTAATTTTTTTAAAAAACGTTTTTGACGGCGGCTAAAAAGTCAAAGTTAAATAGGGATCTTGTTTGAAAATTTAGTATTAAATTGCAATGAAACCGCAGCGGGTCAACTTTCTCAATTGTAATTTTTTTTTTTTTGAAATATGCAATTTGTTATAAAAGTATAGAAACAATAGAGAGAATTTAGAGAGAATGAATTCTAAAGAATTCTCAGGAATGAATTTCATTAATAACTGAAGCCCTATTTATAGGAAAACTTCGAATGGCACAATCGTAATTACATAATTTCATCAAGGGTATAATAGTCATTCACATATAATAATTACATCTTTTACCAAATTATTCCTCCACCAAATTATTCCTCCACCAAATTATTCCTCATAATTCATAACCACCACATTATTCTCAATTATTCATAACACCTAATAATTATTTTTCAATTATTATTCATAACACTCCCCCTTGAATGACTATTAATACAAATGTCTTCTGGACCTGTTTGGAGAAAAATCCAGTGGGAAAAAACTTCCAAACCGATTGCAGGATAGCTTGGAGTGGTTATATCTGCTTCATCAAAAACATTGCTCCCCACGATGTCATCGTGGCATATGAAGTATTCACGTCTTTGCCTCGTTAAAACCTTTGTCAAGAAAACCCGATTGGGAAAAAGCTTGATCGAAGGAAAAGAGTACAATTTGCTCAGTTTGATTTCATATCTTGAGAAGCGATATCTTTATACGGTAAATGATTTCAATATCATCATCGTTTGGATCTAAAGCATTAGCTCCATTATAACTTGATCCAATAGATCTCTGTATCAATTTCTCCTATCGTTCTCAATATACCATGAATATGCCTCGTTAAAACCTTATTAGGAAAAACCCGTGGGAAAAACCTAATGAAGGAAAAGAGTACATTATTCATGTGAATACGCCTTTAAAGTTGTCTCATTAAAAACCTTGCTAGGAAAACCCAATGGGATAAAACCTCAGTCAAGGGAAAAAGAGTGCATGGCGTATTTTATACAAGTATCTTGCATAAGCATTTCAAAATCTTTCATACATTTGTATGAGTATCATATACATTGGTTTTTTTATACTCTTCGTTCATTTAGAGTGCATCAATTTTCTTACACAACTACAAAACATTCACCATGAACACATGTCTCCAAACACACAATTTAAAGCATATAAATTCATAGTAAAAACATATAAACATATAAGTAAACCTTCATAACTAACTAAGACTTAAAATATTTCATTTAACATTTAATACTCACTTAATAGGTTATTTCATTCCCAGGGGCTTAGCTCACCCTTTAGGGTACTCATAAACACGGGTTTAGCTCATCCGATCCTTTAATTTCCTTTTGATTTTCACACACACGATCGGTAATTTAACTTTCATGAGCATGCAACATATAATGACCACCATGCTTATCTTTAAACTTGAGCAATAGTCATCATCATCTCATCATCTCATAAGTTAAGGATTTCACATTCACCATTTATCATCTTCAATATATCTCAATATTTTCATTATCATTGATCATATGTAGCGCTACATTTTCATATCGTGTCGACACATTTCAATTTCATTTCTTTCCCCATATCGATATAACTTATCGAGATATCTCATTATCAATCCTCTTGTAGGATTACACAATATAGTTATGTCTATATACTCTTCAAGAGCATATGCCTCCGTTATTAAGACCATCTTTTATAATTTGCTTTGATATATATGATTGGGGAAATATCAACGCTTCTAGCGTGCTAACTTATCAAAGCATCGTAGTCGATATATGTGATTGTTCATAGCCTTTCATGCATCTTTGAACTTCAAGTTCAGATTTCAATTCGAGGATATAACATGATGCATTTCACATATTATTTTCAACCTTTAATACTCCCTCATGTGAGAAAATTTAGAACACCAAAACTCATACAGTTGGTATGATTTTAATCATATATGTTCTCATCATTCACCTTAATATGGGAATTTAGACCGTTTGCATTCTATTCTCGATATCGGCAATTTATTTGAGGACTTTAAATAATTTGCCATATAATATCCCACTTGTATGCGCATACTCAAATCCTTCAGGATTTATTCAAGTATTGGGATATACATTTACTAGCTTTATCATTAAATCGAAAATCATGCTCATACTGGTGAGCAAATATTTCAATAAATTTCAAATTACGAATCATATACACATGTGACTATCTAGTGGATCCATATCATAATATCTAGTAGTCCACATGGAGGATGAGTGGGCCCATACTTCTCATCCTTTATTCCAGGATATATTTGGGATTTATTCCCAATATTGGCTAGTAATGATTTCATCATTTATCGAGAACAATCATTGAAGAATTCTTTTAATTCTTGACTTGAAATATTGATTTCAATAATTATTTAAACCGGGATGGTCGATCAGGTTTTGCAAGCAGTATTATTGAACTTCTAGTTCATGAAATTCTTATATCGATTTCACTAGTATCGTATAGTGCTCAATATGATTTATCATAGAAATAATTCACCGACATATTCCATCATCTTTTGGTGACATTATTGTCTACTCTGCTCAAACAGCGGATTCTGACTCATCACGCATCACATCCGGCTATTATTTAATTCCAAATCGTAGCTCTTACGCTTCATATTATTTATTTAAAATCGGAGTCTTATTTCATACGTGTCGTATTATTCTATAAATAAATCATCAAAATTATTGCAAAATTCATTCTAACAAGGGTCTATACATTATAATGGATCATATGCTCTCAAATCTTGAAAATACTATCCATCACTACTGATCAAAATCCTAAAAAGGATTTATCGATGTAGGTTTGAAATATTAAGGATGCTAATGAATAAGGGTATCCCACAAGATATCCGATGCTTGATTGAAGCAAAGGTTCGATTATCTCCCGGTGAGGTTTCAATTCCTTCTAAATACATGCCTGGTATGGGTAAAGTAGTTTTTCAAAGAAACGGAGAGCAAAAGATTAGGAGGATGCTACAAGTGTGCTCGGTGGACATGTGACACTCGATGTAAATCAGGGTACTTGTCCGTAAATCGAGAAGATAAATTAGCATTCATTAAGGATGGATTGAGTAAGGAGCCTTTGGATGATATTCAACGGGCTCTTGAGACACATCCTAGTGGACACGTTACAAGGTGAGCTAATGGCCTTATGGGCCAAATTCAAAGATCAACAAACGCGTTCACATCTTGAGAAACTTACTTTAGAAGATCCTGTTTGTAAATTTAGTAGAAAATTTTAGTATAATAATTTTCTCTATATTAATATAAGGAAGCTTCGATTGTAATAACGAAGATCAATATTTTTCTTGTAATTGTAAATATTGTTTTTCGATTTTAAGATATATATATATATATATGTATATACATATTATTTTTCAATCACCGACAGATATATGTCATTTTCACTCAAAAAAAAATTTCTCAGATTTTTTTCTTCTTTCATATTTGTCAAAAAGTACATAGTGCACTCAATTATTGGTTTGAAAATTTTCTTTAAATAGAGGATTCATATATCTCTCATGTTCATACATTAAAAGTATAGTGCAAAAAGAGAGATAGGAGTAGAGATGGATATGGAGATTTTAGAATCATCTCATACAAGTCGACTTTTACCTCGCCATATTAAAAACCGTATGTATTCTTGGTGGATCTAACTGGTAGGCCATATCCAATATGTGGATATGGCAAACCATTTGTAAAAGAGTTAGGGAGACAAGAAATCAATATACTATACTGGAGGAACCAACAACAAACTTTTAGCTAGACTTATAATGGCCGCACAATCATGGGAATAAGAGTTTGAGCGTAATACCTTTCCATCTAGTTGGATCTAATACTCAATTGGTCGCCTTCTACCATGGGTCCAGCGTAGGTTGGGGCTACAAGCGCAATCCATCCACAAGCTGCATGATGTATATGATGAATAATAGTGATGCTTTCATTGTCCTTCCAGCGGCTACAACACACTGGAGGAAATATTCAATATAGCCTCGTTAGTACGATTGGAATTTTCATGTCAAACCAATAGGTTTGTTGAATATTAATAATTTCTTTGATGGCTTACTAGCGTTTCTAGATCAGTGTAAATAATAAGTTTATCTCTCATACAATGAGAAAATACTTATTTACGCTAGCTTCGTTGATGAACTACTCATCAAATTTCATGCATATGTTCAAGAATGCAGTGGAAGCCAGTCCGTTGGTCACAGTTACCATCGGTGTCAAGCGAAAAAGAAATTCGGATCCTTTAAATATTTCATTATGAATCCTAATGTTGATGGTGGCAGAGTTACGAGTATTTATACTCTCGAGACGCATCCCCATTTATGGATTCAATATATATTTTCTTTTAGTATTTCTATATTTTCAGTGTTTATTGTCATCTTTGATATTCTCAATGTGTTCCACTTCATTTGTTTTTGTACTTCTTACGGAGTAATAATAATAATATCATATTGGCTTTATTCAAATACGGATATCTAGTGATTTTGCTTCTTCAAGAGCATTTTATTCTTATATTAATACAATCTCATATCATCGATAAGATTACTTCATATAAGCTTTACATGCGATATATTTTCTTTGATTTATCAACATGGGATCTATTGACATTTTACTTTCGTCTATTTATCCAATGGTAACTTCAAGTACCACTTGCTCAATTTTTCTCCATTCATATTCGGTATATATGAAGAAGTAATTTTATTCTCATCGTCTACTTCTTCGAGAGAGTATGATTAGAATATTTGATCAACTACTTCTTCTCGAGTAGGATTAGTTATAACCAATCGTGTAGTATAACCCACCACATTGAAATATGCATACCAATCGTGTGGTATTACCCACCACATTGGAAATATACTCAAACTATAAAGTGCATAAATTTAAATTGCGAAATTAAATTTCCTCAATAGGTGGTCGAACCTACCTTATGGGAATTATTGTAATAAATATAAATTTACTGAAATTTAAATTGCGAGAATTAAATTGCATAATGTTTAACTACTTCTTCAGAGTAGGATCTCTTAGTAGAAGGTATTACCCATCACTTAGCATATAAAGTGTAGAAATATATAAAACCTTCCGCTTAGTGACAGCTTTCTGAACCCATCATCAAGTAGGAGGTATTGCGGTAATTAAATTACACTAAATAAAGTGCGAGAATTAAATATTGAAGCTGCTTCTACGGGAGCAAATTTGTTCTTCTAGAACAAATACTCATTACTTCTACAAGAGCACATTTATCCTTTTTAGAATAAGTATATTATGTAATTAAACTCTTGGGAGTTAAAATAATATTCCGATCTTTTAACTCAAATGGACTTCAAGCCATTTTATATAATCAATGGATTTAGAATTTCTTCATGAATATTCTATCCCATTTTCACCGTCGTCAAAATTAGGCTCGGTTTTACCCTAAGGGTAAAATTGTCCATTCCAATTGTAAAGGTAAAATTGTCAAAAATATTTTATCAATGTTTTACGATTGGAAAATTATCTCATTTCTATTTCAATTTATCAATATCAAAATGTTCAAGGACTATTTTGTAACTTTTTCAAAAGTTGGTGCTCTTGATTTGTAAATTTTGAAAGTTTGATAATAACATATTTCAAAACGAGTTATTACCCTATCAATGTTGGTGTCAAATCAAGTTCTCGTTAAATCGAGTATAATGGAGTCGAGAAAATTTGATTTTGATAATGCATGCTCCTTATATCTCGAGAAAACGAATATTATAGTTTAATATATTATTATATTATAAAGTAATATAATATATATACCTTTTCCTTTTTCTTAGGGAGAAGAATTGAACATGCACGTATTTCCTCCATTTGCCAATTCTTGAATTGCCCACAACTCTTTGTCTCTGCATAAATGTTTACGTGAGTGATTGGGAAGATAGAGAGTGAGGCGTGAGAAAGTGGGAAAAGATAAGAGAGAAAAGAAAGATAAGTATTGATTGGAGATGGATTAGGTTATTTATAATAATTGGTTTACGATCTGAGAAGATCATCTATAAGATGCATGTAGAGCATACTCCTTCATATTACTCAAATGGCTAGAGACTCGTCTTGATAACGTGTTATAAAAGTATAGAAACAATAGAGAATTTAGAGAGAATGAATTCTAAGAATTTCAGGAATGAATTTCATTAATAATCAGTTCTATTTATAGGAAACTTGAATAGCACAATCGTAATTACATAATTTCATCAAGGGTATAATAGTCATTCACATATAATAATTACATCTTTTAGCAAATTATTCCTCCACCAAATTATTCCTCCACCAAATTATTCCTCATAATTCATAACCACCACATTATTCTCAATTATTCATAACACCTAATAATTATTCTTCAATTATTATTCATGACACAATTGTTTTTTGAAATATGCAATTGTTAGTTATAGAAAACTAAGGTTAATTTCATAATTTTTGCCTCAGAATTCCTGATTGTACATCCCCCCCACCCCCCCACCCCACACCCACAAAAAAAAAAACAAAAAGAAAAAGGAAAAGTGTATATGGGAGTATGAACTAAAATGCATCAATTTCAAAGTAGATCATTAAATACAGCTGTAAGTCTTCATTACACTACTTACCCGTTTTGTGCGTTTCTAAACTTTGTATACATTTTGAAATTTGAACTCGGTTCGGGAAGGGTGTTGGAGTTTAATTTTGACGTAAGAAGAGCCTGATATATATGGAGCCTAGTGATCTGTTGCCCACATGTTGCCAACATGTGTGACGTGACGCCCTCTGAGGGTGTCACGTCACCGGGCCAAGTTTTTTTTTTTTGAAATCTACGTTAAGTGAGATGAATAATATATAACTGTCATCTGATGGTGGAGGGGTTCGTTTGGGCCCCATATTTTTCTCCCCCAAAAATGGGGTATTGGCACCTTCCATTGCCAATTGATTGGCAACGGAACCGGAGTATATATATGGAATATGGACGAGTCGGTACAAGATTTTTGATCTGGAACAAGTTCAATTATTTTTGGCCACTGAGGTAAATGGTCCACATGTCCACAAATTCAATTTATAATACTATTTTGTTTAATCAAAGAATTTATTTACGTTTCTTTTGATAGTTTAATGTCAAAGATGACCTTTTGACTTATTTATGCATTAGAATGTATATATCGTTTTGGTCAAGCACCTGCATAGGTATTGCATAAAAAATCCACAGTTGACGTGTCACATAAAATCACATATTTTCGTGTTAGTAATGAAATATGGGAGTTTTTTTTATACTGTATTGGTATGGGTGTTAGATCAAAACTCATGTTATATAAAGGGGCGGATGTAGGATTTTTTTGCTAGTGGGCTGTAAAAAATTTTGTTGCAAGTCATTCAACAATAGAACAAAGAACAAACACATACAATGAAACCATAATACAACTTCAATATATATAGTATAAACATTAACTTGAAATTCAACACCTAGGAGATAAAATGCAAAAACGTGCAATACAAAGAGTCAAAAGTACTATTTTTGTCGCACTCTCCTACTCCGTACACGATAGAACTTGTCAACAATAGAATCTATATAGATACTAAAAGAAATCTCCTCCCAATGTAAATGACCATGGAATTCTTTAGAAATTCATTCTCCATTTTGTTGCAAAGTGGCGTCTTGATGAGTTGCATTAGTAAAAATGCTCATTCTGTTGTTGTTGTTGAAATTGGGAGTGTCAACACTAAACAGATCAATCTATCAATTAAAAAATAATGACGTGACTTCTTTGTTTTGGCCAACATTTGATATAGCTTAGGAAGAAAATCAAGGTTTTGAAACTCGAGTTATCAACTATGCGACTACGTCCCACTTATAATGATCCGATAGATCCGTAGACAACTTATCAATTATTTTATTTAGAAAAACGAGGACAAAAAAAAAAGAATAAATACCTTATTTTGGCAATGAGATTAGAGATAAAGAAGTAATTGCCATTTGCTTGATTAGAGTAAGACTAAATACAAGAAATCCAAGAAGAAAAATAGCAGAATTGAGTCTCACAGTCGGCACTTGACTTGGCATAAATCGAACTTCGCAAAATCGCAGAAGGTGCCAAGTATTCGCTGTGAATTATTGAATTATGAATGTATGAGTGGGATTTGGGAGCTGGGGGACATGGGCAGTGTGTTGTAATTGGACCGAATAGTGACTAAAAAAATGTGCTTTAAGCTTTTAGAAGTTTAACTTGGTTGATGGTTCTAGTGGGCTTTAGAAATTTACTTCAAAACTTTCCAATTTTCCTTTTTGGGGGGTAATGGGCTTTAGCCAACTCTAGGCCCCCTCTCCCTACGAAAAAACTAGGCAGAATCTTTTCTAATATGCTTGGATTTTTTGATGTCAGATTACCAGTGAATCTATTAAGAAAATTTTGATCTATCACCCATGGGTGGGTTACATATCCCACCCACAGGTGAAGGGGATTATTTTAATAATAAAGAATTATAGTTCTTTTTTCCTTTCTTGTTTTTTTATTTTTTTAAAATTCCCTTAACAGGTACCTTTTCAAGAACTTTGAGTTTAAAAATTAAAAAATAAAAAATAAAAAAAAAAAGAGAAAGAAAGGGAAGAAAAAAAAAAAAAAAGAGATAGATTAATATACACGGCACTTTATTATATACCAACTTACCAAATGCATGAGTTGGCGATTCCAAAAACACGTGCATGAGTTGGTAGAAGTTGGTCTCCTTCCGCGTAACATACCAGTGGCATGGTTGGTGGTGTGGAGGTGGGTCGTGGTACTTTACGAATGGGCATAATAAAATATGAAAAATTAAAAAAGAAAAATATATAAAATTTTGTATCCTATGTGTTATAAATATTATAACACACTCGAGGGAATCAAGGGTATTAGTTTATAATATTTTATTAATATGAATGACTATTATATTCTTGATGAAATTATGTAATTACGATCAAGCGCTTATTCAAGCTTTCCTATAAATAGAGCGCTCAGCTTATTAACGAAATTTATTCTCCATGAATTCCTTAGAATTCATTCTCTCTAAACTCTCTCATTATTTTATACTTTTATAACACGTTATCGTATAGTCTAACCCTTTGAGTAATATGAAAGAAGATGCTTTCTATGCATCTTATAGATGATCTTCTCAGACGTAAACCTGGATTATTACAATTTGAAATACTCAATTTTCTATAAAATCTCTCTCTGTCCCATTCTCTCTCTAAAGCGAACACACCACACCTCCGTTATAAAATACCTATTCCTACAGAAAGAAATACAATACCAATGTCAATTAAATGGAATTTTCCAAGCGAAACACGAATCTTAACTGGTTTCAAAAAAAATTAAGTGACAAAATGGAAGCAAAGGACGGAGAGGTATATATTATATATATTATATTATTATTTTATAATATAATAATATATTAAACTATAACATTCGTTTTATCAAGATATAAGGAGCATACATTATCAAAATCAAATTTTCTCGACTCCATTATATTCGATTTAACGAGATCTTCGATTTGACACCAATATTGGTAAGGTAAACTTTCAAAAATTTACAAATCAGTACCCCAACTTTTGAAAAAGTTACAAAAGGGTCCTTGGACTTGTGAATATTTACGTATTAATGCTTATAATGTCAAAACTTTATAAAGAGATATGTGCAACACACGCACTGCCAGCAAGATCAGCCACGCAAGAATCTAGCGTTGGCAAAGAATGAGTATGTATTAATGTTTTATAAAGAAATATGTGTAGCGCCACGCACTGTCAAAGACGCCACGCAAGAATCGAATAGCCTGACACAGCAGATATTTCGATTTACTTAATCGCTTACTTTGACGATAATTATATTCTCAAGAAATAGTTAGAACAAATTTTCTTCTATAGATATTTAATTCTTGCACTTTATTTATTGCAATTTAAATATCGCAATACCTCCTACCGATGATGGGTTCAACCATCACTAAACTAAGATTTTATATATTTATGCACTTTATATGCTAAGTGAAGAGTAATATCTTCTACTAAGGCACTCTACTCCTGAAGAAGTAGTTAAATTTTATGCAATTTAATTCTCGCGATTTAAATTCGTGAAATTTATATTTATTGCAATAATTCCCATAAGGTAGGTTCGACCACCTATTGGAGGAAATTTAATTTCTCGCAATTTAAATTTACGCACTTTAAATTTCAGATATATTTCCAATGTGGTGAGTTATATCATGATTGGTATGAATATTTTCAATGTGGTGGGATATACCACACGTTAGAATACTTATCACAAATGTGGTTGGATTAAACCCACAATTGGATAATCTGATTTATATATATTCGATATGAATATTCTATTGATATTAAAGAAGGGATTTGAGCAAGTGATGCCAGAATTTACCGTTGTATGTATTGATGAAACGAAATTGCTCAAAGAATCCCATTGTGATAAAAGAGAAAGAAAATATACCGTGGTGAAAAATCTCATTATGAGATTAGTATATTGTGATATGATGAGAAATGCTCTTAAAGAAGCATTTAATAAAGGAATGTTCACTTTCCACGCCTATTGAATATTGATGGAGAAAATTGAGTAAATTAATTTTGAAGTTACCATTGGATAAATAGATGAAAGCAAAATGCTCAATAGATCCCATGTTGATAAATCAAAGAAAATATATCGCATGGAGAGATTATATGAAGTAATCTCATCGACGATATGAGATTGTATTAATATGAGAATAAAATGCTCTTGAAGAAGCATAATCACTAGATTTCTGTATTTAAATAAAGCCAATATGATATTATTATTATTACTCCGTAAGAAGTACAAAACAATAAGTGGAACATATTGAGAATATCAAAGATGACAATAAACATGCGAAAAGAAAATACATATTGAACCCATAAATGAGTGGATGCGCTCGAGAGTATAAATACTCAGAACTCCGCCACCGAACATTCGGGTTCATAATGAAAGATCCAAAGGATCTCTTTTTCTCTTGACACCGATGGTTCATGACCGATGGGTTTCGCCTTCCACGTATTTTTTGAACATATGATTGAATCTTGATGAGTAGATCAAGAATTGTATTAAGCGAAACAAGTATATTTCTCGCTGAACGAGAAATAAATTTATGTTCTACACCCTGATCTAGAAATGCTAGCAAACCATCAAAGAAATAATTAATATTCAACAAACCTATGGGTTTATTATGAAAGTTCCACTGTACAAATGACGCTATATTGAATATTTCCTCCAGCGTGTTATAGCCGCCTGGAAGAACAATAAAAGCATCACTATTGCTCATCATGTACATCAGGCAGTCGTGGATGGATTGTGTTTGTAGCATCAATCCAGCTGGACTAATGACATTTCTAACTCCAATTCGATTATTGCCTCCAATTCGATGAAAAGGTATTACACTTGACACTCTTATCCCCCATGATTGTGCGGCCATCATAAGACTCCTTAATAGTTTGTTATTAGTCCCTCCATATAGTATATTGATATTTTGTTTCCCTAACTCCCTTATAAGTTGGTCTGCCATATCCATATATTGGATATGACCTACTAGTCTGGAGCCACCAAGAACACATATGGTTTTAATCTGGTGAGGTAAATGCTGACTTGTATGAGATGATTCTAAAATCTCTATATCCATCTCTACTCCTATCTCTCTTTTTGCACTATACTTTCAACGTATAAACATGAGAGACACGAATCCCTTTATTTAAAGAAAAATTTTCAAACCAATAATTGATTGTACTATTTACTTTTTGACAAATATGAAAGAGAAAAAGGCAGAAAAATTTTAGTGAAATGACATATACTGCTTATGATTAAAAATAATATATATATACATATATATATATCTTAAAAATTGAAAAATAATATTTACAATTACAAGAAAAACATTGATCTTTGTTATTACACCGAACTTCCTTATATTAATATGAGAAAATTATTATACTAAGTTTTTCTACTAAAGTTACAAACAGGATCTTCTAAAGTAAGTTTTTCAAGACTATAATGTGATTGTTCATCTTTGAATTTGGCCCATAAGGCCATCAGTTCACCTTGTACATGTCCACTAGGATGTGTCTCAAGAGCCTGTTGAATATCATCCAAAGGCTCTTTACTCAATCCATCCTTAATGAATGCTATTTTATCTTCTCGGTTTACGGACAAGTACCCCATGATTTACATCGAGTATCACATGTCCACCGAGCACACTTGTAGCATCCTCCTAATCTTTGCTCTCCGCTTCTTTTTGAAAAACTACTTTTACCCATACCAGGCATGTATTTAGAAGGAATCAAACCTCACCAGGATAATCGAACCTTTGCTTCAATCAACCATCGGATATCTTGTGGGATACCCTTATTCATTAGCATCCTCAACCTTTCAAGCCTACTTCGATAAATCCTTTTTAGGATTTTGACTCGGTAGTGATGGATAGTATTTTCAAGATTTGAGAGCAAATTATCCATTATTATATATGGACCATTATTATGGTGAATACCGTAAGTGCCCTGGATAATTTATAAATGCGTATGAGGTAAGGCTACAGCGTTGGAACAAGATGTCGAAACATGAAGCGTATGTGCTAAGATTCCACGCTTGAACAGGTGATGTGTAATAATGCTACCAAACATGATGGAATATGTCGGTGAGCTATACATCCGATGAAAGTAATAAATCATGTTGAGCACTATACGTATATTAGTGAAATCGATATAAGAATTTTCATCAACTAAAAGTTCAATAATACTCGTTGCAGTAACCTGGATCGACCATCCCGGTTTAAATAATTATTGAAATCAATATTTCAAGTGAAGAATTAAAAGAATTCTTCAATGATTGTTCTCGATAAATAATGAAATCATTACTAGTCAATATTGGGAATAAATCCCAAATATATCTGGAATAAATGATGAGAAATATGGGCCCACTCATCCTCCATGTGGACTACTAGATATTATGATATGGATCCACTAGATAGTCGCATGTGTATATGATTCGTAATTTGAAATTTACGAAATATTTGCTCACGGTATGAGCATGATTTCCAGATTTAATGATAAAGCTAGTAAATGTTTATCCCAATACTTAAATAAATCTGAAGGATTGAGTATGCATACAAATTGTGGGATATTATGTGGCAAAATATTTAAAGTCCTCCAATAAATTACCAATATCGAGAATAGAATGCAAACTATATAAATTCTCATATTAAGGTTGAATGATGAGAACATATATGAGTTTTAGTGTTCTAAATTTTCTTAGCATGAGGGGGAGTATTAAAGGTTGAAAATGATATGTGAAAAACATCATACTATATCCTCACAATTGAAATATGAACTTGAAGTTCAAGGATGCATGAAAGATTATGAACAATCGCATATATCAGCTAGGATGCTTTGATAAATTAATATTGCTAGAAATGTTGATATTATAAGAGTTCCCCAATCATATATATCAAAGCAAATTATAAAAGATGGTCTTAATAACGGAGGCATATACTCTTGAAGAGTATATAGACATAACTATATTGTGTAATCCTACAAGAGGATTGATAATGAGATATCTCGATAAGTTATGTCGATATGGGGAAAGAAATAAAATTGAAAGTGTCGACACATTATGAAAAGATAGCGCTATATACTATCAATGATAATGAGGATATTGAAATTCATCGGAAAATGCTGATGCTAAAATATATGCCCTTATGATTAATGTATTCGTGCACGGGCTTAATGAGAAATGAGAATGAAACTCTTGAAGAGGTTTCAAATGTATTATTGCATGCAACGGCTCAAAATATCTACATTGATATTGTTGAGAAATTCATATGATGTACTCTTTTCCTTGATTGATGTTTTTGTCCCAAAAGGGTTTTTCTCAAATAAGGTTTTTAATGAGGCAGCCCAATCTCAACTACTATGAAATCTCCAGAAGAGATTTAGGTATATATCTCGATATAGTGAGAAAATGAGATCGAAGCTGTTGATTGCATATATGCACTGAATATAACATGATATTGTATAACATTTAAAATTTCATTCACGTGGAGATGAATGAAGAGTATCAACCAATGTATATGATACACATACAAATCTATAAAAGATTTTGAAATGCTTGCAGCATACTTGTATAAAATACGCGTTGCACTCTTTTTCCCTTGACTGAGGTTTTATTCCATTGGGTTTTCCTAACAAGGTTTTTAATGAGGCAACATTAAAGGTGTATTCACATGAATAATGTACTCTTTTTCCTTCATTAGGATTTTTCCCACTGGGTTTTTCCTAATAAGGTTTTAACGAGGCATATTCATGGTATATTGAGGACAACAAGAGAAATCGACACAGTGTATCTATTGGATCCAGTTATAATAGAGACAATGCTTTAGATCCAAACAATGATGATATTGAAATCCTTTACCAGAAGTAAGGATATCGGTCCTCAAGATATGAAATCAGATGGAGTAGCTGTACTCTTTTTCCTTTGATCAAGTTTTTTCTCACTGGGTTTTCTTGACAAGGTTTTAACGAGGCAGCACGTAATCCTATATTGGTGATCGACATCAGGGGGAGAAATATTTCGACGAAGCAGTATATGACCATTCTAAACTTTCGTACAATCAGTTTGGAATTTTCATTGGGTTTTTCTCCAAACAAATCTAGAAGACAATCAAATAGTCATTCAAGGGGGAGTGTTATAAATATTATAACACACTCGAGGGAATCAAGGGTATTAGTTTATAATATTTTATTAATATGAATGACTATTATATCCTTGATGAAATTATGTAATTACGATTGTGCCATTCGAAGTTTCCCTATAAATAGGGCTTCAGTTATTAATGAAATTTATTCTGTGAATTCCTTAGAATTCATTCTCTCTAAACTCTCTCTATTATTTCTATACTTTTATAACACTATGTATAATTATTATAGGTTCAGGGGCATCCTTTTTTCGATTTTTTTATTTAAACTAAACAAAAATTATAATCCGAATCAAGAATGCAAATTCTTTTTAGAGATTAGGGAGAAAACATAAAGTGCAAATTACATGCTAAAATAATTCAATTAAAAGTTCTGGAACATTCTATATGTGATAAAAATCCAATTTAGCGTGATAAAAATTAATTAAATAAAATTTAATTAAACCGTAATTTATCATGCATGGAAAAATAAAAATGACAACACATTAGCTTACAAAAATAAGCTAACAGTAAAGGTTGCTTTCATATATATCAAAATAGTATGAAATTCACATATTTAGAGCGTATTTGATCTATATGCTCTCTTCCATTTCTCTCTCAAATTTATTACAATGACTTATTTCTAACATTTTTTCACCTCTCATCTTTCATGATACGCATGTGCGCGCGCGTCACAGATATATATATATATATATATATATATATATATCAAAATTTGATGCAAAATATTGATATAGTGCTAGCCAGTGTTCTAAAAAGCATCCACAAGCATGCTAATTAAGTGTTAAAAAAAATTGAGGCCCCTAGATATTTTTTTATACTTTACATTTTTTAAAACATTGGTGCTAGATTACTAGCTAATCATTCGCTTCATGATTAATGATACAACAAGCAACTTCATTCTATATAGTACAATTAACATACCCTAATTACAATTACAATTGTTGTACAATAATAGCGTCCCTTGGAGCGACATGAATACATAAAGTTTATAAGATGGGGATAGAAATGATGTTCTGGCCGATCATAAGTTTGTTAGGGTTTGAGATCTTAGAGCACCTCCAATACTAACTTGGATTGTTGTTGACGTGGTAAAAAATATAAAAGAGAGAGCCACACACAACAAAAAATTGATCCCGTCACTTTCTATTTATTAATCTATATTTTTTCACATTTTCCGCTTTTTTTCATCGTTTCATGTGCAATGTGCAAAATACACATTCAATTTCACATCCCCCACTGTTATTTTATCATTATTTTAAAATTTATTTCTATCTCTCTCTCTTCTTTCCACTTTTCACTCTCTTTTTTCCGGCACATCTTTTTATTAATCAATAATTAAAATAATTATTTTTAAAATCTCTTTTCTCCACATTATCTCCATAATCCACGTCTCATTCGAAATGCTCCGAGAGGGCCCTTGAGAATTTCTTGAAATCGCTGATCTCTCTCTCTCTCTCTATAGACTAAGTCATCAAGAATTGATTACTGTCCTTTTGGCGTCTGGGCTGTGCATGTAAACTAGATTCCTGTTAGGTGGACAAGTATCAAGTTTGGTGGACCAATATCAAATTATTATAGTCATATGAATATATATCGATGAACTTAAATTAACATGCAACCTTAGGTGACATTATAACGAGGTTCCATGTAACTTCGATCCGAATATTTTATTTGAATTCTAGATCATGTGATTATATTAAATTATTAATGAATTGGTCAACTATCGTATCTTTACGAATTTTCAGATTATATTTGAACAACTTTTAATTTCTTGGACACCATGCGTTTAACTTCAGTTTGTATCACAGATTAGTAATACTATATAATTTATCAAAGTTATAAGCAACACAGGAAAGGCAGGTACATAAATTAGTCTAACAGTCCATAAAACCTTGATCCCCCTTTTGCAATATCATTGATGATATATTATTATACATGCACAAAACATAAAATGTTACTGGCCCATGTTAGGTTTGAAATTTTTACATATTAATTTTTATATATTTTTATCCATTTTTTAAATTTAAATTTAGTCAAACTAATTATATCCAGAACCATATTCTTGGAGTACACATATTTTTTGTGTGGTAAAAACCACATACTAATGGGGGTATGGCCCCCCCCCCCCCAACACACATTCAGGGGAGCATTTTGGTCTTTTCATATTTTGTGTATTAGGGTGTGGTAGTGTGTAGTAGTGGATTTGTGTGTACATCTAGAATTATTCTTTCACATAAAAATCTATAAAAATCCATAAAAATTTCAATCCTAACATAGGCTTAAAAGTCTCGATCACAATAGCCTTTCAAGACTACTTCTTGATCACTATACTTACCAAACTTAATTCCCAGTTTTGGAGAACCACAAAAATATTTTAGTAACCACTTGACTATATTCCAGTGCATCTCACTTGGATTACCACATAAATCTGCTCAATACATTATACTGTGAGCGAAATGAGGTTAATTTGGTTACCATCATGCACAAAATAAACCCAATAACATTGAAATATGGGACATGAGACATTCTATATATTCAATGCAACTTCAATTCACTATTAGGAGAAAGAGTACGTAGAAGATAATTTAAAATGATTTGCAAATATATAAGAGGCTTGATTTAAAAATAGTGTGCATTTCTTTTCTATTTCTCAAAATATCCATGCTAAGAATCGTCTAGGCCCTTAATTGTCCAAATCTTTCATTTTGAGCAACTTCAGTACCCTTTTCTTTTTTAATATAAAAGAAATTTCATCCTTATAATCATGGCCTCTAGAGCCCTTAAAAGAAGAGACAAAACATCAAAACAACTTTTCTGAAAACTCACCAATGAATGGTTAATAAATGAAGATTATATACGTGCAAATGATAAAACCTAAGGATGGGAATTAGGTTTCTTCCTTACTCAAATAAGAATTTAACATATAATATACTGTAAAACTATGAGTACCATACCTAGAAATACACAGACTGAGACCGGAATTTAGGGTTCTATGGTTAATTTAACATATAATATACAATAAAACTACAAGTACCATAACTAGAAATACACAGACTGAGACCGGAATTTAGGGTTCTACGGTTAACATAATATAAGAAGAAATTCTTCCTTTAGTGTGTGTGGGAGACATAATTTACCCCAAATTAATCCAATGAGTAATGGTGTAACACAGCTTCCTTTGTAGCATATCAATATTAACTCCGGGAAAATCCACAACCTGAAGAGAAAAAAAAAAGTGAAAAAAATATAATAACAATAATAAAAAAAAGGAAAAAGAAAAAAGAAGTAGAGCATAAAATAAACAATAAGCTAAAGATCATATCCAACCCATAGTCACTAATGACTAATGATGTGATTCATATTTTATAATAATGAACACAAGTTTATAATTTCACCTCGGATTGGATCGTATAGTGGGATGTGGTGCCTTCAGCTCTGGTGTAAATACAACTGATTACATTCAAACCTTCATCCCCTAGCATTTGCAGAAGACTTGATAGGGGAAACCCTTCCATGGAAAATTTTCCTGTTATTGACACCTCAACACCAACTGGGCATGTTTTCACTGTTACATTTATAGGTATAGTTTTGTTGCAGTTTCTAGTTTTGAAGTTTTCTTGATCATTCTTTAGACCATCTCTCTTGTTTTTGAGTTCCTTGATATTATTCTGCAGATCCCTTATATAATTTGAAGCCTCGTGGATATGATCTGATACCGAACGTTTACCCTAGAAAAAGAGGATATTATGGAAGCCAATATGATATAACATATTCATATCTTTTGTTTCTTAGTTAGATCCTAATGCCTCTTCGTCCCTTGAAGGGTTATTCTCATTCTCATACAGAGATTAAGAACCATAAATAATTAATATGGTTTCAAAAGTCGAAAGATATAACTCGATTATATGATAGCATACTCATTGGAATTCATATATATAAACAAGTAGACTATTATTTAGGGCATATTAATAAAGAAAGTAGCACTATCTTTAGTACTGCGCTCGCAGGGATCTTATTTCTAGGCTTGTGAATATGATGGGATATGAAACACTTATACCTGTAAAAGAGACACAAAATAAGTAGTACAGAACATTTTGCTCTTGTTGATTTTAGTGAGAATGAGATGACTATCAAATATATTTGTCACTATAGATAAAGGTCACATATGCAAATATATCCAATGATAGTTGGTGCAACTCTAGTGAAAATACACAAACCATTTATCTAGTATTTCTTAGCATAGAAAAGGTGGCATGTATCATGGATGGATGTATGTATGTATGTATATGAGTATGTACATACTCATATACACACCATAACTATAAGATACCGTCAACATCTTCTAGTTTTTCAATTTCCGATCCTCATGATATTTTGCAGAGAAATCTTGTACTTTGAAACCTCATGAACATGCATGACATATATAGAAAGGCAGAAAGCTTGCCCATTGGAATTGATAACAAGGCATTTTAATAGGGGAATATTAGTTAATAAAGAAATAAAATACACTCACCGTAAAAGAAGTATATTAGGAGATCACATAATAAGGATCAAATACTCACCTTGTCTTGTTTCTAACCTTAATTTGCATTCTATTCATCCACGTACTGAAAAATCCACTGAAAATAAAGTTATAAGCTTATTCTCGTTCTCACATATAACTCGATTATTCGAGTCATACAAACAAATTAAACACGACATCGAAACTATGATTTAGAGCAAATTAAATAAATAAAGTATGACCATCGTAAGAATTACATTTGTATGCATCTTAATGGGATATGAAACACTCATCCTGGCGAAAGAAAACGTGTCAATTCTAGTGAGAAGATATTAACATGAATCAACTGTGGAGCACTCTTATCATAGAAAAAATGGACTATACACTTGTATCATGAGAACATATAGTACACAATGACAATGCTATACTCTGTAATCAACAAACAATAGTCTAACTCTTGTTGTACTATGTACTTTTACTTTCATCTTGTGGAAGTTGGAGCCCCAATCATGTACATATGATCAAGAAGATTTTAACCTAATTTTCTTTTTGTAACCATGTTTAAAGCAATCTGATGCAACAAATGTACAGTAAATTAACAAAAATATGACCCACTTACATATAAAGGACTAGATCATAAAATAACTTTACCAATTGCATAGGCAAAAAATGGTTCCAGAAAAAGGGAAAAAAAAAAAAGAAGAAGAAGTTGTTTTTCTTCACCTTCAGATGTTCTTCAGGAATGAATGAACGGAGAGACTCACAAAGCTTCGCCATTTCTTCTCTCCGTAGCCTTTCAACATCTCGGCGAACGATTCCTTTCCGCAATCCATCTTTAGGACATTTAACATATGATGATCTGATCTTACTTTTACCCTTCTTATCACTATTTAAGGTTGTCCCTTGTCCCTGTAATGAAATAAACGAGGCATGATCAAATATTCTTGGAGCTTGTGGGGTTTTGCAATCTGAATATGTTATAGAAAAAGAATTGGTTTCTAGCAGACAGTGATCTTCTTGTATAGAAAATTTTGAACCGATCTTATCCATAGTATTTTTAAGGATTTATGGAAGATATGTTGGTTAGGGTTTGAGATCTTAAGGGTTCTTGAAATCTCTCTGTGTACGCGGAGTATCCAGAGATTTGATTACACTGTAGATTTGGCGTCTGTCTCACTGTGCTTTTTCTGTTTAATTAATTGCCACTTGTTGCATCTTAATTATTGTTGTCATTATTATGAATATATTAATATTAATTAATTAAAAATCAATATTTTCACATTAACAACGTGTGAACTCGAATGGTTACGTACATATTGGGTATCTTATTTTTGTGTCACTTTGCTAAAAGTAATACTTTTGTCTCCTAAAGTAGAGAGTATGACTTTATTTTACCAATAATTCTATTTACATACACATAATGTCGACAGAGACACCGTCTAAGTTTTTCTTATCATCTAACAACAATCTCAACATAATTGATGACACTTTGAGTCTTTGAATGTCAGGGTAATTTTTTATTATGTAAAAAAAAATTAAATTTGTAGGTTAAATATATAGTAGGGGATAATGAGATATGTAATTGATACAGCCTCATTCTTCTCTTAATGTAGGGATATCTTATTCTCCCTATTATTAATGTGACATTTAATTATTGGTTTTGAGAAATAAACTATCTTGACATGTAGAAACTTTTAGGGTACGGCCAAATACACAGTATTTTCTTCTCAATACACCCACCACTTTTTCCTCCGGACAAAAATATCATTTCATATTTGAGTAGCCGAACACCCGAAGGAGTGTTCGGCCAAAACTGGCCGAACGCCCCAAAGGCTGCTCGGCCACTAATGGCCAAGCCAAAAAAATAAAAAAAAATAAATAAAAAATAATAATAATAATAATAATAATAATAATGAGCCATGGATGGCTGCCATTTCTGGCAACAGTTTGCTGCCGGAAATGGCATCCATCCATGGCTGTCATGGCAGCAACCAGCAAAAGAAGTTTTTTATTTATTTTTCATTTATTTATTTTTTAAGGTTTCCATGGCAGCCATGGATGCCATGGATGGCTGCCATGGAAGAAGCTGCAAAAATATGTCTTTCCATAGATGCTGCCGTGGCAACAAAGAAGCTACAATTTTTTTTTGTTGCTCGGCCAGTTTTGGCCAAGCAGTTCCATGGGTGCTTAGCCACTACTGGCCGAGCAGCCCTTGGGGGTGTTCAGCCAAACTTGGCCGAACACCCCTCGCCATGTTCGGCTCTAGCTATAAAGGGTATTTTCATTTAAGGCGTGAGGGTGGGTGTATTGAGAAGAAAATGAGGTGCGTTTAGCTGCACCCAAACTTTTATTCGTCCACATTAGCAGGAATAAGGTGCTTAGGGAAGAACATACGTTATAATTCATATTGATGTTTGATTTTAGTTAAGCAGAAAAAGTTATTTTTTAGATAAAAAAAATTAAATAAACATTGTATTAATAATTATAGTTATTTTTTTGAAAGAATACATACAACACACACAAGGTACATAGACCCCAAAATATTAGTACTCAAAATTATGGTAATTTGAGCATCAAGAAACTGTGATATACGCCACACATATATACTTTGAAATGAAGCAACTGGCATAAGTCAGTAGATTGGGCACCTAATTGTCTATTTTGTGTGTTTGTAGTTTTTCATTTCTAAGGAAAAACATCTATGCGCATAAAGTTAAGCCAGTGAAGATGACACGATCACAAGCCATGACCAGCTAAAGATCACTGCCATCTCACGAATTGGCTTTGAACCAATATCTTGCTACTTTCCTTTTAGTAGAAAATTCTTAGGGAATAATATCTTCCATAATCTCAATTTTTTATGAATAGCATCTTCCATAATGGAAAAAATTATCTTGTTTATAAAAGATACATACAATACAAATCTTGGGAAATGGATTGGAGCCTACAATTTTGGTAGAAGACAAAGTAAGTTACCATTAGTGGTCCAAGAGGGCTTATCATAGCAGAAAATGTATTTCTTTATTGGTGATTGACTCGAGTTTGAGATACGACCCAACTCCTACGATTCCAACGATCTTCACTTTGTACTAAAAAGTAAGTTAGCATTAGTGCCATAAACTTACAAAAAAAAAAGAAAGATTAAGAAAAAGTTGTCAAATTTGTTACCACTATAATAGGGACCCATAGTTTGAAGTAGCTTCATTTTAAGGCTTCGTTTTGAATATATGTGCATTTTGACTTCTATACCTGTGTCTTCGTGATGCAATAAATATTGCAAGAAAATGAAATTTTAGGGGGTGCCATGTTATCCTTATAGTCTCGTCCCTATAGACTTTTACAATTACGATCGATATACGATTATAACCCCCCTAATTAAAGGTTTTATTTCGGATAATAAATGACTTTTTAAGAAAATATGACGAAATTATCATTCTTTTCTATATATACATAAAAATTAAGATCCAATACAAAACTTTTAAACATAGATTAGCCCTAAATTTTTCGTAAAATGTATGGTATTAACTTTTAACTTTGTGTATCTTTTCATTTTCCGTTTTTTTATTCAAAAAAATTCTTCTCATTTTCCCGTGATTAAGTAAATTGACACATTTGGTCCAAATTCCATAGTCTTTATCAAAATTTTTTATACATTAGCACATGTTTTGTGTATATATTATTAATTTTTTAAAAATTTCTTCTAATACTAGTACAGCCAAGTTTTAATTTTAACAAAGCGCTCAAAATTAATGTTATTATTATATGTGTCCATTAATTTGTAGTTTGATGCATTTATTAAAATTAAAAAATAATTTTGAAATTGAAAATATATTGAATAAAACAAGAAAATTGAAAAATAAAATGACAACTAACCCTACCCATGCCAGCACACCTACCACCCAGGCTGGAAAACTAGATAGTATAAATCCAGGGGCGTCTTAGCAACAACCAGGGTTCCTCATAGTTTACTCTAGTTTCTCATTGATTTTAACGTTAGTTTTAATTCTTATGGGGCATAGATTTTTAATTTATTTTTTTATTCTACATATTTTGTCATTCGTCGTACTTGCCGGATTTTTAATTTTAATAGTTCGATTAGACTGTAAATTTATGGGCATATGACAGTAATATTAATTTTGAATGAGTGATAAAAAATTAAAACTTCACTATATTCAATACTAGTATTACACCCGTGCAAGTGCAATGCGGGGATATTACAATATATTTAAAATAAAATTAAAATATACAAATTAGACAATGTAAATCTATTAAAAAGTGAAGTAAAATATCAACTGCCTCGTCGATTTAAGCGTTATGGCGATAAAGAGTAGCTAGCGCCATGGCACCAAAGGTCTTAGATTTGAGTCGTATCAACTGCATATTGCATTGTGTGGCTTTAGTCGCCACCCATAGGCTGGCTATCTAAAAAAAAAAAGAATTGAAGCAAATAAAAAATTGCAAATCTTGAAATATTTTTTGTAAACAACGTTTATAATTGATTTTGTTGGCTTTTCATCTATGTCATATATAAGAACCTTCAAACCTATACGACTTGTAACTTTGGATACTGTGTTATCTAATTGACCACGAGTGAATTTAACACAATACTGACATGCAAAAGCAATTGTTCTTAGCTTTTGTTATTATAATATATTGATATTAAATATTGAATTGAATTCAGGCCATATGCAACTCGAGTTTTCATATTTTATTTATGCCGCTATTAGTAACAATAAATTAAATCAAATATTAAACAGCATCAATCAACAAAACATAGTTCATTTGTCATATTCAATTTGACTTTTACTTTTTAATTCGAGTCAAAAATTTATTTTTTTAAATAATCACGTGCTACAATTTGAGTCTTCATCTTTTATTTAATAACAAACAATGCCAATCAGTAAATCATATATTTAACCGCATTTTTATATAGAATAAACTTTCAAAAAGAATAAACAATTAACATTTATTTCTAAATTAAAAATTATTTTTTGTTTGTTTGTTCTTAAAAAAATTGTGTAAAATCGCTTTTTAAATATGGCCGAATTAATTAAAAAAAATCAGATTTAAGATATTTCTAAATTTGATTTTTTCTTAGGAAAATGTGCACCAACGTATCATTGATAACATGGCATTATTAGGCAAATGTTCTGTTGTGCGACACTTGTCTTTCTGATGGTAGGAGAGAGCAAGTGGGCGCCTATCCACTCGTACGTGGGCAGCCTAACAAAACTATATATATAAAAATTAAAATGTACATAAAAATAGTTAATTTTCATTTTCAAATTAATTCAATTGGTATTGTAATTTGTAAGTTGTGACTTTGATCTCTTATCGCATGTTCATTAATGCTTGCAATACTAAATATGAAAAAATTTAAAAAAATTAATTTTTGATACTTATAATTTTTTTATAAAGGATGAAGAAATGATTAAATGATAATTTTAGTAATTATTTTTTTAAATGGCCTGCGAAATGAGGAAATGAGACATAGATGTTATAGTTTTCATTTTATTTTCTAATTAGTTAATTATTTATTATAAATTTAATTATTTAACTACTCGATATTTGATTTAAAGTTATTACCCACTATTTGAACTACTCAATACATATTATCTATGAAAACTGTCTAAAACTATACTTTTAATGTGGTAAAAATAAAACAAAGGATTTTTTATTTAATTTTTTAAATATATAAAAAGTTTTTTCTAAAACAGAAAACCACTGTCAACGTGATGATACTATGCCAAATTGACACTTCAAATTTTGTTAATAAGAATATATATATATATATGTGTGTGTGTGTGTGTGTAAAATTAATTCAAAAAAATACAATATCCGAAAACTAAAATTAAAATATGTATAGAAAATGTTATTTCTCATTTTAAGAATTAATTTGGTAGGTATTATAAGTTGTAATTTTGGTCTTTTACCATATTTTCATTAGTGCACGCAACACTAAATATAAATGAATTAAAAAAATTTATATAAATTAATTCTAGAATGTAATACATGTAAAAAATAAAATACATATAAAAAAAAAATAAGAAAACTCGCATCAAATAAGGCAAGTAGAAAATTTAAATAAGGAAAATAAGTAACCCCATTTAAAATAGTAACAAACGTGGCTTGCCACCTAGGCACCTTTGCCTAGTTGGTACTATATATAATTCAAAAACTAAAATGTTCATACAAAATTAAAATGTAATATTTGAAAATTAAAATGTATATGAAAAATGTGAATTCTCATTTTTAGAAATAATTCAATTGCCATTGTAATTTGCAACCTTGACCTCATATCACATTTTCATTAACGCTTGCATTTAGTTCATTTTCAATTATATATATAATTCAAAAATTAAAATTTATATGACAAATAAAATAAGGAAAAAATACTAAATAAAGAAAGGAAAATATGCTAAATAAAGAAAATAAAATAATAAAATGAGTATTTAATGTTTGCTTCCAAAATAGGATTTCATTTTTTTATTTTTAATTTTAAATAAATGTGTGCCAACTTGGCACTACTAATGTGGCACAGTGTCTAGTTGGTATTTCAATTTTTATTAATAGCACAATTTTTTCATTTTTTGAAATAATTCAATTGTCATTGTAGTTTATAATTTTGTCATCATAACATATTTTCATTAATTCATGCATTTAGTTCATTTCAACTATACACATAATCCAAAAATTATATATATATATATATATATATATATATATGTATGTATATATATGCGCACACTACATAAGAAAATAAAAATAAATTAAATAAGAAAAATAAAATTATTAAATGTAGATTTAATGTTTGTTTGCGAATCGGGTTTTTTTTATATTTATTTATAATAATAAATGAATGTCAACTTGGAAATAAATAAAAAAATAGTAAATATGAAAATAAGAATAAATTAAATAAGAAAATAAAATTATTAAATGTCATTT
This sequence comes from Jasminum sambac, assembly GCA_018223645.1. NCBI lineage: Eukaryota > Viridiplantae > Streptophyta > Magnoliopsida > Lamiales > Oleaceae > Jasminum > Jasminum sambac. Next base: position 8,538,122 of record CP073645.1, on the reverse strand, counting down.
AATATTTATTTCTAAATAAGGTTCTTTTTTAAATAAAAGATTTTAACTAAACAACATGGCAATGTTGCCTAGGTGGCACTCCTCTTTTATAATATAATATAAAGACTTGAGGAAATTTTGAAAAGATTATAACATACACGAAAACAAGTGCTAATGTATTAAAAAATTTGATAAAAACTAGCTATTCAAATAGGACATGGATTATATTAAAAATAAAAATAAAATAAAAAAAAAAATAATAATAATAATAATAGGACATGGATGTTAATTTATTTAATTTTAGGTCATAATAAAAATATGTAAAAAGTAAAATTAAAATTGTACGATTTGCCCTTTACTTAAGAGTGTGTTAGCGGATGAGTTTTAATGTATTTTTATGAGTAAGAAGAGAGAGAATGAGTGGAGTTGGATGGTGGAGATTTAATGAGTTGAGAGATATATGAATGTGATTTATTTGACCAAATTTGAAATTAAAAAAATCGATAAAAATGCATTAACATCCATATGCTAACACTTAATGTTTGTGCTAAGAAACCGTAAGTATGAGAACTGAAACACGTCAATTTTCAAAATGAGTTTTGAACCGCGACCCTTAAAAAGGGTCTTCATAGCAAATTATCCATTTTTGGAATCTCTTTATATTTTGAACTCGATCTTGGAGAGGGCGTTGGACTTTAATTTTGTGTAAGCAGCCTGATATACATGAATAGACAATTAAGTTATTATTATTATTATTATTATTATTATTATTATTATTATTATTATTTACTTTGAAGGTAGTTAGTATATGATTTTTTTTTTTTTTTTACCTAGAACCAAGATTCTAAAAGCGCAAGGCGTGGCAAGATGGCGAGATAAGTCTTGAAAGTCTATGTGCACCTAAGCTTGGCCTAATTGTAAAAAGACGTTTTTATTTTACTTTTTATCATGTTAGTTATTCTAGAGTAATAAACAAGTAAAAAAAATGTATATTTTAAAAAATTTATAAGATGTATTTTTAAGTTATCCAACAAAATATTGTTTGTAAAGTATTAAAACTAAAAATACTTAGGAGAATAGTTAAATACTAATCAATTCTTACGATTAATTAGATTACAAATGGATATAATTCAGTATTTGTGTTTAAATAAAAGCTGATTATAGGAATAAATTTCTTAGTAGGAGTCTTGTAGAAAGAAATTGCATTACCACATAAAACAATGGAGTTTATGGTCTATAACTTGCGATACAGTAAAAGTAAAATGCAATCGTCTCCTTCAACTTTTTTTTTTTCCATACATTGTAATTTTATACTCCTTCCATTCCAAATACTCATTCAATTCCAAATATATAGGCCCTTATCATTTTTTACACGAATTAAGGTTTTCATTGGAAACGTAAATAATATAAGTATTTTTCCGAGTGTACTCTTATTAATAAGTCTAAAACTTATTCCAATTAACAAATAATTTTAAAGTGTGCTTATTAAATGAGGGTATAATAATAAAATAGTAGAAAGTGGCCTATATAATTGAGACAATTAAAAATGGAATAAAATCCTATATAATTGGGACTGAAGGAGTAAGACATAATTTAGGGTATGTTTAGTAAGCCAGATAAGTTAGCTTATAACTTATTTATGAGCTTATAAACTCCTACTGATTAAGGGTATATGGTTGGTAAGCCAAATAAGTTAGCTTATAACTTATTCAGGAGCTAATTATAAGCTCTTACTAATTAAATAAGTTCAATTTGGTTGAAGGAGCTTATTTGAAAAGTTCGAGCTTATTTGAAAAGCTTTTGTTACTAGCTTTTCAAATAAACTCATGAGTTTTTCGCTTTTTATTCCATTTTTTACCCTTAGAATTTTTTAGAAATATATTTTAAACATATCATTTTGTGTAATTTTCTATTTATATATAAGTTAACTTATCAATTATTTTGCCAAATATTTTATTTATATCAACTAATATATTAGCTCTCAGTTATAAGCCATAAATTATCAGCTCTCAATTTACTTATCAGTTATAAGCTAGCTTATTAATTATAAGCTACCTTATCAGCTAATTCTACCAAACATACCCTTAATTTAACTATCCAATTCTAAAAATCACAAACTAACTTAACAAAAAGGCACGCACCTTTTCCCACCTAAGCGCGCCTTTTCTCGCACGAGCCTGGTTTAGGGGGTTAACTCAATTGAAAGGCAGGGACCTTTTCCCGTATAGGCATGTCTACCTTATACAGACAACTTAGAGCTGACCGTCTATTTCCCCGCCTTCCCACCATATGAAGCGTTTTGCAAACGCTTTATGCTTAGGCGCATTTAGATAGCACCTTTTACCTCTTTTTAGAATACTACCTTCAACAATTTCAAATTTGACTCTATATGACCTTTAAGGCACATGGCACTGGCGTCCCTGTCTACAAATTCAGTTCATAATATTATTTTATTTAATCAAAAAATTTATATAAATAACTTTTACTTTTTTTTTTTTTGGATATATTTTGACGTTTAAGATTACCCTTGATTTTGTTAAATTTATTTATTTATTCTTTAGGTTATATATCCTATAAAAGATGGGATTTCATTGCATGTCTTTTATTCTGGTTAACGCTTACATATATATACGGATATACCAATTCTCATTTCACATGCGGACGCACTTCTAGAAATCGACCAATCATGAGCAATTCTCACTCGTACCATTTGTCTTTATCCCTTTTTTTTTTTTTTGAATTTTTGTACGGTTGGCAATGGTTCGGTTCGGGGACAGTTTGGCCCGAACCGCGAACCAAACCGGCGGGTAAAAACCATAACCATAACCAAACTGAACCGTTGGTGTTTTTCGGTTCGGTTCACGGTTCTTAATCGTTTTCAAAACCGGTTGTTTTTTTAAAGCCATGTTGGCCTATATTTTTTTAACCAAAAGTTTTCTACTCATATTCAAAATGTCAATACCTAAATTCCTTTTATGCTAAAAACATTGAATATTACATCCTCATTTTAATTGATAAACATTCTAGCATTACATCCTTATTCTAACATTTTACCATTGCACAATCACAACTCATTACTCATTAGACTTTAATACACTAATAACAAATAATCAATCCATTATCCTTGTTCATAAACAAATACAACTAAAAACCATAAAGTAGTTACTAGTCTTCAAACAAAATAGGAAATAACACACCATGGAAGCAAAATAAATAGTTTTCATCACAATTGACAACTCATTATAGATTTTAGATTTTCAACTTTTGATTTTGGAAATGATAATTAATTTTAAATTTTTTTAGGAAAAAAAATATTGGTTATTCGGTTCGGGTTCGATTACAATGCTATTAACCATATCCAAACCATATCCGTCTCGGGTTTTACTATAAAAAACCATATCCGATCCGCCATCCATCGGTTCGGGTTTTTTTGACCCGTTCGGTTCGGGTAACCACGATCTCGGTTTCTTGACCCGTTTTTCCATCCCTAAATTTTTGAATAATTTTCAATAATCAATATTTTTGGGTGATATATTGATATGATATATAGTGTCCTTTTAGAGTGATGAAAAGCTGCACATATACTAATGCAGCTCTTCATACCAATAAAGATATGACATTATCAACTTATTACTTAAAAAATAGTAATTTCAAAATTTATTTCAAATTTTGATGACCGTGAGAATTATTGTTTTTCATTATTTTCATTATTTTTATTATTTTTTATTTTTTGCATTGTTCACCGGTTTATAATTTTATGAGAAATATATAATAAGAAAAATAAGGGAAAACCTTGACATGATCTTTTCAAATCTTTCTGGATTTTTGAATTTCTTATTACAGATGGCATGTATCAAGAATAGTATCCGTTTAAGATCTTCGAGTTTTTTTTTTTTTTTTTGAGAAAAAGATGCTATTCATTCATTCAAAATAGTAAATTACATCGAAGCAACACAGATTTAACACAGCTAAAAACCAAAACGGTGAAACTGCGAACACACTCACAGCGCCCAGGTTAATAGCAAAACATGGAAAAATGCCTACAAAGATGAAAAAATCAAGGTGACCAGAGTACCCATGCCTCCGGATCTGCAACGTTGACGCTCAAATATGGAGTGAATCAATAATGACTCGAAACAGATCTACCAGTCTGAAATCACGAACAAACAGCACTGTACCAAGACGATGAAAACCAAACGCCGCACAAAAGACGACGAAATCACCAAAAGACGCCGCACCAAAGACGACAAAATTACCAAAAGACGAGGAAAATCCTAGATCTATGTGAATATGCCACTTCTTCTAAGAAAATATATATAGAGAGAGATGAAATGGGGTGATTTTCGGCCAAAATTGCCAAAAATCACCCCCCTGTGCAGCAAGGTTCACGCACCAGAGGAGAGAATGGGGAGAAAGCTTCTAGAGAGAGAAAGGGGATAGTTGAATGGTTTTCTTCGAGTTAAAAAGATAATAAGAAAAGAAAAGAAGAAAAAAATAAATAAATATTGTACTCTATAAATATACCATTTATTATGTATCCAGTGCATGAGTAGGTAGAAGCTTATCTCCTTCCGCGTAAAACATACCATTACCAGTGGCACGAACGTTGGAGGGGGGTGGGGCCCTTTATTGGGCATAAAATATAAAAAATTGAAAAAGGAAAACAAGTGAATTTTTTTATTTCTATGTATGTATATATACAATTTAAAGTTCAACGGTATCCTCCTTAGCTTTATTATTATTATTATTTTTTCTCCTAGACTAAACCAAAATTATAGTCGGAAGAATGCAAATTCTTTTTAGAGAAAAGAAAGAAAACGGAAACTTTAACTCCTATATATCATTTGCTTGCAATTTTTGTATGTATATTAGTATATATTATTTTGTGTACATACATAAATAACATATTAGTCTTGTCTCCCATGACCGAGTCATTACTGATGTGTGTCTGCGGTTCGAAAAGAAACGTATTTTGAAGAATTATTGTATTTTTGTATCTTGTTTTGTATTTTTAGCTGACCCATTTAGCTGCCCATATTGTTTGGGCCGTTAGTATTGTTTTGGCCAGTTTGGTTAAGTTTTTTAGTTTTAAACTTTATTAGTTAGTCGGTTAGCACTAGATTACTAATATTATTGGCTTATACTCATTCTTGAACTGACCATGAATTGAATACACGAGGAAAACCCTTCTTTTGCATCTTCGCTCATGGTATCAGAGCTTTCGATATGAGGAAACTGTCCCGATAATCCAAGCTTCAACCATCAAGCAATGGCAATAGGAGAAGAACGCATTACTGAGAGAGCTGATGATCAGATTTTGGAGGAAAATCGACGAAATCGTCGTGAGATGGTGGAAGAAGATCCACTGAGCCTCCACAGTTCAGATCACCCAGGGATGAGCCTGGTATCTGCTCCTCTTACTAGTCGCAATTACCTAGGGTGGAGTAGATCAATTCGAATAGCTTTGGGAGCTAAGATGAAATTGGGATTCATCGATGGAACGATCAAGCAACCAGATCCGAGTGCTACTAACTACGAAAAGTGGAATCGAGCCAATTATATGGTAACATCTTGGCTTCTGAACTCGATTTCGAAGGAAATTGTAGATGCTTTTCTGTTTACACAAACAGCACATGAACTATGGAAGGAAATTGAGGATAGGTATGGTGGATACAATGGACCACAGATGTATCAAACTCTAAGGCAGATATGTTCTATTTCACAAGGCAATATGAATATTTCTGAATATTATACAAAACTCAAGAGGTTGTGGGATGAATCTAGCTTTATGATGCCTGTGCCTACTTGTACTTGTGGAGGTTGTACATGTGGTGTCTCGAAGAAGATAGATGATATGCAGAGCTTTATTAGGTTGATGCAGTTCCTGAATGGACTGAACGAAGAGTATGAAGCGGTAGAAGTCAAATTCTGGTGTTGGACCCTTTTCCTCCAATCAACAAGGCTTATGCAACTCTGTTAAGGGTAGAAAAGCAGAAAGAGGTGAGCATTAACTTTGGAGAAAATTCAGAAGTCAATGCAATGTTAGCAATTGCACAACATTACAAGAAGAAAGATGTGAAACAAAATAAGAGCTTTGGAATGAGCAAAGAAGAGGAGACAGTTATATTGTGACCATTGTCATGCTTCAGGACATAATATAGAGGGATGCTTCAAGATTATTGGATATCCAAATTGGTATAAAGGGTTAAAAGACAAGAAGAGAGGAGGAAGATCAAAGAATAATGGAGGATTTGCGGCTCATGTGACTGATACACCTCTTGAGGTGCCTGCTGATATGAAGATGCAGAAACAAAATAACAGCCCGTTGATATGATGCAGGAAATGATGAAGCTTATTAAAGGAAAAGAGGCAGCTGATGCTATGGTGCATTATGCCAATCTTGATGAATATGCAGGTCATTTCCTTAGCCTAAGCAGCTCTTTAGATATTAATGATTCATTAGGAATGAGGACTTGGGCAATAGATACAGGTGCTTCTAACCATGTATGTAGCACCCTGAAAGAGCTAAATTCCTGCAAACCTTTGAGCACCAAACTACCCATATTCCTACCTAATGGAACACATAACTTGATAGAACTTTGTGGCATTGTCAAACTGAACAATGATATCATACTGAATAAGGTTCTTTATGTTCCAACTTTCAAATTGAACTTATTCTCAGTTAGTCAACTTGCGCAGTGCTCTAACATCAAATCCATCTTCCTTTCTGACCACTGTGTTATGCAGGACCAGAAGACTAAGAGGATACTCGTAGTGGGACAATTAATGAAGAATCTCTACATTCTTAATAACCAATCATTTTCAGAGCAAATTTTACAGAAATTTACTTCTTCACAGTGTAAACCACTCTTTTCTGTACAGAACTCAACTTTACCTTATAATAATAGTTCCATGTCCATTAAAGCCAATGATGTTGCTTCCCTTTAGCATAGAAGGTTAGGTCATATTTCCAAAAATGTATTACAGCACTTGAATTTTCTCTCTTGTAATAAAAACTTTGGCCCTATGCCCTGTGATGTATGTGTTTATTCCAAGCAACATAGGTGCCTTTTTCCCAAGAGTTCTATCCATAGCAGATGTGTGCTTGATCTTATACATATTGATGTTTAGGGGCCTTATAGACAACCATCTTTGACAGGAGCACACTATTTTCTAACTATAGTGGATGACTATAGTAGAGGAACTTGGACCTTCCTTCCGAAACACAAAACACAGGTGTTTGGGACCTTCAAAGCTTTCTATAATCTCATCAAAACCCAATTTGACAAACCTATCAAGTGCCTAAGAACGGATAATAGAATTGACTTCACGAACTCTGATTTCCAACATTTCCTTCTTGAAAAGGGAATTTTGCACCAAAGAACCTGCCCCTATACACCACAACAAAACAGTGTAGTCGAAAGAAAACACAAGCATATTCTTGAGATTGCTCAAGCCCTGATATTTGAATCAGAACTTCCTAAACAATTCTGGGGGGATTCCATTCCTTTTGCTACCTACATTATCAATAGGCTCCCCTCAAAACTACTAAATTGGGAATCACCCTACCAAATATTATATCAGAAAGAGCCTTCCTTTGATAATCTTAAACTATTTGGTAGCCTTTGCTATATCAAGAACAATAGACCATGCAAAGAAAAATTTGAAGCAAGAGGACACAAATGCATTTTTCTAGGATTTCACACAGGGCAAAAGGGATTCAAAGTTTTTGACTTGAATACTAAACAGATATGCATTTCCAGAGATGTTTAGTTTTTGAAGATGTGTTACCCTACAAACAAAGACCAAAAACTATAATAGACGAATCACCCTTGCCTAAACCAGCTAAAGACACAGAGCAAGAAACCAGTGCCACAGATTTCTTTTCAGATCCCACAATACAGTCACCTACATCCATACCCTACGATAATACAGGAGCTGAATTGTCCATTGGCAGGTCCTCTGAGTTTCCCAGCCCTGCAAGTACAGAGGTAAGTATTCATTCTCCTCCACCACATAGTAGCCCAAACATTGTGGCTCCTAGGAGAAGCACCAGACACAAGGAACATCCTGGTTGGCTATCTGATTTTGTTGTTAATCACAGTTACACAATCCATACACCCAGTCAAAATCCTATTAACTCTTCCAGTCACACACCAAATACTTTTCCTTATTGCCCCACTTCTTGTTTCACACCTGATTATCTAGCCTTTTTAGCACATGTAAATGTTATACAAGAACCTTATTCCTATGAAGAAGCTAGTAAGCGAAAAGAGTGGGTTGAAGCTATGCAAAAGGAAATTGCAACCTTAGAACAGAATGAAACTTGGGAAATTGTTGATAGTCCATCGGGAAAGAAGCCAATAGGATCAAAGTGGGTGTTTAAAGTCAAGCTAAAGGCTGATGGTACCCTTGACAGATGCAAAGCACGATTAGTGGTGAAAGGATATAACCAAATTGAAAGAATTGACTACTTTGAGAGCTTCTCCCCCGTAGCCAAACATGTTACAATCAGGGTGTTTATTGCTGTTGCAGCAGCCTTCCAGTGGCCCCTATTTCAGCTTGGCATAAATAATGCTTTCCTGCACGGATTCCTCGATGAAGAGGTGTTTATGAAACCACCTGAAGGTTATACTAAAGCTAAGGAGGGCAAGTTTGTAAGCTCAGAAAATCCTTGTATGGCTTAAAACAAGCCAGCAGACAGTGGAACCTGGAATTGAACAAACATTTGGAAAGTTTGGGTTTTCAGCAATCTCCACATGATCACTGTTTATTCATTTTCCACAAAGAGGACATCTTCTTGGCTATTTTGATATATGTGGATGATCTCCTGTTAACAGGTAACAATGAACATGTAACGACCCGTCTTTTCTTACCCGAACGAAACACATTTCATTTATACTTTCAAAAGCGGAAACATTTATATACATATCAAAAACATATTTTGTTCGTTCACTTAAACTAGTACAATATAAACAAACAAAACGCGGCCGCAGGATGTTTAGGTTTCCCCCTTTTTCCTCACATCCCACATCACGCTCGGGAGGATTCTCCACCACCGCCTGCACATAAAACATCAATATACAACATAATGAGCCACGGGGACTCAGTAGGCAATAGATGCAAATGCTATGCATGTCATGTTCATGCTTTGGGCCCGGTTATAGATCATGTGCTTACAAGGCGCCGTAACATCATCATATCATTGGCCATCCCACAAAGGTTCTTTTACGCTTTGCGGCGCCGTCGTAATAGCCGTTCCCCCAAAGGTTCTTTTACGCTTTGGGGCGCCGTGGGCCCGTCGTCTAAAGGTTCTTTTACGCTTTAAACCGCCCGTAACATCATACATATTGTAAGCACACAATCTACAACCCATATATGCATGATCATACTTTCATGTCACACATACTTCATCCTCTTACCATTTAGCCCATATGCTCTTCACCATATCATAGCTCATCTTGCATCTACCATAGTAACATAGCATAACATACATAACATCATCTAACAACATAACATAGCATAGCAAACCCTACCATAACATAACCTATCTCTTCACCTAACATAGCATACCATAACTTCTTTCACCTAGTTTCATATCATAACATTAGCTAACATATGGCATGTATGATAACACATATATTTACTCATCTACTACCTACCTCAAAAGGCAAGAAAGCAAGCTAATGAATTGGGTGGATACTTCTTGTTCTCCCTTTTCTTTCTTCTTCCCTTCCTCTTGTTGAATCTAAGATGGCAACTAGAATTGATTAAATGATCCACAAGCCAAAACTCCTATAAAATCCTTAGAATCACCTTGGAGAGTGTTCTCTAGAGTTTTGGGGAGGTTGGGGTAAAAAATGAGGGTAAATGGCCGAGCAAACGTGTATAAACCCTATCCAACAGTTTTTGCCGACTTACATTTACGGCCGTAAATTTCCATGTTACGGCCGTAACTCCCAAATTTACGGCCGTAACCCATAATCTTACGGTCGTAACACATACGATACGGCCGTACTCCAAATGTTTACGCCCGTAATTAAGCCTCTGTAAATCCATACATCTCATCCTTCAAACATTACGGCCGTAAGAATACTTATTACGGCCGTAAACCCAATATTACGGCCGTATCCTCAAGTTGTACGGCCGTAATAAACTCTCTGTAAATTTAGCACCCTTCATCACTTACGGCCGTAACAACATTACTTACGGCCGTAACCCTATAATTACGGCAGTAACTAGCCAAACTGCAGAATTTTCCTCTTTTCGTTTCCTTTCTCGTCCGGGATGCCGTTTCGGATTCCGGGGTTCCTCCTATATGTCAACGCATATCGTGAACATATCATCTACCCGTATAAGCATTATCATAATCCCTCCTATCTCTCGGGACGAACTTGGGGCGGGGCGTTACAGAACATGCCATTTGTGAAGTTAAACATTCTCTTAATCAAGCCTTTACCATCAAAGGCTTGGGACATGCGAAATATTTTCTGGGCATAGAAATTGCAAGAAGTCGGCATGGGACATATCTCAATCAGCGGAAATATGCTTTAGATCTCATCTCTTCTGCTGGTCTTCTGGGTTGTAAACCCACTGCAACTCCTCTGCCACCTGGTTTAAAGCTCAATTCTTCAGATTCCCCTGTTTTAACCGATCCTCAACAATACCGTAGACTTGTTGGACGATTACTCTATCTTAGCTTGACTAGGCCTAACATTGCATATAGCATTCAACAACTCAGTCAGTATGTTCAAACTCCTAATCAGCTACATTGGTCTGCTGCTTTATACTAGCTGCGTTATATCAAAGGTCGTCCTTCTTTAGGCCTGTTCTATTCCGCTTCCTCTGATCAATGCTCAAGGCCTTTTGTGATGCTGATTGGGGGACTTGTTCCACTACACGGAGATCTTTATCTGGTTATTGCATTTACATGGGAGGATCACTTGTTTCTTGGAAAACCAAGAAACAAACCACAGTTTCTCGAAGCTTGGCTGAAGCAGAATACAGAAGCATGGCTTCCACAGTGTGTGAACTGCTTTGGCTATCTTACATTCTCAGTAATTTTTGCGTCTCAGTTTCTTTACCTATACCACTATACTGTGACAATCATTGTAACGACCCGCCTTTTCTTACCCACACGAAATACATTTCCTTTTATATATTCAAAAGCGGAAGCGTTTATATACAATCAAAAACATATTTTGTCCGTTTACCTAACTATTACAACATAATCAAAACAAAACGCGGCCGCAGGATGTTTTGGTTTCCCCCTTCTTCCTCACACCCCGTAGCACGTTCGGGAGGATTCTCCACCACCGCTTGCATATAAAACATTGTGAGCCACGGGGACTCAGTAGGCAATAGATGCAAATGCACATGGAGGCCATGTTCATACTTTGGGCCCGGTTATGGATCATGTGCTTACAAAGCCCCGTAACATCATCATATCATTGGCCGCTCCGCAAAGGTTCTTTTACTCTTTGCGGCACCGTCGTAATGGCCATCCCCAAAGGTTCTTTTACTCTTTGGGGCGCCGTGGGCCATCATCTAAAGGTTCTTTTACTCTTTAAACCGCCCGTAACATCGTACATATTGCAAGCACACAATCTACCACTCATATATGCATGGATCCTACTTTCATGGTACGCATACTTCATCCTCTTACCATTTAGCCTCATGTACTCTTCGTCAGGTCATATATCATCTGTCATCTATCATTGCAACATAGCATCACATACCTAACATCATCTCACATACTTGAACATAACATAGCATACCCTACTAGCATACCATATCACAACATAGCCAACCCTACCATAACATAACCTATATCTTCACATAACATAGCATAGGCATAGAATCCTTCATATAGCATCACAACATAACATCATCTAGCATAGTCAATCCACGTATAGCACATGATAACACATATATCCTATTCATCTACCACCTACCTCAAAAGACAAGAAATCAAGCTAAGGAGTTGGTTGGATAACTTCCTCTTCTCCCTCTCATTTCTTCTTCCCTTCTTCTTGTTGAATCCAAGATGGCAACTAGAAGTGATTAACTGATCTACAAGCCAAAATTCATGTAAAATCCTTGGAATCACCTTTGGGAGTGTTCTCTAGAGTTTTGGGAAGTTGGGGGTCAAAAATGAGTAGAAATGGCCGAGCCCACGTATATAAACTCTATCCAACAGTTTCTGCCGACTTACAATTACGGCCGTACATACCAAATTTACGGCCGTAAATCTTCAAATTACGGCCGTAAACCATCATATACGGCCGTACCCACAATATCATACGGCCGTAATTACCTCTCTGTAAATCACATGCATCTCATCCTCCAAACATTACGGCCGTAACCATACTTATTACGGTCGTAAACCCAATATTACGGTCGTATCCTCAAGTTGTACGGCCTTAATAAACTCTCTATAAATTTGGCACACTTCCTCACTCCATCACTTACGGCCGTAACAGCATTCCTTACGGCCATAACCCTATAATTACGGCCGTAAACCATAAACTTATGGCCGTAACTCTCCAACTGCAGAATTTTCCTCTTTTCGTTTCCTTTCTCGTCCGGGATGCCGTTTCGGATTCCAGGGCACATCCTATACATCAACTCATATCGTGAAAACATCATCATAGCATCTCCAATCTCTCGGGATGAATTCGGGCGGGGCGTTACAATCATGCCGCCCTCCACATCAGTGAGAACCTGGTCTTTCGTGAACGGACCAAGCACCTTGATCTTGATTGCCATGTAGTGCGGGATCAATACAAGCTTGGCCTCATTCTTCCACTATCCATTCCGTCCAAGGAGCAACTAGCAGATTATTCACCAACTGCCTACCTGCTCCTCAATTTCAATATCTTCTTGGTAAGTTGACTTTATGTGACTTCCACCAAAGTCCAACTTGACCGGGGCCGGGGGGAGGAGGGGAGGGTGAAGAATTATTGTATTTTTGTATCTTGTTTTGTATCTTTAGCCGGCCCATTTAGCTGCCCGTATTGTTTGGGCCGTTAGTATTGTTTGGGCCAGTTTGTTTAGTTTTTTAGTTTCACAGCTTTATTAGGCCATCTCCAATGGAGATGTTAATTGTAGATGATGTGGAGGAGAGAGTTGAGGAGAGAGATAGAAAGGAGATGATTATTTTATTTAAAAGTGAATAAGAAGAAGTGTAGGGAAAAAGAGCGGGAAAAGTGAAAAAGTATGAGAGAGATAGAGATAAATTCAAAAATAACAATAAAATAATAGTAGAATAATTCTAGATGGGCGTCTATATCTGGACGTGGTACGGGAATCTAAACGAAAAAAGTGGAGAAAAAGTGGGATAATTGATATAAAAGTGATAAAATAAAAGAAAAAGAAAAGCCAAGCGTGCACAAACCGGGTCCCACCTACTTGGCTTGTGTCACTCTCTTTCCATTGCTAGGTTACTGTTCATGGGGTGCAATTCACGCCTGCATTGGAGATGGCCTTAGTTAGTCAGTTAGCACTAGATTACTAATATTATTGGCTTGTACTCATTCTTGAATTGACCGTTAATTGTATACACGAAGAAAACCCTTCTTTTTCATATTCGCTCATATTCCCACCTGATTGTGAAAGGCTGAAACTTGGCTATCGACATCAGCTCGACTTAAGCAACATGGTACATAGGTGTGTGCTAGATTAGCCCCTTTACGTCTCGGACGATGCACATATGTCGCCAAATGTAGAGGGGTCTATTTTCGTAATGATTTTCATAACAACATAATTATGAAAGTCATATTTTTAGAGCATGTTTGAAGTTTGATCTATACACTTTCCTCTATTTTCCTCTCAATTTATTTCGATCATATCTTTTAATATAACCCTATTATTCCTAACACTTTTAATGTCACAACTATCTCAACAATCAACATCAACATATATAGAAACAAACGGGTAGAAATAAAATTTTGATGCAAAATATAGATACAGTTCTTGTTGGTCATTCACTACGTGATTAATGAGGAAAAATAAATTAAAAATAAATTGGGATATCTAGGACAAATATTTGGTTTGTCTGTGGTTTCACTTAGCTCTTTTATCTGAATATCCTTAGTGGGTGGATTTAGTGTTATCACTTATATAGGCGTGTCTATGCAAGGTTACATGTAAGTTAATTGCTATTTGATGCTGAGAGATTCATCCATTTGGGCAATGAAAAATAGTTAAAGCTGAGGTTATAAGAATTTTTGGAGTTGTCCTTATTTGAATTGAGAAGAGGCTTATATAGCACATCACTATCATGGAATTTGTATTTGTTTCTATATTGGACAAACCGGGTTCACTAAAGCTAGTCTTTCAAAATTTAACTTTTGTTAGTACCAATTCTTTGTAATTGCCTCATATAGTAAAACTTTGCATTAATAGTCTAAATTGTACAAACATAAGTTAACCAATAAGGATTTCGCTGTTTTGTGGCACAATATCTCTATACAGTAATTAGGTACTTGTGCCTAATTTTTAGTCCTTTTGACTTGACATAAGGTTGGTGGTGTTAAGTGTATAAAGGGAACAAGACAAACATCAAGGAATTTGGTGACAATTGATGTTCTAACATTTGAAAACAAATTTATACTGATAACTGATGGTCATTCTTTAAGGCCTTTGGAATGACTAGTAATACTTTATTTGTTCATGGACATTTATTCAAGTAATGACTACATATATTCGAGCCATGAGAAGCGCTAATTACTGGATGTATTTAAGACCTTATAATTGAAGTTCAAACATGAACTTGGCAATGAAATTAAAGCCGTCGAATTTGGCTAGTATGACAAATATGATGAATTCAGAAAACGCATGTTGAAGGACTGTAGCTTTCATTCTTAATAGAGTTCTAAACCAAGTTAATAGCTAATATCTTGGAAAGCAGGAAGTCTATTATTGGGCACTTGCATATTTGAGATGGTTCAATTAAGGCAAGACTTTACGAGCACAGTGATAAATGGATTAAAAAACGATTGGTAACTAATTTGTGGAACACTCTAAAAGGCTAAGGGGTTACAAGTTTTATAGTCCTTTAAACTTTTAGATGGGAAATATGGATTTTTCTTGAGGATGTTGAGTTTGAAGGGAAGACAAGGTTATATATATTATCTTTGAAGGGGAATTCATCCATATTCCTACTGCTATTCTTGACAATTATTATGTAGACATTGTTTACGATGTACATTTGGACTAATAAGACTATATTAAAACTCCCTACACGAAATAAACAAGTTGTTACGTTCCACAAGGGCAAGCTCAACAACCTCAAGAACAGGTGCCATGAAAGATGAGATATGAGATAAAATCCACAAAACACAATAACATTAAGATTTCCTCGAATTACCTAAAGGTGTGGACCTAATTGGTTCCAAATGAATATTTAATACGAGAGGCGTTAAAGGGACAATGTTGAGAGATATAAAGGTTATCTTATTCTAAAGGATTTTATTGAGGCACATATCTAGAGACTTTCTCTTCTATTTGCTGAAATGCTTTTTTAAGATCGTAATGACACTTGTGAATTGTAACTCATTTTGAGTTACATTACATGGATGGCAAAACTGTGCACTGTGCAACAATTGAACTTTGAATTTGGTGAGCTAAAGAAAATAGTTCGCAAACGAATGAATTCCATCTACAATCCCAAGCAAGCTTCCCAGCCGTCATTAATATCACAAATTTCATCAAAGTATTATCTCGTTTGAATGTGAGATAAATTCACTTGATGATTTTGTAAACCTCATATTCAATGGGAGTAAATATATCTCTCCAGTATTATATGTCTATGAAATCTAAAAATGAAATAAAAAATAGTAGATAAAAAATAAAATATCTACAAATTTGAAATTTGAAATTTTCAAACAGAAAAAAATACATGAAGAATATTTGAACAATATATTTATCTCAAAACTGAAATAATATATAAAACTATCAAAATATAAATATAAATTAAAAAAACACTTCTCATTGTTAATAGTATAATCCAAAAAAAAAAAAAAAATCTAAACATGAAGGATAAATATGGATTCTTGAATAATACAAAATATATAAAATTGGTATATATGATCATCTTAGCCTTATTCCCCATAATAATTAAATTTTGTGCCACTATATATTGTTGTCTCAATATTACCCATACATTTATCCAAGAAAAAGCAACATTCTATGGAAAAAAAAATCTATGGAAAATAATACTTGTTAAATAGAATCACAAACAGTACAAATTTTGATAACAAAGAGTGTACAAAAACTCTATTGCTCATATATATATAACCAACAAGAAGCATATAAATGACAAATCGGGGACTATGTTGTATGCATTTCCCTTAAAGCAGATTCGCCCTCTCACTATTTGTAATGACCTGCCTCTGATCCGTACCCCATACCGAAAATTCTCATACAAAACATATACATGGCATACATAAACTCTAAAGTGTCAGTGGACACATGTACAAATTGACCTCTTAAAACATATCATATATGGGCCCGACGGACTAGAGGCGTGTTACTCACACACATATGTGACATATTTGAAATCCCGAGCCCAAGACGAACATAACGAATACATGTCATATACAAAGGATGGCCGAACCCCCTCATATCAAAGCTTATACACATAGGGACTCAAGGGACTTTGAGCTTTGAACATTACTTAGCATAGGATCTGGCCTTCCCGTTTCCTCACACATTTCGTAGAACTTCAAAGGACTCCCTGCCATCTCCACACCGCTTCCCACGTGCAATCACCTATTAAAACAGAAAACAGAAACATAATGAGTTATAAAGACTCAGTGGGATAATAGATGCATATGCAATATGGAAACGAATGTCGTATTGAACCTAGCGGCTCTACTTGTATGTGCAATAGCACTAACGAATTACATATAACATATTGGTCAGTCGTATTCATATCACGTATCACACATTGGCCTTTCATATTCGTATCACCGCATCACAGAGTTGGCTATTAGCTTCTTATCACATATTGGGTTGAAGTCCCTCATCTAGGCCACTTATCGAACATAACATACATACATATATTCAGAACATATATATTCGGAACATAACTTATACAGAGGCGCCATTCGGATCACATTTGACTTGGGGCCCAATTGCTGTTCATGTGTTTACAAAGGCGTGTTTACAAAGGCACCAACGTATCATATCACATATATGGCCATAATAATCTCATCACATATACAGCCATGCGCAGTGGCTTCACATCATACATAGAATAGGGATTCTAGAGGTGACTCCTATGGGTTCAAGAGGATGCTCACACCTTCTTGTGTAGCTCTTTGTCCCATATAGTACTTAGTTCCCCATGGCCGTTAACTTACACAATTGTAAACACATGATTGGCAACTCCTACGTCTACACATTCGTTCATAATATACTTACACATAACATACTTACACACATAATCCCTCGTATCATATGTACACAAATGTGCCAATCGAAGCATCTACAATACATACGCCAATCACGGCAATCATCACACATATGAAAAGCTCATGAAGAGCTCACGGAGGAATTATAACACAACGGTGGTTATCACATCTTATTCATAACCCGTATTTCGTATAATTTCCTCCCATGTGACCTCTTAGGACACACGCATAAGGAAGGCACATGATAGGGTAAATCAAAGCTACCACATCATAACAAACACAACTTAAGTTCACAACGCACATAACGTAACAAAACATGACTTATCGTACATATCTTATACCTCACGGCTTATTAACATAGGCCATTGAACTCATGCATAAACATATTCAAGCTGTATATAGGAGATTACTTACCTTCTTACTTGCATACACATAGCTATTACCCACCTTTAGGTAGATAAAACAAGAGCAAGCTTGCTTGGTGGCTTCCCTTCCCTTCTTTTTCCTTTGATTGCTCCAATCCTTAGATCACAAACCAAGCATAGCGTAGCATACATAGCAACATACCAAAGTTCAAAGCATACTTATATTTCTTATCACATATAGCTTAACACACAAACATATACTTATGTTTTCCATGCTTTTACATACAAAATCACAATTGAAGCCTTGTATAAAGGAAATCTTACTGTTTGTTTGTATAAGCACAACTACTCATCTTAGAGTAGCCAAACACAAGATCAAAAGACTTCATAACTTTTTCCAACTCCCTTCATTTTTTACTTCACTTTCTTAGATCATAACCTAGCATATATAAGATCAAATATGGATTATCAAGGGTCATCTATGATTTGAGGAGCTTAGAGAGAGTTTTGGAGGATGTCTTGTGTGTATTTCTCCTTGGGGACGAGGTTAGATGGATATATATCCCCAAAAGTGAAAAAAATCCCAGAAATATCTTTCTGCCAACTTAAAATTACTGGTCGTAACCTTTACTTTTACGGCCATAAATCCTAGAATTACGATCATGACCACAAACCTTATGGTCGTAACACACAATTAGACGGCTGTCTCACAATTCCATATGGCCGTATCTTGGCCTCTGAACATTCATAATCCTAACTCATCAACTTAAGGCCGCATCATACTTATTTACGGCCGTAACAAACCTCATACGGCCAAATAAATCCTCCGTACGATCGTATTTTTCTTTCTGAAACTTTTTGCACATTTTATAATTTTCCATTTTACGGTCGTATACTTCACATCTTACAACCGTATCCTTACAATTACGGCCGTACACATCACACTTACGACAGCAAAAATGGTTCTGTCTACAATTTCATATCTTACTCATATAGCCGTATCTTACACTTTTATGGTCGTAACTCACAAATTACGACCATACCTTAAAAATTTACGGCCGTAAATATCATTCTTGCTGAAACTTTCTGAGTTTTTTCTTTCACATATTCTCGTTCGACCAGATATCGTTCACACACATAAACACACTTATATGTCGGTCCAACACATAGCAAAACGAATCAATGTATTGAAACATACTTATACCTCATCATACACAAAATCACATATACATACGGACAAAAATCGGGCGAGGCGTTACACTATTTGTGCTAAAAGTTAATTGAGCATTTGTTTCCTAGGATGCAACGATTGAACTTGAAGCTTACTTAGCATGGATCAACTGCCACGACGACCTTAAACCTATGTTTAAATGGGTCATCAAGCGAGTCAGAACCGACATCTAATGGTACTTACAGAAGATAGAGTGGCATAAGCTAAAATGACTTGTAATTTTTCTAAGTGTTTTGAACTTAGGAGTGAGTGATTTTCAACTTGTCTAGCATGTGTTGGATTGTGGAATGACTAATTATATATATAGGTAAGGGAGGAGCCTTGTAGCATTATTGTTTCTTTGAATTTCTACCAGTAATTTCACAGTCTTTATTTCAACTAGAAACTGATGCTTTGAATTTTTTTTTTTAATTTCATTCATTACTATTAGCCAAACAATACTCCCTCTAGCCAGTACTGACAACTATTGCAGTTCAACTAATGACCAACGACCATAATTCTCCGTTACTCAAGGGTTACAACTTCAGATTTAATTGAGAAGCTGTCAAAATTCAAATGACACTTACTTGATCTTCCAGTTTGAGATTCAAGCCTTGTTGGTTACTTAACTTGGTGCCATTAGGGGTTTGTTGGTTAATCAAAGGCAGCAACCGAGTGATTAGGGTTAGACAATCAGACGAGAGAGAGGCTAGCGTTTGAGCATCATCTTCCTCTTCAAGAGAAAACCTCTATAATCTTGTCTTCTATTGAGTAATACATAGAGATGTAGATATATAGAGTGCGATAGAGAGAAAGAGAGATAGATGCATTGTATATTGAAACCTTGTATGGCATTTTTTGGACTTTTTAGTGGATTGGAGCCGCAACCACCGTCGTGTTGAGCTTAATGAAAGGTAGCCACGTTGTGGTGAACTCTGGTGTCTAACGACCAAATCAAATCCAGTGCGGTTACTTTTTTTTTTTTTGCATTTTCACCTTTATTTTCGATTATTTTGCGATCCTAACCTAACAGATGGTATCAAAGCCTTGGTGGTGTTAGTCATTGAGGGAATTTTAGTTTTCGTTGGTGAATTGGTAGTAATCAGTGAATTTTCAGTGATGATTGGCGGAGATACAACCGAGAATTGAGAATGCACAGTCACGAAGGAGGAGCGTGCAGTGAAGTGTGGTTGTTTGATGATTCTGTGAGGAATCCAATGAAATTGTTGAGCGCAGCTTTAATTGTTGCAGAGTCTTGCTTTTTCTCTGCCGGAGTTGACCAGAGAATGGTGGGGTTCTTTGTGCAAAATCTGATGAGATTGTTTTAGTTTTTGCCTGAAATTGGTATTGTGATAGTTCTAAGGATTTCTGTTCAATTTGTGTGCACTGGTATTTTCTTGTCTGATTTGTGTGATTATGTGATTGAGAGTTGACTGTTTAGAACCGTTTTGCATGTATACTGCTTTATGATTGTCAATTGATGGAGGTGAATTTGGTTGGGGCTTTTCCCATTTCTGAGTGATGTTGTATTTTGCCAGGGGTTGTCAGTCTTGATTATAGGTTGTTGTAGTGTTTTAGCTGCCTGTAAGAGTTTCTTGACTGTGTTAACTAGTTGACTATGTAATTGATCAGTTTTTGAGTAATTAACTGGTTAGTTGAGTTGTGTTTGCTTGAGTTAGCATTGTACGTTGAGGGAGTGTAACTAGTTCTTTGCATAATAATTATCACATTGAGTTTTGTGATTGCTTCATTGACTGTGATTGCATACTTGAGGTGGAGCCACTTGTTGTTTTGTTTATGCATCAATTAATGACTTGATTTTGCGCTACCTGGGAGTTTTAGCATGTATTGGAGCCTATTTTTGAGTTTTTTGAAGAGATTTTTTCAAAAAGTTCTCAAAACTGGCTTTGTGTTTTAAAAGGTTTTAAACTGAGTGGTTTTATGATTTTTTTTCTTGAGATTGTGAATCTCGAGTAGAGTCAGGATTGTTTTCTATGAGAAATAGAATAGAGGTAGCCAAAGAGGGTGTAATAAAAGAGTTGCATTTATGGTTGAGGGTCTCTTTGATTGTTTGCTTCATGTGTTGTTTTAAGTCGATTTGTAATGAGTGATATATTGGGTAAGAGCTTAGAATATAGCATTCTGGAACGGAGAGTTAGATCGGGGTGATGTGTTTTTCGAAGAGAGTGGCTATTTTTGCATACTATTACCTGTGTTTGCTTATTCTATTTCTTGATATGGAGACTATACTTGTATCTTTTGAATTCTATTTGAAAGGGGATTGTTTCAACGCTAGTGGATTTGAAAGGAAGTTTTTTTTAGGTTTGTTAAAGTTATGGAACCATCTGATCTAAAAGTTTAAACTGATAGATCGGTTCCAATTTAGATTAGTTAATTACTATCCTTAACACGCCCCCTCACGTGTAGGCGGGATTTATTCTTCCCAAATAAAGCCTAAACGTGCACAATTCATTTTAAATGGGTGGCGATGGGATTTGAACTTAGGATCTCTACCTGCTCTGATAACATGTTAAAGTTATGGAACCATTTGATCTAAAAGTTTAAGCTGAGAGATCGGTTCCAATTTAGATTATTTAATTACTATCTTCAACACGCCCTCTCACATGTAGGCGGGATTTATTTTTCCTAAATAAAGTTTAACACGTACACAATTCATTTTAAATGGGTGGCGGTGAGATTCGAACTCAGGACCTCTGCTTGCTCTGATACCATGTTAAAATTATGGAACCATCTAATCTAAAAGTTTAAGCTGATAGATCGGTTCCAATTTAGATTATTTAATTACTATCCTCAACATGCCCTCTCACGTGTAGGCTGGATTTATTTTTCCCAAACAAAGCCTAACACGTGCACAATTCATTTTAAATAGGTGGCAGTGGGATTTGAACTCAGGACCCCTGCCTGCTCTGATATCATGTTAAAGTTATGGAGCCATTTGAACTAAAAACTAAGCTTTTAGATCAGATGGTTCCATAACTTTAATACTATCCAAACTTTTATGTATTTATTTCCCTCCAAGTCCAAGTTATGTTATAATTAATTAATTATGTAATTGTAATTAGGGTATATTAATTGTAAGATATATGCCAATGAGGCTTGGTCTGTTAATTGGTTTGGGAGGTCAAGTTGAGGCCTTGAAACCTAGTAGTCTCTTACTACTTTCAATTGGGGATTTATATTATTTCAATAAGTGATTTCTAACTGTCCTGTGAAGTTTTCATACTGCTCTCATGAGAAGTTTACTTATCTCGGGTAGGGGTAATAAGGGTTCATTGCGTTGTGCTTTAATAAGAAATATATCTCTAGGCGTCTTTGTACTGTTGAATTGTACATTGTACTTATAAAAAATAATAAAATTGTACCATAAATAGTCTTTGAATTAAGATGCTTATTGTCTCATCAAATTTTGATTTCTACTTGTTGCTTTAACTTCGAGGTTAAAGTGTTAGAAGTATAGTTGTATTAAAATATACAGATTGTAATAAACTTGAGAGCGAAGTAGATAGATCACATATGTTGTAAATAAGTGACTTTCATATTTATTTTTTAATGAAAGAAACCTTTACCGAGAAAGAATGTCTACATTTAGGGACATTGGTTTTGATCTGTTCTCCACATCTGGGCATGCCACGGTGCTCACGTATGGGCGAATGCATGACACGTGTCCCCCCGATGATGAGGGAGGACACATAGCATCCGTCCTCCCATGCATGAACACCGTAACGTACCCACAAGTAGGCAATGGATCGGGATTGTTAGTGACATATGTGTGTGTGTGTGTGTGTGTGTGTGTGTGTGTGTGTGTGTGTGTGTGTGTGTGGATCGTCCTGATCGTGAAGGGCCTAATTGAGCATTTACTTATGTGCCATGTCGCTGATGCCGAGTTGATGACGGCCAAGCTAATAAGCTATATCCTTTCACATTTAAATCCAAAATACGTCTCTATTAAAATTGTGATTTCGCCACTTGCATTGAGAGTTTAATATAGTTGGTTTTTTAAAGTTATAAAGTGATAGATTCATCAATTATCGATCGTTTCTCAGTTATAAACATACAAAAATTGCAAGCACATGATAGGAGTAGAGAGGTTTTCGCTTTTCTCCCTTTCTCTAAAAAGAACTAGTTTTCACACCCATGCATTGCACGGAGTAAAACCGTGTAAGTTGAATGAAGAATAAAATATTTGACACATGATTTTCATTTGTCCTTAATTAATTGGGCATATATATTAAATCTGTGTGACGCATATCATATAATTTAGTATATACTACTACTAATAAGCAATATTATATTGTTTTGTTGTATCAATAATTTTTTACAATTTAAATTACGTATGAATAAAGTAATTAAATAATTGTGTTATTTTACGAATACTTTTATAAGTAGAATTAATCAAGTTTAAAAGTAATATCATGCAAAGAAACAATAATAGTTCAATAACAATATAGCGACATAGTTGCATTACAACGGATGAAGGCCAAAAACAGTCATGTCGTCTAATAATTTATCACTCACTGCCATAGGGACTTTTGAACAATTAATCCAAATTAATGGGTAACCGAAAATTTTCTTACGTTTTTACTGACACCTTGTCCCGACCACGGCTTTAATTTCTTAGACTGAAAATTGAATCAACTCAAAGGAATTGAGTTTCCTAATTCCTAAAAATCATAGACACAGTTAACAATAGTGGGCACAAAATGCTGAGAGTCGAGGAGTCAGTTAAGAATTGTAGTTAATTAATTTATTATGTTTTTCAATATTTTTCTGAGTTTCAAATTTATGAATATATCCGGCAGATATTTTATAAAATTTATCCGCCTAGCTCTTGTATTAAATAATAATTATTAAGTAACTTTATAATTAATTAAAATGCTATTTAACTCGATCAATTCAAAAAAAAAAAAAAATCTTGTTCGATTCAAGAAGTTAGAGAAAAATTTGCACATGTTTTAAAAACCAACCGCTCCCATCATCTTTTGATACGTGGCAAATTTACTTTCAAGAAACATTTCAATCTGGCCATCGAATTTAGATACATAAAATTTTTTGCCTTGATTCTCAACATATTGACACTAAAAACCACGTACATACATGACATCATATAATATACACTACTATAAAAACAGTTTTTTGTTTTATCCCAAAACCACTATCACATATATAAAAGTAGAATTACCTCTACTTTATATAGATTATAGATTTGGATTCTTGATTCGGATTATAATTTTGGTTTAGTTTAAAAATAAAAAATAAAAAAAGCCCTTGAATTGAAGTTATAATTATACATAGAATGATAAAAATTGATTTACTTTTCCCTTTCCTTTTTTCCTTTTTTTTTTTTAATTTTTCATATTTTATGCCCAATAAAGTAACCCCACCCCACTTCCAAGCGACAAACCCACCAACCGTGACACTGGTATGTTATTACGCGGAAGGAGACCAACTCAGACCAACTCATGCACTGGGAATATAATAAAGTCCTATGTATTTATATTTCATTTTTTCCTTCTCTTTTCAACTAGAAGATCTTAAACTGATACACCACTCTTGATATATTCCATCTGTAAGTAGACATCCAAATATCCAAACATATTAGAAAAGATTTTGTAAAGGCTTTTCCTGAATTTTTCTTATATCTCATAGAATATCATGAAACCAAAAAGCGTGCTATTCAATATATTAGAATTTAGATGTAATTATTACAAATTTACAATCACGCTATTCATAGACAAGCTCTTCACCCGTGCTATGTACTGGAGTTGTTATCCACACAATTGTTTCATTAATAATTTATCAAAAGATAAATTGCATTCGAGGTCCCTGACTTTTGGAGTGTTACGATGGGGTCCTCAACTTTCGAATCTAACAAAAAAGTTTAGAAATAAAATTGGAAAAAATAACCCTTAAAACCTATCTCCCATACCCCAAGAAAATCATGCATGGTTGTCAAAACCAAACCAGACGGCCTCATTCGACTCAAAAAATGGGGAAGCGTCTAAAAAACCCGTTCGAACACTTCAGACAAAACATCAAATGAAAAACTCGGACCACAAACTAAATTATTTCACGGTACAATAATGGACCAATTGACCCCGATTATGGGTTCTCAAAATTTCGTCAGGTCAACGTTTCTTAAAAAGTTAAAACTAATTTTGAAGCCTGGATGCATGATCCAAGCCCATTTGCATATAATCCTCACTGAGGTGCCCATTTAATTAAAGGCACCATACTCTTAAAGTTTTACATGAACTTCCGATATCGTGATATGAGACTCCAATCCTAGTGAATCTCCAACTATACAGTGCACGCCACTTAATTAATTATGTCAGATTTCTTTTTCCCTTTTTTTTTGGCATAAACTTTCTTTTTCAATGCCTAAATAATTTTAACTATCTAAGAATATATATCATATTTTGACTTCTTTAAGCATTAATATTTTTTCAAAGAACTATTTCAATTCGAAAATCTAAATTTGAGATAGAAATTTTATTAATAGAAAAAGAGAGTACATAGAAGAAATGGGGACTTGGTACTTTACCTTATAATAATCATGAATACAAATAGGGTAGTATCCTAAATGCTAAATAATTGCCCTAGAAACAACAAACTAAGCAAAGGAAGAGACCAACCTAACTTTAGCCAACTCAATTTTACCTAAATATATAAGCTAGCCCTTTCACTTTGCTAGTGAATTCTTCTGCCTACAATAACTTGAACTGTCTTGCGTGGTAACCGAGGTTGGCTAAGTGATCTTAGCTTCACGCCACGCTAAGTATGTTATTAAAATTGCTCTCTTAAGCATTAATTATTGATTTCAATTGCTCTTCTAAAAAATTAATTATTAACTTGCGCTTTTGTTCTTATACCCACGTGGGTACCAAACCCACATCACGTGGCACCACGTCAGCAACCAATTTTCCTTTTTTTTTTTTCTTTTGTATCCATGTTAGATCAAATGAATAATTGCTCCCTGATAGTGAGGGGCTTCACCGGCCCCCACGAATTTTTTTCCCCGACTATGGGTACCAGATCAAAACTCTATTAACTTGAATAAATATTGTACAATTAATTTTCCCCATATTTGTTAACAAAATTAAACACAACACATATTTCTACTTCTGAGATTTAAATATTTATTTTTGACATATTTTTAAATATAAAGTTTTATTTCAAAAATATAATTATAATCTTTTTGTGGAGACATTTTCTGGAGAAAGGTTATTCTAAAAAATAAAAAATTTATTTTGTAACATGTCTGTTATATAATTCTTAAAACACTTTTTCTTGAAAAATATTGGTTAAAAATTGTATTATTCTCAAGAAATCTAGAGACGAATGAAGTAATAATATTTTTTCATTTTAATTTTAATTATATAGTATGAATCAGTGCTATAAAAGCTAAATCAGATTGCTTGATTCAATCAAAAAAACGACAAAAAACCTTTATATATATATATATATATATATATATATATATATATATATATATATCCAAATTTGGAATAAAACGCCCCGAAAGAACGGTTCAACTACAAACCCCAATAGCTCGAGTTTAGCGATTTTTATTAAAAGGAAAATTCTTGAAAAAATTGAGCCCAAAAGCCATTAATTTGAGCTCCACCCACTCTTTACAATACAGATTGGTTATATATAACTTTTTATATTGTGCAACCTTATTATTTTTTACATATAATTCTATTGTGGGATTCTCACTGAAATTTATATTTATTAATTAATTTATTTAGTGTTTGATCGATTTCTAAATCATATTTATCTCTATAATTAAAAATATGCATTTAATTAAAAAAAAGATATCTATCTATATCTATATATTTATCTATATTTTTATTTTATTGGTATTGTTATAAAATAAAAATTGAAAATATATTAGGTTCAATAGAATGAATTTTTTGTTTTGTTAGGTTTGTTGAGAGATAATAAATAATAATTATATGAAATAAGAAAATTGTATTAATCTTACAGGACAACGTATTACAAAAATTAATCTAAAGAGAAAAATAAGAAATGGATTTGTTAGAAAAGTATTTTATATTTAGGTTTATTTAGATGTTAGACTTTACCCTCATTTAGTTATTCATATTCCTATTATTAGTAGGTTTCCTATTTAGAGTAGATTTTGTATTCTTTGTGGGACTATGCAAAGACTTTTCTCATAGAATTTTGTAATTTCTTTTTTCATTCAAATAATACAATTCTCTTTTAGTTTTTAACATGGTTCTTATTAAACATCGAAAAACTTCATTTTCTAGTCCAAATATTTGGGTGTTCAAATAAGGTTTTCAATTTTGCCGTGGGATTGAAACCCTAGATTTTATTTCTTTCAAAAAGAAAATCCCCCCAAAAAATCCATTTTAGTCCTCTATATTTCAAAATTTCAATTTTCATTCCAATAATACAATTCTCTTTTAGTTTTAACAGAAACAAAGCAACAAAGCTATGTACGAAGGTGGGTTATAATCGAGCGTCATGTTTGTTGTATATCAAATAGTCACTAACCAATTGTCACACCTCAAATTGGACAGAAAACTCCATCCCGTATGTAATCAACCCTGTAAAACTTTGCAATGATCGGCTTTTCATGAGGAAAACAGATGCAGTGAGCTCATACACAAATTAAGTAACAAGCTTAAGAAAGGGTGCATCAATGGTGATCAAGAAAGGGAATGAACCCCCTTTATTTTCTCTCTTGCTCAAGGAAGCGAAGAATGCTACAATTCTTTCCATATCCAAAACTAAGGAATCAATACGCCCAAACAATTAAAGGCGAAATTATCAATCTGTCAAAATTAAAATAACAATGAGTTTACCATTTGACCAATCATATGACCGCTTCAAAAAGAAGCATGACAAATGTTCTTTGTACCTCTTTGGTTTTGTGCATTTGATATTGTGTATATATATATATAATCGAATCATGCATGGTCTTTTGGTCTATGGATTTAATCGGGACTGATCGGTTGATCGTCATAGCCCCAAGTAAATTCAAGTATCACAAAATACATAATAATACATTTAAAAAAAGAAAAAAAACCTAATAATAAAAAATTATAGATTTGTTGCCTTACCCGTAAATTTTTTTACAAAATATTGGGATGTTGTAAATTTTCTTATATTATTAGTTTATCGATTGTTTGTATATATTATTAATCATATACTTCTTATTAATCATGCTTCTACCCAAAGGATCCGATCCATTTTTTAAAATTTGTATTGTATCTCCTTTATAAACAACATTATTTTTTAGATTATGGAAGCTACAATTCTTTAAAAATTTAGATTATGGAAGATACTATTCTTTGGGAATTTTCAAGTGATCATGTCATCTTCACTTGCTCAACTTTATGCACACATATATGTTTTTTCATTAAAAAAGAAAGAAATACAAACACCCCAAGGTGGTCCCAACCATAATTATTCATTCTCTCTCTATATATATATGTATATGTGTATATATATATATATATATATATATACACACACACTAGATTACTTACTTAGAGTTAAAATCAATATAAAGTACCACACATCTCATGTTTTCACCACTATATATGCTGCGAAAAATTTAATTTTACACAAAATAAAAATTTGCTGAGGCAACCTACGTGTCCTCAACTATGTTGATATATAGTATTTTCTAACTACTGTTGATAGATCACATGGTACAGTTAAATTATACTATGTGTACACTAAATGCATAAATACGCCTTCTAATAAGGAGATGAACCCATCAATAGTGGAGGAGAAAAATTACAATTTCCCTCCCCTCCAATTAGAGGGCTCCAAGTCGCATTACTGATCCAGTGTACCCGGTTGTATGTGCCATAGTTATGACACTCTTGGTGTTTTTCGGTCACATATAATCTTCGTTGGGAAAATCAAAATCAAATCCAGAACCAACACGACGAAACAAAGCTCCAACAACAGAAAATTTTCCCTGTGATGCTGTTGGGCGTCGGCCAAAGTTTTTGGCCGCCAGTCAAGTTCAAGTTTTGGTCAAAAACTTTAACCAGTGGCCAACGGCATTGTCGGAAAATTTTCTGAACTGTTGGAACTTCGCCTCGCCGTGTTAGTTCTAGATCTAATCTTGATTTTCCCAATAAAAATTGCAAGTGACCAGAAAATACCCGGGAGTGCCATAAATAAGTCACACTCAGGTGCACTAGATCATTTAGATCTACTCCAAGTAGAGGGGTTGTCTGTGTATACAAATAGAAATATTGATAAAATAAATTAAAGTGATACTCTCTACTTTAGCTTTTGTTCGATTTAATTTTTCTCTACCAAAAATTAATTTCTACTAGTAGTAAAAGTCAAATATCAATATCAATATCAATCGTAAATCTCAAATCATTATTTATTATTATTCATACATCCTGTAATTTTCAAAAATAATATATTAATCTAGTTTTTAACTGAAAAAATTTATCCAACACACTATTTTAAGTACCAAATATTACTCTGGTAAAGTTGCACAAGAATAAGTTACCTAGTATGTAACCATTCTGCTCACATGTTAAAATATTAATATTTAATTAATTAAATAAAATCTTAATAACAACAATAATACAAAAGATGCAATAAGGGGGAATTAATTATACAGAAAAAGCAGTCACTGACGGCAAATCAACAGTGTAATGAAATATGGGATACTCCGTATGAGATTCCAAGAACTCTTAAGATCTCAAACCCTAACCAACATATCTCCATAAATCCTTAAAATTACTATGGATAAGATCTGTTCAAAATTTTCCATACAACAAGAAGATGAATTTCTGCTTGAAACCCCATTTTTTCTATAACATGTTCAGATTGCAAAACCCCACAAGCTCCAAGAATATTTGATCATGGTTCCTTGATTTCATTACAGGAAGATGGTACAACCTTAAATAGTGATAAGAAGGGCAAAAGTAAGCTCAGATCATATGATGGATGTCCTAAAGATGGCCTGCAGAAAAGAATGTTTCACCGAGATATCGAAAGGCTAAGGAGACAAGAAATGGCTAACCTTTATGATTCTCTCCGTTCATTCATTCCCCAAGAACAGCTACAGGTGAAAAAAGAAAACTGGTTCTTCTTCTTCTGCTTCCTTATTATTATTATTATTATTATTATTATTATTTTGGCCCCTATGCAATTGGTAAAGTTAGTTTATGATCTAATCCTTTCCTATGTAATTGGGTAATATTTTTGTTCATTTATTGTATTTTTTTCTGTTAGATTGCTTTAAATTAACATGGTTGAAAGAAGGAAGTTAGGCCAAAAGCTTCTTAAATTATTGGCGATCTGATATGTTTATGTATGTATCATATGTGCATTATTAGGGCTACAAATTCCACAAGATAACAGTAAAGACATATGGTAATTAAAGGAAAAAGTTAGTCAAAATGTTGTTCATTACATATGTCACCTTAGGTATAAATACGTGTTTCACGTTATAATATATGTCACGTTTTCTGCGATAAGAATACTTGACAATTGGTTATATTAGAATTGGTATGTCACATGCATCATGTTCTGATATTAATACATACACAATATCTCTTTTCCCAAGATAAGTGTTTCGTATCCCACAATATTCACGAGCCGAGAAATTGAATACACCACTAAAAGCATGACTTTTAGGGGTTATCGTCGTCCCTATAACCTCTTGCCTATAAAGCAATAATAGTGACGTCGCTCCTATTAATCTATAAGCACGAGGCTGTAAGGACAATTGAGCCGTTCCTAAAGGTCAGGTTTCTTGTAGTGATAAGATGTTTGCACAATAATCTAAAGAGCTAGTCCTGCTTTATTTGTTTGTCCTAAATCATAGTTTAGTTGTCCTGTTGAGAATTTCACGACCCGTATGTCCCGAATCATCCTACTAGACCGAGACGTGGTATGCGCTGACGGTAGGTGCCAGCGATGCTGGACTCAGCACCAAGGTATCTTGACTTTCGTTATTCCTTGAAAACCCCTTTTATTCAAATTTAGTCCCATGTAAGTTTTCAAATAAATTTTGACAAAATCACTCATGTAATATTGACTTAACCAACTTGTAATGCATATATAACAATTCCTCAAACAAGCATACTTAGATAAATTAAGGACTTCCAATCCATCCAAGCATGCTCAACCAAGTAAATTAATTCTCAATCACCTCCTTAACATATTACATCCCAACATATAGAACTTCTAAACTATTACATACACTTAACAAAATCCATCCCCAAATCCAATCTACATGGTTAAAATATAATATAAATTCTAAGAGAGTAATCAAAATAGATCATAGAATTGCCTACGTTTATAGCTCGACGAATGCTACAAATCTTCTTCCTATAATATAAAGAGGTAGGGAAAAACATGAGTATATACCCAGAGAGTGGAAATTCGTAATAATAAAGAGATTTGTATCCTTTCTTAAAGACAATTTAATTCATAAGCCGTGAAAACTTAACATAAAACATACTTGTCATATTTTTACTCGCAAAAGAAACCATCTCATGATCTTAAGCATCATCTTTACAAATCCGTAATACACAAGAGAATTCGCACCAAAAGGGTACCCAATCAATTCATTCGCTAAAGCTATAACCTATATTTTGTCATAGGCGCGTAGACAGTGAAACACCTCCTTACACGG
Source organism: Jasminum sambac (assembly GCA_018223645.1). Lineage (NCBI taxonomy): Eukaryota > Viridiplantae > Streptophyta > Magnoliopsida > Lamiales > Oleaceae > Jasminum > Jasminum sambac. Next base: position 8,506,481 of record CP073645.1, on the reverse strand, counting down.
CTCGAAACCCCTCAGTGCACGCAAGTGGGTCCCAAATACCTCATATACATATATACACCCTTATACACAGCCATAGCCCCTCAATGCATAAGAGCGGGTGTTACCAATTCTAGCACGTGACCGAAGCCCCTCAACGCGTTAGAATGAGAGCAGATAACTACATCGGGTACTTCTAGTAGTTTTTAAATTCATATCAAGATGCTAGAATAACATGACAATAAACCATTCTACTAAAACAAGCTTAATTGTGAAACAATTACTGAAAAATCAAGCATATCTTGTAATAATGTCATAATAATCAAAGAATTTCTATAAATATTTATAGAGTTTGAAAATCCATTTCTGAGGAAGCCAAGTAACTTTGAAACATCTTTTCAAAAATTTTTAAGAAATATAAATACTTGGATCTATGTAAAATTCTAAGTTTTGAAATAAATGATTTTCAACTCACAAAATAGATGGTCGCCTCCTAGTTTGGGCGATATATTGCACCAATCTCCTCGTTATCTCCTGAGATAAGAGATCAATAAAATGGTAAGATAGTCTCATTCTCGAGCAAATCCTTATATTTTCTCCTCTAAACTAACCATCTAAAATTTGAACATTCCCCCTCCTAATAACTTACAAATTCTTAGCATCATCAAAGAACTAAGATTTGAAGCCAAAAACATACAATTTCTCATAACCTTAAGCCACTAAGCTGACTAGTTTATTGATCCCCTTTCAAAATCAATTCAATACGATTAAACCACTTCAATATCTAAATTTTCCAACTTAAAATAAACTAAAGATTTGTCCAATCATGTTTAACTTAGCTCAAACCTTAAATTAAATCCAATAACTAAAACCCGGCTTTCAATACCAAGTATATACTTAAATCTACATAAATACTTAATATATATCACAAAATTCTTTCTTTTGCCTTTCGCATAGTCACATTTAAACCATAAATCAAAAAGCTCTAATTTTTGCCCAATGCACAGTGGTTAATTTATCTACTTACCTTGAGAAAAATTTGGAGAAAACTTTATGAATGACAAACCCAAACAATAAACACTTCAAGGTAGGCTAAACTTCTCATTTTCCTTGCCTTTTCCTTCTTTCTTTTTCTTTCTCTTCCCCGATTTCTTCTGGCCGTCCTTTTCTTTCCTTTTCTTTGACAAATTGGATAATTAAGGCCCTCTTTGGTTGTTGCTTAGTATATTAAAAGGGTGTTTGCAAACTTATTAAAATATATTTTTAGGACTAAGAAGAGAGAGAATGAATTTTTAGGACTAAGAAGAGAGAGAATGAATAGAGTTAAATGGTAGGAATTTATTAGTATGAGTCTTACAAAATTTGTAGATGTGATTTGTTTGACCAAATTTGAATTTAAAAGAATAGAAGAAAGTATGAAGAAAAAATTGTTTGCAAACATGTGTGAAGTATAAGCTTTTGGCAATTGATCCCCCAACTTATCTCTTGTACTCAATTAAGCCCACATTTTTTTCTTATTTTCAATTAAATCCTCAACTTATATAAATTCTAAAAAGAAACTCCTATAAATTAACTTAGTCCATTTTAGTCATAATTTAACTTTGACTTGATTATTTCACATTTAACTTTGATTAGTAAAAGTTTAACTTCCAATTTAAAAGTAGGTCGTTACAGAGAGTGTGTCTCATTTCTTCTTTAACTAATATGTCTCGTGATTAATTCAAATGAAGTGTGTATGATCATATAATCGAGTTGTATCCAATGGCATTTTCAATTATATTGCTTGCAATTCTTAATATTTGTGAGGAGGAGAATCAGTTTATTTCTAGTGGACAGATACAATGTAGGGGATCTAAGAAACAGGACAATGTGAATATTTGATCCTTATGAAAAATTTTAGTACCGGCACGGATTGTACTTGCAAAATATTTTTGTAAAAGAAACCCACATGCATGTATTTTTTTTGTAAATCAAATTGGTACCGAAAAATTCCTATGTATTGATCCTTATATATTATATGATCTCGTAATATGTTGTCTTTCACTTGGGTACATTCCATATCCAATCATATTCCCGAACCTCAAAATAAAATGCGTACGATCACTTTATTTATTTATTTTTTCAAAAATTATGGTCAATTTGTCTTGTTTTGTCGAGAGTGTACTTTATTTCTTTCTTAACTAATATTTCCCGATTAATGTACCTTGTTATCAATTCCAATGGGCAACCTTTTCTATATATAAGATCATGCACACTCATGGGGCTTCAAATTACACGAGTTGCCTGCAAACATTGTAAGGAAACTCGGAAACTAGCTAGAAGAGGTTGATGGCTTTTTAGTTATGGTGTGTAGATCTATTTAGTACGTACTACATACTGGTATGCTTACATGTCACCTTTCCTATGCTAAGAAATATAATCGATAAATTGGATGTACATGCATATGTCACCTTTTGTACAATAAAAGTCATACTCGTCATCTTCTGTTTCTGACTAGAGTTGACACGCACAATGTTTTGGTAATATTTATTTAATTACTATCTCTTTTACAGGGTTAAGTGTCTCACATCCCATCAGAAATTCATGAGCCCATAAATTAAATAAGATGCCTACAAAAGTAGAAGTGTAGAACATAACTAAAGATAATCCTACGTACTTTCTTTATTTATATGTCCTAAATCATAATCTGATTGTTTTGTTAACATGTAGTCATGTCTTATTTTGTTATCTTTCGTTCTTTTTTTTTTTTTTTTGCCCCTTTGCGGTTCTTAATCTATGTATGAGAAAGAGATTAATCCCATATTCATGGAACGAAGAGGGTATCAAGATCTAAAAACCAAGTGACATGATTCACGTATATTCACTCCCATAATGTTTACTTGTTTTAATTAGGGTAAGCGTTCAATATCTGATCATATCCACGAGGCTTCAAATTATGTAAGGGATCTGCAGAATAATATCAAGGAACTCAAAGACAAGAGAGATGGTCTAAAGAATGATCAAGAAAACTTGGAAACTAGAAATTGCAGCAAAACTATACCTATAAATGTAACAGCAAAAACGTGCACGGTGGGTGTTGAGGTGTCAATAACAGGAGATCGATTTCGCCTTGGAAGCTAGGGTTTCCCCTATCAAGCCTTCTGCAAATGCTGGTCGAGGAGGGTTTGAATGTAATCAGCTGTACTTGCACTAGAGTTGATGGCACCACGTCCCAGTCCCACTATACGATCCAATCCGAGGTAAACTTATAAACTTGTGTTCATTACAAATCACATCATTATTCACTGAGATGAGCTTTTAATTTATTTTTATTGTAGTCTCTATTTCTTTTCTGTTAAGTTTTTCTTTTTTGATTTTAGGTTATCGATTTTCCCGGAGTTAATCTTGATATGCTGCAAAGGAAGCTCCGTTACACTGTCAATCGTTGGATAAGTTTAGGGTAAATATCATTTCATGTCACACACACAAAAAAGGAAGAATTTCTTCTCATATTCTATGAACCGTAGAAACATAATCATATCTCGTCTTATTAAATGTGTGTATTTCCAGGTATGATGTAGCTTTGGCATATATTATATCGTTAGAGTGTCATGATCATAAGAATGAAATTTCTTTTGTTAAAAAAAAATTAATAATAAAAATATCGAAGGTGAAACGCACTGGAATGTAGTTAAAGTGGTCACTGAAATGTCTTCATGGTTCTTCAAGACTTGGAATTAAGTTTGGCAAGTGTATTGAAGGAGTAGCCTTAAAAGGCTATTGTGTCTCAAACTTTGTTGGTAATCTAGACAACAGAAGATCTACATCATCTATTTCTTTGATAAAACAAAAATATATTAATATGAGCACAAGGAGTACTCTCCCATAGATACAACAAATACAGTCTTTAAACAATCTATATACAAGCTTTACATCCTCACAAAGGTTCCAAACCACAAACTAAACTAATAATCAAACTAAACTAATAATGAAAATGGATTAATGTTCCGACACCCAAACATGTTGTCTCCGATAACATCCCCCATGCCAAAAACCATCTCCACAATGTTTTTTTGATTAGATCAACAGTTTCCGATATTGGTTACATCGTCTTATACCTTCACTCTTTGGAACTCGTGTGTTAGTTAGAAATCCCAACTATAGAAGGTGGTTGTTATGTTTTCTAGAGAAGCTACGTATATCTCAGCCCGTGATGCTGTTAAAGAGGGAGTTCCACTTCATGATAGGACCAAATAAACGCCAAGTTCCACTTTGTTAGAGGGTCTTCGTGATTTTTAATCTCTGTTTTGTTCACATTTAATTTGTGGTTTGTGCATGTATAATTAGAAGCAATGATGCAAAAGGGGATTCAAGGTTCGAGGGACTTATTTGAACCAATTGTTTCAACAAGCGGATGGAGTTTGCTGTCATCCAAGTTAGCATGCATAGCCGCAAAAATATAAAGCATTAAAAAGATATATATATATATATATATATATATATATATATATATATATATATATACCCACCAAATCGGAATCTCGTTTACACGCATAGCCAAGACGCCAAACGAATGATCTACGCCAGAATGTCATGTCTCAGAGACTCAGACTGTCTAAACTTTATGTATTCATTAATTTCGCTCCAAGACATATAATTGTAATTATGGTGTGTCAATAATTATATAATTGTAATTATGGTATATTGATTGAGCTTAGATATATGCCTACGAGACTTGGGCCATTGGTTTAGCGGGCCAAGTTAGGCTCAGAGAGATGATGTGGAAGATACAGATGGATAGAAGATAATTATTGTAATTGAAGATGAATCGAAAGATATGCATTGAAAAAAGAGAGGAAAAATTAAAAAAGATGAGGGAGATATAAATAAATTCAAAAAATAATAATAAAATATTAGTGGGGGTTGCGTAGATGGATGTGTGAAAAGTGACACAGAAAGTAATGAAGAAAAAATGATGAAAAAATGGAATAAATAATAGAAAACTGATTAAAAATTACAATAAATTTGATAAAAGTGTGGGACCCACATAATTTGTGTCTTTCTCTTTCATCTCATGGGTATTGCCAAGAAACTTGTGCATTGTAGATGGTCTAAAGATCCTAGGTTCAATTTCTTAGAAGGAGAATCTTATTACCCCTAGTAGCACTAGTACACATTAGATATTAGAAGTTGTCCATTGGGTGGCGTTTCTATTTAAAAATGCCACCTGATTTTTTTTTTTGAATTTTCTGGTACACAAATGGTGGCGGTTGTCACAAAAATCCGCCACCCAAAGCGTATAAAAAATTAAATATAAATTAAATAAAATAAAAGGTGGCGGTTATAGTAAAGAACCGCCACCTTTTGTTAAAAAACAGGTGGCGATTTCTTACTACAACCGCTACCTAATGTCTGACAAAAATTAAATTTAAAAATAATAAATTAATTTTTTTTCTTTTGGGTGGCGGTTTGGGGTGACAACCGCCACCCTTTCACTTAATTAAGAACACCAGAGTAGACCAGATTCAGCCATTCCAACTAAGAACCGTTGGTCTCTCTCTATAAAAGTCTCTTTCTACAAAACATCTCTCTCTCTCTTTTTCAAACCACATCTATCTTAGATTTGTAGTTTTTTTTTTGTAAAGTACACATGGTGAATGCATCTGTGGTGTTACTGGTGGCTATAACCGAATCGATTCAAGGCGAGCAAGTTTCAACATGGACGAGTTTCGGTCGAATCGATTGACTCGAAATCGAAAAGACATTGAGTCGTGACAGAGTAAGGTGCCTTGGGTCAGATTTTGGATTATTCTTTTTATTTTGTTGGCTAATTTTTTTTATTTTTTTGTGTGGGATTTTCGTGTTGCTTTTTTGCAGGAGAACATTCCCATGGAGGAGGTGTCTGAGAACCTGAGATGTACCAGAGAGTGTCTTTCAACTGAGGATGCTCAAGAAAGATTAGCCCATTTTGGGCACAACAAGTTTGAGGAAAAAAATGTTCAATTTCACATTCTTTTTCATTTTCTATGGCTGCTTTGGTTTTACAACCATGAAATTTGTAAATACTTATGATTTTCTAACTAACTTGTGAAATCTATATTTGGAGTTCATGGATTTTGAGTGTGTGCCAATAATTTCTGGGTTTGTCGTAATTCTTGTATCTACTGCATCTGTAAATATGTAAATTGAACTCACTTGTGGAATCTATATTTGGAGTTCACGGATTTTGAGTGTGTGCCAATAATTTCTGGGTTTGTCGTAATTCTTGTATCTATTGCATCTGTAAATATGTAAATTGAAGAATACTGATAGTTGAAATTAAAAATATATATTAAGAAAGGGTGGCGGTTGTTAGTTCACAACCGCCACTCTAAACTTTTTTTTTTAATTAACAATGGGTGGCGATTGTTCTTAAGTACAACCGCCGGCCGTTGTTGTTTGGATGACGTTTTTTGAGCCGCCACCCGTTCCTGTGACTTTGAGTGTCACCATTTCGAATGTCATTCCAAAATAGCCACCCTAACCCCAAAACAACCGTCATCCATTATCTCTTTTTCACAAGTGTAGGGGGTTTATACTATCCCAATAAGGGGGTTTATACTATTTCGTGAGGGGTTCACTTCTCTCTATGCCTGATCTATTCCCATCGATGGTTCTTTAGTATAAAACCATTGGCTGATGTGGATCCTAGGTGGTACTACCCGGTGCCAATTATAAAAAGAATTGCAAAGGTCAGGGGCTTCATGTGCAATAACCCTATAGGGTTATACGTTTAATCCCTCAATCCCATCTTCAAAGTTCAAACCTTTCAATTGACACGCGTGAGCTTTGCAACCATCGGGTAGCGCCAGAACGATGACCACCACTACCGCCGATGCCACGAGCTCAACCGTTGCTATCACATCGTCCGCTTGCAAATGCAGGTTAGTATCTCTTTAGGGATTTTATTCGTTTATGGATTTTGAGCAAAAATTTCTGGGGCTTCCCAGTTTGTCTTCGATTCGTACTGTACAGCGTCACTTGTGCTCGGATATGGAAAACAATAACAAGTTGGATATGGGTTTAGCTGGTTCTTGAAATCGTACTCGTCATTTTTTCCTTTTTTTCCGTCTTCAATCTTGGGACAGTAAGTATAGCCGGTTCAATGGGCTTGCTCTCAATATTTTTCTCTTTTCTTCATGAAATGTGGCCGACAAAGGTCTTTAATAATTGGGTTAGTATATAGTCTAATCCAAAACGACATATAATGTGAAGAATTGAATACGACTTGCTGTCACTACCAATTACCCATTATAATATAACGATGACGACACACTATGGGTTAATGCATTGGCCGTTTGTAATATCCTATGGGTTAATTAGATTTTGAATATTTGATGCAAATAAGGGAATTAATTTACATTAGTGGCCTAACATTTCGGTTTTCATAGATTGGAAATGTCATTTTCTTGCTTTGAACGATGTCAATGTTAAGAAAATTATGTGGCTTTTTTTGAATTTTTCTTTTCCCTTGAATAGTTATTCGCTCGATGTGAAGATGCTCCAAATTCCTAGTGAGGCAATGTCGGGTAACTCGAATTCCAATGATATATTCATATCCGAAGCTTTGTCTTAAGATGAGAGGATCCAAGAAGATGCAGAGGAAATCCATCTCAATGTAGGTTGGTCTTTTGTCTTAACCAAATATGGGGGTGGTTATAACCAAGGCTAAATATTTTGCTCAAAAGTATTATTATTATTATTATTATTATTATTATTATTATTATTATTATTATTATTAGACATCTATGTTAATGCAGGGTAATTTTTATTTAGAGGGGACATAAATATTAGTTTTTAATATTTTGGCTACTTTGGCGTGCTTTAAAACATTAGTGTGAAGACTAATAAAACTCCAAGCATTTTATCTTCACTTATTTTTAAACATTCTAATGTACACCTATTCTCTCTTTTATTTTAGTTGTGGAGCTGACAAATGGTGATAATAAGTACTTTCCCAATGTTCATCCCAATGATCTACCATATGTTGGGAAGAATTTCATTTCCTGGGTAGAAGCTTTGGCATTCTATAATAATTATGCAAGGCTAGTTGGGTTTAGCACGTGTAAACACAACAGTATTTTAAGTGAAGATGGTAAAGGATATTGATCAAGAACATTTATTTGCTCAAGTCAAGGTACGAAAAACCTAAGCTATCAACAGAAGGCCGAACACAAAAGACCGTGCTTCGGTGTGCGGAAACGGGGATAGTCTAGATGCTCTTGTTTGGCTAGCCTGACGGTGAAAAGGTTGAAAAATAGGACTGGTTGCACGGTTTCAGTATTCAGGACCGAGCACTGTTATCCACTTGCTAGCCCAGGGAATGTGCAGTTTTTGCCATCACACAGAACTGTAACACCGGCTTAGAAGTGTTTTCTAGATCATTTTTCGCAGGCAAACATTCCCACATGTCAGCAACTTAGGTTACTTGAGATTGAATATGGTGGTGTTTCTTCTGTTAGGTGTTAAAAGTGGGACATTAGGAATGTGGAGAGGGAAAAACGCCAAGAGAAGTTCGGACACGATGCTGAGACCTTCGTTAAATATTTTAAATACGAGAAGGAGACAGATGAGAACTTTTATTACAATATCAAAACGGATAGAGGGGTATTCGATCGGTTCTTTTGGGCGAATTCTGCTTCACAAAGTGCTTACGCATACTTTGGCGATGTTGTGGTGTTCGACACAACCTACAACACGAGCACATACGGTATGATTTTAGCGCCTTTTGCAGGGGTAAATCATCACAGACAGACGGTTATATTCAAATGTGGACTGCTTAGCAATGAGAAGACATAGTCATTTATCTGGCTATTTTCATAATTTTTAGAAGCCATGCCAGCCAAAGCAGCCCCAAAAGTTATCATTACTGACCAGGACCAATCAAATCGGAGGGGCAACTGCTACGGTAACTTCTATTTCCAATCACACTTTCGTGAAGTTATCAAAATTTTTATCCTTATATTAAAGAATTAATAATTCCAGTATTTCAACCGACTTTGCACCGACTATGCTTATGGCACATTACATAGAAGTTCTCCAAGAAACTGGGTCCACGAGTTTACGACGATTACAAGGTGCCCTCTCAGCCGTTGTGCACAACTCTGAGACACCTGAAGAGTTTGAGAAGAGATGGGGTCATTTGATGAGCATTACACCATTGGGAGGGAACGAATGGATGCACAGTATATTTGCCAAATACGGGAGCGATGGGTACCAGTTTATGTGAAGCATTTGTTTGTTGTCGGGATGAGGAGTAGTTAGCGGGTTGAGTCTAACGATTAGTTTTTGAAAACGTACGTGATTAGGGAGAACCCGCTTTTAGATTTCATGGTATAATTTAAACATGCAGTCAGCCACCAATGGCATTTTGAGGTACAGGCAAATCACATTGACAAATCGAAAGTGTATGTTTTATTGACACATCATCAGATGGAGATCCAGATGCGAGTGTGTACACAAAGACAGTGTTTTGACTCTTCCAAGAGGAACTCTTACAGGGAATATCGTGTTACTATGAGAAAATCTCTTCCTCTGAACACACTAAAATGTATTAGTGTCAAACTAAATAGATTCAATTTAATTCGATTATCTTCATTGAGATCTCAACCTCTTTAAATAGAGTTACAACATACACAACTCAAAACCCTAATATACAATGGGCCTAATTAATAGGCCTAAATAATAACTAATAGTATATGGCCTCTAATTACAACTAAGCCTCTAATTACAACTAATATACAAGTAGTCAAATATCGTAACATTCCCCCTCAAATTGATGCGGGAGGGTCCGAAAGCATCAATTTGCCCACTAAGAACTGATGACGCTCACGAGATAATGCTTTGGTGAATATATCAGCTGTTTGTAACTCCATGGTGATGTGAGGAAGATTGATCACATGGTGATCAAATGCTTCACGGATAGAATGACAATCAACCTCAATATGTTTTGTACGTTCATGGAAAATAGAATTCTTTGCAATTTGAATAGCACTAGTGTTGTCAGCATCTAGTGGAGTGGGAGAAGATTGAGGAATACCAAGCTCGCCTAACAAACCACGAAGCCACACAATCTCGATCTTGTTTCTTACTTTTCCAAGAGATTAGAACATCCCCCAGAAATATACACCATCCTGTAATAGATCGACGCGTATCTGAACAGCCAGCCCAATCGGCATCACCATAACCTACCAATCGTAGTGGATTCATCTTAGGGAAAAATAACCCACGGCCAGAAGTAACCTTAAGATAACGAAGAATATGGCGAACAACTGCCAAATGAGAATGCCGAGGCACCTTCATAAATTGACTGACTTGTTGAACGGCAAAAGAAATATCAGGTCGCGTGATAGTCAAATAATTCAAACTCCTCACAAGTTGTCGATATAACAATGGATCTGGTAACAATTCACCATCTTCTTTACAAAGTTTCAAATTAACTTCCATTAGTGTAAGAACAGAATTCCCAGACTGGAGACCAGCTAAAGTGAGAATATCTTGGGTGTATTTATGTTGATGTAGGAAAATGCCAGTGGAAGACGAATGAACTTCAAGACCAAAAAAGTACTGAAGGGAGCAAAGATCTTTCATGTGGAAAGAGGAATGAAGATGCTGCTGGAGTTTGCTAATTGTTTGAGCATCAGATCCGGTAATGACAATGTCATCCACATAAACTAAGAGCAGCAATATCCCTGTAGGAGTCTTCTTGAGAAAAAGAGAGGAATCATATTGACTATGAGTGAAGTGAAAACCGAGAAGTGTAGCACGAAATTTCTCAAACCAAGCATGGGGTGCCTGTTTGAATCCATATAGAGAGCGTTTTAAGCGACAAACTTCACTCGATTGTGTAAGAAATAGCCCAGGGGTGGGACCATATAAATCTCTTCCTTTAGATCCCCATGTAAGAAGGCATTCTTTACATCCATCTGATGCAATGATCAACCTTCGGAAGTAGAAATGGCAAAAACAATCCGAACTATAGTCATCTTAGCAACCGGAGCAAAAGTCTCTTCATAATCAAGTCCATATTCTTAGCAATTGCCAAGTGCCACCAACCGAGCTTTATATCTATCAATAGTTCCATCAGAACGAAGTTTGACTGTATACACCCACTTACAACTGATGAGTTTGACCCCTTCAGGGCGAGGGACTATATCCCAGGTATGATTCTCCAGAAGAGCCTGAAGTTCGTCTTTCATAGCTTGCTGCCAATAGGCTTGACTAGCTGCCTATGAATAAGACTTAGGAATAACAGTAGTATCCGTAGTAGCCTGATTAGCAGTATGAGAGAATCCATACCGATCCGGTGGTCAGGATATATGAGTCGTCCTTCGTGGTGCAGGCGAACGAGAATCAGACATCGATTTAGGATCTGGAAGGGGCGTTGGTACCCAAGAAGGACGTCTTTGATACACTATTCCTTTCCAACGATCAGTTGTAGAAGTATCAGGATCAAACGTAGGAACGGAAGTAGTCTCATATGGTGGGGGAATAGAGGACTAGAAGAAATACTGAGTTTCAAAGAAAATAACATTACGAGAGATGCGAAGTTTATTAGCAGCTGAATCATAACATATATAACCCTTATGGGAAGTACTGTACCCGAGAAAAACGCACCGTGCCGCTTGAGCAATGAGTTTGGTTCGTTCTGTAGGAGGTAAGTGAACAAAACAGACACAATCAAAAATACAAAGAGAATTATAGTCAGGAATGACACCGAACAAACGATAATATGGAGAGTCAAATTGAAGAACTTGAGAAGGCAACCGATTAATCAGATAGACCGATGTAGACAACGCTTCGACCCAGAAACGAGAAGGAACAGATGATTCGATCATGAGAGTACGAACTACATCTAAGAGGTGTCGATTCTTACGCTATGCTACTCCATTTTGTTGTGGAGAATATGGACAAGATCGTTGAGACAAAATGCCCATAGACGTGAGAAAATTGTGAAACTCGATAGACATGTATTCCCCACCAGAATCAGATTGTAAGATCTTAATCTGAGCAGAAAATTGAGTTTGAACAAGTGCAAGAAATTCTCAAAATTTGGAGAACACTTCAGATTTAGATCGTAGAAAATATATCCAAGTGAAATGACTGTAATCATCAATTAAAGTAACAAAATACTTATATTGAGCATGTGAAATAACATGACTAATACCCCAAACATTGGTACGCACAATCTTGAAACATACAGAAGCACGACTCCCATGAGAAAGAAATGGTAAACATTTACTTTTACCCAACTTACAAGTACTGCAATCAGAACATATATCAGAAAAGGAAATTTTATTGCCCAATTGACCAGTTTTGACAAGATGAGATAAAACAACTTGATTGGGATGGCCTAATTTCCTATGCCAAACATCACTAATGCTAATAACAGCAGAACAACCTATTGAATTAAAACCAGAATTAACTGAATTGGAACCGGAATTAGAAATGGAAAATTGAAAAGGAAACAGACGTCCAACTTTAGGCCCCTTCATGATCACCTTCCCTGATGTTTGATCCTGTATACAACAACCATTACGATCAAAGTGAATTTTGCAATTATTATCCATCAATTGTCCAACAGAAATTAAATTTGAAGATAATCATGGCGAAACGAGGACATTATCAAAGGTGTTCCCAAGAGACCCGATAGCAGTAATAGGAATAGTATTACCATTTGCTATCTGAATATACTGATTACCCGTATACTTACGAATATCACTTAAAATAGCAGGATTTCCTGTCATATGATTTGAAGCTGCTGAATCAACCAACCAAAGGGAAGTACGAGAATGATTCGTACCTTGGATACTAAAAGCAGATAAGGCAGAGACAATCATCTGTTGGACCATTTCTTGAGTCAAAGGAGATGGACAGCTGGGTGGAACAGGCTGCTGCGGTGCATGCGCAAGAGTAACATCTGAAAGATTAGACTGAATGAAAGAATTAGAACTGCCCTTGTCTATTTTGAGGTCGGATTTGGCAATCTTTGATGAGATGCCCTCTTTCTTACAGTAATTATAGAACTTCTTAGTGCAGTGTCTTGTAATGTGCCCAAACTCCTTACAGCGATAGCATTGTATCTGTACATTGGTTTTTCCTTTTGCGTGATTAGCATAAGCAACATTCATCATCTCAGTGGGGGCAGAGTCTTGATTAAGACTTATCTGAGTTGCTAAACGTTATTCTTCACATAATAGTTCACTTAAACAAGTGTCTAAGGACGGTATAGGATGGCGATTAATTAACCCTCCACGTGCAGTTTCAAACTCTGGGCGAAGCTTCATTAGAAATTGGTCTCACTGGCTGTCATCATGAATTTTCTTTAAAGATTCTAATGCCTCCTGTGGAACTACGGAAGAAACAATTCTAGAATATTCACTCCAAAGATTCCAAAATCCAGAATAAAACTGCTGAATAGTGAGATTGCCTTGTCGATAATTAGAAATATCTAACTCCAACTGATATTTTCTAGTAGTATTATCCTGATAATAGACGCGCCGAATATAATCCCACATCTCCTTTACAGTTGCAAAAGGTCGCAGATCATTTATCATATATGGTTCAATTGAACCAAGCAACCAAGTTATAATCTGTGCATCCTTAGTCACCCACTGAGCACGCTCCTTAGGATCTGCAGGAGCCTTCGTAGTACCATCTAAGTGACCCCATAAATCTTTTCCTTTAACATACATTGAGAATTGAAATTCCCAAACACTATATTTCTTCCCGTTAAAACGAACAATAGAAATCTTGTCTTCAGCCATGTATGTGAAACCGAAAAAAAATACGCGATGAACAGTACCGGGGAACAGTACGCGGTGAACAGTGCGCAGTGAACCGTAACTCCGTGCGAACAGTGCGCGATGAACAGTAACTCCGTGCGAACAGTGCGCGATGAACAGTAACTCCGGTGAACAGTGCGCAATTGTAAAATCGATCAATTCCTAGAACCTGGCTCTGATACCATGTCAAACTAAATATATTCAATTTAATTCGATGATCTTCATTGAGATCTCAACCTCTTTAAATAGAGTTACAACATACACAACTCAAAACCCTAATCTACAATGGGCCTAATTAATGGGCCTAAATAATAACTAATAGTATATGGTCTCTAATTACAACTAATATACAAATAGTCAAATATCGTAACAATTAGTTGTCTGGTTTGATGCAATCTCAAATCGAAAACGACATGTCACTTGGAGCACTAGGGACGATACGATCATGACTTATAGTTGTAAGCTGTTTGAATTCAGCGGATGTCTATGTCGCCACATCTTGTGTATCATGTATATGAAGGGGATTAGGGTCATTCCTAATCAGTACATCCTTAATCGGTGGGCAAAACATGCGAAATCAATTCTCGTGTTTGAATCTAATTCGGGATCTATAGACAACGAGGCATCCATTTCTATACGTGCAAAGATGATTTCAGATTTTGTGTGCCTGGCGAATGAAGTGTCTATGTTGCTAGACGTCAAGAATTTTGTCATCCAAGAGTTCAGTGAACTTAGAAGACAGGCAGTAGAAATGATGGCTAGGATGAGATCAGTAGATGCAAACCACAAGAGGGGTAATATTTTTCAATTTTGCTATCTTAATGTTGACATTAGTAATGCTTGTTTGCTAAATTTATCTATCATTAAAATTTTTTGTAATAATAATATTTATGGTTAATCATCTAGATATGTCGACTTTCCGTCCCATGCAAGCGATGGGCATGAGTGTTAAGGACGGTTTGAGTGTTCAGGATCCAGTCTCAGTGCCTGCAAAAGGCTCTGCTGATGATGGATCCCTCCGTAAGTTTGGATGACTCCGGAGTAATGCCACCCTACATAAGACTAGGTAAGTAACTGGAAGCGTCTAAAGTCATGATAAGTGCTCGAAAAACACTTAAATAACTCTCTTCTTTTATGTATTTGCATATTTTATTAGTGCTATATGTTTGTTTTTATGTGTTTTTCCTTTATTGTTGTGTTTAGAGTCACAAAGAATCAAAAAAGCCAAAATGGATGAAAAGAGAGCAAAAAAGGGAAATTCGGGATTAAAATGCAAGCGAAACAAAGATAGAGTGCCTCCGATGTAATTTTATGAAAAGTTTTTTTGCAATTTTTCTTGTGCCAATGTGAAAGAACATCAAAGAGGATTGCCACACTTTTTTGGATCCCAAATCAGTGTTTTCTAGTGAAAGTTATGGTTGTTTGAAGAAAATGACTAAAAGCGTTAATTCCCAAACCGTTTGGGACCAAAGTGTAACTTTTCAAAAGTTTGGGAGCCAAAGTAAAACTTTTCAAACAGTTGAGGAACGAAATGTAATTTTTGAAGGACCAAAATAAACAAAATTCAAAAGTTGAGGGACTTTGTGTGCAATTATCGGGTGACTCAAGTCACTGTAGCCATGACTTGAGTCAGAGTCGCAAGTGACTCTAGTCATGCCCGACCACTCTCCAGCCGTCCTCATTCCGCATGTGTGTGACTCGAGTTATGTCAGACAGAATCGTGCGCCGCCTGCCCCTGACTCGAGTCATACCTGAGCCACTTGCTACATATTGCGGCCAGCCGATACCAACTTGATTCCAACGTGATTTTTACTTGCTTTTTGACTTCTTTGAGATAAAACAACCTGAGCACACTATAATCGACTCATGAAATGTCACTTTTATAATTTTTTAATATTTTTTGTTGTAATATTTTTCCTATAAATAGAGGTATTTTCAAGTTTAAAATGTACAATTTTGTAGAGAGAATTAGCTAGCGATTCTCTCCAACTTTTTCTTTAATGAAATTCGCTTCTTCATTTGTTCTTAGTTCTAACTTGAAAGCTCTTAATTTCTCATATTTCGGCAGAAATAAAAACCTAAATTAAGTAACTACTAATCGATCTACGATACTTTGGCCTTGAATATGATTAGCGGAGCATTTCCTCGCTAGTTTCTCTCTTTCTTTTATTTTTCATGTTTGGGGAAGATAATTTCTCATATATTGTAGAGGTGATGCAATACGAACTCGCTAAAAAGTATTTAACCCGCTTATATGAGTAATTAGACTTCTCTATCTATTTCTTAGCATTTATTTGCTTATTTTTTTATATTTTTTTGTACATTATTTGTGATAGCGAAGTATAATCTATCATATAGCAGTGGTGATACACAGCGATTATATCTCTAAAAGTATTTAACCCGCGAATATGAGTAGTTAGGCTTCTCTATCTAGTTCAAGGGGGACGTTGTGTTTAATTAACATATTATTATCTTTTCTAACTCTTTAGTAACGTTTTATCTATTCCTCTACTTCAATTTGTTGATTTGTTATGCTTTTAAACAAGTTTTTGAGTTTATATGATTATTGCATTCACTTTGGCCAATTGAATCAATCAATCTTTAAATTAAAGTTACACATCAGGATTGAAACTTTTGATACGTCATTATCATTAGATTCTAATCCAAAGTAACAAATGAATATTATGCATATTTGTTAATAAATCAACTTAGATGCATTAATTCAAGTTTATGAAATTACTCATCTAATTCAACTCATTCTTCTCGTTCATTTCACACTAGCATAGCATTAAATCCTAAGAATTTGTTTAGGGTTTATCCAATAATTAGATGTTAAGTTAAAGAACTCACTTTAATTTAATACACTTAAGGAAGAATTCGTTAATCAAATCTTCTTGATTAATTGGAGTTGATAAATTGAAAAAGGAATAGTAACAGGTTAGATGGAAAAGATTAATATGAGTTATTGATATAACCAAACCCGAGAACTAGATATATCTTTAATTGTTTCTTTTTATCTCTTTTATTTTGTCATTTCATTTTCAAAATTCAAAAAAACCCACAATTCCTATATTAATTAATAAAAACAACTAGATTAAACACAGTTTCTCTTAGGTTCGACCCTTACTTACCATTTCTACATTAATTTGTAGTTTTGAAACCGAGTAAGGAAATAAAATAAATTTTGGTGTACTGCGACAATGCACTCAAGTCATAAGAAGAAGGGGATGAATCAGCGTGAGAGAAAGTGTAGGCGTTGTTGCAAACCGAGTCATAATGCAAAAACTCGTCCGGAGATTAATTTAACTACACTAGTCACTTTCTTTGTTTACTTCTTCTGAAATAATAATTACTTAAAATATATTGTATGCTTGTGATGGAATTTAATTGGTGGTATCATGTTAGGGTGGGAAACTATACTTGTCGAGCAAATCAAATTGCTTATTTCAGCACTTGACCTTGAGACTTGAGTCATGCAGTTCCATAACGTTAACTGGGAGTTAACCAATTTCTTTTAAGCTAATTATTGTTTTTATGTTCAAGGCAATATATGATTTCCTGAAAAATAGATCTTATACCAAATTAGCAATGACTATGGGAAATATATGTTCAAGACTAATTTTATCACGAAGATCTAATTTTCATTGCCTTAATGGTTATTTCAATTGATTTTCATTGCCTTAATATTATGTCCGTGATAAATCATTTGTAGAGAAAAACAAAAGATGGAGGTAGATTAGAGTTTCAATGTTGCTTTTGATGCTAATTATTAAGGCCTTATTCTTTTGGTCACAAAGTTATTTGCACGCAATTCCGTATAATCAGAAACACATTTTCAACCATACATATATTTTTCAATATAATATTAACCACACATTTTACATGGAATTACATACATATTAACTTTATCAGAATCAAACATACCCTAAATTACAACTTCTTTTCAAAACTACATTGGTCGACTCGGATTATATCCCGGATATGTCAAACATCAACAATAGGATTGGAGATGTGGCAGTTGCTGATACATTTGTCTCCCGAAGATCTGACAAACTACTCTGTTTACCCGACGAGTCTAACAGGGGATGCATTCATAAGGTAGTTATGATGTTCTATCGTTGTAACCAAGTTAATCCTTTTGGTGTTTGTTTTGTAATCGATGAAACTTCTTATGCTATGAAATCGTGAACGTAAACGTCTTTATGTTCCTTTCTTCTTTTTACATTATAATTCTAGGATAACTGCTTAGTACTACTACAACTGAACTTGGGATCTGATGAAGTCATTGTTTTCGCCGAACAATGAATTGTATTTATGGATCTCACTTCATGGTGCCTTTCAAGAATACTAACTAGTCATACATGTCCTCAAACACGTGAGCAATCCTCAACTAAGATGTCCTCATCAATGCATACTAACTCAAACTAAGTTAAGTTCACATTAAAGTTTGATAATACAAGTAGCACTGTAGAATATATATACGAAATTTCGACCAACTAACACGCATCAATACCACGCCAACATTGAGGATACTACAACAAGACAATATCAAATCCAACAAGTAAACTATAATATTGAACAACATGGTGGTAGCTTGTCTAGCTTATCTAACTTGTCCAATTTGTCTATCTTCTCAGCGATGCGTGCAAGTAAGTGATGATCTTCAATGCAAGCATTACCCATTGCAGTGTTCAGATTATGATGAGTTGAAGTAGGCTTATGCTCAACACCTCAATCATTACCCATTGTCTCGTCAACCCAAAAAAACCCCTTACATGCCTTCCCATCCTAGCTAAGAATATGTACACAAGCACATTATTAAAATTGGTTGATATCATTACAAGTATTTGAACGAAACACATTGTCATCAAAAGAAACAACATATAAATTGCAAGATTAGGCAGTCCGAAACGCATAACAATAACAGTAAAAAGAGAAAATATATTTCACACAACATTCATAATTCAGAAAATATGCATATCAATTGATAAAGTCACGATTCCCATCAATATTCCCATCTCCATTAGCTTACCTTCATGTTGAAACATTTTCAAAAATCACGATTAGGATTGAGATTAGTATGTGACGTCTTCAACGCCATCGCTGCACAACAATGACATTTCAAAGACTGAGGGCACACGGTGTTTGAACTAGAAAAAGCCATCAGTTGATAACCTAAATGGAATTGTGTCACGTAAATTCGTGCACGAATAAACAATGGAGATCAAGACCTATACAAAAGAATATATCACTTTATTTGTGCTATGAAATGTTCTTCGTGATACATTTAAAGTGAACTGAACAAAACACGATTAAAGTAACACAATTAGATTGTAGATGAAAATGTCCAAATAAATGCAAATGTATATATCACTACAAATGTTTAAAATGGGCAGTGCATGCGTCTAAATAAATGCAAGAGAATGTGAACTGAACAATAACATCTAATTAACCTATAGGATACGAGAAACGGCCAAGCTATTACAATCCAAATTAAGAAAGTAGCATGTTACCTCCTTCAATTCTTATTGTTCAAATATCAGATTGTATGCTGCCCAAAAAAAAAAACAAACAAACAAACAAACAAATTACTTGGATTTGGAGTGTATACTGCTAGAATTAAAAAAATGGAAAATCTGGCTACATCAGAGAAGCAGCCCATCATAAGCAGCCCATCGTATTTTCCTATACCCAAATTCCCCAATTGGGCTAAAGATCCCCATCCAAATCCCTCAGTTCCGACTTTACCCAAATCCGAGCACCAGTGTATTTTTTAGATTTTTCACTCACCAAATTTAGGCATTGTTATCAATTTCCACACCGGACCACAAAACAAATGAGCAACTATATTTTGAAACGAATAAATCCCCAAATGGGACTAAAGATCTCGCTCCAATCCCAAAATTTCTATTTCTCCAAAAACAAGGAAAAACCCCAACAAAAATACTAACCTGCAAGCCAGCGGTGTAGAGTTCGTGTGCTCGTGGTGGTCAGTGGTTCGCTCGGTGGTGGCAATCATGTCGACAAGGAAGCGCAACCAATGGACACGAAACTAACGAAGGGCTCAGACGAAAATCAGGATGGACGAATTAAACGTAGAACCCTATAGGATTATTCTACATGAAGCGCCTCAGCTTTGGAATTCTTTTTAAAATTGGCACTGGGTAGTGCAACCTAGGATCCCCATCACCCGATGGTTCTATAGTAAAGAACCGGCGGTGGGAATAGATCAGGCTTGCACTTACCTTGTTTATCTCCATAAAGGGTTCATTGCATTGTGCTTGATGGGAAAAAGAATCGTGGCTTGCAAAAGAAAATATACTTTTCGGCCTAAAATGTTTTCGGAATCTTTTTAATTTATTTATATTTTCCAAGTTGAGGCAACGTCAAAGCGGTCACCGTGGGTCAATGATAGACCTTTCTGTGTTTTTTAAGCTGTTTTTTTAATTACAGATCGACAAGCAAAATATGACAAACGCAAAAATAAGTAATAACAGAAATCTAATCACCCATAGTACAAAATGTCAATTAAGTGGGCAATTAAATGGGTGTGTTTTCCGCATGGGTAGTTATATGTAATTGAGTGGGTGTCCATTTATACCTGTAATTGTGGATAATTAATTTTTATTTAAGATTAGATATAAACAAATCTAATTATAGGGAGTTATGTGGATGCATTAGGTTAGGATTGAAAAATAAAAAAAATAAAGGTGAAAAACGCGACAAATAAATAACAACACTGGATTTGATTTGGTCGTTAGACCCTGGAGTTTACCACAACGTAGGTACCTCTCCGTTGAGCTCCATGCGACAATGGTTGCAGCTCCAATCCACTGAAAAGTCCGAAAAAATGGCATACAAGGTTTCAACATACAATGCATCTATATCTCTTTCTCTCGATCTCACTCTCTATATCTCTATCTCTATGTATTACTCAATACACAACAAGATTACAAAGGTTTTCTCTTGAAGAGGAAGATGCTGAAGAATCCCTAGGCTCTTTCTCGTCTGACCGTCTAACTCTAATCACTCGATTGCTCCTTAGATTAACCAACAAACCCCTAATGGCACCAAGTTAAGTAACCAACAAGGTTTAAGTGACCAGCAAGCAATAAAGCCAAGCCAAACTCTTCGGCCCAATAAGCAAACCAGCCCATTTCTCTTAGGCAGCACACATCCAGCAATCTCTACCTTGCTACCTAAGTCCCGGCTCTCTTCTAGTGGATTTGAAGTTCAACAAAAGTCGTGTTTCCTCGCTCTTCACCTGCAAAACGCAATGTAGAAATCAGTTTATTATACTCTAATTTAAATAACTCTATCTAAACTAAAATGAAAATGAACTTAAAACACTTGTGAGATGGCCCGATATAGCAGGCCACCGACAACACTAGCTTCACCATCATGGAACCGATTAACACTTTCTTACCGCAACAGTCAACTTCGACTCTCACAAAGAAACAAGATCAACCGTGATAAAGGAAACAACACTAAAAAATGGTTAAACTCATCAAAAAGTCATACTTTGATAAACCAATAATGATTTCTTAACTCCAAAACACACAACGATGAACTAAAACTCGAACGCAAATATGTTTCACTTGTAGCAATTAACCCTAATCAACTACAAAGCACCAACTCAATATGCAAGCAGTATAAGAACATCAAAACTCAATTTGAAACACAAGCTCTTGTTAAAAACTTCTTAGGATATTGAGCCTAACTCCTCATAACAAAACCGAATTGTTTGGGAACGTTTACCCCCACCTTATATATTGGATTTTATATATTTGATTACCCGATGTGGGATTCTAGCACATCCCCTCACGCACAGCATGGAATATGACACACAACTGTGGAAATATATGTTGGCGGTACCCAACATCATAACTGGGCCTGACTCTGATACCATGTTAAAGTTATGGAATCATTTGATCTAAAAGTTTAAGCTGATAGATCGGTTCTAATTTAGATTATTTAATTACTATCCTCAACAAACCGATAGAGAGAGAAATGATGTTCCCATAGATCATAAGTTGGTTAAGATTTTAAAGGGCCCTTAAGGATTTCGTGAAATCTTTATATACACGAAATGATCGATAATTTATCACTGTTCTTTTGGCGTATGGGCTATACGTACGTGTAACTAGGTCCTTATTTTTGGGATTAACTGAATTCTTATTTGGTGGGCTAATATCAAATTACTATAGCTATATGTATCGAATAAATAAATATGCTGGTGAAAATATTTATAACTTATTGTTGACACATAAAATATGTTCAAAATAATAAAGCAATGTGTGGGGGCCCAAGACTAAGGCCACCAATAAAAGTAAATGGAGCATTAGAAAGAGTCCAGAAGAAAGAGTCCAAGCCCACAGTTTGGATGCAAAGGCCCAAGATAAAGAAGCTAAGGCACAAAACAAAGAAACCAAAATCAGACAAGAAAGGCTTGTGCAGGGCGAATAGAATAGGAATGAAGATGGGGCGTCGAACCACCTACCTCATTTATCCAATGTTCTATGACTTCTATCACGGAGAAGACTAAAGAGAGTGGTTACGTGAGGAGACATTTATGAATTATGGTCATGTTAAAATGCAAAATCAAGTAGCTAGAGAAGCGGAGTGATCATCAAACACTCTAAATCAGATCATATAGTTTTCTTTCCAGTTATATTTACGTTTCCAAATACTTTATCATAGCTAGATGTAATCTTTGTGGACTTGTGCCCTTTGGAAGGAAGATTGTATCCTCTCAAGAACTTTTCTAATAAGAAGTGAAGAACACCCCTTGTTGGGAATTTGTCTCAAGACTCAAGAGATTCTTCATTACTTACCAAAATCGTCCGAATCATTTAATTGTTCGATTGCATTCTCGACTTGAGCGACCATTTATCTTGTTTTTCATGTAAATTTCATCCATATATTGTTTTAAATTCTAGAGGTGATTATAATTAGTCAATTGTAGTATCTTTAACAAATTACATGTGTTTAACTTTAGTTTATATCAATGAAGAGTAATATATACTCCCCGTGTCCCACTAAGATAAGCACACGCTATTTCTATATTCTTCCTATTTCACTCTTATATTAAATGAAAAAAAAAATTGTGAAATAATTAATATTCTTGAGAGAGATGGAATGCCTATATGTTTAGTATTCCAACAATATTAAATATGAGTACTTTAATTAATTACAAAATAAATCATACTCTAAATAACGAAAGTGGACTATAATTTGGGATAAAAGAAAATATAAAACAAATCTATTTTAATGGGACAGGGGGAGTAATAATGATTAATTAGTGATATATTGGTATGTTCAGCCAAATAAAAATGTTGCTGATAAAAGTTAGTGGCATCAGATACATGAGCATATGGATCTATTTTTCAAATTTGGTGGATATAAAATCTTTTTGGATAGTTTGTTATCATGAGTATCTATTAAATATTTTATTCTTAAAAGCATGTTGATTTATGTTTATTATGTAACTCTTGCGAGTTTGCGACCTTTTCCTGCCCCGCCATTAAAGTTTCTTAGAACATCTATAATAGATGTGTTAAAGTTACATGTTAAGATCATAAGTTAATTAAATGTTAAATTTACATTTACAATAGATGTGTTAGCATAAATGCTGTGTGAATCTTTTTACTAATGTACAGAGATAGCCTACTACAGCCCAAAAACATTTTCCCATTAGTCATGATATGATCCAGTTTTTTTTTCTTTTTTTTTTTTAAGAAGCCCACTTCACTGAACGTCTTAAAAAACCAATGCTTTGTGCCTTTGTTTGCTTATTTCTTCCTCTGTTTTTTCTAATATGCATAATGTATCCTCTATTTTTGGATAACGAAAAATGGTTGGATACATCAAATTTGAGATTCATAGTTATATTTAAAGCTTTATTCTTTTTTGCAATGGTTTAGTTCACACGTTTTTTGTATTTTCCCATAATTTGTTATGTTCTACAATTACTTTCAAGACGTATTTGGTTTGTGATCTTTGTTTTCTAGGAGTTGAAATGGTAGAAAGTAGGCCACTTGTAAACAAAATGAGACTCATCTCCTTATATTTTCACATCATATAAACTTAACCTGTAGTGGAAGAATCTGAACATATCACCATCACTAATCACTAATTACTATCACTAATCACTAATCACTAATATATAAAAAGGTAAATGAGTTGGAAGGTTTTGATGTTCCTATTTTGCCCTTCATATGTTTTCTAATTCCTATTTTGTCCTTAATTCATTAATTGAAAAAATAAGCTCTTCATTTTCCTTTATCTTTTCTTTTTCTTTTTAATTGTCGCTCTCACATTTTTCTTTTGAAGAAATAGTATCATAGTTAAGTAAAAAAGTATGCAATATGGGTGTTAAATCGAAAGTCTCAATTTGAGGTTTAATATGAATTTAGTTTTAATATATAATTATAAATGTACAGTTTGTCGTAGATATCAAATACTATGTTTAAAAGTGTTATTTTTTATGTTTTATATTTTCTATCAAAACTCAATCTATTACACTTCTTTCAATTAAATTCAAATTATATTTGTAACTTATCGATTTAATCCCTCAAGTTTATTTTAATATTTATGTCAAATTAATATCCGTACTTTATTTTAAAAAATCAATTAAGTCCTTTTATTTTTACATTCCAATCTCGATCAATTCCATCTATAGAAGTCATATTTTCATTTCGATTATCATTTGTCAATTACTTTTCTCAATTATATATTTTTTCAAGTTATAAATCTAACAATCGTATCGTGTAGTTTAACAATGACAAACTTAGGTTATCGTTATTTCATTTTGACTATCGTTTGTGAGTTATTTTTCTTATTTCTATATTTCTTCAAATTGTAGATCTAACAAACAATTACATTGTGTGATTCAACAATGATAAATTTTAGTTAACGTGCTTTTCAAGAGTTAGTTTGTCTAATTTTTCTACAAAAAGATATGACAAGTATGTCAATCACATGGTTTGATTTAATGCCTTGAAACATTCTTGTAGATTTATGACCTATTAGTTATAATGTTGATCACGATAATCTATAAAAATCAATTCTATTTGAATGTTACGTGTTGAAAACATATATGGACAATGTTTAAATTTTTTTTATTATAGGAAACTTATTAGAATAAAACTATTTGAAAATAATCGATTTCCACATTACACATTTACAGTAAATAATTAAATACACCAATAGAGTATTAGACTAATTATAACTCCTAGTAAATGTACATGGACCAATTACACATTAATGAGAAAATTGAGAGTAACAATATTATTAAATCAGTACAACTTGCAAATTAGGATTTTTTTTTGTGAAGGCATATTCATTCAAATATTTTATTATTTTTCGTGTATCCATTCTTAACTCAATGTATTGTAATCAATTTTTATTTTTAATGGAAAAATATTGGCATAATTAATACCACATGCGAAGCACGTGTTTGTAACTAGAAGTTAAGGAAAATATGATAAAGTGTAACATCTTGCTATTTTGTTCTAAAAAAAAATCAATATTTTGTTTTGTGTTTACAATGTTTTTTCCGCAAAAAATTTTATTGTGACGAACGATAGTTCCCCCAACCTATAATCCTAGCTTCGTCCCTGCTCATATCTATGTTAACTGTTTCCTTTTTAAAAAAAAAAAAAATTGCTTAGATGTATGTATCTAAGCTCATATTTAAGATTCATTATTAACAAATACATATTCTGGTTTTTCACTTGTTACGTTTATCGTATATTGTCTGCATATTTTTCTGGTTGAGCATTTCTTTGAAGAAATATAGAGATCGAAATGTTAAACAGTCCTTGAAAATTTATGCAGGGTTTGATGCTATTCTAAAGAATAGAAACACTCTTCACTTTGATGAATACACGACGACTTAGAGACTAACAGAATGAGCTTATTGTTTGGTATTCAATTGCATAGAATCTATTTCGTTCCCCCAAACACAGCTTTAGCAATGCATTTCCGTACTGCATTCTTTTATTTCTGGAAAAAGCGACACTAATATTTGATTATAGTAAGCTAATAGATATTCTTTTTTTGTGATTGTTGCTTCTAACTACTGTTGCTTCAGACTAATATGGCTTACATATTTTTAAAGAATTCGGCAATCATTTGTGTTACTTGGACATGAAGGCAATCAATATCGTTTTTAGTTACTGAAGAAAATAGAAACCTTATAAGTTGCTTATTTTCAATGATAAGTCACTTATTTTTCACTAAAATAAGTAATTTCTAAGATAATAAAAATTTTATATCAAAATTATATTAATCTTGAAGCTCTTGATTAATAGTATAGTACGGAATTTAAAATTTTCACATTTTTTTATGTAAAATATATCCGCAAAAAGGTCATCATAACCCTTATTTTGTGAGGGTGAACAATTCCACACTTAGAAGCTTTAGCTGTCGATGAAGAGAATGGAAAAGCACGGGACACGGAGAGCATTGGCTCTGTTTCAATATTAAGCAATTGTCCCACATATATATGGGTAGGGGATCAGAACTATTTTTGTGCATTGCGATACTCTAGGATGGTCCTGCAATTTACAGGGCCTGAGTTGAATTTCAAAAAATGGGCCCCATTTTTTTCATCACACGAGACTGAACTAAGGTCGCAGTAAAAATTAGGCAAATGCAGAGTAATAAGGTAACAAAAAATATAAAAAGCTTACTCAGAGCATGAACGCAAAGTAAAAAGAAAAAAAAAAAGGTCAGCTAGAGCTAAACACAGATAACACATTTGTCTAAAAATATATATATATATATATATTGATAAAAAATGGGCATAAATTTCCTTTTACAAAAAGACACTACAAGTTTGGATTCTATACTTGAATTTTTCCATTGTTTTACTTTAAAATAGGCATATAAGTTTGTAATGAATTTAAATTTGGGGTTGTTAATTCAAAATAATAATAATACACCGCTAGGCTTTAGATATAATAGACTAAAATGGGCCCCGCACAGGTCGGGTTTGAGTCAATTGATTCACTTGACTTCAAATAGGACCGCCTCTAACACTAATGAACAAATAAATAATCCTGCACGTGCCGTGCGCGTGTTCACTCACTAGTGTGCTAAAGGACATACGAAAGCAGGTGAATTCGACAGGCAATAGAAATGATCAGACGCCCACAGTGGGTACCTTACGGTACCCACAGTGGACACGTGGCGCCACATGGTGGCGCCACGTCATCACACCCAATTATGTTTTTTTGAATTTTTTTGAATTTTTTTTGGAATCTACGTTAAGTTGGGCGAATACATACATGCTTCTTTTTGATGGCGGGAGTCTCATGATCCCTCAAAATTTTTTTTCCCCGACTGTGGGTACCGTAAGGTACCACAGTGGGTACCAGATCGTTACTACGACAGGCAATAATATAATACCAAACGGAAGCTTTTTGTTAATAACAATATATTCCAATTATTGCGATTTGCGCGCATGCACAGTATATCAGTAATAATAAGAAATTTATTAATTATTATCTCCAGTACAGCTCAGACTTACGTAAGTAGTGCTGTAGTGGAGCGTTGGTGTAAATCCTCAGAATAGTAGTATAAAGTATTATCATTAATTTTGGAAAAATTGCAACCTAAGTCCCTACCAATTGGAAGTGGTAACGCCAAGATCATGAACTTTTAACACTCTAAAATCACCAAATTTTAAGGTGCTTACATTTCATTTTATTTATTTATTTATTTTTTTGAAATATAAGGGAGAGTGTAAGGGAGGGGAATTGAACTCTAGACTTGAGAAATGGAAAACCAACTCGAATGCCACTAGACCACATAAATCTTGACAATTAAAATGCTTGCGTGGGCCTTTTTTTCCGACTAAAAACATCATTTTGGACCTTAAGTAAGTTGAAGGAGCAGCTTACGTACATGTGTGAACTACTTTAAAATGGTAAAATTGTTCATCAAGCCATATTTTGCTTCCTGCGCCAACTATTTTTTCCTTTTTTTCTATTTTTCCCCCCATTTTTATCTCCTTTTTTTCCTACCTACTACTATTGAGGTAAAATTAAGAAATGTATATAGTTGAGGTGAAGCTGAAATGGGCGGATGGACAATTTTGCTATTTTAAAGTAGTCCAAGCAAGCCCCGTCAATAAACTAAATGTCAAGATTGCCATATCAATATCAAGATTGCCATATTTTGTCAAAAAAATGATTTTGGAGGCAAGGGCACTAGAGATTTGAGACTCTTAAGTCTAAAAGTTTAAAGGTTCAAAACCTGATTGTTACTATTTCCATATTTTAGGAACTTCAGTTGCAATTTGTCTAAACCTTTTTGTATATCCCATTTGAATTTATATACGATTTAATTAAAATAGAGACCAATCAACATCCACCACACATACATGTACACGCACATATATCAATATCTTTATAATATTGTATATTGTTTCCTAGATACGTAGGCCTATATGATTTCAAAATTCTCCAACGTTGTAGTGGTTTTAATAATTAATTATTGTTTGATAAGCTCATCAACCACACGTATATGTACACCCACACATATCAATATTTTTATAATATTGTATATTGTTTCCGAGGTATGTAGGTCTATATGATTTCAAAATTCTCCAACATTGTAGTGGTTTTAATAATTGTTTGATATGCTCTAAGACAACCCATGTGGTCTAGTGGTATCTGAATTTGCAGGGTTCGAGTTTCCTCCCCTACACTCTCCCTTGACCTTGTAATTCAAAAAATAATTGTTTGATGCGCCAAAATTATTGGAAAATTAAGCTTTTCTCTTTTGTATCTATATTTAAGGTGGCAACTTTATTATAAATCGCATTGATCATGCCCGTGGCGGGGCCAGATTAATCAAATATCATATATATATACCACAAAAGACACGATACCTAAGTTTTAACTTAATCAAAAAAGTTAATTACTATCGTGGAAAATAACAAATGTAATTTAACCCGTTTGAAATTCATGTCCGTTTAACACGTTTAAAATTTAGAAGGAAATACTTAATTAGAAAATATGTGTATCAACTTAATTAATTAGCTATCATCTTCTCTCACGAGTTTATAAGCTTTTGTTCGGCTTAACCTCGTGTTGAATATGATTAATTTGCTAGATCTTTCATGCACGCGTCAATATAATTAACCTCAGTTAATACTATCTCTCATAGTAATCATGAAAAAAAAAAAGAAGGTGCTCATATCAAATCAAACTAATTGAGGGATTGTTCGATACATATTTAATCAAAATTAATTTTTTCTCTCTTATCATTTTCAACTACTTATTCATTAATTTTACAATCATTTTATTTATTTTTTATTCAATACACTACTTTAATTCTCAACGACACATTAGAAAATCCTTTTTTCAATAATCTCTAACAAATGTACCCGTAGTCTATGCAGGTCTCAATGAGTAATATAATTAGTTATGACATATGGGCGTTGTTCTAAAAACTATAAAGTGTGACTAAACAGTAAAATCAAGTTTCGAGCTTAAGTGAGTGTAATTGTATAAGTGTATACTGCGTAACGTAAAAGCGTACGAAAAAGTAAAAAGAGTGCAAAAGGTTGAGTTTCGAGCTTAAATGTAATTTAATTAAGTCGCCGGAAAAAAAAAAAAAAAAAAAAACTTTCAGACCAGAGCTTATGAGTAGTGTTAAGGCTCAAAAAGGCCAAGTTCAACCTGGAAAGCAATTGTCTTCGTTCTCGGGAATATATATATATACACCGAGAGAGAGAGAGAGAGAGAGAGACTTTTTGGATGGAAACAAGTGAAACAACCGTCTAAGCAAAATGCGACAATGATGCAGTGCATAAGGGGTCAGTTTTCGTGGCACAAAGGGAGATCCTACGGCTCAAATGGGTCATTTTGATGTTCATGTTCGAAGAAAAAAGGGGCTACTCCCTCCATTTCAATATAGACTTGTTTTTTACTTTTCACGTAGATTAAGAATATTATTAGAAAAGTAAATTATGTCATAATTTTTCTTTTTTTACCATTATATTTGAGTCTAAAAATATTGTTGAAACTATCAAATGAATTTAAAGTCTTGCAAATTAAATAAGATCGACCATAATACTATAATAAATAAACAAAACAAATACTACTAAATATAAATAAGCCTATATAACTAGGGCTAGACAAAAAGGAAGAGTGACTTATGTAATTGAGACAGAAGAAACTCTTTTAGGAGAAACAGTCTTATATATGAGGAAAATGTCGAGGATGATACATTACAAAAAGAGTTATCGAATCAGCGATTATCCAGTACTTCAAGATTGATTTATAAACGCTATAAATATAAAAATATCATATAACCGTAAACTACCAGGTCCCTCCTCCTTAATACTTGTATGGTTCGTTCACTTCGTTGGTTATCATTAAAATGAATATCTGTAACTTGAATTTTCGAGCTAATTACATAGTTTAAAAAATAAATAAATAAATAACGTGTGTTTAGAAATCCAATTTTGGCAACATATTGGTTTTCTCCTCGGTTTGCCGTTTCCTGCTACCAGACAAATAACGAAATAGTGAAATGATTCCCATTCCCTAATTCATTCATTGATTAAACCAATCATATGTAATTAAATAACATAATTAGGTTAAATCCGTACCATGATTAACTATTAACTAATTTTTTAATACTGTACACCGCAGGAATTCATATGATTACTGGTTCCTATAATTAGATTGGTCCCCCTATAGATATTGTTAATTCGTAGGGGCTGCCTTCTCAAGAAAACCTATGAAACATTCTCGGAAATTAGGTCTCCAGGACTGGTCGTCCATTAGGGCTGCACTGTCAAGAAAAACATTAATTCTCGGATACTATGATGTTTCCTTCACAGTCACAAGAAGATCTTGACCCTTCAATCTTCCAATTAGAAGCTCTAGTTAACCTAGAAGAATATCCGCTTGCTGATGAAGCTCAAGATTTATCAGTGCGGGAAGGAAACTCTAGTGATCTTGTCAATCTTGAAGATACAAGAAAGAGGAAAACTAGAAAACCCTCTTTAGAAGATGGAGAAAACAAGAAGCAAGGGGTTACTATAGCTCAAAAGAAGGGGAAGAGAATTCTTCATAAGGAAGTTGAGAGGCAAAGAAGGAAAGAAATGACAGACCTTTATGCTTCGCTTCGATCACTTCTTCCGCTCGAGTACATCAAGGTGCAACAAAAATTTTAATTTATTTTTATTTGTCATCAGGGTCATCGGTTTTATAATCCGAAAATATTTCTTAAACAAGTACTGACCAACTACATACAGGGGTGTACAGTAACCTCGATGTATATATAATAAAACATTTATTGACCTGGATTACGAATACTAGAAAAATTTCTTACACCAAACATTGTTTGCTTCAAATAATTTTTGTTTTTAACAAATTCAGTTTAAATGCACATTCATAGGCATACATCGTTTTTTGCAATTTTGAACAACTTTCTTGCAGCACAATCAATGGCTAGACCAAACAAGAACCTAATATGTTCGAGTGCTTATAGGGTAAGCGTGCGGTGTCCGATCATATGGACGAGGCTATGAATTACATAAAAGACATGAAGAAAGATATTCAAGAACTGAGCTTGAAGAGAGACAAGCTAAAGAAACTATATACTTCGGGGTCAACTAGTAATGTAATGATAAATAGTGTGACAGTTAATCCCTGCAAAGATGGTGCAAAGATTTTGATATTAACCGGCTCGGAAGTAGTGTTTCCTCTGTCAAGAGTTCTAGATGAATTGATCAGATTAAATCTCAATGTGCTAAGCTGTGTTTCCGCAAGAACAAGTGATCAAAATTTCCACCTCCACAGAATTCTGATTGAGGTATACATACACATGTAGCACGTTGCACCTGCAAAAGTTTGTAGTCAAAGTGTCAAATTGGCAGTCATACCGAAAAATTGTGCACATATTCGACGCTCAAGGAAAAAGAATGTATTAATTTAAATTATTACATTATTAGTGGATACTATGTCTTACTGTCGAGTATCCTTTTTGCAGGCCGCAACTGGTGATCTAAGCTGCATTAATCTATCGGCATTGAGAGAGAAAGTACTTCATGGGATTAATCTTGATAATTAGTTTTTTTATTAGCATGCATCTCGGGTTAAATCATCTTGGGATAAATTTGCAGGTATATTCTGAGCTTGAATTTATATCTGAATAAGTTGAGTAGCATCCTGCTTTTGTTATTACTAGATCAGAAATTGGGCATATTATTGATTTCTTGTGTTCAAATTCAACTTTGCTTTCGTTTTACTGCTGCTACATTCTTAGTTTACAGTGTCTATTTGTATGAGTAATTAATGTTCTCCTCCCTCGTGAACACTACCACTTCAGGTTGATGTATGTCTTATTATTCCTTCAGTTAGAGGAAAACATTGCTCATGTTTGTAAATATTTGTACAAACAAACTAGTGAACAAATAGGATTATCGATAACATATATAGTTCGCAAGAATTTGATTTTTCACACGACTAGTCATTTGAAAAATCAATAACATCGTAAGTATTTGTAAAAGGGTTTGTTTTTCTCGTTTGTAATTCAACCACCAGTGTTGTTGATCAATGAGCTGAATGAAGTATATGTCAAAAACTGTGTCGTGTGGCGTTAAGAAATCTTTGGGGTCTTTAGGTTTTGTCAAATGAAGCAACCATTATCATCTATCATGAATTAATAAAGGTACTAAAGATTAATGAGGCATTAATTGTCTGCCTTTTTTCTTTTTTGGTTACGTTTTTTATATTCTATATATTGTTTGACTATAGACATGAGAATTGAATGAACTTCTTCTCTCTTTTTTTTTAAAAAAATAAAATGAACTTTTTCTTCTGATTCAAACGAGTTGAAGTTTGAGCATTGGCCAAAAAGAATGACCTTGCCCTTTGAAGATGCCTAATAAATGTGCACCACATCTTGTGATAAATTTGCATGTGGATTGATAAACGAATGACGTAAAAGTGTAGGTTTTTACTTTTAATTAAGACGAGCTCTTATATGATCAGGTAATTTTTTAGGTAAAATGTTAGGTAAAGTATATTTTTGAACGAAATTACCTCCCTTGGCCCCCTGCATTGGCCCCGGGGGGGAATAATTTGGTTAAAAAGTATAATTTACCTAAAACATTACCTGATTCTATAGTTATTGCTTTAAGACGATATGATGTATAAGAAAATTGGATTACAAGACATTTATATCTCAATAATTTGTTATTTTATTTATTCAAATATCATTTCCATTTTTGTCCATGCTGCAAATATGCATGCTAGGGGGAATAATTTGGTTAAAAAGTACAATTTACCTAAAACATTACCTGATTCTATAATTATTGTGTTAAGACGATATGATTTATAAGAAAATAGGATTACAAGACAGTTATATCTCAATAATTTGTTATTTTATTTATTCAAATATCATTTCCATTTTTGTCCATGCTGCAAATATGCGTACTATGCACTTGGCATACATCATTGCCACATGCGCACAAAATTGATAGGTTACTACGCCCTTGTCTAATTATTAGTGTACACTCGATATATTATAAATCTCATAATGTATCAGATCCAAGGAAAACCTGGGGGCCTTTGCGTTTGGCGCCTACTATTAGTTTAGTTAATTAGTTGTTCAATTCCTTATTAGATAGAAAAAAGAAAAAAAAATGTTCAATTATATTATGTTTTTTGATTTATTAGTTGTTTAATTTGTTGTTAATGAATGATTTGTGCGTATAGTTTCCTCCCCCCACCCCCTCCTTTTGGTGGGCTGTGGTAACAAGAATTGTCTCTGTCCCCCATTCCACCACTATATATAAACTCTAAAACTTTCATTTTCTATAGAATTAAAATTCATCGAACACCTAAAGTGTCATCGATCAATATGTTGATTAAGTTTACTCAACTACTTTTTAATAGACTATGCAACAATTAGAGTTATGCTATATGCACATCAAGTCAGATACAAACGCTTCTCAAATAGGTGGATTGAATCGAATCTACTAACACGGAGGTAAAAGTCCCCATTTTTTCTCCTCCTATTAAAAGGCTACTATCATAGAGGAATCAATACAAAAAAGTAGACCTTTTGGGGTAACCCAATCGTCCCTATAGCTTCGTGCATATGGAGCAATAGTAACAATATATATTGCACAGGCACAAATATGTTACTGCTATTCCTCTACAAGCACGAGGCTAAAGGAACGACTGTCACCCTTACCAGAAATAGTATTTTTGGGAACGACGGTCGTCCCTCGTGCTTGAAGAATAATAGTAGTGATATACTCGTGCCTGTAGAGTAATAGCAGTGACGTCACTTCTATTGCTCTACAAGTACGAGATTATAGGGATAATTGAACCTTCTCTAAAGATCAAATTTCTTATAATAAAAGTCTTGTTGTTAGGGGTGGGCATTGGTTGGTTTGTCCTTTTTGGTGTAAACCCAATCCAAACCAATATCATCAATTTAACCAATTGATTTAAAACTAATATAACCATTTTGATTTTGGTTTTAGCCAAATCCACCCATTTTTATGTTGGTTTGGTTTGGATTAATTAACCTTATATTTATAATTTATAACTTATCGAAAATGTAATTATATATTCACATTTTCTCTCGTTTTATGGTTAAGGTAATATTTGGATTCGGACCAAATATTTTTTTTCAACATTTCTAGTCGATCAAGTCAAATATATGGAAACTCGATAATATTTGCGTTGGAGTTGGATTTTATTGGGTTTGGGTTAATCCAAACCGTTCTATAAAATTTAGTAATTGATTTTGAACCAATTCAACTTTAGGAAAGTTTTAAACCAACCCAAGTTATTTTGGATTGGTTTGGGTTAGTTTGAACCATGGGTTATAGGTTTTTTGCCCACCCCTGCTTGTTGTAGTGAGTATATGTATCCAAATAGAATTACTACGAAATAAAGTGATATTCTCTACTTCCAAGTAAAAATAATATTCTAGCAAAGTTGCACAAAAAATAAGATAGCTATTATGTAAACCATTAGGTTATGTTATAAAAGTATAGAAACAATAGAGAGAATTTAGAGAGAATGAATTCTAAGGAATTCTCAGGAATGAATTTCATTAATAACTGAAGCCCTATTTATAGGAAAACTTCGAATGGTACAACCGTAATTACATAATTTCATCAAGGGTATAATAGTCATTCACATATAATAATTACATCTTTTACCAAATTATTCCTCCACCAAATTATTCCTCCACCAAATTATTCCTCATAATTCATAACCACCAAATTATTCTCAATTATTCATAACACCTAATAATTATTATTCATAACACTCCCCCTTGAATGACTATTAATACAAATGTCTTCTGGACCTGTTTGGAGAAAAACCCAGTGGGAAAAAACTTCCAAACCGATTGCAGGATAGCTTGGAGTGGTTATATACTGCTTCATCAAAACATTGCTCCCCCTGATGTCTATCAGCGGCATATGAGTATTTACGTGCTGCCTCGTTAAAAACCTTGTCAAGAAAACCCAGTGGGAAAAAACTTGATCGAAGGAAAAAAGAGTACAGCTGCTCCGTTCGATTTCATATCTTGAGAACTGATATCTTTACTTCTGGTAAATGATTTCAATATCATCATCGTTTGGATCTAAAGCATTAGCTCCATTATAACTTGATCCAATAGATACACTGTATCAATTTCTCATATCGTTCTCAATATATCATGAATATGCCTCGTTAAAACCTTATTAGGAAAAACCCAGTGGGAAAAACCCTAATGAAGGAAAAAGAGTACATTATTCATGTGAATACGCCATTAAAGTTGCCTCATTAAAAACCTCGCTAGGAAAACCCAATGGGATAAAACCTCAGTCAAGGGAAAAAGAGTGCAACGCGTATTTTATACAAGTATGCTGCAAGCATTTCAAAATCTTTCATACATTTGTATGAGTATCATATACATTGGTTTTATACTCTTCGTTCATTTAGAGTGCATCAATTTTCGTACACAACTACAAAACATTCACCATGAACACATGTCTCCAAACACACAATTTAAAGCATGTAAATTCATCGTAAAAACATGTAAACATATAAGTAAACCTTCATAACTAACATTTAAAATATATCATTTAACATTTAATACTCACTTAATAGGTTATTTCATTCCCAGGGGCTTAGCTCACCCTTTAGGGTACTCATAAACACGGGGTTTAGCTCATCCGATCCTTTAATTTCCTTTTCGGTACTACACACACGATCGGTAATTTAACTTTTATGAGCATGCAACATATAATGACCACCATGCTTATCTTTAAACTTGAGCAATAGTCATCATCATCTCATCATCTCATAAGTTAAGGATTTCACATTCACCATTTATCATCTTCAATATATCTCAATATTTTCATTATCATTGATCATATGTAGCGCTACATTTTCATATCGTGTCGACACATTTCAATTTCATTTCTTTCCCCATATCGACATAACTCATCGAGATATCTCATTATCAATCCTCTTGTAGGATTACACAATATAGTTATGTCTATATACTCTTCAAGAGCATATGCCTCCGCTATTAAGACCATCTTTTATAATTTGCTTTGATATATATGTTTGGGGAAATCTCATAATATCAATGCTTCTGGCGTGCTAACTTATCAAAGCATCTTAACTGATATATGTGATTGTTCATAGCATCTTTTATGCATCTTTGAACTTCAAGTTCATATTTTAATTTTGAGGATATATCATGATGCATTTCACATATCATTTTCAATCTTTAATACTCCCCCTCATACTGAGAAAATTTAGAACACCAAAATTCATACAGTTGGTATGATTTTAATCACATATGTTCTCATCATTCAGCCTTAATATGGGAATTTAGACCGTTTGCATTCTATTCTCGATATCGGCAATTTATTTGAGGACTTTAAATAATTTGTCATATAATATCCCACTTGTATGCATACTCAAATCCTTCAGTGATTTATTGAATCATTGGGATATACATTTACTAGCTTTATCATTAACTGGAAATCATGCTCATACCGTGAGCAAATATTTCAGAAATTTCAAATTACGAATCATATACACATGTGACTATCTAGTGGATCCATATCATAATATCTAGTAGTCCACATGGAGGATGAGTGGCCCATACTTCTCATCCTTTATTCGGATATATTTGGGATTTATTTCCAATATTGGCTAGTAATGATTTCATCATTTATCGATAACAATCATTGAAGAATTCTTTTAATTCTTCACTTGAAATATTGATTTTAATAATTATTTAAACCGGGATGGTCAGTCCGGTTTTGCAAACGAGTATTATTGAACTTCTAGTTCAAGAAATTCTTATATCGATTTCACTAGTATCTCAGATAGTGCTCAATATGATTTATCATAGAAATAATTCACCGACATATTCCATCATCTTTTGGTGACATTATTATCTACTATCGTTTCAAACACGGAGTTACTCATACGCATCACATCCGGCTATTATTTAATTCGAAATCGTAGCTCTTACGCTTCATATTATTTATTTAAAATCGAGTCTTATTTCATACAGCGTCGTATTATTCTATAAATAAATCATCAAAACTATTGCAAAATTCATCCTAACAAGGGTTTATACATTATAATGGATCATATGCTCTCAAATCTTCGAAAATACTATCCATCACTATCGATCAAAATCCTAAAAAGGATTTATCAATGTAGGCTAGAAAGATTAAGGATGGTAATGAATAAGGGTATCCCACAAGATATCCGATGCTTGATTGAAGCAAAGGTTCGATTATCTGGTGAGGTTTCAATTCCTTCTAAATACATGCCTGGTATGGGTAAAAGTAGTTTTCAAAGAAACGGAGAGCAAAAGATTAGGAGGATGCTACAAGTGTGCTCGGTGGACATGTGACACTCGATGTAAATCGTGGGGTACTTGTCCGTAAATCGAGAAGATAAAATAGCATTCATTAAGGATGGATTGAGTAAGGAGCCTTTGGATGATATTCACAGGCTCTTGAGACACATCCTAGTGGACACGCATAAGGTGAGCTAATGGCCTTATGGGCCAAATTCAAAGATCAACAAACGCGTTCTGATCTTGAAAAACTTACTTTAGAAGACCTTGTTTGTAAATTTAGTAGAAAAATTTAGCATAATGATTTTCCCATATTTATGTAAGAAAGCTCGGTGTAATAACAAAGATCAATATATTTCTTTTATTTGTAAATATCGTTTTCAATTTTAAGATATATATTATTTTTCAATCAACGATAAACTATCTCATATATCACTAAAGAAAATTTACGCTTTTTCTCTTTCATATTTGTCAAAAAGTAAATAGTGCACTCAATTATTGGTTTGAAAATTTTTCTTTAAATAGAGGGATTCATATATCTCTCATGTTCATACATTAAAAGTATAGTGTAAAAGAGAGATAGGAGTAGAGATGGATATGGAGATTTTAGAATCATCTCATACAAGTCGA
The DNA here is from genome assembly GCA_018223645.1 of Jasminum sambac. Classification (NCBI taxonomy): domain Eukaryota; kingdom Viridiplantae; phylum Streptophyta; class Magnoliopsida; order Lamiales; family Oleaceae; genus Jasminum; species Jasminum sambac. Next base: position 8,468,208 of record CP073645.1, on the reverse strand, counting down.
CTTTTTACCTCGCCATATTAAAACCGTATGTATTCTTGGTGGATCTAATTGGTAGGCCATATCCAATATGTGGATATGGCAAACCGACTTGTAAAAGAGTTAGGGAGACAAGAAATCAATATACTATACGGAGGAACCAACAACAAACTTTTAGCTAGACTTATAATGGCCGCACAATCATGGGGAATAAGAGTTTGAGTGTAATACCTTTCCATCTAGTTGGATCTAATACTCAATTGGAGCCAGTTCTACCATGGGTCCAGAGGGTTGGTGCTACAGGCGCAATCCATCCACAACCGCATGATGTATATGATGAATAATAGTGATGCTTTCATTGTCCTTCCAGCGCTACAACACAATCGGAGGAAATATTCAATATAGCCTCGTTGGCACAGTGGAATTTTCATGTCAAACCAATAGGTTTGTTGAATATTAATAATTTCTTTGATGGCTTACTAACGTTTCTAGATCGGGTGTAAATAATAAGTTTATCTCTCATTCATTGAGAAAAATACTTATTTACGCTAGTAATCTGTTGATGAACTACTCATCAAATTTCATGGATATGTTCAAGAATGTGGAAGCCCAGTCCGGTCATGCACCAGGTGTCAAGCGAAAAAGAAATTCGGATCCTTTAAATATTTCATTATGAATCCTAATGTTGATGGTGGCAGAGTTACGGAGTATTTATACTCTCGAGACGCATCCCTCATTTATGGATTCAGTATGTATATTCTTTTTGCATTTCTATATTTTAGTGTTTAATGCCATCTTTTGATATTCTCAATATGTTTCATTTCGATTGCTTTGTACTTCTTACGGAGTAATAATAATATCATATTGGCTTTATTCAAATGTAAATCTAGTGATTATGCTTCTTCAAGAGCATTTTATTCTCATATTAATACAATCTCATATCATCGATGAGATTATTTCATATAATTTCTCCATGCGATATATTTTCTTTGATTTATCAACATGGGATCTATTGAGCATTTTATTTTCATCTATTTATCCAATGGTGACTTCAAGTACCACTTACTCAATTTTCTCCATTAATATTCGGTATATATGGGGAAGTAATTTTATTCTCATCGTCTACTACTTCGAGAGTATGATTAGAATATTTGATCAACTACTTCTTCTGGAGTAGGATTCGTTATAACCAATCGTGTAGTATAACCCACCACATTGGAAATATGCACACCAATCTTGTGGTATTACCCACCACATTGGAAATATACTCAAACTATAAAGTGCATAAATTTAAATTGCAGAAATTAAATTTCCTCCAATAGGTGGTCGAACCTACCTTATGGGAATTATTGCAATAAATATAAATTTACGGAATTTAAATTGCGAGAATTAAATTGCATAATGTTTAACTACTTCTTCAGGAGTAGGATCTGCTTAGTAGAAGGTATTACCCATCACTTAGCATATAAAGTGCAGAAATATATAAAACCTTCCGTTTAGTGACGGTTGAACCCATCATCAAGTAGGAGGTATTGCAGTAATTAAATTACAGTAAATAAAGTGCGAGAATTAAATATTAAACTGCTTCTACGGGAGCAAATTTGTTCTTCTAGAACAAATAATCATTACTTCTACAAGAGCACACTTATCCTTCTAGAATAAGTACATTATGTAATTGAACTCTTCGGGAGTTAAAATAATATTCCGATCTTTTAACTCAAATGGACTTCAAGCCATTTTATATAATCAACGGATTTAGAATTTCTTCATGAATATTCTATCTATTTTTCACTGTTGTCAAAATTAGGTCGGTTTTACCCTAAGGGTAAAATTGTTCATTCCAATTCGTAAAGGTAAAATTGTCAAAAATATTTTATCAATGTTTTACGATTGGAAAATTATCTCCTTTCTATTTCAATTTATCAATATCAAAATGTTCAAGGACTATTTTGTAACTTTTTCAAAAGTTGGTGTACTTATTTGTAAATTTTGAAAGTTTGATAATAACATATTTCAAAACGAGTTATTACCCTATCAATGTTGGTGTCAAATCGAAGCTCTCGTTAAATCGAGTATAATGGAGTCGAGAAAATTTGATTTTGATAATGCATGCTCCTTATATCTCGAGAAAACGAATATTATAGTTTAATATATTATTATATTATAAAGTAATATAATATATATACCTTTTCCTTTTTCTTAGGGAGAAGCAATTGAACATGCACGTATTTCCTTCATTTGCCAATTCGTTAATTGCCCACAACTCTTTATCTCTGCATAAATGTTTTCTGTGAGTGATTGGGAAAATAGAAAGAGTGAGACGTGAGAAAGTGGGAAAAAGATAAGAGAGAAAAGAAAGATAAGTATTGATTGGAGATAGATTAGGTTATTTATAATAATTAGGTTTACGATCTGTAAGATCATCTATAAGATGCAACTGTAGAGCATACTCCCTTCATATTACTCAAATGGCTAGAGACTCGTGCTGATAACGTGTTATAAAAGTATAGAAACAATAGAGAGAATTTAGAGAGAATGAATTCTAAGGAATTCTCATGAATGAATTTCATTAATAACTGAAGCCCTATTTATAGGAAAACTTCGAATGGTACAACCGTAATTACATAATTTCATCAAGGGTATAATAGTCATTCACATATAATAATTACATCTTTTACCAAATTATTCCTCCACCAAATTATTCCTCCACCAAATTATTCCTCATAATTCATAACCACCAAATTATTCTCAATTATTCATAACACCTAATAATTATTATTCATAACAGGTTACATGTTGTTTGAAAATATTAATTTTAAATGAATTAATATATTCATTCATAATAATAACAATAATACTAGATGCTTAATAGTTAATAGTGGGCATTAATTAAAAACAAAAAGAACAGTGACGCAGACGCCAAATCAACAGTGCAATCAAATCTGGATACTCCGAGTATACATAGAGATTTCAAGAACCATTTGGGCCCCTTCAAGATCTCAAATCCTAACCAACATATCTGCCATAAATCCTTAAAAAACTATGGATAAGATCTATTCAAAATTTTCCATACTACAAGAAGATCGCAAAACGACTCAAGCTCCAAGAATATTTGATCACCAGGATTCGTTTATTTCATTACAGGGAGAAGGAACAACCTTAAATAGTGATAAGAAGAGTAAAAGTAAGCTCAGATCATATGATAAATTTCCTAAAGATGGCCTGCAGAAAAGAATGTTTCGCCGAGATGTCAAAAGGCTAAGGAGACAAGAAATGGCGATATATATGGTAGATATGTTGACTTGTACATGATTAGATCGATCCAACTTCCACAAGATGAATGTAAAAATATATCATAAGATATATAAAGATATATATATATATATATATATATATATATATATATATATAAGAGTTCAAATATTGTTTGTTGATTACAGATTATAGATTATAGTATTGTTGTTAAGTACTATATATTCTCATGATACAAGTATATATGTGGTCCATAGTCCACTTTTTTTATGATAATTAAGAATACTAGACAATTGGTCCATGTTAACATCTTCTTACTAGAATTGACATGTTCTCTTTCACTACGATAAGTGTTCCTTATCCTGTCATATTCGTCATATTTACAAGACTAGATATTGGATAAGATGCATACAAATGTAATCCTTACGATCGTAATACTTTACTTATTTAATTTGTCTTAATTCATAGTTTACTTGCAATATTTAGTGTGTGTTTAATTTCCTCTTCAACAAACATGTCATTGTTAACATGTCTTGCTATCAACTCAAATGAAATGAGCTATATGTGAAACATATAATGAAATTGTACTCATTAATGATCTTTTGAATTATATTGATTACAATTCTTAATATGTCTGAAAACAAGAATAAGCTTATAACTTTAATTAGTTTCAGTGGATGAATAGAATGCAAAGGTTAGAAACATGACAATGTGAATATTTGATCCTTATTATGTGATCTCCTAATATGTTCTCTTTTACTAGCTAGCTAAGCATTCCATATCTCATCATATTTCCAAGCCTCGGAATAAGATGTCTACAATCAGTTTATTTATTTATTTGTTCAAGAACCATAGTCAATTTGTCTCGTTTTATTAAGAGTATATTTTATTTCTTTATTAACTAATATTCCCTATTAAATTAAAAATGCCTTGTTATCAATTTTAATGCATGGGCAAAGCTTTCTATATATATAAGATCATGCATGTACGCCTGCAAAATGTTACTAAGGAAACTGGGAAACTAGAAGACGTTGACGGTGTCTTAATTAGTTATGGTCTGTAGATCTATTATTGGATATATCTGTATATGTCACCTTTATTTACGGTAACAAATATACCCGATAGAGTCGACATGCAAAATGTTCTGGTAATACTTATTTTGTGTCTCCTTTGTTTTTGTAAGTAGAATTGTCTCATATCCCTTCATATTCACGAGGGGAGAACTAAGTTCTGCTTGTGAACGTAGTAACTAGTAAGTCATAAGTCTACTTGTTTTGTTTGGTTAATATGTCTTATGCAAATGCTAGCGGAGGAAGGTTAATCTGAATGGGATTTTACTTGAGGTACACACAAAAAGTGTGTGGCAAAATGCCACACACTAATAAGGGTGTGGGCCCCCCAACATTCAGGGGGTAATATGGTAATTTTGTCACACCCACTATTAGAGTGTGGCATTTTGCAACACACTTTTTGGGTGAACTTGAAGCTTTATTCAATTGAACAAAATCAGTTGTATTTACGCGAGTTGATTGCACCAACTCACGCTATACGATCCAATCCGAGGTTTGTGTTCATTATAAAATATAAATCACATCATTATTGATTGGTGATTATGGGTTGGAGATGATCCGTACCTTAGTTTTTTTTCTTTTTTTTTTTCCCTCAACACTTTCTTTTTTCAGGTTATGGGTTTGCCCGGAGTTAATCTTGATATGCTGCAAATTAAAGGAAGCTTTGTTACGCCGTTAATCATTGGATAAATTGAGGGTAAACCATGTCATTTCATGTCTCTCTCACACACACAAAGGAAAATTTCTTTTTAAATTATGTGAACCGTAGCTAAACTCTGGTCTCATTGTGTGGATTTCCAGGTGCGTTTTAGTGGATATATTATATGTTAAATTGCTTATTTGAGTAAGGTACAACCTAATTTCCATCATCAGATTTTTATCGTTTGCATGTACTTAGTCTTCATTTAATCATTAATTACTTTCTCTTTGAATTAATTAATTATCTACAGCGTGGGTTTTCCGAAAAGTTGTTTTGATGTTTGCCTATTCTTTTGACTTTTAAGGGCTCTAGAGGCCATTGATAAGGATAAAATATCCTTTATTACAAAAATAAATAAATAAATTTGAAGTTGTTAGACATTAAAGATTTGGGTAATTAATGCCTATATACACGAATTAATTTTAGCATGGATATTTTGAGAAATAGAAAGAATTAATGCAGACTACTTTTAAATCAAGATGGACTTTGTTGGTAATCTAGACAAAAGAAGATCTACATCATCCTATATAGAAGTTTAACTAGTAATCGCACCCGTGCATTGCACGGGAAAAAATCAATGCATAAACACAATTTCTTTTTCATTAATACGAATTAATTTTATATTAAATCATTACCATCATATAAAATAAGCACAGTTTTGATAATACTTCATTACATAGATTTCACAAATTTTGGATTACTTCTTGATATACAACGTTTAAAGTTCTATTTGTTAGATTCCCATATTTATCATATATCAACTTTGTTAGTCACTTCGGGCTCATAGCTCTTGAAATGACAATATATAATTGCGCATGACTAAATACCGACATTTTCAAGAAAAACTAACATGAGACAATGATTGACCTTGTCTCATTGAAATTAACATTCTTTGACTCGTCAAAATTTGTGCTTAAATGATATGAAAACCCAATTTCGTAATTACCAGTGTCCCATTAACAATCCAGCAAAATGATCAATATTTTTCAACATAGTTATTAAACTCGAATCGAATCGGACCAGCCGGTCCGATTGGAAAACCGGTGACCAGACCCCTAAATCGGTCCGATTAACTTAATTGGACCCTAGACAATTAACTTGATTATGACTCAAAAAACTGGCCGATTTTTAGCTAGCCCGGGAGCGAAATCCGGTGATCTAGCCTGGTCATAACATGTTTTTAAAAAATCTAAATTTTTGTAATGCAAGACATACTTGATAGGAGTTGAAAGTGCAACATTACAATTTCAAATTTCAAAGATAGTTGAAAAACTATCAAACCAAAGTTTATTAGTTTACATATAAATGGAATTTTATTTATTTTAACACATAAAGTATTGTTTCTTAATTTTTAAAATCAAGAGTATAGCTCAGTATTCAAACCATGTACCTCAAGATGCAAACCTTCAATTTGCACTAAAATCCATTGTGCAAACGTCTAATTTTGTTCATTATATTTTAACTTATTATATATAATTTAAATTAATGATCCAACAGTTCAAGCCCGAACCTAGCGGTCCAACCATTAACTCGCTGGCCCAAAAACTTTGCCAAGTCGATGTCCGATCCGGTTTTAATAACTATATTTGTCAATAACATGATCATAACACCTACTTTGAAACTTAACTTGTGATTAGGCACACCGGAATACTTTATATCATTCGGGAATTCCATGGAATGCAGTTATTCAAAAAATCCAGCAAAAAATCCAACACTTCTATCTCCTTTACATATTTAGGCCAAGCACAAATAAAATTTTCCAATTAAAATTATTCATAGACACCACATATTCATTAATCGTATCAATGCTTTTGTTAATAATAACAAAGTTTAGATGGAATTAATATTATTAAATAAAAAATATCACAAACTTCAAAATACTTTTTTATGTATAACAATTGTATTTGTATTTGTTAGGTTCTTATTATTATCACATATCAACATTTTCAACCCATTGTGATACGTAATCCTGACACTGCAACATACAACTTATGAGTTATGACAGTGAATTCAAATTTCAAATAATAACTAAACATTTGTAAATAACAACTATATCAATTTACAATTAAACAAAATCAAGGCTATAATACATTAATAAATAATAAAAAAAGATATAAATAAAAATAATAATTTGTTACAAACCGAAAAAATGCATTAAGCTACCACTCAATATTAAAAATAATGTAGCCCTTAATAAAAAGTTATTATGATGAAAATTGTTTGTCAAAAATTTTCCAATTTAAAAATTTTAAGTTCATAAATTTATTTAAAAATTTAATATTTGAAAAAAAACACTAATCGCAATTTTGCCAAAAAAAATGTTTTTTTTAAAGCCTCGTGTTACTTTAACCAAACAATTTTTTTAGGCCGTGACATAACTAACTATATCTATAATTAACGAAAATTACAAAAAAATTATTTTGTTGAACCTGAGATTGAATCATTATAAATGAAAAACATACAGTCATCTATTTAAATAAGAACTACAATTAAGGTAAAATATTGTACATCAAATAAAAAAATTTAGGTACGACATTTTAAATCAAATATTTTCTAATATTTTATTCTTTCGAATAGATAAGAAGCTCATATGCCACTTAGTAAAAAATTAATCCAATTTAATCTCTATAATGATTTTCCTAATCTATAAAATGAAAATAAATTTAAATTATTGTTAGTTAATAGGACTATAAGAGCTTATATTTACAAATATATCTAATATGTGATTTTTTTTAAAAAAAAAACAAAATATACAGCATAAATACTAATTTAATTTTAGTAAACCAAAAAATAATTTAGAAATAAAAGATAATTTAGAAATAATTTCAGTTACATTATTGGTGGTACCTACCCATAAATGTAGAAAGGTCGTTACATTGATTTAAAAATTATTAAAATATACATTAAATCTTTCACCTTTTAATTGTTAAATATACTATTTTACCTAATCATGTACAGTTAATCAATTATAGTTCAGTTAATTAATTAATTATTGACTCAAATAGCATTATAAAATATAGTTTATTATTTAAAACTTTAATTTAAATCGAAGAAATATTGAAAAGGAAAAAACAATTTGAAAAAATTTTAGAGAGTGTGGTCAATGAGAAATAGATCTGAAGTAGGAAAGTTGAAAATCCCACATTGGTAACCAATCACAATCACTATTACAGTAACATCACATGTCCAATTCAAAATTTCAACAAAATAAAAAAATTTTAAAATAAGCAAGTTGGTAATTCTCAAACAAATTATACAAATAATTAAAATATGATACTATAATTTAACTTTTACTGTAAAATAGCATTTAAAATAATTTTTAAAAATCATAATCCTCATGTTGTAATAAAAATATTGTAATTCTTGATTTTTGAATAAAATATTCATTCAAATTCAATTAATTCATATTCAAATAATGAACATTTTTATATAAGTTTTTTTTTATGTTTTAATATTTTGTAATTATATATGTGTGTGTGTAGATACAAAAAGAAGAAACCAAAATTTTATAATAGTATTAATGTAAAATAAAATATCAATTAGATAATGACGATAAAATTATATTTAGACATTCAAAAAAATTTAATTCAATAGAATATATTACAAAAACACAACACTTTCACGATAGTATTTGTTATGAAAATTATATTGACTTATAATCTCTTAGTTAATTTAGATAATGACGCCAAAATATATTTGGACATTCAAAAAAATATAATTCAATAGAAAATATTATAAAACGATAACATTTTCACAGTCGTGTTTATTATGATCTCTTAATTAATTTAGAGTATTTCTTATATAAATAAATGCATCGTTTAAGACTATGCATTATTTATTAACGAAATTAATTTTAATATAAATGTATTATATTTTAAAACTAATAAAATATTTGAATTGCTAATAAATACGTAAAGAATTTATGATTTTCAAAAAATTACTATTATTTAGAAAGTATTTAAATTACAAAACATATAAATTGAAATTATAATAATAATAAATTAGTAAATTTATTAAATGTGATACGAAAAATAAAACTCAAAATTTTGAAAAAAAAAATATCGATATAAATCAACATAAAAAAGAATTAAAAATTGCATTTAATAAATAAAATAAAAAAGAATTTAAAAAATCAATCATTGCACATTGTGCAATACAAAAAGTGCATTGCACAATGTGCAACGGCATTGCACAATGTGCAACGGCATTGCACTTCTGAATGTGAGAAGTGCAATGCCATATTACATAGGAACTTTTAAAAAAAAAAGTTTTATGTCATAAATGTAGTTTTGGAGGGAAAAACATTCTTGATTGTGTTTTAGTATATATATGATTATATGATTATATCTCAGCTAGATAGTGATATTCTAATTTTAAAGATGGACTTTGGATTAAAGGCCTTACACTACAAGAAATTGAGTCTTTAAAGATACATATATTCCCTATAAGTTTGTGCCTGTAGACCTTTAAGGGCGATATAATAGTATACCGTTCCTAAAGATCTACATGCAGGAACTTCTAGGGGTTATAGGCATCGCCCCGCCCCACCCCACCCCCGCCCAAAAGCATAATTTCTGCAATTCTGTTAAATGGGATTAATGGCTTTATGAATGAGGAACTGATCATGTCTTTTATTTTGAAGAGTTGTTTGTCAATTCTTAATCTTGTCAAATGGTACGTAAGGGCCTCTGTGTGATTTTAGACATCTCTTTTACTAGCATTTTATGTTTTGTGCATATGTATAATGAGAACCAACTAATGATGCAAACCTTTAAAGTAAATAAATAAATAACCAATTATACAAAAGGAGAATCAAGGTTTTAACCATTTTACCGACTTATCTACTAGCTTTCAAACTTTGACTAATTATATATTTTTATATTGTGAAACAAGTAATTTTCTAGCACCAGTGCACGTATCTAAAACACGTGTTGTTCCACCAAAATGTATCAACATATAAAAAATCATTATATATCACTCATCATTGTTATAAACTAAAGTCGAATGCTCGGCGACCAAGAGAAAAAATTGTTCAAATATAATCCGAAATTTATTAAATATTGTAGTGTGGTTGACCAATTAAATAATCACGTCTGAAATTCAACTAAATTTTCGGATTAAATTATATATATATATATATATATATAATTCGATATTAGTCCACCCCAAACTTGACCCTGGTCCCCCAAACAGGAATCTAGTTTACACGCATAGCCCATACGCGACAGGACGGTGATCAATTCTTGATCACTTTGTCTATATATACCGAGATTTCAAGAAATTCTCAAGGTCCCTTACAGATCACCTAACAAACTTATGATCTACCAGGACATCATTTCGATCTCTATCTAAACTTTATGTATCCATTTCGCTCCAAGGTATGTTCTAATAATGTAATTGTAATTAGGGTATATTAATTGTACTATATAGTATTTGAATTAAGTTACTTGTGTCTCATTAATCACGAAGTGCATGATTAGCTAGCACCAATATTCTAAAAAGCCTAAAGCATGAAAAAATATCTAGGGCTTAACCTTTTTTAACACTTAGTGCTTTTTTAATGTATGCTTTTTATAACAGCATTTAACACTATATTAATATTTTGTATAAGATGTATTGATTTCTATTGGATTATCTCATATCGGCAAATATTCCATTGCTCACATGTGAGCACTCACGTGAGCCCCTCTGATGGTGGTTGGGGGGCCCATGGCGGTACTTAAAGTGTGGGCAACGAAATAAAACTGCTGTCATTGAAATAAATTTGAGAGAGAAATAAATAGAGTATAGATCAAATATGCTTTAAATATGAAACTTGCTCTAAGCATGTGAATTCCATATTTACTTTGTCATGATATTAATTTTATGAAGAAGCTTTCCTATACATTTAGCGACATGTGTGGGCCGGGTCGTCCGAAAAGTGAGGGGCGTGATCTGGTACACACGTGTCATGTTACTGATGATGGCCAAGTTATACCATCTCACATTCAAGTTGGATTGAATTCATATTGGAACCGAAGACATTTGCCACTTTAACTGAGAGCTAGTAATATATTTGTTTGTTGAAGAGATAAAGTGACATACGGAGTATTATATCAAATGTCTATTATTTCTTAATTAAATAAGAAAAAGCCAATGTCGTTCTTTAAGATTTACATTTCTCCTTGTATCGTTGTTTTTCATTTGAGAGGGGTAAACTACCAAGTCCCTCTTCCTTTATACTTGTAGGGTTCGTTGGTTATCATTAAATTAAAATGAATATCTGTAACTTGAATTTTTGAGCCAATTACATAGTTTTAGAAATTTAAAAAAAAAAGAAAAAAAGAAAATAAAAAGAAAGGAAAAGAAAAGGGAAAAAAACACGTTTCTAGAAATCCAATTTTGGCAACATATTGGTTTTCTCCTCGGTTTGCCTTACCTGATACCAGACAAATAACAAAACAATGAAATGATTCCCATTCCCAACTTCAGTCATTTATTAAACCAATCATCTGCAATTAAATAACATAATTAGGTTAAATCCGTACCATGATTAACTATAATTAACTAATTATTTAAGACTGTAGACCCTAAGAATTCATATGATTATTGGTGTTCCTACAATTCAATTGGTCCCCACATTATACATTGTTAATTCTTAGGGGTTGCTTTCTCAAGAAAACCTTTGAAACAATCTTGGAGATTAGGTTTCCAAGACTGGTCCTCCACAGGGTCTGCACTGTGAAGAAAAACATTAATTCTAGGATACTATGATGTTTCCTTCACAGTCACAAGAAGATCTGATCTCTGTTGACCCTTCAATCTTCCAATTAGAAGCTCTAGTTAACCTAGAAGAATATCCGCTTGCTGATGAAGATCAAGATTTATCAGTCCCGGCAGGAAACTCTAGCGATCTTGTCAATCTTGAAGATACAAGAAAGAAGAAAACCAGAAAACCCTCTTTAGATGATGGAGAAAACAAGAAGCAAGGGGTTACTATGGCTGAAAAGAAGGGCAAGAGAATTCTTCATAAGGAAGTTGAGAGGCAAAGAAGGAAAGAAATGACAGACCTTTATGCTTCGCTTCCGATCGCTTCTTCCTCTTGAGTACATCAAGGTACAACAAAAATTTTAATTTATTTTATTTGTCATCAGAGGCGTCAGTTATATAATCTGAAAATATTTCTTAAACAAGTACTGACCAGCTACATACAGAGGGGTGTAGAGTAACTTTGATGCATATATAGTAAAACGTTTATTCACCTGGATTACGAGTACTAGAAAAATTTTCTTACACCAGACATTGTTTTCTTCAACTACTTTTTGTTTTTAAAAATGCATTTTAATTGCACATTTCATAGGCATACATCATTTTTTGAAATTTTGAACAACTTTCTTGTAGCACAATCAATGACTAGACCAAACAAGAACTTAATATGTTCGAGTGCTTGTAGGGTAAGCGTGCGGTGTCCAACCATATGGACGAGGCTGTGAATTACATAAAAGACGTGAAGAAAGATATTCAAGAACTGAGCTTGAGGAGAGACAACCTAAAGAAACTATATACTTCGGGGTCAACTAGTAATGTAATGATAAATAGTGTGACAGTGAATCCCTGCAAAGATGGTGCAGAGATTTTGATATTAGCCGGTTCGGAGGTAGGGCTTCCTCTGTCAAGAGTTCTAGATGAATTGATCAGATTAAATCTCAAAGTGCTAAGCTATGTTTCCGCAAGAACAAGTGATCAAAATTTCCACCTCCACAGAATTTTGATTGAGGTATACATACAAATGTAACACATTCCCCCTACAAAAGTTCGTAGTCAAAATGTTAAATTGGCAGTCGTACCGAAAAATTGTGCATATATTCGACGCTCAAGGAAAAAGAATGTATTAATTTAAATTATTACATTATTAGTGGATACTATGTCTTACTGTGGAGTGTCCCTTTTTGCAGGCGGCAACTGGTGATCTAAGCAGCATTAATCTATCGGCATTGAGAGAGAAAGTACTTCATGGGATTAATCTTGATAATTAAATTTTTTACTAGCATGCATCTCAGGTTAAATCATCTTGGGATAAATTTGCAGGTATATTCTGACTTTAATTTATATCTGAATAAGTTAGGCAGCATCCTGCTTTTGTTATTACTAGATGAGAAATTGGGTATATTCTTGATTTCTTGTATTCAAATTCAACTTTGCTTTTGTTTTAGGGCTGCTACATTCTTAGTTTACAATATCTATTTGTATGAGAAATTAATGTTCTCCTCCCTCGTGGACGCTACCATTGCAGTTGGATGTAGGTCTTATTATTCCTTCAATTAGAGGAAAACATTATTCCTGTTCGTAAATATTTGTATAAACAAGCTAGCGTACAAATAGGATTATCGACAACATATATAGTTTGTAAGAATTTGATTTTTCACGCAACTAATCATTTGAAAAATCAATAACCTCGTAAATATTTGTAAAAAGGTTTGTTTTGTTTTTTCATTTGTAATTCAACCACCCTTCAGTGTTGTTGATCAATGAGCTGGGTGAAGTATAGGTCAAAAACTGTGTCGTGTGGTGTTAAGAAATCTTTGGGTTCTTTAGGTTTTGTCAAATGAAGCAACCATTATCTATCATGAATTAATAAAGGTACTAAAGATTAATGAGGCACTAATTGCCAATTTTCCTTTTTTTTTTTCCGGGTTACATTTTTAAATTATATATTGTTTGACTATAGACATGAGAATTAAATAAACTTTTTTTGTTTAATAAAATGAACGTTTTCTTGCTGATTCAAACGAGTTGAAGTTTGAGCATTGACCAAAAAGAGTGACCTTGCCCGTTGAAGATGCCTGATATATGTGCACCACATCTTGTCATAAATTTGCATGTGGATTGATAAATGAATGATTTGAAAGTGTAGTTTTTTGTTTTTAAGACGATGTGATGTATAAGAAAGCAGGATTACAAGACATTTATATCTCAATAATTTGTTATTTTATTTATTCAAATGTCATTTCCTTTTGTCTATGCTGCAAATATGTGTGCTACGCTCCTGGCATACATCATTGCCACATATCATGCGCACAAAATTGATAGGTTACTACGCCCTTGTCTCATTATTAGTGTGCACTCGATATATTATAAATATCATAATGTATCAAATCCAAGAAACCAGGGGGCCTTTGAGTTTGGCGCCTACTATTAGTTTAGTTAATTAGTTATTCAATTCCTTATTAGAGAGAAAAAAAAAAAAATGTTCAATTATATTGTTTGTTTAGTTTAATTAGTTGTATAATTTGTTTAATTTGTTGTTAATGAATGATTTGTACGTATAATAGTTTCCTCCCCCCCCCTCCTTTTGGTGGGTTGTGGTGTGAGGACACGAATTGTCTCTGTCCCCACTTCCACCACTATATATAAAATTTAAAAATTTTATTTTTTACAGAATTAAAATTCATCGAACACCTCAAGTGTCATCAATATGCTGATTAAGTTTACTCAACTACTTTTAATAGATTATGTGCAACAATTAGAGTTATGCTATATGTACATCAAGTTAGATACAAAAGCTCCTCAAATAGGTGAATTGACCCGAATCTACTAACACGGAGGTAAAAATCACCATTTTTTCCTCCTCCTATTAAAAGGCTACTATCATAGAGGAGTCAATACAGAAAAGTGGATCCTTTGGGGTAGTTCAATCGTCCCTATAGCCCCGTGCATATAAAGCAATAACAGCGACATTACACAGGCAAGAGTATGTCGCTGCTATTCTGATACAAGCACGAGGTTATAGGAACGACTGTCGCCCTTACCAGAAACAGTACTTTTAGGAACGACGGTCGTCGATCCCTTGTGCTTGAAGAATAATAGTAGTGATATACTCATGTCTGTAGAGTAATAGCAGTGATGTCGTTCCTATTGCTCTACAGACATGAGATTATAGGGATAACTGAACCGTCCTTAAAAGTCCAATTTCTTATAGTAAAAGTCTTGTTATAGTGGGTAGGGCTGGGCATCGGGTCGGCGGGTCGGGTTTGGGCCCGACCCGAAAACCGACCCGATGCCAATCGGTTTGAAGGGTCCCGGCCCGAAACCGAACCGACACCGGCCCGAACCGACCCGAACCGATTCGGGTCGGTTTCAATCGGTTCGGGTTTTGGGTTTTTGGGTATAAATTTTGGATTTTTTTTTTTTTTAATTTTCTGAAAACCGATCGGTTTTCGGGTTGGTTCGGGCCAACCCGAAACCGACCCGATGGCCCGAAAAACCGACCCGAATCGATTCGGGCCGGTTCGGGCCAGCGGGTTTTCGGGCCAAATGCCCACCGCTAATAGTGGGTATGTGTATCCAAATAGAATTATTACGAAATAAAGTGATATTCTCTACTTCAAAGTATAAATTGTTATGAATAATTGAGAATAATTTGGTGGTTATGAATTATGAGGAATAATTTGGTGGAGGAATAATTTGGTAAAAGATGTAATTATTATATGTGAATGACTATTATACCTTTGATGAAATTATGTAATTACGATTGTGCCATTCGAAGTTTTCCTATAAATAGGGCTTCAGTTATTAATGAAATTCATTCCTGAGAATTCCTTAGAATTCATTCTCTCTAAATTCTCTCTATTATTTCTATACTTTTATAACACGTTATCATTTAGTCTCTAGCCATTTGAGTAATATGAATGGAGTATGCTCTACGATTTGCATCTTATAGATGATCTTACATGTCGAAACCTAATTATTATAAATAACCTAATCCATCTCCAATCAATACTTATCTTTCTTTTCTCTTTATCTTTTTCCCACTTTCTCGTCTCACTCTTTCTATCTTCTCAATCACTCGTAGAAAACATTTATCTGAGATAAAGAGTTGTGGGCAATTCAAGAATTGGCAAATGGAGGAAATACGTGTATGTTCAATTGCTTCTCCCTAAGAAAATGAAAAGGTATATATATTATATACTTTATAATATAATAATATATTAAACTATAATATTCGCTTTCTCGAGATATAAAGGAGCATGCATTATCAAAATCAAATTTTCGACTCCATTATACTCGATTTAACGAGAGCTTGATTTGACACCAACATTGATAGGGTAATAACTGCTTTGAAATATGTTATTATCAAACTTTCAAAATTTACAAATAAGTACACCAACTTTTGAAAAAGTTACAAAATAGTCCTTGAACATTTTGATATTGATAAATTGAAATAGAAATGAGATAATTTTCCAATCGTAAAATATTGATAAAATATTTTTGACAATTTTACCTTTACTTAATTGGAATGGACAATTTTACCCTTAGGTAAACCGATAATCTAATTTGATTTGACAAGTGAAAATGGATAGAATATTCATGAAGAAATTCTAAATCCATTTATTATATAAAATGGCTTAAAGTCCATTTGAGTTAAAAGATCGAATATTATTTTAACTCTCAAGAGTTTAATTACATAATATACTTATTCTAAAAGGATAAATGTGCTCTTGTAGAAGTAATGAGTATTTGTTCTAGAAGAACAAATTTGCTTCGTAGAAGCGATTCAATGTTTAATTCTCGACTTTATTTACCTAATTTAATTAATGCAATACCTCTACTTGATGATGGGTTCAACCGTCACTAAGCGGAAAGTTTTATATATTTCTGCAAGGCTTTATATGCTAAGTGATGGGTAATACCTTCTATTAAGGCATCCTACTCCCAAGAAGTTAGTTAAATATTATGCAATTTAATTCTTACTATTTAAATTCCGTAAATTTATATTTATTGCAATAATTCCCATAAGATAGGTTAATTACCTATTGGAGGAAATTTAATTTACAAGAATTTAAATTTATACTTTATAGTTTGAGTATATTTCAATGTGGTGGGTAATACCAATACCCGATTGGTGTGCATATTTCAATGTGGTGGGTTATACTACGATTGGTTATAACGAATCCTACTGTAAGAAGTAGTTGATCAAATATTCTAATCATACTCAAGCAAGAGACGATGAGAATAATAAAATTACTCTCATATATACGAATATTAATGGAGAAAATTGAGCAAGTGGTACTTGGAGTTACCATTGGATAAATAGATGAAAGTAAAATGCTCAATAGATCCCATGTTGATAAATCAAAGAAAATATATCGCATGGAAAGCTTATATGAAATAATCTCATCGATGATATGAGATTGTATTAATATGAGAATAAAATGCTAGAAGAAGCAAAATCACTAGATATCTGTATTTGAATAAAGCCAATATGATATTATTATTATTACTCCAGAAGAAGTACAAAACATCCGAAGTGGAACATATTGAGAATATCAAAGATGGCAATAAACACTCGAAAATATAGAAATACGAAAAGAAAATATATATTGAACCCATAAATGAAGGATCGTCTAGAGTATAAATATTCTCAGTAACTCTGCCACCTCAACATTGGGTTCATAATGAAAAGATCCAAAGGATCTCTTTTCACTTGACACCGATGACCGTGGACCGATGGGTTTCAGCTTCCATAGATTTTTGAACATATGATTGAATCTTGATGAGTAGATCGGCAAGAATCGTATTAGTAGAACAAGTATATTTCTTCTTCGAACGAGAAATAAATTTATGTTCTACACACGATCTAGAAATGCTAGCAAACCATCAAGAAATAATTAATATTCAACAAACCTATGGGTTTGGTATGAAAATTCCATCGTGCAAAATGACGCTATATTGAATATTTCCTCCAGCGTGTTATAACGCTGGAAGAACAATAAAAGCATCACTATTGCTCATCATGTACATCGAGTCATGGATGGATTGTGTTTGTAGCATCAATCCAGTTGGACTAATGACATTTCTAACTCAATTCGATTCACGCCTCCAATTGATGAAAAGGTATTATACTTTGACACTCTTATCCCCCATAATTGTGCGGCCATGTAAGACTCCTTAATAGTTTGTTATTAGTCCCTCCATATAGTATATTGATATTTTGTTTCCCTAACTCCCTTACAGATTGGTCCGCTATATCCACATATTGGATATGACTCCATTAGTCTGGAGCCACCAAAAACACATATAGTTTTTACAGCGTAAGATTGACTTTACATGAGATGATTTTGATATCTCCATCTCCACTCTCTATCTTTCTCTTTCAACGAATGAATGATAGATATATGAATCCTCTATTTAAAGAAAAAATTTTCAAACCAATAATTGAGTGCACTATTTACTTTTTTGACAAATATGAAAGAAAAAAATGTTAACTTTTTTTAAAAGTGAAAATGACATATATCGGTTGATTGAAAAATAATATATATATACATATATATATATATATCTTAAAATCGAAAAACAATATTTACAATTACAAGAAAACATTGATATTCGTTATTACACCCAGGCTTCCTTATATTAATATGAGAAAATTATTATACTAAAATTTTCTACTAAATTTACAGAGGATCTTCTAAAGTAAGTTTTTCAAGTATGTAACGCCGCTTTGTTGATCTTTGAATTTGGCCCATATAAGGCCATTAGCTCACTCAGACGTGTCCCACTAGGATGTGTCTCAAAAAGCCCTGTTGAATATCATCCAAAGGCTCCTTACTCAATCCATCCTTAATGAATGCTATTTTATCTTCGATTTACGGACAAGTACCCCATGCTGATTTACATCGAGTGTCACATGTCCACCGAGCACACTTGTAGCATCCTCCTAATCTTTTTGCTCTCCGCTTCTTTGAAAAACTACTTACCCATACCAGGCATGTATTTAGAAGGAATTGAAACCTCACGGATAATCGAACCTTTGCTTCAATCAAGCATCGATATCTTGTGGGATACCCTTATTCATTAGCATCCTTAATCTTTCAAATTTCACATCGATAAATCCTTTTTAAGATTTTAATCGGTAGTGATGGATAGTATTTCAAGATTTGAGAGCATATGATCCATTATAATGTATAGATCCTTGTTAGGATGAATTTTGTAATAATTTTGATGATTTATTTATAGAATAATACGACGCGTATGAAATAAGACTCGATTTTAAATAAATAATATGAGCGTAAAACTACGATTTGAATTAAATAATAGCCGTGATGTGATGCGTATGAGGTGAACTCCGTGTTTGAACAGAGTAGACAATAATGTCACCAAAGATGATGGAATATGCTCATGAATTATTTCTATATGATAAATCATATTGAGCACTATCTGATACTTAGTGAAATCGATATAAGAATTTGATCAACTAGAAGTTCAATAATACTTCGTTTGCAAAACCTGGACCACCATCCCGGTTTAAATAATTATTGAAATCAATATTTCAAGTGAAGAATTAAAAGAATTCTTCAATGATTGTTCTCGATAAATGATGAAATCATTACTAGCCAATATTGGGAATAAATCCCAAATATATACGGGAATAAAGGATGAGAAGTATGGGCCCACTCATCACTCCATGTGGACTACTAGATATTATGATATGGATCCACTAGATAGTCACATGTGTATATATGATTCTAATTTGAAATTTTCTGAAATATTTGCTCACTGTATGAGCATGATTTTCGATTTAATGATAAAGCTAGTAAATGTATATCCCAATACTTGAATAAATCACCTGAAGGATTTGAGTATGATACAAGTGGGATATTATATGGCAAATTATTTAAAGTCCTCAAATAAATTGCCGATATCGAGAATAGAATGCAAGCGGTCTAAATTCCCATATTAAGTGAATGATGAGAACATATATGATTAAAATCATACTAACCGTATGAGTTTTGGTGTTCTAAATTTTCTCAGATGAGGGAGTATTAAAGGTTGAAAATAATATGTGAAATGCATCATGTTATATCCTGAAATTGAAATAATTTAACTTGAAGTTCAAAGATGCATGAAAGGCTATGAACAATCACATATATCACCACGATGCTTTGATAAGTTAGCACGCTAGAAGCGTTGATATTTCCCCCAAATACATATATATCAAAGCAAATTATAAAAGATGGTCTTAATAACGGTGAGGCATATGCTTGAAGAGTATATAGACATAACTATATTGTGTAATCCTACAAGAGGATTGATAATGAGATATTTCGATAAGTTATGTCGATATGGGAAAAGAAATGAAATTGAAATGTGTCGACACGATATGAAAATGTAGCGCTACATATGATCAATGATAATGAAAATATTGAGATATATTGAAGATGATAAATGGTGAATGTGAAATCCTTAACTTATGAGATGATGAGATGATGATGACTATTGCTCAAGTTTAAAGATAAGCATGGTGGTCATTATATGTTGCATGCTCATGAAAGTTAAATTACCGATCGTGTGTGTAGTAATCAAAAGGAAATTAAAGGATCGGATGAGTTAAACCTGCGAGTTTATGAGTACCCAAAGGGTGAACTAAGCCTCGGGAATGAAATAACCTATTAAGTGAGTATTAAATGTTAAATGACATATTTTAAGTGTTAGTTAGTTATGAAGGTTTACTTATATGTTTACATGTTTTTACGATGAATTTATATGCTTTAAATTGTGTATTTGGAGACATGTGTTCATGGTGAATGTTTTGTAGTTGTGTAAGAAAATTGATGCACTCTAAATGAATCCAAAAGTATAAAACCAATGTATATGATACTCATATAAATGTATGAAAGATTTGAAATGCTTAAGATACTTGTATAAAATACGCGTTGCACTCTTTTTTCCCTTGACTGAGGTTTTATCCCATTGGGTTTTCCTAGCAAGGTTTTTAATGAGGCAACTTTTAAAGGCGTATTCACATGAATAATGTACTTTTTCCTTCATTAGGCTTTTTCCCACTGGTTTTTCCTAATAAGGTTTTAACGAGGCATATTCATGGTATATTGAGAACGATAGAGAAATTGATACGCATGTATCTATTGGATCAAGTTATAATGGAGCTAATGCTTTAGATCCAAACGATGATGATATTGAAATCATTTACCGTAAGTAAAGATATCGGTTCTCAAGATATGAAATCAAACGGAGCAAACAGACTTCTTTCCTTCGATCAAGTTTTTTCCTCTTTCGGGTTTTCTTGACAAGGTTTTAACAGGCAAGACGTGAATACTCATATCTTGTGATAGACATCGGGGCAATATTTTTGATGAAAGATATAACCACTCAAAGTTTATCACGCAATCCGGTTTGGAAGTTTTTCCCACTGGTTTTTTCTCCAAACAGTCCAAGACATTTGTATTAATAGTCGTTCAAGGGGGGAGTGTTATGAATAATTGAGAATAATTTGGTGGTTATGAATTATGAGGAATAATTTGGTGGAGGAATAATTTGGTGGAGGAATAATTTGGTAAAAGATGTAATTATTATATGTGAATGACTATTATACCCTTGATGAAATTATGTAATTACGATTGTGCCATTCGAAGTTTTCCTATAAATAGGGCTTCAGTTATTAATGAAATTCATTCCTGAAAATTCCTTAGAATTCATTCTCTCTAAATTCTCTCTATTGTTTCTATACTTTTATAACATAAATAATATTCTAGCAAAGTTGCACAAAAAATAAGATAGCTATTATGTTAACCATTAAAGTTACATGTTTGTTTGAAAATATTAATTTTAAATTAATTAATATATTCATTCATAATAATAACTATACTACTAGATGCTCAATAGTTAATAGTGGGCATTAATTATTCAAAAAAAAAAAAAATAGTGGGCATTTCTTGAAAACAAAAAGAACAGTGACGCAGACGTGCAATCAAATCTGGATACTCCGAGTATACATAGAGATTTCAAGAACCATTTAGGCCCCTTCAAGATCTCAAATCCTAACCAACATATCTGCCATAAATCCTTAAAAAACTATGGATAAGATCTATTCAAAATTTTCCATACTACAAGAAGATCACTTTCTGCTGGAAACCAAATCTTTTTCGGTAACATATTCAGATCGCAAAACGACTCAAGCTCCAAGAATATTTGATCACCAAGATTCGTTTACTTCATTACAGGGAGAAGGAACAACCTTAAATAGTGATAAGAAGAGTAAAAGTAAGCTCAGATCATATGATAAATGTCCTAAAGATGGCCTGCAGAAAAGAATGTTTCGCTGAGATGTCGAAAGGCTAAGGAGACAAGAAATGGCGATATATATGGTAGATATGTTGACTTGTACATGATTAGATCGATCCAACTTCCACAAGACGAGTGTAAAAATATATCTTAAGATACATATATAAGAGTTCAAATATTGTTTGTTGATTACAGATTATAGATTATAGTGTTATTGTTGAGACTTATATGTTCTCATGATACAAGTATATATATATATGTGGTCTACAGTCCACTTTTTCTATGATAATTAAGAATACTCGACGATTGGTCCATGTTAACATCTTCTTACTAGAATTGACATGCATGTTCTCTTTCACCAGGATAAGTGTTCCTTATCCCATCATATTCACGAGACTAGAAATTGGATAAGATGCATACAAATGTAATCCTTACGATCGTAATTAATACTTTACTTATTTAATTTGTCCTAATTAGTTTACTTGCAGTATTTAGTGTGTGTTTAATTTCTTCTTTGACAAACATGTCATTGTTAACGTGTCTTGCTATCAACTCAAATGAAATGAGCTATATGTGTAACGTATAATCGAATTGTACTCAATAATGTTTTGAATTATATTGATTGCAATTCTTAATGTGTCCGAAAACATGAATAAGCTTATAACTTTAATTAGTTTCACTGGATGAATAGAATGCAGAGGTTAGAAACATGACAATGCGAATATTTGATCCTTATTATGTGATTTCCTAATATGTTCTCTTTTACTAGGTAAGCATTCCATATCTCATCATATTTCCGAGCCTCAAAATAAGATGTCTACAACCACTTTATTTATTTATTTGTTCAATAACCATAGTCAATTTATCTTGTTTTTTCGAGAGTATATTTTATTTCTTTATTAACTAATATTCCCCTATAAAATTAAAATGCCTTGTTATCAATTTTAATGCATCGGCTTTCAGTGTCCTTTCACTAGAGTACTAGCACAAATTATTACTGGATATACCTGCATATGTCACCTTTATTTACAGTAACAAATATACTCGATAGTTTTCTCAACTCTCACTAGAGTTTACATGAAAAATGTCCTGATAAGACTTATTTTGTGTCTCTTTTGTCTCAATTTATCATTGGATAAATTTCAATGATAAATTGAGGGTAAACCATGTCATTTAATGTCTCTCTCACACACACACAAAGGAAAATTAATTTCTTCTTAATTAAATTATGTGAACCGTAGCTAAACTCTGGTCTCATTGTGTGTATTTCCAGGTACGTTGCAGTGGATATATTATATGTTAAATTGCTTATTTAAGTAAGGTATAACCTAATTTCCATCATCAGATTTTTATCATTTGCATGTATTTTATCTTCATTTAATCATTAATTGCTTTCTCTTTGAATTAATTATCTACAGCGTGGGTTTTGTTTTGATGTTTACCTATTCTTTTGACTTTTTAAGGGCTCTAGAGGCCATCATAAGGATCAAATATCTTTCATTCAAAAATAAATAAATAAATTTGAAGTTGTTAGAAACGAAAGATTTAGGTAATTACGGAGTAAATACACGAATTTTAGCATGGATATTTTGAGAAATAGAAAGAATTCATGCAGACTATTTTTAAATCAAGATGGACTTCGTTGGTAATCTAGACAAAAGAAGATCTACATCATCCTATATAGAAGTTTAAGTATATATATCTCAACTACATATTGATATTCTTTTAAAGATGGACTTTGGATTAAAAGCCATATACACTACAAGAAACTGAATTTTTAGAGGTGGCATTTAATCCCTATAAGTTCGTGCCTATAGAGCTTTAGGGGCGACATAATAGTATGTCATCCCTAAAGATCTACAAGCACGAATATATGAGAGCGACAAGCCACTCCTAAATGCCTTATTTCTGGTAGTGCTATTAAATGAGATTAATGGTTTTATGAATGAGCAACTGATCATGTCTTTTCTTGTTAAGAGTTGTTTGTTAATTTTTAATCTTGTCAAATGGTACATAAGGGCCTCTTGTGATTTTAGACATGCGTAAGGGCCTCTGTGTGATTTTAGACATCTCTTTTACTAGCATTTTATGTTTTGTGCATATGTATAATGAGAACCAATGATGTAAACCTTTAAAATAAATAAAAAAATAACCAATGATGCAAAAGGAGAATCAAGGTTTTAATTGTTTTACAGACTTATCTACCTGTCTTTCAAACTTTGATCAACTATATATTTATATATTACGAAAGAAGTAATTTTCTAGCACCAGTGTAGGTACCTAAAACACGCGTTGTTGCACCAAAACATGCCAACATATAAAAAATCATTATATATCACTCATGATTGTTATAAACTAAAGTTGAATGCTATGTGACGAAGAGAAAAAATTGTTCAAATATATAATCTGAAATTTATTAAATATTGTAGTGTAGTTGACCAATTAATATAATCACGTATGAAATTCAACTAAATTTTCAGATTAAAGTTACATTAAAAAGTATGCATGATTCATATTAATTTATGTTAATTAATTGGTATATATAACTATAATAATTTGATATTAGTCCACACCAAACTTGATACTGGTCCACCAAACAGGAATCTAGTTTACAAGCATAGCCCAGACGCAAAAGGACAGTGATCAATTCTTGATCACTTTGTCTATTTATGCAGAGATTTCAAGAAATTCTCAAGGGGCATTTCAGATCACCTAACAAACTTATGATCTACCAGGACATCATTTCTCTCTATCTAAACTATATGTATCCATTTCGCTCCAAGGTATGTTCTAATAAGGTAATTGTAATTAAGGTATATTAGTTGTACTATATATCTTTATATTAAAATACTTGCAGTGCCAGCTAGGCAAAGTGCCACGCTGGCAACGCCTAGCTGGCACTCGAAAATAATTAGAAAAAAATATATTTTTTTGAATTGTCATTGATTTACAAACAACCCATAATTGTGATTCACTGGTCATAATTTTTCCATAAATAACATGTTAACAACAATTGTGCAGCACTAATTTTGCCAACTGTTGACCATAAATGGAAAGACCAAAAAGTTGGAATACAATTAAATAATGAATTCCGCTTTTTCTTCATCGATAAATGTTGCAGCCAGAAATCCGATCAACCCTTCACATAAATGGAATGGAAATACAATAAAAGAATCCCGTTAATCAATGATTTTGCTCATTATTCAATCACTGAATTCCTTAATTTGTTATTAAATGGCTGAAAAGTTTATGAAAACAATAATTTGGGTCAGATACATGCTTAATGATTCAAGCGAACGCGACGTTTATAAATACAAGCCTGAAGCCTAAAACACACATTAGAAATCTTACAGATCAACCCTCTCAAAAACACAATGACATCTTGGTGAGTTACATTGAGCAAATTGACAACAAGAAGTCGCAGATAGGCATCCAGCTTTTGTGGCAAGGCGTTGGTTCCTCGATTCTCCCAAAATGATGGATCACAATGTAAAAACAACGGAGTTCCTTTTTGTAGATGAAAAGGTACAACACGCAACAAACATTTTTGCAAATAATGTTTCCTAATTTGATTACAAATGATTTCTTAGAACTAATTCATTGTTTTCTCGCCTAAGGGTGCAAGAATTCAAGCAAGTGTTGCGCATAATCTGATAAATAAATTCACCGATTTGATTGAAGAGAATGGGTTTTACAAAATAATGCATTTCACCGCTATTCCAAACAAAATATCGTGACAAAGCAAAGACAACTACCGATTGGAGACTAAAATTCTTGAAAAAGACTTTAGTCTACATCGGAAGGGCAAAGTTTTCATTGAGCGATACAACTTCGTGAGATATCGAATCTACACTACGTGATCCAAACGCGACCTTTCGTAAATGTTTGGTAAACCCCACAACACTATGTATGCAACCCTTATTCTAACTCGACAATGTAATTTATTCAATTAATTCTATTATTATGCGATATCATTGGACAAGATCATAGAAGTGGATGACCCGAGTAGGGAGATCCAAATCTTTGGACATAGTTTACAGATGGGTAAAATTAGAGTTAAATGCCTACTTTTTCTGTAAATTCTCCCCAACAAATTATTCAATATACATTATTTTTTACAATGACAAATCGATAAAGGCCACTTTGTGGGAGGATCATGCAAAGAAAAAGTTCTTGAACATCTACAAATAGATTGTCAAAAGTCAAGTTATAATTATCCAACTTTGCAAAGCAAAATTTATCAAGTGTTCCTCTTTCCCAAACAAATTCATTATTATAAAAGCTAACCTACTTAATCACATTAACGAATCAAATGTTTATATTCAAGGTGACACATACTTGACAACAACGTATGCAAATAAAGTTATAGTTGATCAAGGCATCCTGAGATACAGAATTAAGAGCGTGTTTACTTTAAAAATAATCCTTAAGTCACTTTTTTTAATTTATTATTTATTATTTATGGGAGGCCTCAATACATTTCTATTTCTGTAGGATGACAAATCAATGGCTTATACCAA
This sequence comes from Jasminum sambac, assembly GCA_018223645.1. NCBI lineage: Eukaryota > Viridiplantae > Streptophyta > Magnoliopsida > Lamiales > Oleaceae > Jasminum > Jasminum sambac. The sequence goes on along the minus strand of CP073645.1, from coordinate 8,441,632 downwards.
ATAAGATTAAGCAATTCACTAACTCTTTTTTCGACACACGAGCATCAAAGTGATCCGAAAGTGCAAAAGTTATCGAGATTTTACCTTTAAACGCAGGTGAAAAGTGTCGCAATTACAATCATCGTATAACCACATAATAACCATTTAACTAGAACACACTAATTTTTATTTTTCAATTGACATTTTAACTTTCGTGTTGGTGACTTTTGGATGGTTGGAACAATCAATGATATCATCATGCAAGGAGGCCGGTGCTACTACGCTTGCCAAAAAGTGCTCAAAAAAGCTTAATACTACCATTGACGGCTTCAACCCGTGAGACTTGCAATAAAAAAATATTCACACGGGATATCTAAATTCAGCTTAGGATCTGAAAATGGTGATGAAACAAAAGAGATTGTTTTGCTCCTATGGGATGATGACGCACAAACACTAGTTGGAATGACAGCTGACCAAATAAAAGAAAAGAATGGGAAGGTAAGAGTACAACACCTACTACATGTTAATCTACTTTTATTTTTAATTATATTACCTTCATTTCCTTACATTTGCCATCTCTTCTTCATTAGAGAAAGGCAGACGACACAAGAGTGCCAGATGAGATCCTAGACATCATAGGAAATGCGTGCCTCTTCAAATTCCAAATAAAGCAAGAGAACATTAAAGGCATGGACCGCGTGTACTTGGTAAAGACAATCAACAATGATCCTGAATTGGTTAAGCACTACAGAAAGAAAATTCATGGAATTGAGGTATGCCAATTTATAACCATTCTCATCTCATGACAGCATTGAACAGCTCCTACAACCTAACTATACTTCCAAATTTATTTATTTTTTTCATTTAACTACTTACTGCCTTAGGATCTAGAGGTTCTATTCCTCTCCGACGCTGAGAACGACGAGAATTCCAACAACAATTCTAACAGCCTGGTATGTCAATTGATAGGATGCATCTACAACAGATTTAGTTCACAATAACTAATCTATTTTTATCTCCTCCATTAGGAGCATGGAGATTTAGAGTCCGGAGGGAGTTGCATGGCTACTCCAATGAAATGAGGATTTGTAGAAGATGGAAAAGAAGTGAAAGACGTAGACACCCAAATGTCAACTACAAAGAAAATCAAAGAAGTGAAGGTTGAGAAGGACTAAACAAGCCAAGGCAGCTGGATTTTTATGAGACAGAAGTTGATAATTTTTTTCTTAATATTTTTACTAATAGACTCATTCCTGTTTCTATTACTCATTCCCGTTTCTATTAATGTCTTCTGCAATATTTTTCATTTAACTCAACAGTTGAATAATCATAAAAATAATGGTTAATCGTTCACCTTTTTTGCTTTTGTCTTTTTCTATTTCTATTACTGTCTTCTACAATATTTTTCTTCTTACGGTTAATGTCAAATATTTTCACCCTAACAAAAGGCATCCTATAAATGGTCAAAACTAAAGTGTGAGCCTTAATTGCAGTGCAAAAAAGGGTGAGCACACACACATTCAAACATATCGAAATACTTGGATTCATCTATGTCATATTAATGATTATGTGCTCTTCTAAATATAGGTGAACTAAGAATAAGAAAAGAATTTGACTTTGCACACAAAAATCAATATTCGTAATACATATACATGAAATCAATAACATGATCTACCAAGCACAAGCTAATTCATTCACAATGGGTATTAAACTAATTGATTAACATGCAATCAATAAAAGAATATTCATGCATAAAAGAGGCGACCTCATATATGGTTCAAGCACTTAAGATAGTCATTCACAAGTTTATTACAATTGACTTTATTGCTTATCTATATCAATTAGCTATAGTGAAGCAATAGAATTAGCTATATAAACTAATTCATTGACAATACCAGAACCGATTGATTCACAACTCAAACAAAGTTTATGCTAATTGCGTATCAATCGGGCTTGGAATTTATTACAATAAGTTTACTACTTATGCATATCAATCAACACTTAAGCAATAGAATTAGCTATATAATCAATGAATCTCAAAAGCACAATTTATTGAAGTTATTAAATATAGCTTCAATGTGTAGCGCATCAACTAAAGTCAAGCAACACACTAAGGTACCGAGTATGGATATAAGTACTACTATAGGAAAAGCCCAAAGGTAAGGAAAAAATTAGATTATTCGCAATAATTAGCAAATAACTAGCATTAAGTTTTAAGAAATTATTGTGGAATAATTAATGCAAATAAATTTCGTGATTGTCTAGATTGAAGCTATCACACATTGAATTCACGAGAGCAGATTATTCTCAATAATTAGTGCAAATAACTAGCATTAAGTTTAAGAAATAATTATTGAATAATTAATGCAAATAAATTTCGTGATTGACTAGATTGAGGCTATCACACATTGGCTAAATCATTAATCAAGCAAAAAATAGTAAGTATTAAATATTGGATTTTATAAATAAAATAATGACCTAAGATATCGCCAATCATCTCTTAAGCAAAACAAGAAACTGCAATTTTCTCGTGTTGATCCTAAATATGCTCCATTTCCTATTTCCGGATTTCCTTAATTTATTCTATTCCTACTCACAAACAAAATGAGGGTAGGAGATTACATCGTGGTGTTCAATATAAGTACACTCAATCTAATTTCTTTGCCTTTCCCTTTACTTTTAGGTCAAGATTTTCTATACTCCCACACCCCACTTTTTCCATCATCAAGCAAAACAATGAAACGAGGTAGCTCAAACAAGTCGAGAGTACCTTTTAGTGACATTACAAATGAAGGTAGTTCAAGGACACTTACTACTAGCGATCGACAAAAGAAGCCCAAAATTTAACGAGTGGTACGGCTAATCAAAGTAATAGAAGTAGTATTTCTACAAGTTCTAACGTTACTCCCAAAGAAACAAATCGAGGTTTGAGATTCCTCTTTTTTTTCTCTGCTTAATGGTGTTCCATTATTTCATTTGGAAAGCCATAAAATTATTCTATTTCGCTCAATGAAAATATATAACATATACTTTTGTGTGGTTTTACAGACACAAAAGAAATCCTAATGTGCAAACATCAGCCGTGCATCAATTGGTAAAAATATATTTGTAAAATACAAGTTATAATGCTTTTATATTCGATTGGAAAACATTTTTATTATTGTTTGATGAACCCTTCCAATACGTCCTGATTATTTTATGTTCACTAAAGCAAAATTTTATGATTGTTTAGGCTGCCAAGATTATCTCTCGCTCTCCTAATCTAATAGGTAACTTCCCAATTCCTTCTATCACTTGGCAATCATAGTAATGCACAATTAAGCATGGAAAGGTTACAAATAGCCATACATTCAAAGACTTACAAACAAACATCCAAATGCCCATGTTGATAAATGGATATGGGGATAGAGTTAGATATACCTTCACCATGAAATACACATTCTTCATGCTACACTTTACTCCATAGTGCAAGACCTATTGACATGTAAAGTACGAGGTTAATTTGCATGTCTATACACACACACACACACACATATTTATATAAGCTAATACAAGGATATACCTTTGTGTAAATGAAATTTGTAACACTTTCTTGCAATTCCATGTGGTTCTCGTCTTCATATGTTGTATCTTCTTTTCTTGACACTTAATTGATTACATCATTTTACAAATGAAAACTACATCATTTACAATCAAATGAAAACACAATCAAAAATATAGAAAACTTTTTTTAATTCATCATAAAATTAGCTTAAATGTACAATCGATTTCAGCTTTAAAATATAAATAAATAAGTAAATAATTTACCTCTCTTAATTTTACAAAGTAGATGGATATAAATTTTAGATCTACCATAATCAGAAAAGTAAACGGTATATCCGTTAGTGAAACTTGAAAATAACTAAATAATTAAACAAATAACACAAAATTTAAAAAGATTATATTCTTACAAGCCATCAAGTTAGTGAATGTATAGATTAGGTCCAACTAAACTCGCAAAATAATAAATCATAGGAAATATCAATTCAGATACTTCATTTAATGCAAAAAAAAATGAAAACGAATTGCTCCTAAAAAAGAGTCACGTATCTTTTTTTTTTTTTTACCGTATAGATCTGTTAAGAAACATCAATTTCGTATACTTTATTTAACGCAAAAAAATGAAAAACGAATTGCTCCTAAAAAAGAGTCACTTATCTTTTTTTTTTTGTAACCGTATAGATCAAAGTTAATTCAGAAACAAATTCAACAAATCTGGCAGAAAATATTGACAAAAATTACGGATTATCGAAAAAATAAGAAAACGGTACTAAATTCCTTACTGACCTCATGTTATTATTAGGCGATGACTTTCATGATTACATCTAAAGGTAATTTCACGGTTGCTATGCGATTTGATGGTAAATGCGCCTTCAGATCCATACATTATTAGCAGAGAAACGGGAAAAAACTAATTGAACAAGCTTTGTTGCCGCACAGAGAACAGAGGGAGGAAAATTCGGATTCCAAAATAGAGATAAACAAAAAAAAAAGCAACATCATATAGTGAATCACGCGCTTAAGAGAGAGATGCAATTTAAGGAAGATGACGGAAGGGGGCGGAGATGAAGGTGACGCATGCGGCGGAGAAAATGAGCGAGAGTAGATTTAGGGTTTGTCTGGGAGAGAGTGAGCGAGAGAGAGTAGTGTTGTCCTCTGCCAGATATGATATCGGGAACCTTCTGCCAGCTATCTTCCACTATTTTTTCTTTTGTTAAACGAGATATGGTTCAAATTTGGGCCTAAGGTAATGGGCTACTATTCTATCTGTGACAATTAATAACGTTTACTACATTTTACCATATTTTTATAAATTTATCTATTTTTATTCATTGTTTTTATCAAATCAATCATATTTACATTTTTAATAAAATATATATACATTATATAAATCTCTATTATTCAACTCCAATCACTCTCTCATATCTTTTAAATTAAAATCCATAAAATCAACCCTATCACCTCATATATCTTTAGTGATTATTATACATTTTTATGGGCTTTACCAACTAAAAGTGTATTGAGTAACTCCGATTAGCCAAAAACGGATAAGATACTTGCATTCGCAGCCAAAGGCTTGAGTTCAAATCCTACCCTTAACCCTATGTTTCCTCCTCTAAGGTTATCCCCCAAGTCAACCAAAAAAAAAAGTAAAAGTGTCAAAAAAAAAAAAAAACTAATCACTTCTTTTAATTAAAAGTTCAAGTAAAATTGACTCTTTAGTATGTAAGGAGAAGGTTCTATATAATAAATTCAAGCCACAGTTAGGGTGTGTTTGACTGGAAAATATTATCAATGATTCAAATTTATGAAGCTTATTTTTTATTATCACATTTATAATGAATATAAATTTAATAAAATTGAAATTTGATCAATTTTTACTCAATATACTTTTATTGTTACTCCTTAAAATGATATTAATGATTCAAATGTTAGAAGCTCATTTTTTTATTACGTAATATTTATAATTAATATAGATTTAACGAAATTGAAATTTGCTCATTTTTTTGTATTTTACTTTTATTTAATTTTCTAATAAACTTATTGACAATTAAAAGGTTAATTTATTTCTACTTAATATATTCCACGTACTTTTAAAAATTTAAAAGATACATGGGAATTAGAAAGATGTTAGCGTTTTTTAGTTTAATTTCTTTTTTTGGGCAATGAAATCATGCCTTATATTTTTTTTTAGAGTATTAGGTTCTAAAAATATTTATTGGTGTATGTTTCATTAAGTTGCTATAATAAAAACTCCATTTCAATAAATTGGCATTAAGATTCTTATACCATTTTTTTAGCGTGAAAAAAATTAAAAGAGTAAAATGTTTGAAATATTCATTTTATAAAATTATTCCCATATTTTTAATTAGTATTTTTTAATGTATTTAATTTAAAGTTTATCATGGATATAGCTTTATTTTTACATTGTATATTTAATTACTAATTAAAATATTTTATTTATCACAAATTTGTGATAATTAACTTCCAATGGGTCTCATATGTCGACATATTTGGTGTTATAAAACAAATAAAAATAATAATTGCATTTAAATAAGTATAATTTAGTAGGGTGTAAAACGTATTTCAAATATTGAAATTCAATGAACATTCTGCATATTTAATATGGCTATAATGTTTGTGTATTATTTATAATTGTAATATTTTGTTATTTCTTAATGATAGTGAATGCTGATTAAAGTCATTTATTAATGCTCACATTTGTACGATACATCGACATATGAGACCCATCTTTCGCATATTAGCATTTTAAATCTATAGAAAATAACGATATACGTGTTTGTCAGCTTATTTTGTTAGGCAAGTACAAATATATACATCTTCAAATTTAACTATTACGGGTTTTAGTAATTGAGTGTTATAAAACAAATAAAAATAATAATTGCATTTAAAGAACTTTAATTAAGTAGTTTGTAAAATGTATTTCAAATATTGAAATTCAATAAACTTTCTGCATATTCCGTATGGCTTGAATGTTTGTGTGTTATTTATAATTGTACTATTTTGTTATTTCAATATAAATTCAATAAACTTTCTGCATATTCCGTATGGTCGGTGCAAATGGTGTCTCAAAGTTTTTATCCCGAGAATGTCCTTGACTCCATCCGATATGAGATTGCTTTTCAAGTTTTAGAGACGTCAATTTCCATTGATTGTATCATATGCGATGACAATTAATAAAAAGTCAAGGCCAATCACTTTCACATGTTGGCCTTTATTGAAAAAATCGGTGTTCAGACCACGCTTGTATGTTGCAAAGATCCGTGGTTACGAGTGGGGGTTAAAGGTTCTTATATGCGATAAGAATGGAAAGCGAATTAAAGATAACTATTAATGTTGTGTACAAAGAAGTATTTCAAAATTTATAATTTTGTATATATTTAAATATTGTGAGATATTTTTGCAGTTTATGTATAATTACTATTTTTATATGTATTTAAATTTTGTCATATATACATCGTTAATTTTATAATTGATATTTACTTTGTTATTTAAAAATTTTACTGCCCCGTGCATCGCACGGGTGTAGTACTAGTTTGAATTAATTTGCTTAAGTCTCATTAATCACGAACTGAATGATTAACTAGCACCAATCTAACTATATATAAAAACAAAAGAGTCAGCTAGGCCTAGGCAAAGTGCCTACGCAGCAGTGCCATGTTTGGCTCTATTACGTTTTAGTGATTAATTATTTTCATTATTTAATTTTATTCTACTTTCCTGATTTTACTTTTTTATACGTATTATATTTTATTTATATGTATTCTAATTCTAATTTTTGAATTAATTTATATAATTTTTAATTCTTTTATATTTAGTGTTGCATGTGTTAATAAAAATGTGGTAAGATTTTCCGTTTTAGGGGAAAAAAACCTTTTTACATATTCAAAAAAATTAGATAAAAACCTCTTTTTTATTTTTACTATTTTAAAATGATATTTTTAGATAATTTTCATGGCTAATGTGCATTGACCAGCTCAAATAGTGAATAATTTTTTTAAAATCAAATAGTGAATAGTTACATAATTAAATTTATAACGAATAATTAATTAATTAGGAAAGAAATACAAAACGATAAATCTCATGTCTCATTTCATTATTTCACAAGCCACTTAAAAAAATAATTGTTAAAATTATCATTCAATCATCTCTTTATTTTTGTCAAAAAAATTACAAGTATCAAAAATTAATTTTTTTTAATTTCTTTCATATTTTAGTAATGCATGCATTAGTGATTTTTTTTTTTCAATTGTTCTGCATAAATTTTTGTTACCAAAAAATCAATATGCAGAATTTCACCTATAAACACTTTGTATAGCTAGATATCTTATCATTTCATAGAGTACACAATTCACATCACATAAATTCTCCAAAGCTTAATATCCCAAAATCCGTGCTCAAAAGTATTGTCGTGACTTAGTTACTTGAATGACATTGATGATAAAAATTTGGTAAAAATTTTAATAGGAACATTTCTATTTGTTCAAAAAAGTATTGTTTAGATTTGATCCCAAATATTTTATTATTACCTAAAATTATCAATTATGACAACTGATATGACATCTTTTGCTTACAAGATACTCCCTCCGTCCCACTAAGATAGGCAAGTATTCCTATTTTGTCCGTCCCAAATTATAATCCAATTTCCTTATTGAATGTATAATTTATTTTTCATGTACAAAAATACCCCTATTTAAGATAATTGAAATACTAAACATCAAGATAAATATTTCATCTCCCAAGATATTTAAACATGCTCACACTACTTTTTGACCATTCAATATAGGGGTAAAATTGGAAGAATATATGAATATCTTATAATTCCAAGAACATTTAAGATGTTTTCTTAATATGTGTGAAAAATAGTGGGCGTCTATCTTAGTGGGACGGAGGGAGTAATAGTTTAGATCAAAATTTGTAAACCGTTATTAAATTTTATGATATTATATATGTTTGTTATATTTGTTTTGTATTAATATTATTTTATGTAAATAAATCATCTTAAAATTTCATGTGCATCGCATGGGGTAAATACTAGTATTCTAAAAAACCTAAAGCATTAAAAAATGTCTAGGGCACGTTTCAACCTTTTTTAACACTTAGTCCACTTTTTGATGTACACTTTTTATAACAGCGTCTAATAGTATATTTAATATTTTGTATCAAATGTATTGATTTCTACTGGTTTGTCTCATATTGGCAAATGTTTGGTTGCTCACATGAGCAGATGCGCGATAGTTGTCTTCCATGATGGTGGTTGGGGGATTGTGGTGGTACCTTAGGGTGCTCACATGTGAAAGCAACGGAATAAAACTCATATCATTGAAATAAATTTCAAAGAGAAATAAAAAGCGCATGCATCAAATATGCTTTAAATATGAAACTTGCTCTAAATATGTGAATTCCATATTTACTTTGTTATGATATTAACTTTATGAAGAAACTTTCCCATACATTTAACGACATTGTACTGGGTCGTCCGAAAAGTGAGGTGCCGGATCTGGTACACGCGTGTCATGTTGCTCATGGTGGCCAGGTTATACCACCTCACATTCAAGTTGGATTTAATACATATATTGGAACCGAAGACATTTGCCACTTTAATTGAGAGTAATATATTTGTTTTTTGAATTATATAAAAATGACAGATACGGAGTGTCATATCAGATGTCTATTATTTCTTAATTAAATAACGAAAAGCCAATGTCGTTCTTTAAGATTTATTTCTCCTCATCCATCAGTGAGTTTTCCTTGTATCATTGTTTTTCATTCGAGAGGGGTAAAGTACTACCAAGTCCCTCTTCCTTTGTACTTGCTGGGTTCGTTGGTTATTATTAAATAGCTATACTTGAAGTCCACACAAATATTATATAAGAAACGCCACACTAATAGGGTAATGCCCTCACTTCTGGTGATAATATAAGAATTTACCAATATATTTATTAGAAATACAAGAACGCCACACAATATTTCATACAGATAACTGTAATAATTCATCATTAAAATGAATATTTGTAATTTGAATTTTTGAGCCAATTAGATAGTTTTAGAAATTTCAAAAAATAATAATAATAATAAAATAATTTTTAAAAATGGGGAAAAAACCACGTGCTTAGAAATCCAATTTTGGCAACAGATGGGTTTTCTCCTCGGTTTGCCTTACCTGCTACCAGACAAATAACAAAACAGTGAAATGATTCCCATTCCAAAAATTCAGTCATTTATTAAAACCAATCATATGTAATTAAATAACATAATTAGGTTAAATCCGTACCATAATTAACTATAACTAATTCTAGAATTCATATGATTATTGGTGTTCCTACAATTCAATTGCCCCCCGGTTGCTTTCTCAAGAAAAGTTTTGAAACATTCTTGGAAATTAGGTTTCCAAGACTGGTCCTGCATCGGGGCTGCACTGTCAAGAAATTAAAACATTAATTCTCGGATACTATGATGTTTCCTTCACAGTCACAAGAAGATCTGATCTCTGTTGACCCTTCAATCTTCCAATTAGAAGCTCTAGTAAACCTAGAAGAATATCCGCTTGCTGATGAAGATCAAGATTTATCAGTGCCGGCAGGAAACTCTACTGGTCTTGTCAATCTTGAAGACACAAGGAAGAGGAAAACTAGAAAACCCTCTTTAGAAGATGGAGAAAACAAGAAGCAAGGGGTCACTATAGCTGAAAAGAAGGGCAAGAGAATTCTTCATAAGGAAGTTGAGAGGCAAAGAAGGAAAGAAATGACAGACCTTTATGCTTTGCTTCGATCGCTTCTTCCTCTCGAGTACATCAAGGTGCAACAAAATTTTAATTTATTTTTATTTGTCATCGGAGCCGTCAGTTATATAATCGAAAAATATTTTTAAACAAGTACTAATCAGCTACATACATTGGTGTACAGTAACCTTGATGCATATATAGTAAAACATTTATTGACTTGGATTATGAGTACTAGAAAAATTTTCTTACACCAGACATTGTTTGCTTCAACTACTTTTTGTTTTTAAAAAACGCATTTTAAACGCACATTTCACAGGCATACATCGTTTTTTGCAATTTTGAACAACTTTCTTGCAGCACAATCAATGGCTAGACCAAACAAGAACTTAATATGTTCGAGTGCATGTAGGGTAAGCGTGCGGTGTCCGATCACATGGACGAGGCTGTGAATTACATAAAAGACATGAAGAAAGATATTCAAGAACTGAGCTTGAGGAGAGACAAGCTAAAGAAACTATATACTTCGGGGTCAACTAGTAATGTAATGATAAATAGTGTGGTAGTGAATCCCTGCAAAGATGGTGCAGAGATTTTGATATTAACGGCTCAGACGTAGGGTTTCCTCTGTCAAGAGTTTTAGATGAATTGATCAGATTAAATCTCAATGTGCTAAGCTGTGTTTCCACAAGAACAAGTGATCAAAATTTCCACCTCCACCGAATTTTGATTGAGGTATACATACACATTGCACTTGCAAAAGTTTGTAGTCAAAGTGACAAATTGGCAATCGTACCAAAAAATTGTGCGTATATTCGATACTCAAGGAAAACGAATATATTAATTTAAATTATTACATTATTAGTGGATACTATGTCTTACTGTCGAGTATCCCTTTTTGCAGGTCGTAGCTGGTGATCTAAGTTGCATTAATCTATCGGCATTGAGAGAGAGAGTACTCCATGGGACTAATCTTGATAATTAATTTTTTTTATTAGCATCCATCTCGGGTTAAATCATCTTTGGATAAATTTGGAGATATATTTTGAGCTTGAATTTATATCTGAAAAAGTTAAGCAGCATCCTTCTTTTGTTACTACTTAATTGATGAGAAATTGTGCAATATTCTTGTAATCAAATTCAACTTTACCTTTGGTTTTGTTTTAGGGCTGCTACGTTCTTAGTTATAAATTTACGGTATCTCTTTGTCAGACTAATGTTCTCTTCCCTCATAGAACTGCCACTTCAATTGGAAGTATGTTTTATTAATTATTCATTTATCAGGGAGGAGAACATTGCTCCTGTTTGAAAATATTTGTACAAACAAGCTAGTGTACAAATAGGGTTATGGACAATGTATATAGTTCATAAGAATTTGATTATTCACACGATTAGGCATTTGAAAAATCAATAACCTCGTAAGTATTTGTAAAAAAGGTTTGTTTTTCTCATTTGTAATTCAACCATCCTTCCGTGTTGTTGATCAATGAGCTGAATGAAATATATGTCAAAAACTGTGTCTTGTGGTGTTAAAAAATCTTTGGGTTCTTTAGGTTTTGTGAAAGAAAGCAAGCATTGTCATGTAAGACACTACTAGAAATAAGACATTTAGGGGCAACCCGTCATTCTTATAACCTCATGCCTATACTTTTAGAGGTGACATAACAGTATATCACCCGTAAAAATCTATAGGCACGAGGCTATAAGGCAACAAGCCATTCCTAAATGTTTAGTTTTAGTGTGAATTAATTAAGGTACTAAATATTAATGAGGCACTAATTGCCGACTTGCTTTTTTTTTTTTTAAATTCTATATCATTGTTTGACTATAGACATGAGAACTATTAAATGAACTTTTTCTTCCTGATTCAAATGAGTTGAAGTTTGGGCGTTGGCCAAAATAGTATCACTACTAGAAATAAGACTTTTAAGAGTGGTATGTCGTTCCTATAGGGATAACAAGTTGCTCCTGAATGTTCAATTTTTTCTAGTAACCTTGCTCTTTGAAGCAGCCTAATAAATGTGTACCACATCTTGCGATAAATTTGTATACTGTGAAAGTGTAGTTTTTTATTTTTAGTTAAGACGATATGATGTATATAACATGATTGCAATACATTTATTTCTCTAACAATTTGTTGTTCTGTTTATTCAAATATCATTTCCCTTCTGTCAATGATGCAAATATATATGTGTGCTACGCACTTGGCATACATCATCGCCACATATCATACGCATAAAATTGATAGGTTAGTAGTAGGCTTGTCAAACAAGCATGGCGAATTGGCTCGGCTCGCCTAAGGTTCGTTAGAGCTCGTATACTATACGAGCTCAAGCCGAGCTTGGCTCATCCTATTGGTGAGTCAGGCGAGCTCGAGCCGGGCGGCTCACCAGTAAAACGGTTTAAGTTCGAGCTCGAGCTCGACTTTAGCCAAGCCCAGCCCAGCCGAGCTCCCCGAGCTTTTTCGGCTCGCGAGTTTTTTTGACACGTCTAGTTAGTACGTCCTTGTCTAATTATTGGTGTACTCTTGATACATCATAAATCTCATAATGTATCAAATCCAAGAAACCAGGGGACTTTGCGTTTGGCGCCTATTATTAGTTGTTCAATTCCTTATTTGAGAGAAAAAGGAAAAAAAAGTTCAATTATATTATTTGGTTAGTTTAATTAGTTGTATAATTTGTGTAATTTGTTAATGAACTGATTTGTACGTATAGTTTCCTCATTTTCTTACCTCTTTCTTTTTTTTTTTTTTTTTGGCAAAGAGGTGGGTGGGTGTTGTGGTGTGAGGATAGGGAATTGTCTTTCTCCCCCAAACCCAACTTATCTTTCTTTGAGCTTAACATGATATCGTCGCTATTTTTCTTTATTGCAATCCATTGATCTTCTTCGAAAAACTCAATTTAATCATCCCTACCTTCATGCTAGCTCAATTGAGGATTTAGTAATGGAGAATCCAAATTCTACTACTTGCAACACAAGTAGAGGGACTTATAAGTATGGGTCGTTACCCCAACAACCTTGTACTTATAGAACAATAGCAGCAACTCACTGTTGGGGCAACAATCCATCCTTATAGGTCTTGTTTCTTGGAGTGAAATGAAATCCTTATGTTTTTCACCATCTCCAAAGCAAATATGAATTGGATGATGATGATGTGGAGGAAAAAGATAGAAAGAATGTGGTTATTTTACTTGAGGAAGAATGGAAAGATGTATAGAGAAAAAAGAGAGAGAAACTGACAAGAGAAGAGTGGCAAAATAAATTTAGAAATAATAATAAAATAATAGTGGAATATACGAAGTTAGATGTAGGAATGTAGACATGGCATGAGAAGTAAGGAAGAAAAAGTAAAGAAAACGAGGAAAATGAAAGAGAACTGAGTAAAAGAAGAGAAAAAGAGGCCAATGAGGGACCCACTTATCATTAATTCTTGTGTGCGTGTCTCGAAAATACATGTCCAATGTAAACATTTGTTGCCTAGCGAGCAAACACGTGTTCCCCCATCCGCCGACACGTGGGCATTAGAGCGGGGGCGAACATTTGAATTGGAGATGCTTTAATAATCCAAGTGTCATTCTGGCATCACAACCACTCATTAAGTCGTTAGAGCAAACTATGCCTCCAAAAGTTGTGCCATAAAATTGCCCTATCAGTGAAGAACAAATGAGTGTTCATTAATGATTCAATTCGTAAGTCTACCAATACCTAGGATATGGGTAAGGATTATGCTTACAAGAGGTAAGTTACAACAAATTTTACTTGCATAAAAATAAATAAACTTCTATCTACAATAAAAGAAGTTTTAATACAATGTACCCACTAGAATGGGCCTGCCAATTTCCCATGGCATAAAATTTATTTGTAATAGAATCTATTTATGAACTCACTACAGATCCTCATTTGATAACTCCATCGTTAGGTTTGTCAAGAACGAACATCATCAACAACTATTGATGTCAAAAGAAAGAAGATTGATAATATGTACAAAAATATATGACAAAATTACAACCATTTTTTTCAATGTTTCACAAGACCCAAGATATGAAAAATCAAGATTCTAACGCAAAAATAGTAGCAACCACTTGAAAATAAAAAATTCCCCATGCAACAATTTTTTCGTTTGATGTTACACTTCCCTACATGTGGATGGCTTACTAGATAAAGTCATTGGAAACAAACTACAAACTAATAAAAAATCAAGTCAAGAACTAAAAAGAGTGTTTGAAATACAAAATATGATCCACTAATGGGTTGAACTCAAAACCATAGGAACAATCGCCCATTGTAAATTACGTAGTCTCAAAAGTTAATTAGGGCAACAAATTCACGAAAATAAAAAAACTGGATTTTAAACTTGAAGAGAGAGAAAAAGTAATTGGTGTATTTAATTAATTAGAAATTGAGTAGGAAAGATAAATTGTAATTTATATTGTCTAAACTTACACAATTATCCAAAAAATTATCTAAATAAAAGAAAAGAAAAAGAAATTGAAAGTAGATATATATGTACTGGTGGTGATGGTAACACCACCCGTAGTGGCTGGTGGCGGCGAACCACCACTTGTTGGTGGTGGTGGGACTTGTTGGTGGTGGTGGTTCCACCACCACCACTACTAGTAGATGGTGGCGATGATTGTTGTTGTTTTGGGGTTGGGTGGGTGGGTGGGTGGGGTTTTGGGTTTTTAATTTGTTTATTTGATTTGATTATTTTTTTATATTCAATATATTTTTTTAAAGCGATGTATTTCAAATAAAATTTTATTTAGGTACAACAATTCATTTATAATTGTTTGTTAAAATCAAAATGTGTCCGTCTGTAGTTTATTTTATTTTTTTATATTCGTTATACTTTTATTTTTATAGTAATATGCGCCTACTAAAATTTTCTGAAGATATACCAATCATATTTATTGTTGACTGTTAGTTAGAATAAAAATATGAGCATATCTAATTAAAAAGAAAATGTGAATAAATGCTGCTATGTTGAAGATTTTCGATAAAATTATCTAATTAGTGTCAAATTAATCCTATAAAATTAATTATGGACTAAATTCGCACTTATAAAAAATAATATAAGATTATATAATTTAATGAAAATTTTGGACTAATGTAACTAAATAAAAACTTTAGGACCTGATTTTGATAACCCACAAAGGTTAGGATCTTTTGTGCAATTTTTTGTAATTTTTTTACAAAAATACCCCTTCCCAAAATAACAAAATAGCGTATTTTGATTTTGACTAGCAGTTTAATGGATGGATTCCATCCATTTGGATTAAATTCACATGTCAAATTTTTTTGGCCAATCGAGCTACGTTTGTTTATTTTGGACTAAACTCCTCAATTGTACATTTTTTTGGGACCATTTGCACCAATTTCCCTTTGAAGTTTATGGTTGTGGGAGGTTTTTGAGGAAATAATTTATGAACGTGAGTTAAAAAAAAAAAAAGGAATTTTGTGCAAATAGTCCAATTTAATTGTTCGTTTTACGCAGTGTGGTCCAAAATTAAAAAACATAGCGGGATTGGTCCAAAAAAATTTTGTGAATAAATGGTCCTAATTAGGGGTAGGCGTTTCGGGTTCGGTTCCGGGTAATGCACTACCCGGAACCGAACCGTAAATTCCGGTTCTATGAAAAATGGAACCGTTCGGTTCCTTTCAAACAAAATACCCGACCGGTTCCGGTTCCTTCCGGTTCCGGTTCGGTTCCGGTTATTTTGTGATACATGTTCTATTACTTGAAAATCATGGGGAAAAAAAATAAAAATTTTAATTGAAACATAAACCCACCGAAAAAAAAAGAATGAAGCTGCTTGTGGAGAAGCGGCGACTTCTGTCTTGCTTTTTACAAAGAAGAAGAAGGAGCCGCAGCGAAGACCAGCTCTTCAAGGAGCCGCTTAGCGACAACATCTTCTCGCCGCTAAAGAAATTTCTTGTTGCATTAGCGGCGGCAAGAAAGTACAACGTATTTTTGCCTATTCCGGTTCCCGATTTTTAGAAAGGACCCATTCGGTTTTCATTGCGGTTCCGGTTCGATTCCGGTTCTTAATTTTTTTTAGAAGAACCGTTCGGTTCCGGTTCTTTCGGTTCGGTTCCGGTTCTACCCGTTCGGTTCCGATTTTTATGCCCACTCCTAGTCCTAATGGACGGAATCCATCGATTTTCAATATTAGTTTGAGCAATTTTGTCTTTTTTTCCCAAGGGCATTTTGGTCATTCTCATTATGGTAATTAACTTTCAATTGCAATTGAGTCCTAAAGTTTCAAACTTGTATACTTTAGTCCAAAATTTATATTAAATTGAATAATTTGGCATTTTATTTTTTATATAATTTTATTTTATTCATAATTAATTTTATCGGATTAATTTGATGTTAATTAAATAGTTTTCAATGAAATTTTTCAACACCATAACATTTATTCGCATTAATACCATAAATTTTAACTGTATTTCTTTAGTGCATATTTTGATATTACCCAAACAGTTAATAGTAAATGTAATTGCAGTAATTACATAAAATTTCAGTAGAAATACATCGCTGTAAAAACTTACTGAATTACATTCAAAAAATAAAAAACCTTACCGAATATAAATAAATAATTAAAAAATGAAAAAAACCCCAAACCCACCCCACCACCCGACGTAGCCCCGTCCGATCCCCACCCAACCCCACCCCCAAAAACCCAATTGGGCAATCGAGGGGCTTTCCCCCTAGATTTAACGATGCCGGCATGGTCGCCAACAGCCGGCAACCTCGCTGCTGGCCTTAAATCCAGGGAGAAAGCCCCCGGTTGCCCAATCAAAGTGGGTCGTGAATCATGATCCACTTCAATTGTCGAGTTGGTTTCCTAACCTAGTTGCAATTGGGTAAACACCACCCCCCCCGGGCGAATTTAAGGTTGGCCAGTTGCATTGCGCTACCGTCCTTAAATCCCGAGGGGGGGGGGGAGCCTAAGTTACCCAATCAGGTTTTGGGGGTTGGGTAGGGGTGGGGTGGGGTGGGGTGGCGGCCTGGTGGGATGGGTTTGTGGTTTTTTTGATTTTTTTATTATTATTTATTTATATTCAATAAATTTTTACAGTGATATATTTTTACTGAATTTTATGTAATTACTATAATGATATTTGTTGATATCGAAATCAGTAAGGACTAATTAATTATCAACTGAGGTGAGTGTTAGGGCCTAACTAGCAGTAACTGAAGAGGTGAGGAAAGTAAATATGTATTTAGGTCCGAGCTCGCGCTAGCACTTGATTACAGAGAATTTTTCGTGTCTCAAATGATCACTAAGTGTTCTATTTATAGGGCGAAATTTGGTGGGAAGGTAGTAGGTCATCATGGCGCCGGCTAGACCTGCTCCAGAATAGGTGCAATGATGGTGTCTGTTGTACTTGCAAGCCGTCTTGCATTTAAGGCGTTGACCTCGAAACTTGGGTGCAGGCGTCATTGCATTAATGGGGGAAGAGATGCTCTATCGGTTGTAGGTGGTGTCAGGGTGTCAGATGACACGTGGGTTGTCCTTGTTGTCGACCACTGTAGCGAGCGGGACTGGACGCACACCATGTCCGAGCTGACCTCGGATCCTCTGTCAGAAACTGTGACGATGGGATAGCCCTCCATGGTTCGGCCGACCTGGGCCCTTGGCCGAGTTAGGCAGGGCATCCGAGTTGAACTGGGACCCACAGCCATTCTCCGGTGGGATAAAGTCTAATGTCAATCCGACCTGGGACGTTGGACACGTCATCGGCCGACCTGATGCCCATATACGTCAGCGGGGGGGTCTATATCGTGCGGTGGACCTGGGCTGGGTCCGTGCCACGTCATCATGGTGCCAACAATATTTACTATTAACTATTTCGGCGATATTAAAACGTGCGCTAAAGAAATACCATGAAAGGTTATGATATTAATGCAAATAAATGTTACGGTGCCGAAAATTTTTGGTGAAAACTATTTAATTAGCATCAAATTAATCCGATAAAATTAATTATGGGCAAATAAAAGTATATAAAAAATAAAATGCCAAATCATGCAATTTAATACAAATTTTGGACTAAAGTATACAACTTTGAAACTTTGAGACTCAATTGTAATTGCAAGTTTTTTTTTGTAATTGCAAGTTAGTTACCATAATGATGATGACCAAAATGTCATTGGGAAAAAGACAAAATAGTCCAAACTAACATTGAAAATGGATGGATTCCGTCCATTAGGATCATTTTAGCACAAAATTTTTTTTAACTAATCCCGCTACGTTTTTTTATTTTAGACCACCACGTAAAATAAACAATTAAACTGGACTATTTGCGGCTAATTTCCGTTAAAAATTTATGAAAGTTTTTAATTTTTTTTTAGAAAATAGAAAAAATATGTTAGATCGAATCCAAAGCTGAGTATGCAAAATGGATCCAAATCGGTCGGTTTCAACTAGGGATAGATAAAATAATTGGAACCGAATCCAAAAAATCGAAACCGCTCGGTTATTTTAAAAATTTTGAAAATAAAAACTAAACCTAAACCCAAAAATAGAGAACGGAAAACCTAATGGCTCTTTTTTAATGTCCGAAAATCGAATCAAAAATTGTATACTCTATTCAAGAATTAACTCCATACATTTTTTTATTATTAATTTGATTGTTATAGAAACATATTCATACACTCAATATGAACTTCATCAAAGTTTTGCAATAGGCTACAATAATGTTTGAACTACTAAAAATGAATTTGTACCATTCATTATTTTTTTTACTATATTTTACAAATACGACATACTCAAAATCGAACAAGAATTGAAATATGATGGGAACAAAACTGTAACCAAAATCGTTTTGTTCTTGTGAACAAATTGAATCCAATCGAACCAAACCGAAATCTTTGATTTCTATCTTTTTCCACCCCTAATTTCTAGTGCGGCTCGGACCAGTAGGATTTTTGGGTCGGGTAGGCCGCACCGGCGCCATAGCGAGCCTTAAAAGTTAAAACTCAAAATTACTTCCAGACGCCTCTACACTACACACCGCTTCAACTTTGATTCAAATCTGAAAATATTTCTTTTATTTTCTCGTTGTATTCGTATAGCTTCCATTGAAATTCTTTGTCTCTCTCAATTTTTTCCGTTTTGGTTTTTCATTTCCGTACAAGCAGTTTGTCTATGATATTTCCGTGTTCGTGATCGATTAACATCATGGGATGGTACAGAGGACGATCGAAGTTCCTTCTCGATGCTTTTCGCAGCTTCTACACCTCGAAGATTACGGTACACAGAAACCCTATCCAAAAATCGATTTCAAGAACTGGTATTTATAGTAATTCTTGCAAGTCCAGTT
This sequence comes from Jasminum sambac, assembly GCA_018223645.1. Classification (NCBI taxonomy): domain Eukaryota; kingdom Viridiplantae; phylum Streptophyta; class Magnoliopsida; order Lamiales; family Oleaceae; genus Jasminum; species Jasminum sambac. Next base: position 8,422,041 of record CP073645.1, on the reverse strand, counting down.
CTAATAAATTGGGCATTTGTCAATTTTCTCAACCAGTTATTAGAAATTCAGTTTTTCAAAGCGGGTTAAAATCAATCCAATTCAATAACCCTTTTCTCCAAGGAGCAAAGAGGTTTTACTATGTGGATAGATACCAAGTTTACCATTTCAAGCCAAGGGGATTCAAGAGGTGGTTTCAGAACCCTAGAAATGTGCTTATTGTCGTTTTGGTAGGCTCTGGGGTCGTTATTACTGTATATTTTGGGAATTTGGAGACTGTACCTTACACAAAAAGAACCCATTTTGTGCTTTTGTCGAACAGTCTGGAAAAAAATCTTGGAGAGTCCCAGTTCAAGCAAATGAAAGAGAGTTTTAAGGGAAAAATACTGTCCCAACTTCACCCAGAGAGCATTAGGATTCAGAGAATCACAAACCAAATAATTGAGGCTTTACAGAGAGGTTTGAACAAGGAGAAGGTGTGGAGTGATGTAATGTACACCCAGGAGCCTTTTGGGTTGCCTCAAGAGACCAGTGGGCGTGAGATTTTGGTGGGATCAAGTGAAAATGTTGGTGATGATGATAAGTGGTCAAAAGAGGAGAAATGGCATAAGGAGGATGAAATTCTTAATGATAATTGGGTTCAGAAGAGTAGGAAGAAAGGTCAAGCAAAAGGGGCAAAATCCGAGAGCTCTCATTTAGAGGGTCTGAAGTGGGAGGTTATTGTTGTTAATGATGCTACAGTTAATGCTTTCTGTATGCCTGGTGGTAAGATTGTTGTTTTTACTGGGTTGCTTAATCACTTCAGAACAGATCCTGAGATTGCAACCATTATTGGGCATGAGGTATTCGATGAATTTATTTGTGATTGTTTATTGTGCATTATTGGAGTTGCGTTCTAATCTTGTGATGTTTTCTTGGTAGATTGCTCATGCGGTGGCTAGGCACTCGGCTGAACAGATCTCAAAGAATCTATGGTTAGCCATTTTGCAGTTAGTTTTGTACCAGTTTGTGATGCCTGATATTGTCAACACAATGTCCAATCTGTTGCTAAGGCTTCCTTTCTCTCGGAGGTATATTGTGCATCTTCTATCTTTATAGTATAATTTCAATTTCAATGTTGGGTTTTGTTTAATTTCAATGGCAATGCAGAACTTCTCTATGCTATTTGGTTTCCTCCTGAGTTTTGTTTCATGTTCCCTGTGTTGCTTATAATCAATTGTATGCTTGGTAGCAGTCTGCCTCATCTTTTCACACTTTCAGTAGGATATGAAATCTTTGGTAAATTGGCTGCTAATTGTGCATTTGGGAGCTCCAGAATTCACATCGATTACATTGTTTCATTTTATTTTTAAAAAAATTTTTGATGATTTATGTAGATACTTTTTGCTGTCTATCGTCCAAGATATACGCTCAAAATATGCTGTGTTTTCTATCAGCCTTAAATGAAGTATTCCTATAGGTTTCTCATTACTTCTCCTCTATGAAAGGTCAAGGTTTAACCTCTCTTACGAAAGAACATGCAAAATGTTATTATCATCTTTTTGCTTCATTCATTATAATGAAATTGTGCAGTGGCTGCTGGCTAGTGAATTTAGCGTTTGTGATTACTGGAAACTTTTCAATTCTTTACTGGATTTTTTTAATTTTTAATTTTTTCGTTTCTTGTATTTTGCTCTTGGTAGTACTGGATTAGCAACAGCCTTGGACAGATATACTTCATTATATCCACGACTTTGTTTGCACAGTTTACTGCCCTACATTGCAGCACGTATCTTTTAATCTTTTCCGTGTAATTCTTGAGATTCAAATGAATGATTCCACTCAGTTTCTAGGGGGAAATAAAGAATGACAACAGCATTGATTAGTTACAGATCTCCAAAGAAGATGAATGATACATCATTCAAGAAGACTGTTAAAGTTTTTTCTGGAAATTGCACTTAAGATGTTCTAGTGAATCTCAAAGATTAGAAACAAGGTTCATGATGTGTAAATTATCAAAATGTGATGCCAATAGACCTAGAAACAAATTTATAATCTCATTTAGGGGTGCCCTTAAAAATTATTTTCTTCTGACTTCTATTTTTCAAAATTGTTGATCATACGAGGTTCACTAATGCTAGTATGCTACAATGGAAAGGAGGACCAAAAAAGTAGGATGAAGTTGGGTGGGAGATTTCAGTGACAACAGGGAAAATAAAAAATTGGGTCACAGAGTATACATTGAGTTTACTTTTTCGGATACTTTTTACAATCTATATTTTCTCTGGCCTTTCTCCAAACATTGGGCTCTTTGAAATTTGAATAGAACGTTGCTCGACTACAAAGTAACTTGTAAAGTCTTGATTTATGTAGTGGTGAAATTTCATTGAACTGCAAAGGAAACCATGCACTTTTGTTGTGTTGAGTAACCTTCTATTTGTCAAAAACCATCTTTTTAGGTTGGATAATGGTGGAGAACACAAGATGTGTGAATAATAATGAGTAGCTATGTAAGATTTGCGGTTAATACTGGAGTTTCTTTGACTGAGTAGTTAGAAATTAATATCCATAAGGTATAAAAATGCTGACACAGAGACAGGCTTTATCTAGAAGGAAATTGTGCCATTGAAACGAGTCAAATGAAGTTTAACTGCGTGCTTCCTCTTAAAATTAGGTTGCTCTACCTCTGCCCATTATACCTTCTGGCTTCAATCCATTGAGTATTGATGCATAATGTTGTCATCATTCGGTGGATGTTAGTTCTTTTTAGCTGTTCATTAAACAAAATGCGTTGGAACTAGAACTTGCTCTTTCTGCAAATTTGACGTTTCCATTTACTTGCCAGGATGGAGATGGAAGCAGATTACATAGGCCTTTTGCTTCTTGCTTCTGCGGGCTATGATCCACGAGTGGCGCCGCAAGTGTATGAGAAGTTGGGAAGAATAGGGGGTGGTGACTCAGCATTGAGAAATTATCTTTCGACTCATCCTTCTGGAAAGAAGAGAGCTCAGTTATTAGCTCAGGCTAAAGTCATGCAAGAGGCGCTTGATTTATACAGGGAGTCCCAACTGGGACGAGGGATCGAGGGTTTTCTCTAGGCCAATGAGCCTCAAAAAACAGAATTTTCTTTTCCTGATATTTTCTGTTTGATGAATTCTTTTACACGTGGGTAAAGTATTTCGACGTTGTCATTTCAGGTTGTTAAAGGTTGTTTGGACGAAAATGTCCAAAATTTTACTTTTGTGCTGATTATTGTGTCTCCTAATTGATGGATCCCTCGAAGGTAAAAAATCATGTGCATGTACGCTCGTAAGCTGTTTTCCGAATTTTGCTTTTGTATTTCAGCTTTTGCTTGTGAGTTTGATCCACATAAAGTCGAGCTTAGAATCACGGAATATGCGTCCAAGGGGGTTTGTCATAGTGGAAAAGACACTCCCTTGTCGGTTGATCCGTGTTCGAGATCCACCTCTACAATTCCTAGTTTGTACCAAAAAAAAATCACAAAATATGCGCTTGATGAAATTATTTTGCATCGGATGCTAATTTGTCAAGGTGGGAAATGACAGTTGAAATTTTGGGCATACTAGACGAGGCTTTTTTTTTTTTTGGGCATTTCATTTTGTTTTGAATTATAATAATACTCTGAATAGTGTTGATCAATGTTTTAAAAAGTATCAAATGTAACTAAGCAACAAAGTTGAATTTCAAGTGCAAGTGCATGGTACACTACTTTTTAGAAGCATGTCCAAAAGGATAGACCAAGAAGGCAAGAAAATCCTTTCATTACATATCAGTGTTCTAAAAAACGCGCATATGTGCGAAACATCGCCACCACGCCTCTCCTAGGTCAAAAGCGTGAAAAAAGAGGTCAATGCAAATTATTGACCACCTACACGCGACTAGGCGGGAGATTAGGCACGACTAGGAGGAGATTAGGCGGGACTAGGCGACGCCTAGGCGTGTTTAATATTGCTTTGGACTATTACTTGCGTGTTTTTTTGCGTACCAATGTTTTTAAGCCTAAGCCCATTTCAAAGCAAAAAAAAAAAATACTAATTTAAACAAAAATAAATATAAATATAATACTTCTCACACTACAAATACACAATAGAATACCAATTCAATTTCAAAATTTTAAACATTTTAGATTCTCAGTCTGACGACTGAGCGAGCACCGCATGCGAGCATGTATGCAATCTTTATAAATCTATTAATCTTTTGACTTTTTCCATTTGAGAATATTAAAATTATATTGTAAATTTGTTGTAATTATAAAGCAGATATCATGTTTATGAATTTAGATACATTTTCTAATTTATTTTAATTATTTAATAGCTTTTTTTAATAGTTTTTTTAATTAATATTTTAATTATTTAATAGCTTAAACTAATTAAAAAAAATTTTAAATTTAAAAATTTGGAAAACACTTTTTAACGTCTAGGCGCTGCCTAAGAGCGCTTAAGTTTGTAATGCTTGGAGCTTCAGGTCTACGCTTTTCTATTCTTTACGTTTTTTAGAACACTGCTACATATACATAATATACATGGCATAAGAAAATAAACTGTTTTAAAAGATTGTCCTCACGTAAACATCTTGTTATACATGTCGACTGAAGAATATTTTCAGATAACTATATACTGACCAATTAAGTGCATGTTTTATAGAGATTATTGTAAAATAATGATTTTTTTTATGTATAATTGAGTAGTAAAAAAAATACACAAAGAATAATAAAGAATCAGTCAAATCAATATAATAGATTATTAAAATAATCATAATTCGTGGTCCTGAAAAAAGATACATTCCACCAGATTAAAAACATGTCACTTCCAAGCGATTGCAGGCTCAGTTGTCCAGTTCACCTGGTGATGCTTAGTCCACACCTGAGCGATCTCCCATTCCCTATTGCCTGATTGTGATCCTTGACAAACAGCCATAAAAAAGTCACAGAAATAATTTTCAAAAAATCACATATGAACTCCAAAAATTCACAAACATATATATTAAAAAAAGTATCTAATAGTTGTCACACAAAAAAAAAGTCAACAAAAAGTCAGAAAAAAAAAAATTCACATACGAACTGGGCAAAAGCCTCGATAATGCCTAGGAGATTGCCCTAATTTTGCCTCGCCGATTGTCAAGGCTAAAACTGGACTAACCCGCAACTTGCCTTTGCAAACACACGGAACTTTTTTCCAATTATATGCTTTTACAACGTAAAATAAAATTCTAAAAAGAAAAGTTACAACGTGCCGAACCTACTTTCCTTTTGAATAAATTCAGAAATTGTATCACACATGTCCTAAGCACAAGTACAACTGTACGAAGGGAGCCCATGATATATCTACTCATTCACCGGTTGAAATTAATGTGGAGGTGCTGGCTTGTCCTTTTCTTGGGCTGATCCGATGAACTACTCGAGTTGGGCCTATTCTTGTTAAGTTATAGCCTACGTTTGCAGTTGGCCCGGTCCAGCCCACTTTACTTGGCGGTGACCATCACATTTAAGGGTTTTCAGCCCTATTTTCAAATCATTCTTGAGCTTCCTTCGTCGTCTCCTCTCCCTCTCTGAGTTTAGGCCGATAGTTCATCTGCCTTGTGTGAAAGTTGCTATATACAGTGTATTTCTGAGAGAAATAGTATAGGAATCGCGTGATTCTTAGAGTGATTGTTGTAGTGAGGGCTTTCGTGTATTGTTCTTGATCTAAGAACTGGAGTTTTGTGTTTAGGGAGATAATTTGAGATCTGAAGGTTGTTCTTGGAGGCGAGGCCTCCTGATTGTAATTTGCTACCGGATTTTGCAGTGCTAGTGGAACTTGAGCAACTTCCCTTTGTGGAGCTCAACAGGGGACGTAGAATACTCCGTATTCGAACCTCCGGGTCGAACGGCCAAAAACAAACGCTGTGTTTCTATTTTTGCAATTTTCTTTTCATTTTCGCATTTAGTTGCATTCTTACCGATTGGATCTGTGTTTGAGTTGTGTTTTTAGACCTAATAATTAAAACCAAGATCGTGTGGTATTGTTCAAGAGCATAGTTACGACGGGCTTACAGCACTACCGAACTGACTTTCGATCACATACGGTCGTCGTTTTGAAATTCGATGCTAGATTTGGGTCCAGTACGGTGAGGGAGAGCTCCCGAAATTCGAAAAATTTTTCGGCGATACCGGGACGGCCGATCAAAGTTTTGACCATAATTTTGGCCCAAATTATAGCTAAAATTTTGACTTGCCGCCACCGACGACCACGGTATCGTCGGAAAATTTTCCGAATTACTGGAACTCCTCCTCGCCGTGCTTCCGGTCTCGAATTTTAAAACGGAGATTGTATATGACAGGAAATCACTCCAGTGGAGCTGTAACTATAGCGCCACCGCTTGTTCTTGAACAAGCCTGCATGATCGTGTGTGGAGAGAGAATAAGCAAGCTTTATTGTTCACGTGTAGACACTCAGTTATTATTAAGACCATCTCCATTGGTAGTGGATGTTAAAGTATAATGTGGAAGAAAGAGATAGAAAGAAGATGATTATTTTAATTGAAAAGAGAATATAGGGTGTGTAGTGAAAAAGATAGGGAAAAGTAAAAAAGTATGAAAGATGTAGAAACAAATTCAAAAATAACAATAAAATAATAGTAGATGATGTGAAGTTAGACTTTTAGATGTAGAAGTGATATGGGAATTTATGCACAAAAAGAGGAGAAAAGTGGAGAAAAAGTGAGAAAAGTGATTTTAAAAAATAGGAAATCAAAAAATTGTGGGACGCGCAAAAAACTTTGAGTGTATCTCTCTCCTACTTAGACATTAGATGTGCACTTTCTGCAATGGAGATACTGACATGTACTCAAGATTTTGAACCATAGATCTACTTCGGCCTGGTGCTTTTTGTATTATTTTTTGTTTATTCGAATTTTGTGTTGAATGTGTAGCTGATAATTGGAGAAGATGTATTAATAAAATATAAATAAATTGTCAAATCAATATTTGAGTGGTTGAAAAGAATGAGAGAAAAAAAGTAAGTGTAAATTGATAAAATTTATTGTGAAAATAAAGATCAAGGCGTCACATTTGATTGAATACTATGCAAGTCTAAATACATTAATGCTAAATTAATTGGACAATTTTTATTTTGACTTTCGAATAAGTTACAATTCAAAGAATACATGAAGATATATTGTTTTCTTTTATGGATGTTCTCTACTTAAGAATACACAGCTAATATATATATACTAGCATTTCCCCGTGCGATACACGGAACGATTAAGGCGATTTATTTATGTAAAATAATAATAATACAAAAGAAAAATAACAAAGCATATATACTATTATAAATTTCAATAATAGTTTATAAATTTTAATCCGAATCATTATCTTATAAGAAAAAAAATATCATATCAATTCTCGTACTTGATATTTTAGGCAATAATAAAATATTCGGGGATCAAAATTTATACAACAACTATTTGAGCGAGAAGAAATGTTGCTATTAAAATTTATGTGGAAATTTTTATCATCAACGTCATTCAAGTAACTATGCCACGGCGACTTTTTTGAATACGAATTTTTGAATATTAAGTGTTAGAGAGTTTATGCGATGTGGATTGTATATTATATAAAATGATAAGATCTCTATACAAAGTATTTATAGGTGAAACATTGCATATTGATTTTCCGATAACAAAAAATTTTGTAGAATAATTGCGAAAAAAATTTTAAAAATAGTAATGTGTGGAATACTAAATATAAAAAAAATTTAAAAATTAATTTTTCATACTTACATTTTTTTTTGACAAAAAATGAAGAGTTGATTAAATGATGATTTTGAAAATTATTTTTTAAATGGTTTGCGAAATGATGAAATGACACATAAAAGTTATCCTTTTTCGATTTCTTTCTAATTAATTAATTATTCATTGTAAATTTAATTATTTAACAATTCACTATTTGATCTTTAAAAATTACATATTATTTGAACTATTCAATACATATGACCCATAAAAACTACCTTTTTAACCTGACAAAAATTAAAAAGAGGTTTTCTTATTTAGTTTTTTAAATATGTAAAACGGTTCTTTTAAAAAAAATAGAAAACCACTATCCACGTAGCGCTGTACCAAGTTGGCACTTCAAGTTTTTTTAATAAGAAGATATATATTCCAAAAAAATAGTTAAAATGTATATAGAGAATGTTAATTCTCATTTTCATAATTAATTTAATAAGTATTATAAGCTTTAACATTAATTACTTATCACATTTTCATTAATGCATGCAACACTAAATATAAAAGAATTATAAAAATTATATAAATGAATTCAAAAATTAGAATACATATAAAAAAATAAAATAAAAAAATAATGCTAAATAAGAAAAGTAGAATAAATTAAATAATGAAAGTAATTAATCTTTTTTAAAAAATGCCAAACATGACACTGCCACCTAGGCACTTGTCTAGGTGGCTATTTTGCCTTTATATATAGTTAGATATATATAATCTACAATATTTGCCTTCTCAAATTCAAAATGAATAAAGTTATGCCGTAAAAAGATTTTCGAAACATGCTATCCTTATTGAAAAAAATAAAATTAAGTTGTATGTTTAATTAAAAGAAAAAATTATCACATTCAACATACACCAAGTTATATCCCACATGGGATGCTGTGCTATCATGATAATAGATCTAACTATTTCAAGGAGAAGAAAATTGAATCATCTCATAAATATCCTCATTTGCTCCACGCGCGTATGCACTAATATATATATATATATATATATATATATATATATATATATATATTGTTATAGAATAATCTGCATGAGAGCCTCGAGGAAATAAAATATATTATTCTATTTATGTGAATAGTATTCATTACGATTAAATTATGTAATTCTGATTGTATCATTCAAGTTTTTCCTATAAATAGAGCAGCTTATTAATGAATTTATTATGAATTAGCTAGAATTCATTCTCTAAATTCTCTCTATTATTTCTATACTTTTATAACACGTTATCAAAGACAGTCTCTAACCCTTTGAGTAATATGAAAGAAGTATGCTTCTCTGATTCATCTTATAGATGATTTATCTTCCTCAGACGTAACCTGATTATTACAATTTGAAATACTCAATTTTTCTATAAAATCTCTCTCTGTCCCATTCTCTCTCTAAAGAGACAAGCACACCACGCCTTCTCAGTTATAAAATACCTATTCCTCTGAGCGATCACAATACCAATGTCAATTAGTGGAATTTTCCAAGCCAAACACAGCGAATCTTTTGGGTTTCAAAAGATTAAGTGACAAAATGCAAGCAAAAAGACGGAGAGGTATATATTATATATATTATATTATTATTTTATAATATAATAATATATTAAAGTATAAATATCGTTTTATCGAGATATAAGGAGCATACATTATCAAAATTAAATTTTCTCGACTCCATTATACTCGATTTAACGAGATCTTCGATTTGACACCAATATTGATAAGGTAAACTTTCAAAAATTTACAAATCGGTACGACTTTTGAAAAAAGTTACAAAGGGTCCTTGAACTTGTGAATATTTACGATTAATGCTTAAAATGTCAAAACTTTATAAAGAGATATGGCAAATATACGCACTTGCCAGCGCATCGCCACGCAAGAATCGCAGCTTGAGTAGCGGCGGCATGTAATGTATTAATGTTTTATAAAGAAATATATGTAGCGACACGCTTTACTTGTAAGCGATCGCCACCGAACGGTAGCCGACAGTATAATGAGATATTTCGATTTACGGTCGTTTACTTTGACAATAATTATATTTTGAAGAAATAATTAGAACAAATTTGATTCTATAGATATTTAAGTCTCGTGACTTTATTTATTGCGATTTAAATCTGCAACACCTCCTACTTGATGATGGGTTCAACCATCACTAAACTAAAGATTTTATATATTTATGCAATTTATATGCTTTAAGTGAAGGGTAATACCTTCTACTAAACAAGTACCTACCCCAGAAGAAGTAGTTAATCATTATGCATTTTAATTACGCAATTTAAATTCAGTAAATTTATATTTATTGCAATAATTCCCATAAGGTAGGTTCGACCACCTATTGGAGGAAATTTAATTTCTGCAATTTAAATTCATGACTTTAAATTTATATATATTTCAATGTGGTGAGTTATATCACACGATTGGTATGCATATTTTCAATGTGGTGGGTTATACCACATGGCGTTCTGAATGCTTATTACAAATGTGGTTGGATTAAACCCACGATTGGATAAGTGATTTATATATATTTAATATGAGTATTCTATTGATATTAAAGAAGAGATTTGAGCAAGTGATGCCAAAATTTACTGCTGTATGTATTGATGAAGTGAGAAATTGCTCAAAGAATCCCATTGTGATAAAAGAGAAAGAAAATATACAGTGGTGAAAAATCTCATTATGAGATTAGTATATTGTGATATGATGAGAAATGCTCTTAAAGAAGCATTTAATAAAGGAATATTCACTTTCCACGTCTATTGAATATTGATGGAGAAAATTGAGTAAGTGTGCAAGTTACCATTGGATAAATAGATGAAAGTAAAATGCTCAATAGATCCCATGTTGATAAATCAAAGAAAATATATCGCATGGAGAGATTATATGAAGTAATCTCATCGATGATATGAGATTGTATTAATATGAGAATAAAATGCTCTTGAAGAAGCATAATCACTAAGATTTACGTATTTAAATAAAGCCAACATGATATTATTATTATTACTCGGAAGAAGTACAAAGCGATTGAAGTGGAACATATTGAGAATATCAAAGATGGCAATAAACACTGAAAATATAAAAATCTGAAAAAATACATATTGAACCCATAAATGAAGGGTGCGTTTTGAGAGTATAAATACTCCGTAATCTCACGCACCCTCAACATCGGGTTCATAATGAGATATTTAAAGGGATCCGAATTTCTTTTTCGCTTGACGTGTGCATTGACCCGGACTGCAGGCTTCCATACATTCTTGAACATATGCATGAAATTTGATGAGTAGTTCATCAACAAGTACAGCGTAAATAAGTATTTTTCTCGCTAAATGAGAGATAAACTTATTATCTACACTCACGATCTAGAACAGCTAGTAAGCCATCAAAGAAATTGTTAATATTCAACAAACCTATTGGTTTGACATGAAAGTTCCACTTTGTGCAACGTGAGGCTTATATTGAATATTTCCTCCAAAGTGTTGTAACGCGCGGAAGGACAATGAAAGCATCACTATTATTCATCATATACATCATGCGATTGTGGATGGATTGTGCTTGTAGCACCAACCCTCATGGACCCATGGTAGAAGCTGGCTCCAATTCGAGTATTAGATCCAACTAAATGGAAAGGTATTACACTCAAAAACTCTTATTCCCCATGATGATGCGACCATTATAAGTCTAGCTAAAAGTTTGTTGTTGGTTCCTCCATATAGTATATTGATTTCTTGTCTTCCTAACTCTTTACCAGTCGGTTTGCCATATCACGTATTGGATATGACCTACCAATTTAGATCCACCAAGAATACATACGGTTTTTAATCAAGCGAGGTAAAGGTGATTTTGTATGAGATGATTCTAAAATCTCCATATCCATCTCTACTCCTATCTCTTTTGCACTATACTTTTTAATGTATGAATATAGAGAGATATATGAATCCCTCTATTTAAAGAAAAATTTTCAAACCAATAATTGATTGTACTTATTTACTTTTTGACAAATATGAAAGAAAAAGCGAGAAAAATTTTAGTGAAATGACATATACCTATCGTGGTGATTGAAAAATAATATATATATATACATATATATATCTTAAAATTGAAAAACAATATTTACAATTACAAGAAAAACATTGATCTTCAAGTATTACACCAAACTTCATTACATTAATATGAGAAAAATTATTATACTAAATTTTTCTACTAAATTTACAAAGCAGGATCTTCAAAGTAAGTTTTTCAAGACTATAACGTGATTGTTCATCTTTAAATTTGGCCCATAAGGCCATCACTCACCTTATGCGTGTCACTAGGATGTGTCTCAAGAGCATTGAATATCATCCAAATGCTCTTACTCAATCCATCCTTAATGAATGCTATCTTATCTTCTCGGTTACTGAACCACGCATTCCAAAGATTTACATCGAGTGTCACATGTCCACCGAGCACATTTCAGTAGCACCCTCCTAATCTTTTTGCTCTCGTTTCTTTGAAAACTACTTTACCCATACCGTGCATGTATTTAGAAGGAATCGAAACCTCACAGAGATAATCGAAACTTTGCTTCAATTAAACATCGAACATCTCCTCGGGATGCCCTTATTCATTAGCATCCTCAACCTTTCAAGCCTACTTCGATAAATCCTTTTTAGGATTTTGATCAGATAGTGATGAATAGTATTTTCGAAGATTTGAGAGCAAATTATCCATTATTATATATGGACCATTATTATGGTGAATACCGTTATGTCAGGATAATTTATAGCACTAAGATGAGGTAAGGCTCAGCGTTGGAATAGTATTGAAACATGAAGCGTATGTGCTAAGATTCCACGCTTGAACAAGTGATGTGTAATAATGCTACCGAAACATGATGGAATATGTCGTGAGCTATACATATGATGAAAGTAATAAATCATGTTGAGCACTATACAGATACTTAGTGAAATCGATATAAGAATTCTTCAACTAAAAGTTCAATAATACTCGTTCTGCGTAATAGGACTGACCATCCCGGTTTAAATAATTATTGAAATCAATATTTCAAGTGAAGAATTAAAAGAATTCTTCAATGATTGTTCTCGATAAATGATGAAATCATTACTAGCCAATATTGAAATAAATTCCAAATATATCCGGAATAAAGGATGAGAAATATGGCCCCTCATCCTCCATGTGAACTACTAGATATTATGATATGGATCCACTAGATAGTACATGTGTATATGATTCGTAATTTGAAATTTCACGAAATATTTGCTCACAATGATGAGCATGATTTCAGATTTAATAAAGCTAGTAAATGTATATCCCAATACTTGAATAAATCCCTGAAGGATTGAGTATGTGCATACAAGTGGGGATATTATGTGGCAAATTATTTAAAGTCCTCCAATAAATTGCCAATATCGAGAATAGAATGCAAACTATATAAATTCTCATATTAAGAATTTGAATGATAAAAATATATATGAGTTTTAGTGTTCTAAATTTTCTTAGCATGAGGGGAGTATTAAAGGTGTGATGATATGTGAAATGCATCATACTATATCCTCACAGCTTAAAATATGAACTTGAAGTTCAAAGATGCATAAAAGATGCTATGAACAATCACATATATCGATTAAGATGCTTTGATAAGTTAGCACTTGAAAGCGTTGATATTATGAGATTTCCCCAATCATATATATCGAAGCAAATTATTAAAGATGGTCTTAATAACGGAGGCATATGCTCTTGAAGAGTATATAGACATAACTATATTATGTAATCCTACAAGAGGATTGATAATGAGATATCTCGATAAGTTATGTCGATATGGGGAAAGAAATAAAATTAAAAGTGTCGACACATTATGAAAAGATAGCGCTACATACTATCAATGATAATGAGGATATTGAAATCCATCGGAAAATACCGATGCTAAAATATATGCCCTTATGATTAATGTATTCATGCACGGGCTTAATGAGAAATGAGAATGAAACTCTTAAAGAGGTTTCAAATGTATTATTGCATGCAACGGCTCAAAATATCTACATTGATATTGTTGAGAAATTCATATGCTGTACTCTTTTCCTTGATTGATGTTTTTGTCCCAAAAGGGTTTTTCTCAAACAAGATTTTTAATGAGGCAATTCTAATCAAAGTACTATGAAATCTCCAGAAGAGATTTAGGTATATATCTGGATATAGTGAGAAAATGAGATCGAAGCTGTTGATTGCATATATACACTAAATATAACATGATATTGTATAACATCTAAAATTTCATTCACGTGGAAATGAATGAAGAGTATGAACCAATGTATATGATACTCATACAAATCAATGAAATATTTTGAAATGCTTGCAGCATACTTGTATAAAATACGCGTTGCATTCTTTTTCCCTTGACTGAGGTTTTATCCCATTGGGTTTTCCTAGCAAGGTTTTTAATGAGGCAACATTAAAAGCGTATTCACATGAATAATGTACTCTTTTTCCTTCATTAGGATTTTCCCACTGGGTTTTTCCTAATAAGGTTTTAACGAGACATATTCATTGTATATTGAGGACAACAAGAGAAATCGACACAGTGTATCTATTGGATCAAGTTATAATAGAGACAATGCTTTAGATCCAAACAATGATGATATTGAAATCCTTTACCGTAAGTAAAGGATATCGGTCCTCAAGATATGAAATCGGATGGAGTAGTCAGATTTCTCTTTTCCTTCGATCAAGTTTTTCCCACTAGGTTTTCTTGACGAGTTTTAATGAGGCAAAGACATGAATATTCATATCTGCATTGATAGACATCGGGGGAGCAATATTTTGATGAAGCAATATATAACCACTCGATTTCTGTACAATCGCTTGGAATTTTTTTCCCATTGGGTTTTCTCCAAGCAGTCTAGAAAACATTTGTATTAATAGTCATTCAAGGGGAGTGTTATAGAATAATCGCACATGAGAGCCTCAGGAAATAAAATATATTATTCTATTTATGTGAATTGACTATTATTATGTCCCTCGATGAAATTATGTAATTACGATTATGTACCATTCAAGTTTTCTATAAATAGAGCTTCGATTATTAATGAAATTAAATTCCCGAAATTCGCTTAGAATTCATTCTCTAAATTCTCTCTATTATTTCTATACTTTTATAATATATATATATATATATATATATATATATATATGTTGACAATCTCCAATGAAGTTTGTTTCTAGGCGTTAAAATAATTGCTAGCTGATTACTTATTTGGTGGGGAGAGAGAGGAAAAATTTATGAGTAATTTTTTTTTCTCTTTCTTCTTTTTTCCTTTTTCAACATTTTTTTTTTTTTTTTTTTTGAGAAAGTTATGGTGAAGTTGGACCTCTGGAGAAGTCTCGGGGCTTCAACCTTAATTAGTCTTTCCAAATGACTAGACTAAGCTTTAATAATTGTTAAAAGGGTTTAAATGTGTGATTGAAAGCGAGTGAAAGTAGTATAAAAAAATTAAAATAATTATCAACTCAATCAAATGAGTCGTTGAAAATCAGAATTAGAAAAGTAAATTAAATTTAAAATGATTTTAATATAGTATGTAAAGTTCGAGAGCCTAGCTGGACAAGGAGTAACAAGTAGCTTTATCAAACCCTGTCACGAAAACCTCTATAGGACAATGGAGATAACCCATCGTTTGTAATTATGCGGCATTCATCAATTAGTAACTTAAACCCATCAATTAAGATCACATTTAAGATCATAAATCAATTATATCTAACCAACTTACACATTTCTGATGTTTAATAAGGGCCCAAGATAATTATCATTATTATAGTATCTCCAATGCTAACAATTCTTAAAATTAATTGACATATTAGTTAAAATAGTCTTTTTGCATTAAAAAAAAATCTCGCCAAATGGACGATGATTAGGATTTAAGAGTTAGGGTTATATGTCTTGCTTATGTGGTGAAAAAAAAAAAAAAGAAAAGAATAAATAGACAATGTCAATGTGACTTTCTACAGCTAGATGACATTGCTTCCCCCATTGCTTCCCCCATTATTCCAACTAGCAGTAACACCCGTGCGCTGCACGGGGAGCGAAGTATATTGATATATAATTCCTATTAATATATATAAATTATTAGTATTAAAAATAATTACAAAAAATAACGCTACAATCTAAAACATCACCTGATTTAAGTAAAATATATTCACTTTTAAAAAATAAAAAAAAACATTAAACGGAGTTTCGTTTGTATTTTGGTCAACCTATGAATATTGGTATAACTTGTAACGATCAACATTTCGAAATCTCCATGAACAACATAATTTTACATTCGTATCCCATAATAATATTCGTTAATTATCCACAAAATTATATTGGACAATAATACCAAGCATACAATAAAATTCATAAATACATCAATCTTGAATGCGCAATGGACAACATATTGTAATCTTTCCTTCATGGCTTTCTTGTCACGCAATTCGTAAGGAATGGATGTATGATCGATACGCATGGTAATCTACAATAGCACAAGTAAGAACAAATCTCATTAATATTGAAAAATACAAAAGCAACCCATAAGACCTCGATGATAATAAAATAAATAATGGACCACAACAATAAACTTAATTAATACAGCTAATAAAATAATTTTATAAAAATTTTGACAGAATTTCGCATGTATTTCATACTAATCCACCATGCAATCATCAAAGACGAAACTTACTAAAAAGAATAAATCTTAATTTACAACAAATAACGATTTTGATAAATATTAATAGTATAAAAACAGAACAACAAAAAATACAAATTGAATATCGGTCAGAGCACCAAACTTAATTAATATAATAGTGAAAGAATTCTATAAAAAATTTGATAAAGTTTCCCTTGTATTCAATGGGATAACAATTTATGATAGAGATTGTAACAAGATAAATGCAAAATAAAATAAAATAATATTAAATTAAATGCCATCTTTATTAAAATAACCAAAATAAAAAACTCTATTAACTTTGGCTAAGCTTATAGTTTTTTTTAATTATTTTCCATTTTATTATATTCGAATATAGATTTGGGGGAGATTAACTATACACCCGTGTGATACATGGTATTGACAATCAATATATGAATAATAGTTTCTAAAATTTTATTGTGAAATATAATCAACACATAAAATATATTATAGAAATGACAATGCAGTAGGTACAGTTTGGCAGACCCAATACTCCGGTCTTGTCCTTATCTTTGTCTCGACCATATCTTCATTTAATCGAAATGGAGTTAATTAAAACGAAATAAGAGGGAACTTCAAATTCTTCATCCACCACCTCCGCTAGAAAATTCTCATTCCCATTCATGCCGCATCATGATCGTGTCATCGGGATGAATTAATTAACTATAGTATAATTTATTTTAACTAATTTTCATTCTTAAGCCAACTATCTCTAAAATGAATTAATTATATCTGAAGGAATTAGTTTAATAGCCGCAGCTTTGAAAATTATATGAATTTAATTTTAAAGATATTAAGAGATATCTTTCATTTTTGAGGAGAAATCTTGCCAACAGATTGCAATATAATTAATTTGTAATTATTTTTTTAAATTAATACTATTTTTTCCATTTTAGCAATATAATTAATTTTGATTAATTTTCATCCAAAAAAACTGTGTAAATTTCTATCTAATGAAACTGAAACAAATTAAATCATCACAGAATTAATTTTAATTTTTATCAAATTATCTTCAAAAAGATTTAATTATTTCTAAAATAATTAGCTTTAAATCTACAATTCTAAGAAGTACATAAATTTTATTTTAAAGATATTTTGTAATTTAAAAGATATCTTATAATGTAAAAAATTTATTTCAATTTCAGGAAAAATCTTGCTAACTGTAGCAATCTCATGAATTTTAATTAATTTTAATTATATTTCTCCCCTTTGAAAATATAATTAATTTTGATTAATCTTTGTCCATTGAAACGATGTCCAATTAAATATTAGTAATATAATTAATAAGAATTAATTGTAATATAAATAATTTTAAATAATTTTCATTGTTAAACTAATTATTTCTAAAAGAATTAATTATTTCCAAATAATTAGCTTAATAACCTCAATTTTAAGAACTGTACAAATCTAACTTCAAAGATATTTTGTAATTTAAAAGAGATATTGCGATATTAAAAGCATAGATATAGATATAGATATAGATATAGATATAAATATATATTCAAGTAATTAGAAAATTTGATGTTACATATTTCTTTTATCATACTAAAATTAAATCTTTGCAAAATTGTTCATTTTAATTAATGTTAATTTTGTTTAACTATTTCTATTTTTGAAAATAATTAATTATTTATGAAACTCATTAAAAGGTTCTATCTAATTTTTTAATTTTCATGTCACATGTTTCTTTCAATTTTCATGTCACATGTTTCTTTCAATTTTCATGTAAAAATTTAATGAATTATAATTTTGTATATCCACAAAATTAAATTTTAGCAAAATTGCTAATAATAATTAAATTTCATTTTGTAGCTTATTATTTTTAAAATAATTATTTATTTCTAAAATAAATTAATGAGGTGATTGTAATTTTTAAATTTTGATAGTAATTTTTTGCAAGAAATGAAGAGAGAATTTGGCGAAATATCTAATAAATTACATTATATCTAACTTTGTTAAAAATTTATGCCTACGTCTGTTTATAATTTATACTTACTTTATTTATAAATAAAATATTTCAATACATACATGATGATAAGCTAAAGACAATAAGACGAATATCGGATTCTTAATATATAGTCCATGTTAATATCGGATAAAAACGAAAAGAATGAAAGAATCAGACTCTTAATATATATGGTTAATCATTATTAATCTACATATTAATATATTCTATTCTATATATCAATTGTAAAATATAATTAATGTGTTGTGACGGGGAAAACCAAATTAAAAAAATGTTAAAATATGAGCGGAAAATTTTCCTCCAAAATTGATCTCTATTTATTAATATATATCGATTACGAACAAACAAAAAAAGGTGAATGTAAATAATTTTTTTATAGATATAGATATAGATATACAATATAGAATTATAGAATGTAGATAATTATTATGGTAGGATAATCATGGTTATTTAAGGATAATGATGAAATAAGAATATTTATGTTATTTCACGAGCGGGAAAATAGTCTCCAAAAAATTCAAAAGAGCCAATATAAGTGAAATTTCATGAGCTGGAAAATTGGCTCCAATCAAATTCAAAAAATGTGCCTCTTTATTAATATATAGATGCAACTATTCTCACTATGCCTATATTGCAAAAGACATTGATATTGGAACAAAAAAAAATCTCCAATACATCAGTTTTTGTGCTTTATATGTGGCAAATTATTATTTGATTTTTAGAAAAAATAAAGAGAGAAATAAAGTGACTAGATAGTGAGCGTTAAAGTAGTGGTAAATATTGTTAAGTACAATGCATGTCTAGAATTAGACAATGCTTTGGATATATGTATCTAGCATTTAATTGGCCACATTATCAAATTTTTTGCTATTTATCACTTTTTTTCTGTTCATTGCTACATTGGAGATGCTTTTACAGTTTCTTGTTGATTTCCCTAAGTCGTAGGAGTTGACACAGTTTGATATAGATAAGTATATACTAATGTTTAATTAAAAATTTAAAGCCAAGTGAACCATATTAATTATGTGAATGGTAGATAATTATCGGTGATGTTTGGATTTAAATTTCAATTCTTTAAATATATATAATGCCATGTAAAATTCATGTTTGCCTATTTAATTACCACATAAACAAAAATGCACATTGACTATTGGAGATGCTCAAAAAATTTTAATCTTAACATCTTTTTTCTTGCCACTTGGAGTTGACATGGCACACAATTTTCAAAGTGACTATTTCTTCGACCAATGCCGCGATACTTTAGCCCATGTTAGAATTAAAATTTTGATGGATTTTTTTATGTAAAAAGGGGGAGAGGCTGAGTTGAGTTGAGTTAAATAGTGGAGATTTATATAATATATGCAAGTGTCATAAGATATATGAATGTGATTGGTTAATTAACCCAAATTTAAAATTTGAAAAAATAGATAAAAATGTGGAAAAATTTACAAAAATTTCAAACTTAACCTGGGTAAGTCGTGTAAAGACTTGAATTATATGTTTCCTGTACGTAGTCAAATAATAATAAACAACTTCATCTAATTTTATTTTAATAAGTTGACAATAGTACCTCAGTCTTTAATTATTAGTACCTTAATTATTAACAAGTTGCCTCTTTTGACAGAACCCAAAAATTTCTTTACACCACAAAATAGTTACAGCTTTGACCTACTTCATTCAACTCATTCATCAAAAACACCTGAACGATGGTTTAATTACAAACCGGAAAAGAAAACCGTTTTACAAACACTGATGTGGTCGTTAACTATGAAAGAACATATTCTCACCATTTTTACTGCCGATAACCCTATTTGAACGCTTGTTTTTACAAGTATTTACAGACAATTGACGGTGAAAAACAAGAATGTAGTCCTAAAACAAAATAAAGGAAATAACAGATGCAGGATAATAATGCCAGACTTATTACCCTAGATGATTTACCCGGAGATGCTAGTTGAAAAGTTAATTCTCAAGATTAATCCCATGAAGTACTCTCTCTTTCAATGCCGATAGATTAACGCACCTTAGATCACCGGCGGCAGCCTGCAAAAAGGGACACCGCGGCTGTTAAGACATAGTATCGACTAACTCATGTAATAATTTAAATTAACTTTTCTTTTTCTTTTTTTTCTGTTGAAATCGTAATATATATATGTGCAGAATTTTTGGTAACGGATGTCAATTCGACATTTTTAGTACAAAAATTTTAAGGTGTAGTGTGTATGTAATTATGTATTCATATATATGCTGTACCTCAATGAGAATTTTGTGGAGGTGGAACTTTTCATCACTTGTTCTTGAGGAAACACAGCTTAGCACATTGAGATTTAATCTGATCAATTCTCCAAGAACTCTTGACAGAGGAAACCCCACTTCTGAGCCAGTTAATATCAAAATCTCTGCACCATCTTTGCAGAGATTCACTGTCACACTATTAATCATTACATTATTGTTTGATTTTGAAGTATACAATTTATTTAGCTTCTCTCTCCTCAAGCTCAGTTCTTGAATATTTTTCTTCATGTCTTTTATGTAATTCACAGCCTCATTCATGTGATCGGACACCGCACGCTTACCCTACAAGCACAGACATGAACAAATTATAAGTTCTTGTTTGGTCTAGCTATTTCAGAATGTGTCGTGGAAAAGTAGTTAAAAATTGCGAAAAACGATGTATGTCCATGAAATGTGCACCTCAAAATGAGTCTTTTAAAGAAAAAGTAAAGAAAAGTAGCTGAAGCAAATAGTGTCCGGCATATGGAAAATTAACTTTTCCAGGATCGTGTAATCGAGGTCAATAAATGCTTTATTATATATACATCAGAGGTATCCCTCTTTAAATTAGGCACATCTTTATATGTAGCTAGTCGATATTGATTTTAGAAATGCTTTGATATGGAACAATAGACAACTTAAATGAAGAAAGAAGCTAAAATTTTGTTTAGAATAGCTCACCTTGATATACTCAAAAGGGAGAAGCGATCGAAGCGATGCATAAAGGTTTGTCATTTCTTTCCTTCTTTGCTTCTCAACTTCTCTATGAAGAATTTTCTTACCTTTGTTTTCAGCAATAGTAACCCCTTTCTTCATTTTTTCTTGATCATCTGAAGAGGGTTTTCTAGTTTTCCTCTTTCTTGAATCTACAGGATTAATGGCAAGACTAGAGTTTGCAGTGGACACTGATAAGTCTTGTTTATCTGCAAGCAGATAATCTTCTAGGTTGAGTAGTGTTTCTTGGAACATTGAAGGGTCAACAGAGTTCAGATCATCTAGTGACTGTGAAGGAAACATCATAGTTATTAACTGGTAACCTAGTATCCTAGGATGTTTTCTTGATAGTGCAGCCCCTATGGATTAACAATAGTTGTATATATAGTATAGGGGAAGGACCGCTTGTGAAACGAAAATGACATTCCCTGATATCCCCATGAAAATGGACTCGTATTCCTTTCTCGTCCGTCCTGAATTATTATATATTTTCTTTATTCAAGGTGTCTCAAATTATTATTTCCTAATGCTCTCTTATTTAATACTCCCTCCATCCCAATTATATAAACTTATTGATTTTTTCACAAAAATTAAGAAAAATTATTGGAAAAGTAAGTTTTATAACTAATTTTCTAATATACCCTCATTTAATGACCAATATTAAAAAAATAATGGTTATAACTAGCCAAATTAAATAATGTTATTTTGGTAAATGAACAAAAAAATATTTTCTAATATAGAAATAAGAATATATATTTGAGACATCCCAAAAAAGAAAACAAGCTTATATTTGTGAGACGGAGGGAGTATATTGGTATCATTACCTTTTATTCACAATATTTAACAATTACAAAAGAAAAGGCATAAAATTTACAATGTTTGCCACATTAAATGACATTTTTAATCTATGTGACGTTTCTTCAAGGGACGGAGGGAGTATTTCGACAATTCTAATTGATTATTTATTTATAAGACAAAATATGGTATACTTATGGTAAAATAACAGTGACATAAAATTCCACACGACCCGTTATATCAGATGCATATATATGCAGTATTTTAAAAACCTTTTTTCGGAAACGAAGCAGTCTTTTAAAAACTTAATTTCCAAGAATGTTAATTTCAAAGGTTTTCTTGAGAGGGCAGCCCCCTATGTATTGAGAATGTGTATATAGGGGGACCACTCTAGCTAATTAGAGGAGCACCAATCATCATATGACTCCTTGGGTTGTACACTAGTAAATAATTGATTAATTAATATCTAATCGACGTACGGATTTAACCTAATTATCTTATTTAATTACATATGATTGGTTTAATAAATGACAGCATCGGGGAATCGAATCATTACACTGTTTTTGTAATGTCCGTTAGCAAGAAAGGGCAAACAGAGCAAACCAATCGTTGCCGAAATTGGATCTCTAAAATCTAAACACATACTACTTCCGTCTCAAAAATATAATCTACTATTTTTTTTTCGTCCGTCCTAAAATATAGGTCACATTCCTTTTAAAAATATAGTTAAAATATTACTTGTCTTTTATGCCCTCATTTAATATACATTATTATTATCAAAATAGAGTAGTTGAAATAAAACATCTAATAAATGAGAGGGCATATTAGGAAAATAATCTTGAATTGTAGTTTTCCAATATCATTAATTATATTTTTCTTAATTTGTGTGAAGATAAGAAAATGATTATAATTTTGGAGCGGAGTTAGTATTTTTTTTTCTATATTTTAGAAACCATATTGACTCAAAAATTCAAGTTGGAGATATTTATTTTAATTACACTTATATAATTAATGTATCAAAATCTTGCGAATTAAAATATCATATCTTATTAGATTTTGATAGCTCACCTCACATGCACATCATTCATTTTGTATGTGCAAATAGTATTACTCTTAAACTATTTTCGTAGAAACCTAATGAAATCTCCTTTACTGAGAAACAGAAAAGACTGATGTGAACCCTAAGCCTTAAAGACACTAATTTCGGCAAGAGATTGAAGTATGCAAAATATAAGAGGCTTTTGGATCACATAAGTATTGGGTTGAAAAGAAAAAGTGATTTCTTTTTATCTTTTAAGAACATGCACGGTAAAATAGTAAAAAAGAAAGTTACAGAGAAAAGTGAAAAAAAAAAACTGTAGAATATTGTGTACTTGGAAAACAAATGTACATATAAAAAAAATGAATATTAGAAAAGATTTTGTGAAATGAGCTCCTAATAAACAGCCTTTGAGTGAAAAGTTAGGGTGAGAAACTATACTTCAAAATGTTGATTTAAAAAATGCTTACTTGGTGTATTAAAAAATGTACAATATCTAGTATACTATTTACAGGTTGTGTTAAGCATTAATATCTATTTAATCTGTGAGTGAAGGTTTTTTTTTTAAGTTCTCTCAACTTTAGCTAATAATTAATACCTGCCTAGACCAATACCCATAAATACGATTACGAGTTTCCATAGTTTAATATTCACTCATTCCATAAAGATGGACTTTTTTTTATATGTCGAAAAATATTGGTCAATTTCGGTCTGTTTAATCTCTCTTTTTTTCCCCTAATATGCCATAATTTATTGTGTATTGTCTTATTATTATTGTTTAATTAATTTAGTGGTATAAATGAAAAAATGCAAGTAAAATTTACTTTTATAAAAATTTTAATTACAATTGTGAACAACACCTCAACAAAAGTTGTGTTGTGGTGTAATTAATGATTTAATAATACACTGTCATATATATAAAAACACTAGAACACTAATTAATACGAATATGTCCCATTATTATTCATTAATTAACGCCGGTGTTAATATTTGTTACAAATCCACTGTTCGATGTATTTCCGTTCATGATCGTATCACAAACTGTTCATGATGTATCATTTTTATTTCCGTACCACGTGATCCGCCAACGTAATCATTTTGAAGGATAAATGAAGTAAGTGTTGCAATTATTCATATTTTGCAATAGCTATACATTACACGAAATAGAATAAGCATTACAAAAATTAATTTTGAGTTTTCCTGACAATTTTTATTTTTCCAGACAAATTGAAATTTGTCGGCAAAATTTACTTTCTTCCACCAGAAAAGGATTTCGTGTGCTTATGATGTTTCCTTCAAAAACTGCGTGTGTAAGCCTACATATCTTTATAAATTTTTACATATTTTTTATACATTTTTTTTTGGAATTTGAATTTGGTCAAACTGATTATAGTCACATATCTCGTAGGCCCTAAATGTATCATATAAATCTCTCACATTCAATTTCATTCATTATCTCTCCAATTACGTATCAAAATCCATAAAAATTAATACCCTAACACGTGCTAAGATTCGTAGCCAAAGTTTACGTTCCCACAAAAAAAATCTCAGGCATAATATTTTCCTACATGATGATAATCATGATTCTCACTCTACAGATGTGTCTTAGTGAGAGAAAGTGTGTGAATGTATTCTCAAGAACGGATCCAGGAGTTTACAATCCATTGGACCGACAGTTAATTTTACTATGCCACGTTAAGAAAAGTTTTATTTTTCCCTAAATCTCTCAACAATTTTCTCAAAGAAAGGGTGGGCCGGGGCCTAGTTTGGCCCACCTCTATCTCCGGCACTATGTATTCTGTTATGAATTACCGGAACTTTTGGGAGTGGGGAGTGTATTTTGCACGCATATAGTTTTCTCTAGAATTTTTTTATAGATAAATAAAGATTTGTAACCAAAGTTTACCTTCCAAAAAAAATTTCTTAGACATAATGTAACGACCCGCCTTTTCTTACCCACACGAAATACATTTCCATGTTATATATTCCAAAGTGGAAGCATTTATATATGAGCAAAAACATATTTTGTCCGTTCACCTAACTATTATAACATAAACAAAACAAAACGCGGCCGCAGGATGTTTAGATTTCCCCCTTCTTCCTCACACCCCGCATCACGTTCGGGAGGATTCTCCACCACCGCCTGCACATAAAACATCAACATACAACATAATGAGCCACGGGGACTCAGTAGGCAATAGATGCAAATGCTAATGCATGCCATGTTCATGCTTTGGGCCCGGTTATAGATCATGTGCTTACAAGGCGCCGTAACATCATCATATCATTGGCCGTCCCGCAAAGGTTCTTTTACGCTTTGCGGCGCCATCGTAAGGGCGGTCCCCCAAAGGTTCTTTTACGCTTTGAGGCGCCGTGGGCCGTCGTCTAAAGGTTCTTTTACGCTTTAAACCGCCCGTCACATCATACATATTGTAAGCACACAATCTACAACCCACATATGCATTGATCATACTTTCATGTTATACGTACTTCATCCTCTTACCATTTAGCCCATATATTCTTCATCATATCATAGCTCATCTTGCATCTCTCATTTCAACATAGCATAACATACATAACATCATCTCACATACTCTAACATAACATAGCATAGCCAACCCTACCATAACATAACCTATCTCTTCACATAACCTATCATACCATAACTTCTTTCACATAGTATCACACCATAACATTATCTAATATATAGCACATGATAACACATATATTTACTCATCTACTACCTACCTCAAAAGACAAGAAAGCAAGCTAATGAATTGGTTGGATACTTCCTCTTCTCCCTTTCCTTTCCTCTTCCCTTCTTCTTGTTGAATCCAAGATGGTAACTAGAAGTGGTTAAATGATCTACAAGCCAAAACTCATGTAAAATCCTTGGAATCACCCTTGGGAGTGTTCTCTAGAGTTTTGGGAAGTTGGGGGTCAAAAATGAGGAGAAATGGCCGAGCACACGTGTATAAACCCTATCCAACAGTTTCTGCCGACCTACATTTACGGCCGTAAATTTCCATGTTACGGCCGTAACCTAATACCCTTACGGTCGTAACCCAACATCTGCGGCCGCAAACTCGGACATGCGGCCTACCGAGACTTGGTGCCAACCAACCTTTCTCAACTCAACAAATTACGGCCGTAAATCCATAAATTACGGCCGTAAATACCAAACTTACGGCCGTAAATCACCAAGTTACGGCCGTAAATCCATGTTCTGCTGAAATTTCCAATTCTTTCCATTCCGGCGGCTGTTTCGACTTCCGACCTACCTCATCTACTTCCCATCATGTCACGAATCCATCATACACATTCAAATAGGTTGGGACGATTTGATCGGGGTGTTACACATAATATTTTCCTACATGATGATAATCATGATTCTCACTCTATAGATGTGTCTTAGTGAGGGAAAGTGTGTGAATGTGTCCTGTTATGAATTATATATCGGAACTTTTGGGCGAGGTGTGTATTTATAGACAGCCCCTGGCTTTATAGTGATCCTGGCCAATCAAAGAGGTCCTACCTTGGACAGTAAGGCTCGATCATGGCCCCCACTTTGGGTATCCTTGCAGTCCACCGATGATCTTGATCAGTATGCGGGTTCATGATGCCCGACTAATGTTGAGGCTTTATAACATTAACCGTCAAGTTAGGTTTTTTGTCCGCCTCTACCATCACCACCCGGATTCTCAAGCGTCTTTTAGTTTGTCAAGAATACAATTCTTTGCATTCGAGTCAAGGAGATCATCCACTTCCTGCAGGATGATCGGTGGGAAAGGGTTGTCTGTGCTCTGCTTTTGCCACCTCTTCATGTCTAATTAAGCCACATCTTTTCTGAGGCCTGAGCAGGTCTCTAAAGTAGACATAACGCCCCCAAAAGCTTCAGACTTGAGGTTCCTTTTGCCGCCATTTCCAACTTTTCAAATTTCCCATAAAAGCAACTTGATAGTTGTCCTCCCATGGCAAGTAACTACTTTGGAGAGGGAGACAAAGATCAGAAGAAATCTTTTCAATTTTCCAAGTTTTACCAGATATACTCCATTGGTGTCCAAGGTATAACACACTCTTCTATTCCTCCTTCCATTATTCTCTTAATTTCTTCAACATCTGAGTCCCTCTCGCTTTCATGCTATTTGTCCACTTTTTACTTTTTCCTTTGCAATCTTGACATAAGAACTAGTTATCCTCCATAGTGATTCTAAAGACGACCACATGGAAGTTAGGCATCTGGAAGACGGTGAGTTCTCTGCTTACTGTTTTGCGTTTTTCGACGATGACAAGATTTCAGAGTCTAGCCATTTTCCATCAGCGGTTGCCCTAGAACACATGCATGCCTTAGGTATGTTGATTTAGGATCTCTTTTTTGCGAATTCTCTCTTTATTTGTTGGGCTCATTTCTCTACTCGGTTTCTTTTGTTGCTGGGTTTTTTCTCCAACTGAAAGTTACGGTGATCATCGTTAATTGTTACCTCACCGCCACATACAGCTCTAAAACTACACAATTGTGACAGATCAACGCTATTCTACGGCAATCGAAGATGAAAATTAGTGACGATTCCCACAGACAACGCCAATGATGATAATCATGGTTTTCACTCTACAGATGTGTCTTAGTGAGAGAAAGTGTGGGAAGGTATTCTATTATGAATTATATGGAGTTTTGGAGGTGGGGTGTGCATCTATAGACAACCCCTGGCTCCATGGGGGATCATGGTCAGTCGAAGAGGTCTCATTGATACTTCCTCTTGGAGCGTTTTGCTCCATCGTGGTCACTAATTCAGTCAGTAGTGTTGGAAATGGATCGGGTTCGGATCGGATCGGCCTAATCCAAATCCAAATCCAAATCAATGACTCCGATCCAAATCCAAACCCAAATTCCTCGGATCGGATTCGGATCGGATCAAGAAAAAAATCCAAATACGATCCATATTGGTATAGATTTTTATAAAAAATAATAAATAATACAAATAAAAATAAATAATAAATAATAAAATCAATTCGGATCGAATCAGGCCTGATCCGCTCCAAATCCAAATCCTTTTCGGATCGACCGGTCCACGGATCAATGATCCACGGATCGTCGGATCGGAAAAAAATCGCTCCATTCGGATCGGGTATCCATCGGATTCAGATCGGATCGAATTTTTCTGCCATCACTATCAGTCAACCTTGTGGTCCTCTTGCAATTCTAATTAGTGTGTGGGCTCATGATGCTCGACAAATGCTAAGGCTTTACAACATTGACGGCCGTGTCGATTTATTTGTCGGTTTCTACCACCACTGCAAGTTTTTCACGGACAAATGAAGATTTGTAATGAAAGTTCACTTTTTCCCCCCAAAAACAGAAAAAGAAAGAAAAAAGAAAAAAACAATTTTGTTGATATATGATTTGATTCAATATTTTCAAAGTTGATGAACTTGTACCAACCAAAATTTGTATTCCCTACAAGAAATTTGAAGGGAAAAATTTAACTTGTGTTGATAAAAATTTTTTTTTCATATATTTGCATCTTAACAATAAGAGTATTTAATAATTAGACGAAAATTTTTTAATTTTTATTTTTATTGAAGGCCTACAAAACTTAATTAAACGTAAAAATGATTGCGCTTTATTAAAATGACACAAATTAGTTATAAGAAACCACGTGTTTTCCTTTATTGTGTGGCCACGGCTAAATTTAAACAGCATCAATGTTTGTTTCATTGTATCTCTGTAGGATGAGACAAGATGTATCCTCGCCACGGATCTTAACGATGAGGTAATTAACGTGGCTAGAGGAACTGTTTGGCGAAAAAACGAGGTGCTATATTTCACAACAAAGAAATAGCGCCTAATAATGCAAAGGTTGGGGTCGACCAGGTGCTCTTCCCGACACCACCCAATATTATCTTCATGTGCTTGATGAGCACCAACTCACATTAGGTGATACACATGGTGGGTTTGTTCAAGGACTCAAACATCTAGTCGGCTTGGAGAGGTAACACATCTCACTTATGGAGTTAATTTTTTATTATTCATACATTTTATCTTCCGTTGTGCACATTTTCACTTCAAATCATTCGGAATTAAGGATAGGGTGCAACAATGATACAAAAACAATGATAAAGGAAAACAAAAGACAGGCAGTGCCACATCGTCATCAATCGAGGACGGCAACTCGTTGATAAGGCAATACTGCACACATTGGATGCACAGTTGAAGAAACTCCACAATGTGGTCTGATCTCTTCCGATGAATAGAGACGGCTATTGGGTGGAAATTGCGAAGGATGTGTTTCAACAGGACAATGGTAAAGTATTTGTGGTGGTCACTGACATCGCAGCAATACTAGAATGGACTTGTTGAATATACCGGTGCTGAAAGTATTTGAAATGTGATATCCTCGTCCCACATTTGTTTGTTCACATATTTTCAGATTTGCTACATTTTGGTAACTTTTCGCATTGCCATTCAGGTGCCTACATGCGCAATGTCAAACGGATGAAATTGATATTATTGGGTTCCTTGCCCCAGACAAAGTCATTGCGCCTTTCTGTTTAAAACCCAATAACATAACAGTGTTAGCCCAAACACTAAAGGAATACCAAGAAAAGAAATATGTTTTCCCGCCATATTATGAGAAGTAAAACCGTTCGTGTTCTTTCAATACTATATTCCGATTTGAATTTCCATTATTATGTATATCTTACAAGAGCTGAAAATGTTTCTGTCTAAATTTGTACTAATAACCTTACTTATAATGTAGCTGCCATTGGATTCTCCTTGTCATTTCCCCTCGAGAGCATCTAGTGTATGTGTTGGACTCAAACGCAATGAAAGACAGTACATACGAGGCCAAAAAACAATGAAAGGGTAAGAAAATATCAGTAACCGGAATATTTGGAGCTCCATGACTTTAGAAGATTTCATTCTCCTTAGTTTAACACTTATTCCATTATGTTCAACGATTAGGATCTTTTTTACTTATTGGGCAATTAGAGGCCAATAGAAAAAGGGCAACTTGGGGTGGCTACCTTTGAAGGTACTAATAGATAATAAAATTGATATGGTACAAGTGACTAACTATTTTATCAGTTATCACTATTCATACTCTGGCGCTAATCCTTTTTTTTGTATTATGTATGTGAAAATTTTAATGTCCACACAACCAGGAGGGCATGAATGTGGATACTATGTGATAAAATTCATATTGGAGATAGTTAGACATCATGATCATCTATCGTCGTTGCTGGAGGTATAAGTGAAAGATGATCATTAATTATTTGGCCTTCGTATGTCCATTCTCAAAATAACACTAACTAATCCACATATATATCTAATTAAAACTCCTTTAGTTATATATCTTATCACATATGGTAACTACTCCACGTATTTATCTAAATGTAAGAACTCAATTTTATGTAAGTATACTTTTATATACTTAACTAAAGATACCTCTATACCTTTCTAGGTTGACTTCAAGAAAGATCCATAAACGCAACAGCAGATGGACGTGGTCAAAGATCTATGGGCCACATACTTCCTCAGTGCGTGCCTGTGACATTCATCTTAATCTTTCGTTCACTTTTTAGATGTAGTTTTAAGGTTTAAATACAATATAGAATGTACCAAATTTTAATTTGTAAGTAAATGTTAAGTCGTTCTTCTTAGTGTTGAACTAAATGTTGTTGGATAATGCATTGGATTTGTTGTTTGATGGGTAATGCATTGGGACCACTTCAGTAAGAAGACTAGTGTGGTGTATATAGACTACGAGATCGGCGTACTGTGTAGTAAAGTAGATAAAAATACTCTGGTTATTGAAAATAAAAGCCGAAAAAAAAGCAATGGTTGTTTTATAAAACCGTCACCTATTCATCGAATTAAAAAAATTAAATAAAGGTATAAGAAATAACCGTCGCCTATACTATAAGTTTAGGTGATAGTTATATAAAAAATAGTTGCCTATTCTTCACACATCTGGCGACTCTTACATATGTGACGCCTATCGTCGCCTACTCCATTTTCTGTACTAGTGATTAAAATACAAATGAATCATGGGGAAAATAGGGGTTTGGATGGGGAAAATGGTCAGGTTTGCATACATCGCGCCAAATTTTTATACATAATATAATATTAATAAAAATATAATATTTAAAATAATTTAAACTCTCTCCCCAATAAAACTGACTTCATGATCTAAAATAACTTTAGCAGACAAGAATAATTTTATCAGGGGAAATGCAACAAATCGTGCTCGTCCCCAAAAGATTTGTGGGGAAAACCATTAGCAAACAAATTTTGAAATTTTGTCATCTAATACCTTTCGCTTGGATGTTTTGGCTACAAATTTTGCTACAAAATTCTTCTGGAAAGATCTTTCGTCAGTTTTCTTTACAAAAATATTTTGGGGGAAAGCATGAAATTCTTGTTGTAAAGTAATAAAAAGAGACAATGACAAGACCATTAAGGCATTAATTTGGAATAAACTATAGTATATTGTCACGCACTTGTTGTTTCCAACACAAGTTAAGTGTGACCTTAGTGCTTCAAAAGTCTGCCCCATGCAAGACTTAACACTAAGTTAGTCTTCCCGCATAAAATTGCTAAGTAATGAGAACTTAGAGGAACAAAGGCAAAGTGAGAACACTTAAGAGTTTGTGGGAATACTTTGTATTGCAAGAGAGCTTACAACTCTTAGATGGTTATAAATGAACTCCCTACCCCTATTTATACTTCCACCTCCTCAAATGGACGGGGGTGATCATCTCGATCTAACGGCTAATTTCGTGCTTCCAAAATACTCTACAACCTTTCCCAAAAATATCTAGGATATTTACAATAGTTTATACATTAGATAATTCTAGATAAAGGACCTAAAATACTCCATGTCTTGTGTAGAAGTCCTCTAGAGAATGCTTCCGGTATTTCCAACAAGTTCGTCTCTAGAATCATCCAAAAATCCTTGGGTCGTGACAATATGTTAATAACAGTGTTCTAAAAATGTAAAGTGTAACTAATAGTAAAACTAAGTTCCAATTAATTTTTAGTAAGTGTAAGCGGGTGTAAACATAAATTTACCAAAGTACAAACGTAAAAATGCATAAAGCATTGCAAAGCAAGAAATCCAAGTTTTGTGTTTGAGCGTTGGTTAAGTGAGGTCCTAACCAGCTGTTTAGAAGAGATGTTAGTGGCGTTGATGAATTAGTATTTATGTAGCGTTTCATTAGGTGGATAAGGGTATGTTTGATGCCTTGATAGAGATTATTAAAAATTATATAGATGTATGGTTACGAATTAAATTTTTTTTATTAAAAATATGAAAAAATTATTAAATCAATGAATCAGTGGTTTGAGATGATGAGAGAGAAAATTTTAGTTTAATTAAATTTGAGTCAACAAGCCCATGAAAAGCATGTAAAGTACAAGTAAGTGATAAGGCAGAACTTATGGTGTGTTTGATTGCACCTTTTTCCCTTGGAAAATGGAAAGTTGGACCCAATTTGCCAGGAAAATGGCTGTTTGACAGCCTTAATTTTCCAAGAAAATATTTTCCTTCTTTTTCTTCACGTGACACTTTTTTCCATCTTTTCAAGAAAAACAAATTCTTATATCTTGGCTAGATTTGGTTTTCCTAGAGAAGTGTACCTTTTTTTTTTAGCCAAATGGACAATTTACTTTAACCATAAAGATATGAAAAATAATCAAATTTAATGGAAAAACACAAAAATAAGAAAAATAATACTATTTTTCAACTTGTAAATTAATATAATCAAACACTTACAACTATCATTTTCAACATTTTCCCTGAAAAACCTTTTCTCCAGAATTCATTTACTCGAAAATCATTTTTGTTTTCCAATCAAATTTCAACTTTACAATCAAATACACCCTTATGTTATAAAAGTATAGAAACAATAGAGAGAATTTAGAGAGAATGAATTCTAAGGAATTCTCAGGAATCCATTTCATTAATAACTGAAGCCCTATTTATAGAAAAACTTCGAATGGCACAATCGTAATTACATAATTTCATCAAGGGTATAATAGTCATTCACATATAATAATTACACCTTTTACCAAATTATTCCTCCACCAAATTATTCCTCCACCAAATTATTCCTCATAATTCATAACCACCAAATTATTCTCAATTATTCATAACACCTAATAATTATTCTTCAATTATTATTCATAACACTCCCCCTTGAATGACTATTAATACAAATGTCTTCTCGGACACGCTTTGGAGAAAAACCGGTGGGAAAAAACTTCCAAACCGATTATGAGTGATAGCTTGGAGTGGTTATATATCGCTTTATCAAAACATTGCCCCACGATGTCTATCGGCGGCATATAGTATTCACGTCTTTGCCTCGTTAAAACCTTGTCAAGAAAACCCGGTGGGAAAAACTTGATCGAAGGAAAAAGAGAGTGCAATGTACTCAGTTTTGATTTCATATCTTGAGAATCGATATCTTTACTTACGGTAAATGATTTCAATATCATCATCGTTTGGATCTAAAGCATTAGCTCCATTATAACTTGATCCAATAGATACTGGCTGTATCAATTTCTCATATCGTTTCAATATACCATGAATATGCCTCGTTAAAACCTTTATTAGGAAAAACCCGATGGGAAAAACCCTAATGAAGGAAAAAGAGTACATTATTCATGTGAATACTTTAAGTTGCCTCATTAAAAACCTTACTAGGAAAACCCAATGGGATAAAACCTCAGTTAAGGAAAAGAACGCGTATTTTATACAAGTATCTTCCAAGCATTTCAAAATCTTTCATACATTTGTATGAGTATCATATACATTGGTTTTATACTCTTCGTTCATTTAGAGTGCATCAATTTTCTTACACAATGCCAAAACATTCACTATGAACACATGTCTCCAAATACACAATTTAAAGCATATAAATTCATAGTAAAACATGTAAACATATAAGTAAACCTTCATAACTAACTAACACTTAAAATATATCATTTAACATTTAATACTCACTTAATAGGTTATTTCATTCCTGTGGGCTTAGCTCACCCTTTAGGGTACTCATAAACACGGGTTTAGCTCATCCGATCCTTTAATTTCCTTTTTCGGTATTTACACACACGATCGGTAATTTAACTTTCATGAGCATGCAACATATAATGACCACCATGCTTATCTTTAAACTTGAGCAATAGTCATCATCATCTCATCATCTCATAAGTTAAGGATTTCACATTCACCATTTATCATCTTCAATATATCTCAATATTTTCATTATCATTGATCATATGTAGCGCTACATTTTCATATCGTGTCGACACTTTTCAATTTCATTTCTTTCCCCATATCGACATAACTTATCGAGATATCTCATTATCAATCCTCTTGTAGGATTACACAATATAGTTATGTCTATATACTCTTCAAGAGCATATGCCTCCGTTATTAAGACCATCTTTTATAATTTGCTTTGATATATATGTTTGGGGAAATATCAACGCTTCTGGCGCGCAAACTTATCAAAGCATCATAGCTGATATATGTGATTGTTCATAGCCTTTCATGCATCTTTGAACTTCAAGTTCGTATTTCAATTTCAAGGATATAACATGATGCATTTCACATATTATTTTCAACATTTAATACTCCCCCTCATGCTGAGAAAATTTAGAACACCAAAACTCATAGGTTGGTATGATTTTAATCATATATGTTCTCATCATTCAGCCTTTAATATGGGAATTTAGACCGTTTGCATTCTATTCTCGATATCGCAATTTATTTGAGGACTTTGAAATAATTTGCCATATAATATCCCACTTGTATAAGCATACTCAAATCCTTCAGGATTTATTCAAGTATTGGGATATACATTTACTAGCTTTATCATTAAATCAAAATCATGCTCATACTAGTGAGCAAATATTTCGAAATTTCAAATTACTTAATCATATACACATGTGACTATCTAGTGGATCCATATCATAATATCTAGTAGTCCACATGTAGGATGAGTGGACATACTTCTCATCCTTTATTCCGTGATATATTTGGGATTTATTCCCAATATTGGCATTAGTAATGATTTCATCATTTATCGAGAACAATCATTGAAGAATTCTTTTAATTCTTCACTTGAAATATTGATTTCAATAATTATTTAAACCGAGATGGTCACCGGTTTTGCAAACGAGTATTATTGAACTTCTAGTTAAGAAATTCTTATATCGATTTCACTAGTATCTCAGTATAGGCTCAATATGATTTATCATAGAAATAATTCACCGACATATTCCATCATCTTTTGGTGACATTATTGTCTACCACTATTCAAACACGGAGTTCTGGCTCATACATCACATCCAGGCTATTATTTAATTCGAAATCGTAGCTCTTACGCTTCATATTATTTATTTAAAATCGAGTCTTATTTCATACGCCAGCGTCGTATTATTCTATAAATAAATCATCAAAATTATTGCAAAATTCATCCTAACAAGGGTCTATACATTATAATGGATCATATGCTCTCAAATCTTCGAAAATACTATCCATCACTACCAATCAAAATCCTAAAAAGGATTTATCGATGTAATTTGGAAAGATTAAGGATGCTAATGAATAAAGGGTATCCCACAAGATATCAGATGCTTGATTGAAGCAAAGGTTCGATTATCTGGTGAGGTTTCAATTCCTTCTAAATACATGCCTGGTATGGGTAGAAGTAGTTTTTCAAAGAAACGGAGAGCAAAAAGATTAGGAGGATGCTACAAGTGTGCTTTCGGTGGACATGTGACACTTGATGTAAATCGTGGGTACTTGTCAGAAATCGAGAAGATAAAATAACATTCATTAAGGATGGATTGAGTAAGGAGCCTTTGGATGATATTCAACGAGCTCTTGAGACACATCCTAGTGGACCGCATTAATGTGAGCTAATGGCCTTGTGGGCCAAATTCAAAGATCAACAAACGCGTTACATCTTGAAAACTTACTTTAGAAGATCCTGCTTTGTAAATTTAATAGAAAAATTTAGCATAATGATTTTCCCATATTTATGTAAGAAAGCTCGGTGTAATAACAAAGATCAATATATTTCTTTTATTTGTAAATATCGTTTTCAATTTTAAGATATATATTATTTTTCAATCAATGATACTATATGTCATATCACTAAAGAAAATTTCTACCTTTTTCTCTTTCATATTTG
Organism: Jasminum sambac; assembly: GCA_018223645.1. Classification (NCBI taxonomy): domain Eukaryota; kingdom Viridiplantae; phylum Streptophyta; class Magnoliopsida; order Lamiales; family Oleaceae; genus Jasminum; species Jasminum sambac. Next base: position 8,385,612 of record CP073645.1, on the reverse strand, counting down.
TCAAAAAGTAAATAGTGCACTCAATTATTGGTTTAAAATTTTCTTTTAAATAGAGGATTCATATATCTCTCATGTTGAAAATATAGTGCAAAAGAGAGATAGGAGTAGAGATGGATGTGGAGATTTTAGAATCATCTCACAAGTCGACTTTACCTCGCCATATTAAAACCGTATGTATTCTTGGTGGATCTAGCGGTAGGCCATATCCAATATGTGGATATGGCAAACCAACTCGTAAAAGAGTTAGGAGACAAGAAATCAATATACTATACGGAGGAGCCAACAACAAACTTTTACCTAGACTTATAATGGCCGCACAATCATGGGGAATAAGAGTTTTGAGTGTAATACCTTTCCATCTAGTTGGATCTAATACTCGAATTGAGCCGCTTCTACCATGGGTCCAAAGAGGGGTTGCTACAAGCGCAATCCATCAACAACTGCATGATGTATATGATGAATAATAGTGATGCTTTCATTGTCCTTCGGCTGCTACAACACACTTTGAGGAAATATTCAATATAGCCTCGTTGTACATGGAATTTTCATGTCAAACCAATAGGTTTGTTGAATATTAATAATTTCTTTGATAGCTTACTAGCGTTTCTAGATCGAGTGTAAATAATAAGTTTATCTCTCATTCATTGAGAAAAATACTTATTTCCGCTTAGTCTGTTGATGAACTACTCATCAAATTTCATTCATATGTTCAAGAATCTGTGGAAGCCCAGTCAGTCGGTCCGCAGACCATTGGTGTCAAGCGAAAAAGAAATTCGGATCCTTTAAATATTTCATTATGAATCCTAATGTTGATGGTGGCGAGAGTTACTGAGTATTTATACTCCGAGACGCATTCCTCATTTATGGATTCAATATGTATATTCTTTTGCATTTCTATATTTTTAGTGTTTAATGCCATCTTTTGATATTCTCAATATGTTCCACTTATTGTTTTTGTACTTTGTACGAGTAATAATAATATCATATTGGCTTTATTCAAATACAAAATCTAGTGATTATGCTTCTTCAAGAGCATTTTATTCTCATATTAATACAATCTCATATCATCGATGAGATTACTTCATATAATTTCTCCATGCGATATATTATCTTTGATTTATCAACATGGGATCTATTGAGCATTTTATTTTTATCTATTTATCCAATGGTGACTTCAAGTACCACTTACTCAATTTTCTCATTAATATTCTGGTATATATGGGGAAGTAATTTTATTCTCATCGCCTACTACTCTTGAGAGTATGATTAGAATATTTGATCAACTACTTTTCGGGTAGGATTAGATTTATAACCAATCGTGTAGTATAACCCACCACATTGGAAATATGCACACCAATCGTGTGGTATTACCACCAGCATTGGAAATATACTCAAACTATAAAGTGCATAAATTTAAATTCTTGAAATTAAATTTCCTCCAATGTGGTCGAACCTACCTATGGGAATTATTGCAATAAATATAAATCTACGGAATTTAAATAGTAAGAATTAAATTGCATAATATTTAACTACTTCTTCAGAGAGATCGCTAGTAGAAGGTATTACCCATCACTTAGCATATAAAGTTAGTAAATATATAAACCTTCCGTTTAGTGACAGTTGAACCCCATCATCAAGTAGGAGGTATTGGTAAAGAATTAAATTACACTAAATAAAGTCTGAGAATTAAATATTGAGCTAACCTTACGAGCAAATTTGTTCTTCTAGAACAAATACTCATTACTTCTACAAGAGCACATTTATCCTTTTAGAATAAGTACATTATGTAATTGAACTCTTGAGTTAAATAATATTAGATCTTTTAACTCAAATGGACTTCAAGCCATTTTATATAATCAATGGATTTAGAATTTCTCATGAATATTCTATCCATTTTTCAATTGTCGTCAAAATTAGGTGGTTTACCTAAAGGTAAAATTGTCCATTCAATCCGCAAAGGTAAAATTGTCAAAAATATTTTATCAATGTTTTACGATTGGAAAATTATCTCCTTTCTATTTCAATTTATCAATATCAAAATGTTCAAGGACTATTTTGTAACTTTTTCAAAAAGTTGGTGTCTTGATTTGTAAATTTTGAAAGTTTGATAATAACATATTTCAAAACGAGTTATTACCCTATCAATGTTGGTGTCAAATCGAAGTTCTCGTTAAATCGAGTATAATGGAGTCAGAAAATTTGATTTTGATAATGTATGCTCCTTATATCTCGATAAAGCAGATGTTATAGTTTAATATATTATTATATTATAAAATCATATGATTACCTTTTTTCCTTTCTCTAATTATTCCATGGATGAGATTTACTTGCAATCCATTTACGTGATCGGAAAATTCTTTGGACTCCATTCTTAATTTTGGGATTTGACATCTCCAACAGTTGTGTAAAATGAAATTGTGGGAGAGGAATATGAACAAAGGGAAGTTTCAATGATGTATTTGCAAAGAGAGAGTTATTTAGGATTGATGAGGATGAATTAATTCATTCGTAATAATCCGCTGAGTTTACGTCAGAAGATCATCTATAAGATGCGTGGCATACTTGCTTTCGTATTACTCAAAGGGTTTAGAGGCTAAAGTTTGATAACGTGTTATAAAAGTATAGAAACAATAGAGAGAATTTAGAGAGAATGGTCTAAGGAATTCTCGGGAATCCAATTTCATTAATAATCGAGGCCCTATTTATAGGAAAGCTTGAATTCAAGACAATCGTAATTACATAATTTCATCAAGTGGTATAATAGTCATTCACATATAATAATTACACCTTTTACCAAATTATTCCTCCACCAAATTATTCCTCCACCAAATTATTCCTCATAATTCATAACCACCAAATTATTCTCAATTATTCATAACACCTAATAATTATTCTTCAATTATTATTCATAACACCTTAAAGTTTTTATGAATTTAAGGAGTGTATCTGATTGTGCAAAGTACTAGTGTTGAAAAGTTTAAGGCGTTGCAAAGAAATAAAACCAAACTTTTTAACTAGTTGTTGCTTACTCGAGGCCAAAGCAAACTTTGTGTACATAACATGGATTTTAATATTGGACAATGTTAGGGTATTTGCTGAATGTATCATTAATTCAATCAACACTGCTCGTACACAAATTAAATTATTCTTTGGGTTACATATATATTAAATTAGTTTGATTAGATAAATGCACATTGTGCTTGCTTTATTTATAATTAACTTGCAAAACAGTATTAATTTGGGTTGATTGTATTGACACGTGAAAGATCTGACAAATTAATTATATTCAACACGAGGTTAAACTAAGCAAAAGTTTATAAACTCGATCGCGAGAGAAGGTGATAGTTAATTAGTTGCTATGTTTGTTTTCATTAAGTATTTTCTTCTAAATTATAAACGTGTTAAAACGGACGTGATTTTCAATGGGCTGAGGTATATATATGTAATTTCCCATGATGGTAATTTAACTTTATTTGATTAAATATTAGGTGCCAGCTTTATGGTGCGTATAATGGTCCCTCGCCACCTTAAATAATAAATAAAAAAATTTTGCAATAATTTTGGCATATAAAACAATCATTAAGAGCACTATAACGTTGAAGAATTCTTAAACCTTGTAGTCCTACGTAACTAGGAAACACATTATATAATGACTATTGTATAAATATTATTGTATGTGCGTGGCTTTGTACGTGTGCATGATGTTGATTGCCGTATATTTTAATTAAATTGCATCTAAAATTTTGATTGGATATATAAAAAATTATATGGAAATGATTTTTTGCTAAATATACTAATAATCCATATGTGCGATAAGACATCAGCAAAAGTCATGATGAGATGATAAATCCAGACTCATAACTTGATATGCAGTCATAATATATATATATATATATATATATATTTGCATCGACGCTCCACTATTACTACCAAAAATAATATCTTTAGTAGCGATCTGTCGACTGTCGTCACTATTGTCTCATGTCAATAGATCTTTAATTTAGGGGCGATATAATAGTATGTCAGCTCTAAAGATTTATAAGAATAAGGAAAGACAGATCAACCTTAAAATTTTAGTTTCTTATAGTGTACCTATGTAAAGTATGAGCTGTGAGCTAAAGATAATAGTGGAAATTTCTTATTATTTACAATAATTGAAATAGGTTCTTAAAATATTATTGCAAAATCGTACTTTTAGAAATTTTTCTTGTTGAATTGATTTGCCTTCTAATGCGTGTAAATTTTTTTTCCTCGTACTTTTATTAAATTAAAGTTTGTTTAGAAACACACTGCACTGACTGCACATTTGAAAAATAACACTATAATAATAATAATAATTAAACAGCTAGCAATCTTTCGAACTGGAATCCGCACAATTGGTGCAGTCCGCATCAATTAACTTGATATGTTAACAATTTGAAAATTGCAATATTGATGACACATTTTCACAATAACAACTATCAGTCATGATCAGGCAAAGATGATCCAAAACCATCAAAAGTTTTTTAACTATAAAACCATCGACTCATTTGAGGGCCCGTTCGACCTCCGTTTTGAAATCCGGGACCAGATCTAGAATCGGCGGGGAGTTTGTGAATTTTGAAAATTTTCAGCGACAGTGTGACCCACGATCGGGTCAAAATTTTGTAATATTTTTAGGCTAAAATTGTTGATAAAACTTTGACTAGTCAAGCCGCCAGCGGTGTCGTGGAAAATTTTCAAAGTTCTGGAACTTCCTCGCCAGATCGACTGGATCTGGTTCAGGGTTTCAAACGGAGAGGCAGCGCAAAATAGGTTGATGGTTACGTAGTTAAAAACTTTGATGAACATTTTGCATGATCGATACCTATGGATACTTTATGGTACCTATAATCGGGGGGAAAAAAATTCGTCTGGGCCTGTGGGCCCTCCACTATCATAGAACAGTTAGGTATTATTAATCTAATCTAACGTAAATACTATTAAAAAAAATTTGGTGATATGGCGCCCGCATAAGGTGTCACATGGCGTGGGTATGGTACCGGCGTGGGTATTCTAACAAAACCATAACAACGATAATGTAAACAAAAATCAAAATGATTTTTTATTATTTTTGCGTGAGTGAAAATACGCTAAAACATTGAAAATCCTGAAAGCAAACCTTATCTAACTAAGAAACTTGAATGAAAGTACAAAATTGAAAACCCTTTCAATACTTGTCACACACTATTTTTAGAAATGAAAACATGAGTGGTTGCCATGTCCTTACAGTTGTTATGAGACAGGTTCTATGAATTGGTAAGTATTATTTTGTGAATAGAAATTGGTAAGTATGATTGGGACTAATTAAATAGGTAAAATAAATAATTGAGAAGACTGCCACAAGTAGTACGTTTTTAATGTTATTATTAAAATTGTCGTATTAAAATAATTGATATAAAGATTTGTTGAAAGAGAAATTTAAATCGACTTGGATAATATATGCATGCTGTTGAAAGGGTAGAAACTAATATTTTTCTTAGTCTTTGTTGCTTAGATTTTGTCAAGCAAGCCAGAGAAGAATCCATTTAAAATAAGCAGTTTCGTGATCCATTCAAAATCGCAGCAAATCACATGGATAATTACACAAACATCTTTTTTAAGGATGGACTAAGTTTTTAGACATGATATCAACGTGAGAAATGACGCAAGAAATTTAATTAGAACTATTTCGTTCACGGCGCCATTATTTGTAAGAGGAGTTTGCTCCGCAGATATAATGAATCTAGCTAATAAATAGTCGACATATATTGTTTATCATATATGTCATCATCAACCTATGCAATTAAATCGTCATAAGTATAATTGGCTTTATCGTTTTAATTATTTGTCTCAAGAATGTATTAAATTGAAACTATTTTCCACTTTTAATATCCAGTACTAGTTGGAACCACGTGCATTGCACATGATTTTTGGACATTGTTATGAACTTATTATATCTTTAGTGCTTCGACATGGTATTCTTTCTGCAATTCAATCTTTGAACAAAGTTAATCCTAATTCTTAGCCTACTTAAACGGACGCAATTTTCCGACATTGTTATAAACTTATTATGTATTTGGTGTTTTCATATGGTATTCTTTCTGAAATTCAATCTTTGAACAAAGTTAATTATAATTCTTAGCCTACTTAATGTAGAGGGGCGTGAAGACGTTGCTTCGGGGGCAATTCGGTACCCAATATGAGAGGAAACAACAATGAGCTTTTTACATTTAAAGTGTTAAACATTGACCTTTTAGGTTGCCAGAGTAATTTGATTAGGAATTTGGAGGGTATTTTAGGTACAAAATATTTTACACTTGATAGTTCCTTTTAGAAGATGGAACACTTAATAGTCCCTTTCAGAAGATGGAAGATTTTGACGTTCCTTTCCACACAGCCAACATTTCTAATTCAGCGGAGCCATAAGGAAAAATATTCTACACAAATAAACATTTCACTTTTCTTATTTCTTGATTTTATACCGATATCCAAATCCGCAAATACTTTTGATTTTTCACTTTTTAATTCTTAGGTAGATGATGACCTAGGAGATTGTTTGGCCAAATTATCATAAATAATTTTTTCTTAATTTTATTTTATACTACTCATTTTATTGATTTGATAATATTTTCATATGTTTTAATTTTTTTCACACATTTCAATAGCCGATTCACTATGAATTTTTGAGAAAATTGATTTTTGAGCTTATAATTAGAAAGTAAACAAAATTTTTTGTGCAACAAATTAAAAAAAAAAAAAAAGTGAAATTTAGTGGTATAAAGTTGTTGAACAAGTGCCCCCAAATGCCCCACCCCAATTATAGAAATGATAAAATCCGATTTGATTGCCCCTCCCCACAACCACACCCCAAACCCAAATTAAAATGGCTCTACTAATGAGTGCGAGTATTAATATTCGAGGTCTCTCTTAGCATAAAATTGGAAATGAGTTCTCTAAGTATAATTGTTTCTCGTGAGTTTACTTGTACCAAATTAAAAATAAAAAATAAAAAATTGAATCCTGTTCTAATACCGACTACCTTTTTTATGTTGGCTACCTCTTGTAAAGAAGTCAAAACTTCATTAGAGTCACATTAAATTTACTAATGATTCCCGTGGTCATCAACATCTCGTAGCAAGGGAGATATATAAGTAGGAGTGATAATCAAACCAAAAATGTTTGTGGGTTTGTGTTTTGAATTCGGCAGAAGGTCGTATTTTGCTTGTGAAAGCACAGATTTGGATTTAAATGGACGCAAAAAAAATAATAATAAATAATTAGACATCAAATTATTTGGGTTCAGCTCATAAAGTTTGTCGATCGACATGTGATCGAGGTAGGTCCAGTAGAAAAGATCGATCCACTAATTAGAACCCGCATGAGTCCTTATAAAGAGGAATCGACCTATAGATTTAAGAGTCAAATAAGGGGCAACTGGCCATTAATAATTCAAGAAGTTTTCGAAATTATTATTATTATTATTATTATTATTATTATTATTATCCAAAAGTAAGAAATACGCTTGGTCTAGCCCATTAGGTCACTGGCGCGGCCCACTAAGGCCCATAAGCTACGGACTAATTTGAACCCTCCAAACTAGAGACGGACTGGATCAAGCTCTACTTAATCCAGAGTAGCCCAGCTCAATTCACCTTAATCAAATCGAGCTCAAACTTCCCCATTTGCCATCAACTCAGATGAGTCTCTTTGGTTAATCAAAATTTACAAAATTCAGCGATTTCCATAGAAGGGTATGTTACATCCTTTACTATTTCGTAAACCCAATTTACTTACTTAAATTCTTGATGGTTTTTTTAGTTTTTTTAGTCATCTATATATGTCCACATAAGATATATAACTTTTTTTTTCCATTTTTCACCATAGAATTATTAATTATCTCATCATAAAAAATGTTTCAACTGAAACTTTAAATCACATGTCAGCACAATAATGATCAAATTTATTTATTACTTTACAACACGAGATTGTTGAAAAAATGCTTTGATGTTGCACGTAACGCAAACCATAAGAATAGTTTGGATCTAATTCTAAATTATGTGCTATATATCCCATCTTTGCACTTCTAATTTTGCTGGACTTCACTTAATTTGCACATTCTATACACTGTGGAGAGGATCAAATGCTTGGCTAAAAGATTGAAGTCAAATCTTCGCATATATGTATGGAGAGAACGAAATTACATTGCTAACCTTGGCTACGAAATAAAACAGTTCAAAGCTAAGCGAATCATCAAAATGGACAGAATTGGATTGCCATATATTAGAGTTAGAAAATAGAAACTTAATGTAAATTTGCTATTTTTCTTTCGTTAGGTATTGTCTTCTAGGCGTTATTTCATTATTTATTATTTATAAAAATACAAAAAAAAATAGATAAAGTAGTCCCGAAAATTACTTAAAGTGAATAGTATTTTGAGTTCCAAAGCCAAATATATAACATAAATATTTAAGTGACAAGCGTCCTTCTGTGGCCAGCAAAAACAGGGCCAGCAAGTGCAAGCAAGAGAGCCCCCAAAAAAAAAAAAACCATTCAGGGGGGTTGTGTGTGTGCTGGAAAAAGCTAGCACACTTTTTGTTTGCAAGATAAAACCTGCGTCTAAATGACTATTTGAGGAAAATCGTGATTTTACAAAAAGTACTAATAAGTACGTAATAAATATAAACACGCTTTAATAATCGAAAACCAACTATTTGTGTACTCACAAAAAAACTATATATATATTAATTATTAAGATTTTATCTCCACTATAATACAAGTAAGATGTACAGTTGTTCTTCCAATGAATGATGATGCTAACTTTAACCGAATATTTTTACGTGATATTAACATACGAAATTATGAGCAACCATTGTAAACTCATTATTGATATGTAAGACCAAAAGATGTACTCCAAATATAAATTGAAATTGAAAATACGTTAGTCGACCAATTAATGTTATCATCACCTCCATAATTCAATTATTCAAATAATATTCCGATCAAAGTTACCTGAAAATATGATACCTTATGTAACCACACAAAGATTGCTATTTTTTTTTTTTCTTTTTAGTAGTATAATAGTTTGAAACTAATAAAAAAAAATAATAATAATTTGATATATTGGTCCATCAAGCGGGAATCCAATTACACGCACGGCACAGACGCTAAACCAACTTTGATCAATTCTTGTTTCTTGGTGACGACTTTAATAGAAGATGTATCGCGTGTACATGGATCAAACATGCTCTAAATATGTGGCCCTCATAGTAAATTAATTTGTTATGAAAGGACCTATATATATACATATAATACAAAGAAGAGCCCCTTTATGTCTAATGACAATATATGTGGGTCGTCCGATCAAAGTCCGAACTAAGGAAGCGGAGCAGAGAAGGGGAAAAAAGCAAGCAAAACGACTTATCAAGATTGCATTTCATTATAAATAATGGCGTTTCAAGAACGATGATGAAATGAACAGTAAAACCTAACTCTTATATATAGTAGTGAGTTGTGATTTCTTGTGATTGGAAATGAATCTTTTTTGGTTTATTATAGCATCAAAGGTGTTGCTACCTATTCAATGTAACTAACTTCACGGCTAATACTTAAATAAAAAAATTATAAAAAAAAAAAAAAAAGGTTGAGAACTAGCATAGGTGACATACAGTATCATCACGCTGCAAGTCGTCAACTTTATTGTCAACAAAGTTCTACAAGTTGCATCAGCATCTAAAATTGACAACACATTAAAAATGCTCTCTAAGAAACTGCTACAGAAAGTTTCAAGAACCATTGAGCGTTCTGTAACATACGGAACGCTCGGGCTGTTTTCAGGCCATATCCGATATCTATTTTGAAATCCGAAATCAAATCTAAGTCTAGTACGGCAATGGGGAGCTCCAGCAATTTAAAAAAATTTATAGCGATACCGTGGCCACGGGTGAAAGTTTCAGGAACCATCAAGCGTTCCGTAACTTACAGAACGCTCGATTGTGCTTGATCTTTCCTGGAAACTACTGTATGTACACTTCAAGATGAACCAATGTTTTTAAACCTAATTCGACCATCGATCTAGGGATTGAGTTGGATGGTTGACTTCGAATGGACTTAGGATTAACCTGGTAATTAAAATAATATTTAAAAATATCACAATATCAAAAATTTTAAAAATGCAAAATCAGATTACTAGGTTTGACCCAACTTGGTTTTACGGGTCACCTAGCCTGATTTTTTACCCAAGTCGCGAGTTTGCCAAGACTGAATGGCCCAAGACAGATTCGAAAAAAGTAGTATCAACCAATATCATGTTACGTGCCACGTAATGTTGATGCAAACAAATTAACAGTAAACAAAATTATTTGACAAATTAATCTCATGCTAACTAGTATATATCTTTATCAATAGTTTTTTATTTTTATTTTTTACAATCACTTGTAGTATTTCAAGACCACGAAAAAATCATCTCATTACATGCATGATGCATCACTTGTGTTTTCGACGGTCATCTTCTCATATTGTTTTGCCTTAATTCAATGCTTTTTGAAGACTCAAATTTGACAAGTGGTTGCAAGAGCATATTAGATTCAAGAAATTCTTTGTTTTTAATAATCATACGGAGTGCTTTTTTGTTTTATATTTTTATGTTTTCACAATAATGGTTTTTCCTTCATTTTTCATATAACACTACTAAAAGTTGGGCATTTAGGGATGGTCTATCGTCCCTATAGCTTCATCCCTGTAGAGCATTAAGGACAACCTAACAGCAGGTCGCCCCTAATGCTTTATAGGGATGACAGGCCGCCCCCAAAGATCCCGTTTCTTATAGTGTATAAGATATATTTGTTTAGATATCAATAACTAACATATTCAATATATGCCAAGACCCATGTGGTCTTTTCATGCATGTCCGTGATTACGGGTTCAATTTCCTCCCCCTACAACCCTTTTGTAATTTAAAAACAAAAAAAAATATTCAGTACTTCATGAATTGTTTATGAAGTGAAAGATTTAACGGAAAATTTAAATTAGGTATACAACCTTCTAATGGAGCGTCATGAAAAATATTGTGTTACCTCCACTTTCCTCTAGACTCCAGTCCTCTTTTAAAAGTGTAACTAGTTGTGCAAATTTATTTGTACGCCCATAATGTGACTCCAAATGCATATACATTAATCCAAGGTTTTGGACTTCAATATAGAGATCGAGTCAAATTCACTTCCCACCATCTATAAAAGATCAAATAAAGGATCAGTTTAAATTTCTTTTCTAAAGATTGAGCTTTTAAAATAAAAAATATTTTGTTGCCTTACAATGACTTCTTGAAGATGATTTTTAATTTGTGATAGTCAAGCATTGATGCTCTCAGGCTCCTTGTTCTCAATCACATTACAAAGATCGAATCATATGGAGAATTTTGAATTTCGCTACTGCACATGTATAATATTCATGTATGTTCATATGTAGAAAGTGTTGGAATAATTATAAATAATTATTCAATATGTGGGGTCACATATGTGTTTTAAATATGCACTGGCTGTTTTAAGGTTTAGCCAATATTAAAAATGATCAATAAAGTTTAGTTTGACTAATTGGGTATTAAAATGATTGCGGAATTAATGTGTAGAGACCAGTTTGTATTTTTAAATTGATGATGGGTCAATTTAGAAATATTAAGAATAGTTGCAGCCCTAGCAGCTATCTATATAAAGGGGTCATGGTCCCCAATTATGAGTATGTTTTATTCTCTCTGCATACCCATCAACAGAGAAGAAACTTTAGGGAACTACGCATCAATTGGTAAATCATAATCCGTGTTTTTAGATCTCAATTAGATTATGGAATTAGGTACGCTTCCGCTTTCATGTTCTTTTTCTCTCTTTGAATCAAGATGGGTATTCAATAATTGAGTTTGGACTCAATCCCAGTAGAAACTTCATTGCCCGCATATATGAAGTTTAACAAATATTTCATGACAAGACACCAAGATAGTATAATAAGTTAAGAGAAAAAATTGATAGGTGCACATATATAATTGGTCACACAAGGGTTAACATAGTGTTTTTTTGTTTCTTTAGAACATATACACTACATACACAAAGTATAGAAACCCAACACAGCCAACGAATATTGTGAATTCTACCATACATGTAAAAGGAAAGGTTTCTATACAATTATTTAGAAAATTGACATTCACAAATATAAGTGGTCTCCAAAAAGCATGTTCGCATGTCATGTTTCAAAATAAAAATTAAATGATAATGATCTTGCCGAATGGATTTTCTAGCTAGATTTGTGTAGAGAGACTGTTAAACAGGAACCTTTTATTATCTAGCTTTACATCATCTATATTTTCGACCAATAGAAATGATATATATTTTTTTGTAATGTAACATCTATTGTTGACGTGGCTCTTCAGTTTTTAGTTTTTTACAAAATTGGCAAAGTGTTGAAAATATTTTAAGTGGTTCACATGATAATCTTTGATTTAAAAGTAATATGATGTATTGAAAAATGACTTTCTAATTTATTTATAACTAGTATTTTCTCCCGTACATTGCACGGGGAGATTTATGCAAGTTATAATTTAAAATATGTGTAAAATAAAAATTATAATAACATATTTTCATTTTTTTCATGGTAAAAAGATATGGATGAGAGATTTAAAAAAATCACACATGATAATAACACGGATTTGAGAAATAAGGAGTGATTCTATCAAAAGATGAGGGGTGATAGGTCGAGTTGGAAAAGACATGTAGAAGCGGTAAAACTCGTTCCCATAATTAAAAATTGATTTTTTAATTCAGAAAAATAGGTGAAAGTGGCGGGAAAATGTGTTGGTTTTATTAATATATAGAATATAGATATATAGATATTGCCTAGATTCTCTCTCAAAATCAGAGATAATTGATTACCATCGAGACAGTGGTGGGTTCGAGAACAATTTTATTGAACATTACCCTCCATTTGGAGGGTCGATTTGACACAAAAAATTGCAATTTTTGAAATTTTTTTATTCCATATTATTTTATTTGTCGAGAGCTTTAATATAAGTATAGTGTTGTTATATAATTTTTATTATTTTAAAAAATTACTTATTTTCTTGAAAGTTACTATTTACTTGTAAAATACGTAATTTTTAAAGTAGTAAAAATTATATGTCAAAACTATACTCATATTGAAATTCTCAATGAATAGAAATAGTATGGAACAAAAAAATTTCAAAATTTTTTGCCTCTTGAATTAACCCTCCAAAATGACAAAGTTGTACTCTGAAGCAGCTTGAGGAGATAAGACATCGTACTTGGGCCACTACGGTAATCTTATATAGCCCATAATCAAGCCGCCTTGAGGTACCGATTGGGGCCATGCTGTAGCCCATTTAAATACAGCGTCTATTTCAACCTGCAACAGATAAGCCGACCCAATATCTTCATAGGTTTCCATATGAGAGGAAATTAGGAAAAATCTGACTTTCAATTTTTTTAACAATATAAAATCTGGTGTTTTAAATTTATTTACAAAAATCGGATGTTTGTAGTTCGAAGGTGTGGTTTAGTCATGGTCGTTGAATTGGGTCGGCAATTCAATCACGTTTTTTATTTCATTATACATGTGTAATGAAATTCATTATATATGTACAATGGAATCCATTACACATCCATTGAAATCGATATTACACGTGTAATGTTGTATAACGTCCATTCTAATGGATATATGTACAATGAGACTCATTGCACATGTAATGAAATCCATTACACATGTATAATGGCATAACGAATCGAACCAGATAGTTAAACCCTAAATTAAACATCTGATTTTTGTAATTTTCAAACCCGATCATTAGATTTTCATAAATAACATGAAATCACCTTATTTTTCACATATGATTCGAAAATGGCTTTAGAAGTGTAAAAATCCCAAACCCACAATTTTAGGCGCTATTTGATATAATTTATTTCAAAAATTATTTTTTCTCCAACGTAATTTTCAATTATTCATTATATTGATTTAACAATATCTTTACAAATAATGCTAAATGTACAATCAATTTGTACAACTTGAAGTACAACACTCCAATATAAAATCATGAAAAATACAATTTTTATCTCTTGTGTCAGTTGTACACCTACTTGTACAGACTAATTATACGCTTAGTATGATTCTACTTTTTATATTTTTAAAGTGTTTTCTTCATTTCTAACCGCATATCTAAAAAATAAAAATCATTTTTTTCTACCATCTCCATCAAACACACACCTAAGGTTCATATAAAATGAATGTCAATGGTTCAAATAAAACTATATAATTTAATATTTTAAGGTCCAATGAAAATGATCAAGCACCAAAACTGGTTTTGTGATACAAACAAGCTCGCTTTTTTGGTAAAGAAATTAACCAACATTTTATTGTAGAATCTAACGTTGATTTCTAGTATGTAATGTCGGTTTCTTTACTAAAAACAACATGATGCTTTTGTATCATAAAATCGGAAATGGTTTTGGATCATGCATGTGTTGTGTCCAAATGCGCTAGTTATCTTTGTTGTTCTCATACTTCAAAAATAATACTAATAATAAAAAAATAAAAAAATAAAAAATCTCATTGATTTTTAAAATTTTGAAAATGCGTTTTCAAGGGTGTAGATAAATTAATCATTGTTTTCTCTCCCATCCTAAAAAGAAAATTTTTTCAAAAAAAGATCAAAACTTAAATTAAAAATTGAACGTATATAGTGAGAATAGACCAAATCTTTTGGGATCAAACGTAACGCTCTTTCTTCCCCTATGGTTAGAAAAATCCCTTATTTCGTACAAATGCAAGATTTGAAATCCATCAAGTGTTTCTTTTCCTCCACCTCTCCGGTGTGTATTACGAAAATAAATATAAAATAAATAAGTGATGGTAACACAATAATATTCTAAGAGTAGTTTATTATCCTTTCACGATGACTATGATTAATTAATCTATCAAATAAATAAAAAATAAAAAAATGACTATGATTAAGGGTTTTTGACATTCCCGCGGCTTTGTTAACTACACTTGGAGATAATACCTTCATTCCAAACCGGCCGGTTTAGTTTCACTTCGGCAATTGATTAATTATCCATTAATTGTCTTTTTGTGGCTGGCTAATTAATTAAATCCAACAATGAATTGGTCAAAGGAAGGAGTCACTTTCCCTGTAATTAATATATATGGTGTTAATTAATTTGAACATTGACAACTTCAGCATATATATATATAATTATAATTAAGAAATACTAATGCGTAATAGGACCTCGTTTGACAAAGTTTGTGTAGAAGGAAAAGTGATTTTATTTAATTATAGAGTAATGGAATTTATGAAGAAATTTAATTTTTTGAATTGCGTGTGGTTAAAAATTATTTTTTAAAAAAAGCTTATTTAAGAGAAATTTTTTCAAACAAATACTATGTATATCTATGGACTTCAAAATAATAGTCTAATGTTCATAATGTCGGGTGATTAATGACTTTACTCGTTAGAACAAAAAATCTATATATTAATAAAACTAAGATATTTTCCCGCTACTTTCACCTATTTTTCTGAATTAAAAAATTAATTTTTTATTCTGTAATCATAAACTTCCACACGCTTCTCCCCATGCAACGTACGGGTAGAAACACTAGTTAATATAAAGTTATTATTATTATTATTTATTTTTATTATTATTATTATTATTATTATTTGATATACATTATTAGATATGGTAAGAAAGTTACAAAATATAAACACAATTGGCCAAGGTAAGACTAGTGTATATGTATATAATTTAATTATAAATCAAGATTAGTAAAGTTGAATATGTTGAAAAATGATCTCCTAAGCATGGACAGATTTACGGTGGCATCAATAGGGCAATTGGCCCCACCGTAAATTTAACAAAACTCATTCAGTACATATTAAGGCAATTTTAAATATTATTATGAATCTAATCTCTATATATATATATATATATATATATATATATATAACTGTTTCTATTATAAAAAAGTAAGACTACTATAGTTCAGTACGTATTAGGGAAATTTTAAATATTATGAATCTAAAGGCATATAACAACATATATATAAAGGTTTCTACTATAAAAAAGTAAGACTTCTAGTATAGTGGTAAGAGTTTCAACATATTTTTTAAAATGTTGTGGGTTCAACTCCCAAGTGTTACATATTTTATTCTTTTTATAAAATTGTGCAATCAGCACCAAAGCTTTATTATATTCACCAAATTAGTCACAATAATTTTATTCTTTCTATAAAATTGTGCAATCAACACCAAAGCTTTATTACATTACCAAATTAGTCGCAATATAATAGGAAATAATTTTTTTAGTCTCCAGCGTTATTTAAATTGAATAGAACTAGATGTTTTCTTTACTAAATGAAAATAAAAATTTGATTTCAATTGTTAAAAAATTTAAATAACTTCAAAATGTGAACCCCGGGAAAGGGAGCTACAACGTCATGTTAAATTCTTCTCCTAAGAATTTATTTGCCCCAACGCTCCTGCTCCTAACTGTCATGCTTAATTTAACTAAGAACAATTTGACGTGATGCGTTTGTCTACTGGTAGGTGAAGGTGTTGAGATTTAAACTAATTAAATTGTTAACGAATCAAGATTGATTTATTTGATTATGGATGTTCAATATGACGAGGCGTAAATAACGTCATTAATTGATAAGGTAACAAATTTTCATCTATGTATACATGTTTAGATAATTGATAATGATGCTCATTCGAGCTCAGCTTATTGTGTTTACAAAACACATTTCATCTGAATGCTAAATAATGTCGAACCGATTGCATCATGATCATATCAAATCTAGAGGAGACATATATCTTGTAGAAATAATAATCGAGTACTCAAATAAATATTAAATTAACAATAACAACAATATATATCAGGAATTTTCCAACACCAGCGCTGATAAACCACATGTGATTTACTGTACCTTCACAGTAAATCACATATGGTTTCCCGTGCTGATGCCATAAATGATACCAGTGATGGTGCCTCATACCACTCTATATATATATATACCACTCTATATATATATATATATATATATATATATATATATAATGATATTAGTCTTAATGCCCTTGACTTCCAAGGCTGCCTTTTGTCTTTATTGATTAACTCCTTCCTGCTGGCATTGTCCGTAACGAAATATTTGCCATCTTCTTTTTTGATTACTCCAGGTTTCCCCACCGACCCCACCCCCACCTAGCCAACAGCCACATTCTCCACCTTGTTAGCCAAATTGATCTTTCCATCTTATTGAATGGGGAAAATGAAAAACTTCTGCAAGACGTGTTGCTTTTGTTTCTCAGAAGATCAGCCTCACAAAGGGTAAATAAAGTTTTGTTTCTCCCTTAATGAACTTATTATCTGCATAATCCTATGTACTTTTTCGATGTCTTTCTAAGTAATATGTGACAACTTTTTGCAGGTCAAACAAGAATAGAGATTATCCATGGGACACATACACTCTCAAAGAGATTGTCCATGCAACAAACAACTTTCACAACGATAACAAAATCGGCGAAGGAGGATTTGGAAGTGTTTATTGGGGTCGAACTAGTAAAGGCCTTGAGGCAATTCTTTAATTTCACTTTTCTTTTCGTGATTTTATCCAAACAGTACTGACAGATATTGGGGGCTCTAAACGAAACTTGATGTTTAATTATTTATCTGAGTTCAATATACGGTGACCCTTTTTGTAATAAAGAAAATAAATTAATTTGAGGTTTCTAAGCAGTCCTCTAGTCTCTGGCTGCCAGTATTGACAGTCGAACAAAGATCATGGACTTCAATTATCATGGATGATGTTTGGTATTGCAGATAGCTGTGAAGAGGCTGAAGGCGATGACTGCAAAAGCTGAAATGGAATTTGCAGTGGAAGTGGAGGTTCTTGGTAGGGTTAGGCACAAAAATCTGTTAGGGTTAAGAGGGTTTTATGCAGGTGGAGATGAAAGGCTTATAGTTTATGATTACATGCCAAATCATAGCTTAATCACTCACTTACATGGACAACTTGCTGCTGATTGCCTTTTGGATTGGCCAAGAAGAATTAATATAGCCATTGGAGCTGCCGAAGGAATCGCGTAAGTTTTTCATCATCATCTTTTTCCCCTCTTGGCATATGAAGATAATAGATTTGAGCATGTCTAGTGAGACTCTTATTTAGGGTTTTTCTAATAAAAATGAATTTTTAAAAATGAAAAATAAGCGATGAAAATGTGATCTTAGAATGTGAACCCAAGTAGATGATGGACAATTTTCATTATAATTTGTGATCTCAAAGTCTCTGTGAATCCTTAGTTAGAAAGATTGCTTCATAATTGCAGCATGTCTTAACTTGGTTTAATTTTAACTTATGGTGTTTAATAATTATGTCAAAGCTGTAACATTTAGAACTCTCAGTGTAATTTCCATAATGAACACATTTGAATTAGTAGATAGAATGAAGGAAATAATGCAAATTCATTGAAGCATGGATGCATATACATTGCAATATCGAACAATATATATCTTCGCTTAGACATCCTACATCGAAAGTTTTGCGGTGTGACATACGTGTGGTATGAAACTAAAATCTCATATGAAAAAAAAAAATTGTGGGGTTTGTGGCACAGGGTAACCTATTTTATATTTTGCAATGAATATGATGTCTTATTAGGGTTTGAGTATATTTCTTTATGCCGTGTTCAAAATAATCTCGTACAATATTTGATAATTGAACCATTTTTCTCCTTCGCGCAAGGTTAATTTTTCCCTTTAAAGTTTCACCACGTATCTAGATTTGTATGTTCTTGTATTATATTTTCTGATTTTATGATTCTATATATGTAACACAAGTATAATAAGAAATTAATTGTTTTGTTTTTATATATTTGAAGTTATTTGCACCATGAAGCAAATCCTCACATAATCCACAGAGACATAAAGGCAAGCAATGTCCTTTTAGATTCACAATTCCAACCCAAGGTAGCAGATTTTGGGTTTGCAAAACTCATACCGGAAGGCGTAACTCATTTAACAACAAAAGTCAAAGGAACGTTAGGGTACTTAGCACCTGAATACGCTATGTGGGGTAAAGTTTCAGAAAGTTGTGACGTTTACAGTTTTGGAATCCTGCTCCTCGAAATAATCAGTGCTAGAAAACCCCTCGAAAAACTTCCCGGTGGAGTTAAAAGAGATATACTCCAATGGGCTATTCCATATGTTCACAAGGGTGCATTTGATCACATTGCTGACCCTAGGTTAAAGGGATGTTTTGATCGAGCACAACTGAAAGATGTGATTATGATTGCTTTGAAATGTACGGATAGTAGTCCCGAGAACCGGCCTAGCATGCTGGAGGTCGTTGATTGGTTGAAGGGTACCGGTTTGCAAAAGGAGACAAAAATAGTAAAAAGCACGGTGGATGGAGACGACGATGATGATGATGTTAAAGAATATGAAGCGCATGATGATGAGGATGATGAGACGGATTTTGAAGAATTGGGGAAGCAAAAATTTTCACCAAGAAAGAAGAGGATTTAGATTGAATTAATTTTTGTTGAACGTTAAAATGTAAAGATTCTTATTTTAGCATACAATGTCACATAATCCAAAAATTCCCAAGGTAACCTGGCGTACATGTTTTATTATTTCAGTGTTAATATAATATCTACGTGGATATATAAATTTAAAAATTATGTGTTCCTTTATTACAATAAGTTGTATTTATATGGATATATTCTCATTATTATATAAGCATGTATATATATATATATATATATATATATATTTGAGACTTCCATTTACTAATATTAATCCTAAGCAATCAAATATTGAATCCAATAAAATATTTAAACACGAAAAGAGATGAGAGAGAAATCACACTAATATGGAAGGGATAAAATGGTAATTTCATTTTATCTCTTTTGTGTATATACACATCCGTAAGTACGCAGAGACTGTAATGGATCAAACCACTTTTGTTAGAACTTGGTAATTGCTATATGAGTGGCCCAATCGAAGGCCCAAAATAATGCCAAGTAGTCTTATTGTGGGGTGGATGCTTGCCCCGATTGATATACTTCATCTATAAAGGCTAAAGTCGTATGCTTACCTAGTGGCATATTTTGGGCCTCTTATTAAGTCAACTATGGGCTTGTGGATATGAAAGTCCAACAATACAATTCATAGAGGGTCATGCTATAGTTAGCATTCACATATCCTATCTTAAATTATACATTTTAGATAAAATTTTAGATGACAGATTAATTAACTCCGAGTAATTGTTTTGTTACATAATTATTTATGAATTATGACCACTTATAAATATCATTATTCATGAAGCAACTCTTTTATCCCCATTTTAGTGCTGGACATTTCAGTGCTCATCCGAGCCTATTTGATACAAAACAAATCTTCAGGCTTGCTTTCTTTAACTCTGTTTGTTTAGGACTTGTTCGTTTCATGATAACTTCACCCAATTGTTCCTAATTGGCAATTAGTTTGATTCTTACTCTTGGTTTGAAGCGATTTCGCCACCCCCCCCCCCCCAAAACCCCCAAAAGGGGGGGCGGGGTGGGAATTCATTGTATTCACATGTTTGACAAACCTTTAAATATTACCCCTACACGGCTACACACACCCTAACTTTGAAGATTAATTGCGTTGGTTATTTACCTGATTTGTTAATTAAAATTGATATTTACTTTATAGTGAGAAAAAAAATGTCAATTACTTAACCTATGGTAAAAATTAAAAAAATTAATAATAAATCAAACATCACTTTACAACGCATTTGATATGGTACCCACGTGGGTACCAAACCCACGCCATATGGAGCCCTTACACGGCGCCACATCATCACACCAAAATCTTTTTTTTTTATATCTATATTAATTTAAATTAATAATATATAACTGTCCCTAATTGTGGGGGATCTCACCCTACCCCTACAAGTTTTTTCCCCCCAACTATGGATAGGTACCATAAGATACCCACAATGAGTATCAGAAAATAACTCTACTTTACGATACTAATTAAATTATTTTGGTAACTATCATAACTGAAAGGTGGCACAATATTGTTATTGTATTTTAGTCAATCGAAAAATTATCAAACTATGAGCCTATGAAATGTTTTCGAAAAATAATTTCAATTTTGATAAGAAAAGTGGGGTATTTGATGTCTAACCCTGACTTTTATGTTTAAATGTGTAAATTAAAAGTGTTTATGGTGCCTTTCATGAATTTTGCATAGCTTTAAGTCTCATCAATCTACTATTCAATCAAAAAAAAAAAAAAAAAAAGAAAGAAAGAAAGAAAGAAAAATTCATTCAGGCTTGAGCTAACATTAATAAGCTAAGTGTACTTGAATGCAAACCGTCCTAAGATGACTCCCCATTTGAAAGAAAAGGTACACACAATAAAAACATGGGTCCCACCTCTTTTTATTTATTAATCTATATTTTTTCACTTTTTCCCACTTTTTCTTCATCATTTCACTTGTAATATCTAAAATCCACATTCAACTTCACATCAGCCACTATTATTTTAGCATTATTTTTTAATATGTTTATATCTCTCTCTTTTCCTTTCACTTTTCACTCTCTTTTATTTCCTATACATCTTTCTATTCATCAACAATTAAAATAATCATCTTCTCTCCACCTCTCTCCTCCACATTATCTGCACACTTCATATCCCATTGGAGATGCTCCAACTGCCTAACTCAACTGTCATTGCCATACTTTGGTTCTGGTCTAAAACCACCAATTTAAACATTTTATTAATTTGATCACGAGCACTTTTAACTTGGTGTGATTCTAAATGCACTCATTTGTTTAACCTAGTACACCCCTTTTCCAACCACTTTTCATTTTATCCTTAACCCTTGAGTTAAAAAAAAAAAAAAAAGGAGCGGACAAAACGGGGAAGAAGAATCTGCCGGCAACCTCTTCAAGCTATGATGGCAGTTTGTTGCTGCCAGAAATGGCATTTTTTTTTCTTTGAGGTTGTTCGGTCTATCCAGGCAAAACAGTCTTGCAGATGTTCAGCCTACGTAGGTTGAACAAAAAAATAATAAAAAGAAAAATTAGCAAAAATTTTTGGGGGTGTACTCAGTAAAAATAGCGGGTGCATTTAGAATCACACTTTAACTTGATCTATTTTCACTTAAATTAAACATTGAATTACACTTAAAATGTTTTTTTTTTTTTGAGAAGAAATTACAATTAAAATGTTAAAACTTCAAAATATTCTTAAACTTCAAAATACATGCAAATACGTAATAATTCTTGTCCATCACATAGCAAAATCCACTATTTGATTTTCCCATTATCCTTTCAACACGAGTATTACACCCAATAACATCTACTTATTACTGACGGAAATTGGCGTAAATGGTTCAAAAAATGTGCAATTGACGAGTTTAGTACGAAATAAAAAAAACGTAGCTCGATTGGTTCAAGAAAATTTTTGAGATACGAATTTAATCCAAATAGATGGAATCCGATCAATCTTACCATTAATTCAATTTTCGCCATTTTGTCTTTTCTCAAAGGGCATTATGATCATTTCACTTAAATTAAATTGCACAAAATATTCCAACTTTTGAAAGTTATTACAGTCGGGTCTCAAAGTTTGAAACACGTATATTTTTGTCCAAAATTTTAGTTAAATTATATTTATTTTTATATATATTTATTTGGATAATAATTAAATTTATCGAATTAATTTGATGATAATTTGATAGTTGTTATCGAAAATATTTAATACCGTAGCATTTGTTCGCATTAATATCCTGGTTTTCTAAAATTTTCATTAACATTAGAGTCCATATATTGATTTTAATCAATAATTAATAACAAATGTAATTATTATACCTATATAAAATTTTATTGCTAATACATCACTGTAAAACATATACCAAATGTAGATAAATAATTAAAAAATACTAAAAAAAAAAAAGAAATCCTAACCCACCCACCCCACCAACCCCAAGTGCCACCAGCGTTGCTGGTGGTGGTTTTCTAGTAGTTTTCGAAAACCACCACCGCCAGAGCTGCCAGCAACACTAGTGGCTCTTAAGGAGGGGGGATGGAAGGAAGGTTGCGGTGGTTAGGGTTTTTGATTTTTCATTTTGTTTTTTGGTTTTTTGATTTTATTATTTCTTTACATTATGTATATTTTTACAGTGATATACTCCGATCAATGATTTATATAAGTACAATAATTATATTTATAATTAATTATAGGTTAAAATCAAAATTTTAGTTTATTTAATGCTAAAGAAAATTTTTAAACATTATGATATTAATGCGAACAAATACTACGATGTTGAATATTTTCGATGGAAATTATTAAATTCTCATCAAATTAATTAGATAAAATTAATTATGGACCAAATAAATAAATATATATATATATATAATAAAAAGGAAAAATGATTTAATTTGACTAAAATTTTGGACTAACTTATATATGTTTCAAACCACTGCTAAAAATAGTTCTATCACCGACAACCAAATTCGTTTGTAATAGTATGAAATCCATCGGAAAAAGTAATTACCAATGGACAGGAGGCCGTCGGAAAGCTCGTCGTATATTGCCTTATCGGTAAGTACTGACGGACTTACGAACGCGCTAGTAATTTCCGACAGACTTTTTAATGGGTGATTTCCGACGGACTTAGGTAATTACATAATCTATCGGTAATTTTTAAGACAACAATTAACCCATCGGAAATTACCAACGGACAACACAATATTTAAAAATAAAAAATAAAAATTTCGAAAAACAAAATAAAAATTACTTTTTCTCCTGCTCATACACATATACAGGCTTACCCGAATTGGCCAAGCCCACTTGAACTGCCATCATATGTTCCAATTTAATTGGAGGATAATGTGGCAATGCCGTGGTTCAAACTAGTCACCTAGCGGTTGAGGAGTAAAGTCCGCCAAGATAGTATTATTTCTTGGTCATTTGCTGCATTTATACTATATTTGTTATATCTCATCTATAGTTTTCTAATTTAAAAGTTAATTTACTTTTATTAAAACATTGTGCAGATGGAAATACTATTTCATTAAACATTTTTGCCTGTTTACTTGTTGCCTCTATAATATATTTATTATATTTTCTTTGTAGTTTTCTAATTTAAAAATTGATTTATTTTTACTAAAGCATTGTATAAATTTTTTTGAATAAATATAACTTACTAAAAAAACCATTATGTGTGTGTGTGTATATAATACTAAATTTTATTTTTTCAGTTCAAATATGATTCATTTTCAATTTAATTTAATATTAATAATTAAGAGTGGATAATTATTCTTTTCCATTTCAAGGATTCAAGCCAATGTGCACTTTTGATCTTTTTTTTTTTTTTTTTTTTTAATCGGGAATAAGCAAGTGTATTTAAAGCATAGAATCATAGGCCTTTATTTTAAAATTAATAAACAAGTGAAAGTTATTCCTCTAATCAAAGTTTATATTTACATTATTTATTATTGTGTGATTATGTAAAAATTTTTTTCCAATTAAATGAGAAAGAGTAATATGCCGAAAATAATTCCAATTATATACTTACTCCATATATACAATGAAAAATTAATTTTAGAAATTTTTATTTTTAGATTTTGGAAGCCACTACACTATGATTTCACAAGAAAAATATAATAGCTTCCAATAAAGTCACTCTTGTAAAATTATTGCATATTCTAAACCAAAAAATTTTTTAAAAAAATAACTTTACAACAACTAGAAATGGTATTGAAATTACCAACAGCTCCGACAACAAATCTAGCCGTCGAAAAGTACCGACGCTTAGCTGAGGCCATTGAAAATTACCGACGCAAAGCTTAGGTTGTCGAAAACTAGCGACGATAGCACCAAGTCCGCGGGTCTTTTCCGATGGCTAGTTTCACCATTGGAAATATCCAACGACTGATGTGCTATCTGAAATTTCGACGCCAAACGCCAACTGTTGGAAATCTTCGATGGAATTTCACTTCCGTTGGAATTTTCCAACCGTCTATTTTGGTCGTCGGTGATTACCGACGGAACTGTACTCCGTCAGCAATTACCGACATCATTGTCGGAGAGTTTCGATGGTTTTCACTCTTCCATAAGAGATTTCCGACGATTTTTATTTTTTCGTTGGAAAGTTCCAGTGGATATTTGCCCGTCGGGAATATTCCGTCGGTAATCAACAATTTTTTAGTAGTGAACCTTGGGATTTGACTGTAATAACCGCAAAAGCTTTGACTTTTTGTACAATCTATGTTAAGTGAAATGACCATGATGCCCTTTTTAGAAAAAGACAAAATCGCAAAACTTAAAGGAATTAACGGTAAGATTGGAAGGATTCCATCCATTTTGATTAAATTCTCACCTCAAATTTGTTTTAACCAATGGAGCTATATTTCTTATTTCGTACTAAACTAAGCAACTGCAATTTTTTTTTACCATTTGCACCAATTTCCCTATTACCAAAAAAAGATAATATATATATATTATTCTTTGGTTTATTTCTCTGCCTTGTCTTATGTATAATGCTAATCTATACACTGTGGTGCATCTATACATATCTTGATTATTATTACAATGCCACAATTTCTAAACAGTATACCAAGTCGGGACAAAATTAAGGGTATGTTCTTTGTAGATTAATTTGGTATAGATTAAGTTGGTAGGGAAGTTAGTGAGAATGTGTGGTTAAAAATTGGAGATGGAGTACTAAAAAATATAAAGTAATTGTCAAATCAATGAATGAATGGTTGAAAATGATAACAGAGAAAAAGTAGATTTAAGTTAACCAAATTTAAATTGTATAGAACATACCCTAAGTGTATTATTTTGAATTTTTTATTTATTAAAAAATTAATTTTTAAGTTGACATATTAAATATTTATTTATGAATATAGGTTTAATTTTCGACTAACGGAGAAGTGCATCTCAAATTTCATGAAACGTGGGTAGAATTTTGGCGTCCCCATTATTGATAGCGACGGAAGAAAATTCAAATTGAAACACTGATTGAATAAAAGTAGTCATCAACTTCAAATTGAAACACTGATTGAATAAAAGTAGTCATCAACTGGCGTGGCTCACAGGAGAACTTACATACGCGATGACATGGCGCCCTCAAAAGATGCTATGTCATTATTTTTTTTTTTTTTAATATTTACGCTAGGTAATGTGGATAATACATAAATACTCTCCTGATAATTGAGGGGTTAGTGTGGCCCCCACGAATTTTTTGAGTGACAACTCCCTCCACACACAATGTGCAGGGGAGCAGATCTGCATCAACTTGTATGAAAGGGTAAATTTAGTTTATAATGTTAATTTTTTACCAAAATTTACAAACAGGTTGCTTTGTTTATTATTTAATTATTTTATATGTTCATATAATATAATAATAACTTGAAAATATGAATTTAGATGGAGAAAATTAAAATATGAATTTTAGATGGACAAAAATTAAAAAAAAAACACAATAAATAAGTATCAATTGCTCTGGATACCACAATATTAACAATATTTATGTATAGAAATACTCATAATTATAAAACACTCCTCCATCTTGAGTTTCGTACACGAGCTTTTAGAAATTTTTATCCTTAGAGAGATATTATAACTATACAATCGTGTAGAATAAGATGCACCGCCCAATTGTCCCGTTAAGGAATGACAGAATGATCTATTTATTTTGATAGATAGGAGATTGATCAACATTTTTTTTTCGAAAATAGATCGATCAAGATTTTAATATAATATAAGACACATTACGATCTATATATAGTATTGATCTTATCCTTATTTATATATTTATTTGTTTTACACAATATCTTATCCTTATTTGCTTACCATATCAAGCAAGTGGAATCGTATAGTCAACATATGTGTAGCATTGACATTTCAGTGGGTTATTTGGCATGTAGCATTTATGGTGCTATGCTATGCTAACATTACAGAGACAGTAGGACACCAATTGACATCGAAGGGTGTGTTTGATTGGCAAGGGTGGAAAAGAAAACATTTGCCATCTTGCAAGGAAAATAATTTCTTGGGGGGAGCAAGATTTTCTTTTCCATGGAAAAGGCCCAATTCATGCATAAAATGATTGTATATTGTTTTCCATGGAAAATATATTCCATGGAAAATGATGCAATCAAACAACTAAGTGGGAAAAAATTTTCTTTGATGGGACATTTTCCATGAAAAATTTGGCCAATCAAACACACCCGAAGTGTCAAATGATTATTAATTTAACCATTAAAAATTTCATTTTATTATTCTATGAACAATTTGTTCTGTATATGTCAAATATGAAAAAGATACAATATAATCCATAAATTAATATAATATAAGTTGTTGCATTTCTTTGCATAATCCAAATTCAATTTCATCCATTTCCATGAATTATTTAATTATTAAATTCCCTAATATTAATTACCAATTTGTCAATTACTTTTACGAATTATAAAAATATTAATATTTTCAAATAATTAGACTATTTTATCCTCATCCCATATCCTATAATATAGGATCTAGAAATTTTTTGCAGATAAAATTTGAATGCCAGTACAATTCATCTTATCCATCTGAAACTCCAACGACTTTCTTCTTCATCTCCTCCTGCCAACGAATCACATTTCAACGAACTTAGATCTGAGATGTTTTGGCCGGCGAAGTAACATCTTGACTATTGACAATGTTCATTATGAAGCCCATTTAACCTTCATCCTCATATACATTTCAAGATTTAGCTTGTATTTAAAAAAAAAATGAAGAAAATATTGTAAGAAAGAGAGACTGCAACAATTAATCCAATACAAAAGCTTCAAAAACTGCCCTCATCCTCAATCTTCGCTTCATTAAAAATAATATCCAACAATAATTCATCAGATCCGGTTCTAAGATTTGGAGGCCCTTAAGCGAAATTTCTCATGAGGCTCTTAATAAATAAAATTTTGTTTCCAAAAAAGCTATATATACTAATTTCAAATAAAAAATTTTATTAAATAAAAACTTTTGTAATTGCAATAATAATAATATAATGTATCAAGAGATTAAAATTGGACTCCCTCTAACTAAATAAGTAACAGTTTAACTTTTATTAAAATAAAAATCACTCAACACATATAAATTTGTAAATTTTGGGGCGCTAAGCGGCTGCTTAAACTACTTAAACTCAGGACCAGCTCTGTAATTCATAAACAGATTGAAAATGTGCTAAGTGGAGAAATGGGGGAATGAAATTTAAGGGTAAAAAATCCATAGCCCCTCTGTTCCATAGTGCTTCGTGGACGAGTTGGTTCCGATTATAGCATCGAAGTTGGACTCTTGAATAGTGATGGCAGAAAAATCCGATCCGATCCAAATCCGATGGATACCCGATCCGAATGGAGCAATTTTTTGTCGATCCGAAGATCCGTGGATCGGCCGATCCGAGACGGATTTGGATTTGGATTTGGATCAGCCTGATCCGACCCAAATTGATTTTTTATTTTTTATTTTTTATTTATTCTATTTTATTTTTATTATTTTTTATTTTTTTATAAAAACCTCTACCAATATGGATCATATTTGGATTTTTTTCTTGATCTGATTCGATCCGATCCGATCCGGTCCGAATCCGATCCGAGAAATTTGGATTTGGATTTGGATTTGGATCGCGGTCTTTGATTTGGATTTGGATTTGGATTAGGTCGATTCGATCCGAACCCGATCCATTACCAACACTACCCTTGAAAATTGAACAGTAATGTTAAATGGGTAAATGAAGTCCACGTATCGAAGATGGAGAAAGTGTAGACTAGTAAAGAAGATGGTGAGTTGGTTTTGTTATGGGGGAAATTTTGGCCGCACACATAAATGTTGATACATTGGTAAATCAATAGATTTTTTTTTTTAAAAAAAACATATATAATACACACATACAAGATATAGATACCCAACACGTCAGTATTCAAAACTATGGTAATTTTAAGTATCGTCAAACCACATATATATCATACACAACCATTGAATGAGCAATGTGGGACATAAATAAGAAACTGGACACCATAATTATAGCACACAGCTTATCCACATTACTTAAACTAATCTCTTAAAAAAAAAAAAAGAATAGACATAACATACGCAGACAGGGTACAGAGACTCAGCACGCCAATATTAAAAAGCATGGTAATTTTAAGTATCGCAGAACCAGATATATACCATATACATCTATTGAATGAACGATGCAGGATACAAGTCAGAGACTGAACACTATGAATGCTACACAAAACCTATCCACATCACTTAAATTATTCTCTTTTTTTTTTTAAGAACATATATAGCACATGCACATAAGGTATAAAACCCATCACACCAGGACTCAAAACCATGGTAATTTTGAGTACGGCAGAATCAGTTATACACCCCCCCCCTCTGAGCGACGTGGAATACAAGTCGGAAACTGAACACTACAAATGCAGTACACAGTCTATCCACATCACTTAAATTATTCTCTTTTTTTTTTTAAGAACGCATATAACACATGCATAGAAGTTACGGAAATCCAATACGCCAATACTCCAAATTACGATAATTTTGAGTATCGAGGAATCAGATATATACCACACATATCCATTGAGCGAGCGATGTAGGATATAAGTCAAAAACTGGATACCACAAATGCAGCACACAATCTATCTACATCACTTAAATTATTCTTTTTTTTTTCAAAAATATATACAATACACACACATAAAATATAGAGACCCAATATATCAGTACTCAAAATTATAGTAAATCAATAGTTTTATTTGAATATAAGGTGGAGATCATATGAGTGGGATAGCATCTCGAATCTGGGCCAATTACCCGATAAGAAAATACATTTTCGATTAGGTCAACCCTGTTGGATAGTTAAAAATTGATAATAATATTGATTGAATAATTGATTGAATAATTCCTTTTTACTTATCATTGGATAATTGATTGAATAATATTCAGAATAGAAATATCTAAATTCTTAATAATTCGAGGGGCCCTACATTTCTACAGTAGTCTACACTTTGATCCATAATAGTTTGTATGATCGCCAAAAAAATCAATTATTATTTGCTGGCCACAGTGAAATAAACCTACTACATTTACTAAATACACCCATTTTTCACTATTTTTCCCATTCTACCCTCGCTAAGCTTCTCTCTTCTTTTCTTTTTTTTCTTTTTTTTTTTTATTTTTTTTTATTTTTATGTTCACCTCCAATGGGGTGAACAATAAGAAGGCTGTTCACCCCATTGGGGGTGAAGGTGAATAGGATTTTTAAAAAAATTGGAAGAACTGCGAATGAAAATTTTATACTATTATTTTTTTTCCAAATTTTTTGCAATAATTCAAACTTTGTTTAATAATGGTATTCTACATTAATCGGATAAAACTCGTTAAATAAATTTTGAAATTCATAATCAAAGTGGTCGCAAAAAAATGTCAAAAAATTTCAAAATTACTCGATAAAGTGGTTGCAAAAAAATTAATTTTTTAATGATTATATTAGATAATAAATCCAATTACTATATCATCAAAAAAAAATTGAAATTCATCGTCAAATTGATTGTAAAAAACTTTAAAATTACTCGCCAAAGTGGTAGCAACAAATTTGAAAAATTTGTATCCATCAATAAAAAATCAGTTAAAAATTACTCATTTTTATTTTTAATTTTTTTAGCTTGTTTGCTGTAAACACAACGAACAAGCTTGGCGAACAAGAAAAAACTTGTTTATTGTGTTCACAGCGAACAAGCATGTAAAATATAAAAATAAAATAAAAATAAAAATAAAAAGAAAGATGGGTGCATTAATCTTTTTCTTTTTTCTTTCTTTTTAAAAAATGGGTGCACTCAGCAAAATGTCGGGTGCATTTAGCCATACCCTATTCTATATATACCATGATCGTCATATACAGCCATAAGGACTCAATAGAATTTCTGTAATTCCTTCAATTAAATTAATCCCTTCAGCCATGGCGTCATCGAGGAAGAAGATTGAACGTCCAGTTTTCGACAATCCTTTCCTCAACATTACAGTAAACCCCGACGGATCCGTTAAGCGAGACCCGGAAACCCGACACCCTGCAATTTCGGATCCCACCGCCCCTGTTCTCAGCAAAGACGTACCTCTTAATCCGACGAAGAAAACCTGGCTTCGCCTTTACATTCCTCAGAAAGTAAAATCATCATCATCTTCTTCTTCTTCTTTTACGAAATTGCCTGTGATTATATACTACCACGGTGGTGGATTTGTTTTCTGCAACGCCGATTCTGCAGTTTACGATGTTTTCTGCAGCGGACTGGTGGAGAAAGTCGGTGCGATGGTGATTTCCTTGGATTATCGCTTGGCTCCGGAGCACCGGCTGCCAGCGGCGTACCACGACGCCGTCGACGGATTGTACTGGCTCAGATCCGCTGAAGACGACTGGGTGACTCAATTCGCTGATTTGAGTAACTGTTTTTTGTGTGGAACGAGTGCAGGTGGAAACCTAGCTTACAATGCGGGTTTAATGGCGGCTGAAGCGGGCTCGGAACTCCGACCGGTGAGAATAACCGGGTTGATTCTTCACCACCCGTATTTCAGTGGGAGAAAACGAACCGGGTCGGAGGAGAGGCTGAAGAATGACCCGCTTTTGCCGCTTTATTCTATTGATCAGATGTTTGATTTGTGCTTACCAGAAGGGGCTGATCATGATCATGAGTATTGTAACCCGTTGGTGAATGGCGGGTCGAACAGTATTGAGTTGATGAAGGAGATGGGGTGGCGGGTTTTGGTTACGGGTTGTTTTGATGACCCGTTAGTCGATGCGGGTTTGGAGTTTGTGAAGATGGTGGAAGGGAAGGGACTGCAGACGGTGTCGTTTACTGGGGATGGGTATCACGCCATGGAGGTTTTTGATGCGTCCATGTCTGGTCCTCTTTATGACGTTATAAAAGATTTTATTTATTCAAGATCGAATAAATAGGAAATTTGAAAAATTGTATTGTATGTTTATTGTTTATCCTACGCATGTATATTGTACCTATGATACTATGATAGTATGATGAAACATATCCACATTGTAAGATATTTCAAAATGGTTAGTGTTATTTTAAGATATGCTCGTTGATACGTTCCCAGTTTTCTTTTTTCCCAGCGTCTCCCAACTCTCTCATAGCCCACCCTAGCCCTCCCTGATGGCTGTGGGGCCCACACCCCCATTATGAGAGAAAAATTCTCCCAACGCATGACAGCGTTGGGAATATATCACTGCTCTTTAAGATATTTTCTAAAAGAGTTTGTTAGTTTAAGTTTATTAATTACTGTTTTATTTCCTTTCAAAAAAAAATTACTGTTTTATTTTTTATCTCTTTAACCGTTTTATTTAATTAAAAAATTTTATATATTAAATTAACACACTTAATTATGCATGTACATTAATTTGATTAGGTTGAACAGTCAATAGAATAAAAGATGGGACGAAAGGTTCAAACTCTAAATTAATATACTGTAACACATAACAGCCAATTATGTAAATTATTCTAATTGAGAAAAAAAAGAAGAAAAAGGGTGGGAGTACGGAATTCTAATTTTAGAATTGTTTAATAAATCACACATTCTAATAATGGTCTATTTCACGAAACCACTTGAATGGGCCGGGCCTACCACGACTGTGTTGAGGCATTGGATATCAGAACCATTAAAACGAAAAGTGATTTTGTGGGACAAGTCATGATTAAAATGTTAGGAAATTTTATAGAAATAAGGGTCTGTTTGATTCGCTTAAACTTTTCCTGGAAAACTCGTTTTCCAGCCGTTTTTTCCATACGAAGGTGTTTGATTCGTTTTTTTTTCCGGGAAAACGTTTTCCATGTACAAGCGTTTAAAGCACAAAAAATATAATTTTCCTGGAAAACTCAGTCCGAGGAAAAGGTATGAATCCGTTTTCCAGGAATCCGTTTTCTAGGAATTCGTTTTTCCGGAAAGGAATCAAACACACCCTAATCTAAAAAGTAGTTTTTTACAGTATTGACATCAATAAATAAGGGTAGAAAAGGTAAATTCTGGAATAGAAATTATACTGAACTATTGCCCAATTTACAGTATTGACATTAATAAATAAGCGTATCCACGAGTTATAATAATTACTTTAAAACTTCTTGCCCAAAAACATCATTCATCTCTATCTAATGAGTACTTTTGTATGAATATTTTAAATTAATATTTTAAAGTCACATTTTGATGTATATGATGAAGAATTGTATTAAGTGGTTCGTATATGTGTATTTTTTCATTATCCCAAAAAATAAACTGTGAGAACGTGATTTTAAAATATCGAATTAAAATGGCTATATCTAATTGCATTTAATCGTTTGGAATGAGGGCTAACCAAACATCTTCTTATATTTCACCAAGCCTGTACTCACTCTTGGCATGAACATAGCTATAATGTAGGGTTTACTGTTGCTCAATCATTCTAGTTAAACTAACCGTGATTAAATGTCAATACTTGAATAGTTATTTGACATTTCAATGTTTGTTGGGGTTGTAATACCTGTAAAATAATAGCACATCAACATCACAATATCATTCAGTATGAATGTCGCATAATTGTGAATGTGGCATCGGTATAAACAATATAATTCATTGTCATGCAATTAAACAATATCGCTCCCGATCCGGCACTCATTTGTGAGCACCTTATTATACCCATATGTGGCCTAATGACATGCAAGTATTCCCCCCTGCCCCTCACTATCAGGAACACACGCGTCAATGATCCGGCCACATATCTATACGTGGACACTGAGTTGTTGGCGTTAACAACAAGACACCTAATTTTTTAATATTTTGTGATAGGATTTATTTGTTTGATCAATTTTTTTAACTTATTTTTAAAATTTAGTGTGTTTTTTTTAATAATAATTTTTTTTTTGAATGGCATAAAATTTAGTGTGTTAAGTGTTTGTAAATGCGTAAACAATTTTCAATCGTTGGCAAAACCTTTGAACATTATGGCCGACTACATTTGTCATCAATGCTTTACCAAAAGTCTCATATCACAAAATACCAAATATAACTATTATTTCAATTTTCATATTATCCACAATGGTTTTGATCTTCTTCCCACGTGGGCACATACCCACGCCCACATGGGGAGCTGTAATGGCGCTACATCACCACGATTTTGTTTTAGTATCTACATTAGATCAGATGAATAATGCATAACAATTCCCTGATGGGAGGCCGGTGTGGATTCCTACATATGGGTAGGAGACCACTACCCTTATCCACAATTCGTAATTGTTTACTTAAAAACTTCTTGCCCAAATTAAGACATTACTGGTCTCTATCTAATAGATATTTTAAATTTAACTTTTTAAAGTAATATTTTGATGTCTCAACTATTTATTCTAATTTGTGATGTAGAATTGTATTAAGTTATAAACACATGTGAATTTTTTCACTTCCTAATAAAAAATTGATATATTAGTGATATGATCTAAAGTCCTCTCATAATTAAATTGGGTCTAATATAGAGACCAAGAACGACAAAGAAACACAATTTGAGGCCAAACTACACAAGAATCAAAGTTTGAAGGCCGATTTGGTGATGATACAAGTCAAAATAGCCGTTTCCAAAAGAATTGACATCCTCTTTGTCTCGATTCCAATGCATTTTGAATCAGCTCAATTGGAGTTCGAAATTAAAAGTTATGGCCAAAATAGTAAAGTCGCGCCTAGAAATTCTGACAATTTCCCGAATTTTTGTTATTTTTGGGTTTTCTTTTGATTTTCGTTATTTATTTTGGTTTCTATGCACATTTTAGAATTTTCTAGCACTTTTAGGATTTTTCCATATTTTTAATTATTTATTCAATTAGTGTTTTGGTCACCAAGTTAGGGTAGGGATTAGATTTATCTATAAATACGTTGTTCTTATAATTTTATTTTTAGTTGAGTCTTATTTAATAAAATTGAGAGAGTTTTCTCTTCTCTTGTCCTTTGTGGGTTATTTGAGAATTTAATTCTCGTTTTAATTTCTTCGGTGAAAATTAAAATGCTCTTTATTAAGACTTGTGTCAAAATTCTTGTGGTGAAATTCGAGATCATGGTTCGTTGATTCATTCACCGAGTCCAATTTCTTTAATACTGGACAATCAAATCCCAATAATTGACATTTTCTGGAGTCAGATTTGATATTCTTTCCATGCTTTCGCATAGTGATCTGTTTTACTCAGGTCGAATCGAATCAATTAGAATATCAATTTAAAATGTCAAATTAACATGCCTATCTAATTACATTCAAACGTTTGGAATGAGGGCTTACCAAACATGTTCTTATATTTCATCAAACCTATACTCACTCTTGCCAAGGACCAAGCCATAACGTAGGGTTTACTGTTGCTCAATCATTCTCGTTAAACTAACAGTGATTACATGCGTGTTAGTGTATATATAAAAATAAATTTTTATGAATTCTAATGTGATATAGAAGAGAAAACAAGCGAAATTAAATGATAAAAATTTGTGTAATACAAATAGATCCTACAAGATATGTGAATGTAAAATAAGAAAGAGAATGGATAGAGTTGAAAAAACTTATAAAAATGTGTAAAAATTTATCAAAACACATACACTAATACACGATAAATATCAATACATCAATAGCCATGACATTTCAAATTTGCAAGTATCGTAATACCTGTAAAACAATAGCACATCAATATCACAACATCAATCAATAGAAATGTGTCATATATCTGCTAATCAAGCATCGCTATAAACAATATTATTTCTTGCAATGCAATGGAGCAACACATGCATGTACTAATTACATGAGAATCAACTTACCATACAATATCAAAGAAGCCCCAATGTGAAAGTTCTACACATCAATTCATTTCAACATAATGTGCAAATCAAGAGAGCAAATAAATTCTCCACGCAGCAACCTTATTATATTTTATTTTATACTGCACCATTTATTCTAGATAAATTATAATTATATGCATCATGCTAAATGTGAAGACCATTGAAAATAATAGGAAAAATCTCAACAGCCATTCTGTACTGGATGCAGGCCTATGAACAATTCTGTCACCACGCCGGAGCTCGTTGTACTTTGGCTGCAACTGCCGTTTTCCATCCTTTTTTCTGCTGTTTTTTCCGGCTTCAGTCCATACTGCAATTTAACATTTTATTTTGTTTAGCATTTTCATTGAAGCAATAAAACCACAGAAGAATCTATCTATGAGACTATGACATAAATATAGAGTTGAAATAAAGCTATTAAAATTAAACCTGAAAAAAAAGTTACTTGGAAATCTATTCTCTTGCCCGTGATAGACAGATTTGTGCTACCCGTCACACTTCTATGATCACGGGCTCGATTTATATTATATTTGACAGAGATTTTTGAATAATTGATTACTGAATGTGTTGTTGAGAAGTGAGGAAAATGGAACGAAAAATTTTTTCAAATGAAAATTGAAAAAATAATCTTTGATTAAAATTGTAGCAAACAAGCTCTTAGTACATCTATACATTCTTCAGAAGTAATTATAGCATAATTTTAAGAAAGAAAAGAAAGAAACCTTGAACTTAAGATCCAAATAGAAGTACAGAATTAGGATTAAAGATGTAGAATCATTACATCCCAGCTGACTTTTAATAAATCAAATGGTGAGAAAAAAAAATGATTGAAATATTCAACCTCAAAACCTAGTAATGTTAAGTTGGTTTGCCATAATTTTTATTAAAAATTATTTTTATCAAACATTATTTTCAAACACTCATTTCAGTAATGCTACAATTTTCAATATTTATTAAAACTCGTCGTTATTTTTCATCTACATATTGAAAATTTATTTTCTCCAAAATCATCTGAATACCTAAGAAGGAAAAAGATAGTGAAAATTTAGAACTCACCTTTTCGCACAATTTTGCGTTTTCTTCAAGCAAAGACTTTTCCTGAATATATATGTCAAGTACAATTACTAGCAGTTAGCAACACTCCAACAATCAAGTTCTTGTTTGACAAAACTTTTTTGCGGTCATTTTTTGCGCCCCTCATTTTCAATCATACAAATAATGAATATTATGTTTCGTGAACTTTCTTCTTCTTTAGTAAGAGATATATTCTCCTAAAAAATTCACTTTCTTTTCCCAAAAAAAAGTTGAAAACAAACAAAAAAAAAAAAAGAAAAGAAAAGTATGTCAAACAAGCTCAAATAAACACCTATTCAATGCATTTGAGTTTATTCTGTTACCTTTGCTTTCAATCTTTCAATTTCTTCATTGAATAATTGGGTCTGCAAAAACAGAAATTATTAATATCTAGAGCGCGTTTGTCGCAACTTTTCATGAAAATCATTTCTTTCAAACATCATCTTCAATTACTTATTTCATTGACTATGACAACTTTTTCCATATTTTTAAAACAACTCCACTTTTCAACTACATATTCTGATTGTTCTCCAAAATCTAATCTAAACATACACAACTTCAAAAAATTTCTCAAACACTACTGATCGTATGAGCAATGCTAACAAAAAACATTATTATTCAGATAAAAAGTGGTTAATTTCTAAACAATATAAACCTTTCTTTCTCCGATGAGTTTCAGGCTTCTTTCCAACTGGCTATCAATCTCTTGTAGTTCCTCCATCGAGCATTCCCCCAAATTTTGTCCTAAGAGCTTTCTATAACAAAGCAAAACGTTAATCAACGTGTAATTGACAAGCAAAATAATTCGGAAAATCTTGCTTGAGCGCGTTATGGCAAAGCCTTAACAAACTTTAGGTCATAAACTTCTCTTAAAGAAAAGCAAAAACATGCTTTATCAAGTTTAGAAGATGCTTTTCAGTACAAGTTTAAAACTCATTTTTGAAAAGAACTACTTCGTCGTAGCTTATTTTCGACCGCAAATTCAAAACCATATAACTACTTTTACTTTTTAACCACATTATTCAAGAAAAACTATAAGGACAACTTATATAACTTTTTAGGCTTTGTCCACACTTGCTATAAGTTGGGTAGGAAAAGAAAGAAAACTGAGACTAAACTGTTTGGAATTTTCAAGATGCTCTATCTTCCTAGCCAAGAATGCTGATTCCTCCTTTAAATGCTGCATAAGAAATCAGCAAAAATCATCAAACCGTTATAATTAGTCAATCTTAGATTGAATCAATTCAACAAACTGTTAAAGAGTAAAATCTCATATTCAATAAATACATAAGTCTTAATATAGTATCAGAGCGCTATCATATTGAAAAGAACAATTCTACTTGATTAAAAGTGACACAAATACATCAAAATATAACCTCATTAAATGAGTATAACTTTATTTCAACCAAATCATTTATAAACACTTCCAAAACATATATTACCTGAATTTGTCCTTCATCTTCAGTTTGGTTATCCTGGTCTTGTCTTGCATGTTCAAGGTATCTCTTTATAGTCTTTTGTATGCTGAAATTACATCACACAAAAATTAACATTTATGGGTTACATGGTTTGAAATAGAAACTTCAAATATATTAACTACACTACATGTTTTATAACCTTGTTCATTTTGTAGAGAAATAATGTACAAGATGAACAAATTTGTGAATGATTTGTGAGAAATATATATGGCTATGCTTGTCTCACCAAAATAAATAGAACATATATATCACTATATTTGATTGTTCGTGAGAATATATAATTAAAAAGTAAGAAGTGTGATGGAGAAACGTGAAAAAATAATATACTGTTGTAACGTGTTCGGTGCAGAGTAAATTATTCAGGCGTCTCTGGTTGAAAATGAGTAAGAAAAATTGATGGTTAAAATAGTTTTTTCAAACAAACACGCACTTAAAAACTTGTTACAAGCCAAGTTATTGCTTTAATTTGGATTTACAAGTTCATCAAATCTATCTCTACATTGAAGTCCAGCTTTTTTTTTTTTTTTTTTCTCTTTGTTTTCTTACACACAACATATCTTGTAATACATTTGAGCTTCTTAAATCAAACAATAGACAAAAGTAATATTCATCATCTTATTATTACAACACCTTACCTAAACACCTTCTAACTAATAACATCAAAGCTAATTAGCTTCATGAAAATGAAGTCATTGAAACTGATTTTCACTCTCAAAATTAAATCATGTAATGGAGAGTACAAAATTACAGCATGATTACATAATACTTACCACCATCTATACCCGTCTTGTTTTGCAGCAGAAATTGTAACTAACACTGTTAAATGGTACTATATTCTCTTGAAGCACCAAGACCAACATATGTACAAATTCAAGAAGAATTTGATGGGAAGTTATGACCCCAAAACAAAAGGAAGAATATTATAATTACAGTTATTTTTTAAAGTAATTAATTAATTAAATAAAACAAAACTTACTTGGAGCTGGAAAATTCATAAAGTTTTCCCTTCTGGGAGAAGATGACCAAAGCAACTTCAGCATCACAAAGTACAGATAACTCATAAGCCTTCTTCAATAGCCCATTTCTGCGCTTTGAAAATGTCACCTGTCTGCTGGTTGTGTTTTCAATCAGCTTCATTTCAACCTTTCCTCTCACCATTCTTTCTTTTTCTTTATTTAATTTAATTTAATTTTAATTCTTTATTACAAATGAAAAACCTAGAAATCTCAAAACAAAATCAGCAAAAAAAAAACCCCAAATAGTCCAATTTCAAGGATCTGAGAGAGAGAGAGAGAGAGAGAGAGAGAGAGAGAGAGAGAGAGAGAGAGAGAGAGAGAGAGAAACTTGAACTCGTCAGAAAAGGGTTTTCTTAGAAATCTTTTAAAACCCTAGTTGAATTTTTGCAAAAAAAAAAAATAATATTAATATTAATAATATTGCAGTACACAGTTTGAACAAGAAAATCCAGAAAAAGGGAACAAAAGCCCAATAAATATACAGAAATTTAATGAAGGAAATGGCAAAGATTTGATCTATACAGCACTGTGGAGAAACCCCAGAAACTAAACATCTGAAGCTGGGAATTCATCATCTTGATATATAAAAGGAATAAAATGTACGTACGACGAATAAGAACCTAATTTAGTAGCTGAGATTAAGGGGTGGATGAGAAAAAAAATTCCTTTTTAAAGTGTTTTCAAGAATTGTGGAAAAGGTGAAATGGTGAGAAATGAAGAAGACATGAAGGATCTCTCTTTCTTCTTTGAGAGATGCAAATGAAGAATGTCTTTACTTTGAGACCACAGAAGCAAATATTTCCTTATTTCAACATATATCTGTTAGTCTCTCTGTCTTTATGGGTCAACTCTGAGCCACAAAAAAGGCAAGCTTGCACAAATATGGATACAACTCAAAAAACCGAAACACCCAATTTTACATTTTTTTTCCTTTTATTCTTTCCTTGGCGTGTGAATTTCTCAAAATGTCCTCAAACTTTATTTTCATATGTAATTTCATCCTGAACTCCTCTCCTTTTCTTTTCCTTTCTTTTCCTTTCTTCGTTTTTTTTTTTTTTTTTTTCAAATTTTAAGAAACGAGTAGTGCTACTTTAACACAGTGACAATGTAGTGGTTGACGCAATGTGATGTGCCAAAATCTTATGGAGCGAGATACTATTGATGAAGATATCTAACTCTATGAAATTTTAACACGTCATTATTGCATCAATTGCTGTATCAAATTATTGTGTTAATACAGAATTATTCTTAAGATTAAGACAGATTGAAAGCGTTCACTCAATGAATAATCTAGCAGTCAGTAAGCACAAATTTTACCAAAATACTTTAGAATTATATAAAAAAAAATTATAAGGCTTGTATTCTTCATTAGAAATATCAGAAAATAAAAAAGCAATAGCATAAAAAGAGTGTAGGAAACAAAACTAATAAAAACAAAAACAAAAAAAAATATTGCCATCTTCTACTTCTAGCTCGTCATACCATTTCCAACAATTAGGTCACCACAACAATCACCTTATATTGACATCACCACCAATTGATGGAGGAGATCCTTCTCCCACCTTCGTTGCCGGTATCACCAATTTCCGCTCAATTAAAAACTTACACCAAACACTTTTGATATATGTGATAATCGTCTTTGATTGTATTGGGTTTTTAAAATCTGTGTTTCAACTTTACACTTCAATAGTCAAACTTGAAACATCCAATTTGTAAATCAGCTTTACTTCAATTTTGATTTAGGGAAAAAAATATAAAGCCGAAAATCTTGATAGATCTAGTTCTAATTACTTCAATTTCGATTTAGCATATCATCATTTTCACTTGCCCATAAATTTTTTAACAATTTCAAAGTTGTAAGGTTAACATTAATTACCTATTCCAATCAATAAATCACAACTCATAGATTTTTCAACAATTTCAAAGTCCTAAGGTTAACATTAATTATCCATTCGAATCAATAAATCATCAGAAAGAGATTGACATTTTTTGTGCTTTCGTTTGGTTTGTCAATGCCATGGCTAAAATTGTGTCATGGACGACAATGTTTGTGATGGATGTGGATTGGCAAGGATAGGTTAGGTAGAGAAGGGGTGGGAAGATGAGTACAAACTACAGGGTACTATGATATGATGGGGAGAAAGAACAATTTTCTTTAGTACTTTTTTTCTTCAATTATTTTGCATCCTTTTTTATTCAGTGAATTTCTCATTTAATTTTATTAATATTAAGATAATATTATTAGAATGAAAATTAGTTTTAAGCTTTTCAATATTGCTATCAAACTTCTATATTAACGAATCTTGGATGGAAATCATCCATTTGCAAGCCGACACTTCAGATTTTGACTTTCGAGGGTCTTAAAATGAAGTTTGATATTAGGGTCTTAAAAAAAAATCACATTTAGACTTTTTGTACATAACCAGAAGTTTGGGGCCCTATTCTATTTTTTTTTTTTAAAAGAAGCTGAAATTGAGGGTCTATGTGATCGCGGAGATGGTTTATTTTCAGAATTGCCGTTGTCTTTTGTATGAATTGAACCAATTTGTAAAACTTTCGAGATCCTTAAGTTGAGAAAAAGCTCAGGATGAACATGAAAATTAACTTAAAGTTTAAGGATGTTTGCATAATTTATTTATTTATTTATTTATTCCTTTTGGGTCTTTTTTGGTAAGAAATATAAAAGTGGGGAGTATCTCTAATATGGAAATGCCCACTCTTTCGTTTTTTTTTTTTTTTTTTTTGAGTACGGAAATGCCGACTCCTCGGCAAATTATAAAAAGAGTTTACACGAATGGAAATTTTTTAATAAAAATGCGGTAACATCTATGTCAACATCATCGTACAAATGACATGATGTGTCCACCAATTGCAGTATGCCAGCAATTTTTTCACAGTTTCCGCAAGTTGGTCACCTCAAACAATGTGTACAAGTGCCCGTCAGTCCTCACGTGGCTTGCGATGTTTGCTATTAATTGAAATTGAGGGAAGAAGAAGAGGATGTTTGGTAAATTAATTATTAAGAGTTAGAGCCTGTTTGGTACAGAAACAATTATTTTAATGAGAGGAAATGAAAATGAAGAAAATAATATAAAAGTGATAAAAAAAATTGAAAAAATGTATGACCACTCAAAATTTTGTGTGTATCTCTATCTTCAATAGAAAATGAGGATAGACATTTCCAATGCGAAATGTGAAATGTGGATTGGAGATGACT
This sequence comes from Jasminum sambac, assembly GCA_018223645.1. Lineage (NCBI taxonomy): Eukaryota > Viridiplantae > Streptophyta > Magnoliopsida > Lamiales > Oleaceae > Jasminum > Jasminum sambac. Next base: position 8,342,898 of record CP073645.1, on the reverse strand, counting down.
TGGAGGAGAATGATAGAGAGGGGTGATTATTTTAATTAAAGAAGAATGGGTAAATGTGTAGATAAAAAAAAGGTGAAATGTGGTGAAAAAAAAGGCAAAGACAAAGTTGAAAATAATAATACTAAAATAATAGCGGTAGATGCGTATTTGGATATTGGAATATAGACATGAAATGAGAAATAGTGAGAAAAATGAGATAAAATGTAAAATCCACTAAAAATTTTGTATGTATCTCTCTTCGATAGACATTGAGGATTGGCATAAGAGCATGCTCTTAGAAGTATAATTTTGGAAGGAATGTGCAAAATGGTAATGCAAGGCGATCTCCAATGCGGCCGTCTATTCCAAATTTTGTCCAAGGAGAGAGAATGACACAAGCCAAAATGGTGGGTCCCGATTTTCGCATATGTGGCTTTTCTTTGTCTTTTTTATCATTTTTTTTATCAATTATCCCATATTTTGTTCATAGATTTCCGTACCACGTCTAGATATAGACGCTCGTCTAGAATTATTTCACTACTATTTTATTATTATTTTAAAATTGTTTCCATCTCTCTCATCTTTTTTACTTTTTCCTCTCTTTTTCCTACACTTCTTTCTATTCATTTTCAAATAAAATAATTATCTTCTCTCTATCTTTTTCCTTCACACCATCTACAATCCACACTCCCATGCATCTTTGATTGTATTGTCTAATTTGGATTTCCGTGTAAGAAACATGTGGGAGAAAAAAAAAAGAAGAACAAGGAGGGGGAAGAGGAGGAGTAGGTCTCCCTTATTAAAAAAAAAAGGAGTGGGTCCACAAATTTTTCAATTTTAAAATTTTTGAAATCACTTTTCTCACATTTTTCTCCACTTTTATAATATATTTTCTTGTGTTATAATTACAAATACACATCAACCAACACATCATTCACTACTGTTTTATTATTATTTTTAAATTTATTTCTATCTATTTCCTCTTTCTTATTTTTCTCTTTGCATATCTCTTCATTTTTCTTCCATTAAAATTATCATCACTTTTATATCACTCTCCTCTAATCCAGATGCTTAGAACAGAGAGAACAAAACGTAGGGCATGAAATTTGTCTTTAAGAGCTTTGCTGATACTATTGTGAATCGGGAGATGATGTAGAAGAGAGAAAGAACCAAGATAGTCATATTAATGCAAAAAGTAATGAAATGATGTGTAGAAAAAAGAGGAAAATGTGAAAAAGAAGAGAGGTGTAGAAATAAATTCAAAAATAAATTAGTAATAGACTAATGAATGTGTATTTATAGACATGGCACCAGAATTTTTTTAGGAAGAAAAAGTGGAGAAAAAATGAAGTAAAAATTTAAAAAGCGATTAAAATGAGAAAATTGAAAAAAAAAAAATGAGACTCACTTACAATCAAAGTTCTAAAAGGTGCGAGGAGTGGTAAGACGATGAGACCAAACCTCAAGCCTTAAAAGCTTAGGCCTAAAAATGTATTTTTATTTTTTTATTATTTTAATTGTTTTAGAGTGATAAATAAGTTAAGAAATTCATATTTGACATATTTTATACAAACTTCAGTATATTTTTCAATTTTAAATAAAAAATATATATATATATATATATTTTGAGAAGTATCCTGACTTGAAAATCCAAGCATAGGATATGGATTTATTAAATAAAAATATAATATTTAAAATATTAAAAACTACAAATACTTAGAAAATACTATTAATTCCTACGATTAGATTACAAAATGAATATAAGTGAAAAATATTTTTTTTTTTATAATTTAGCCCAACTTCAAAAACAACAAGTACATATGATTTAACATTTAAAAAAGGAAAAACTAATCTAACTAAAAGACTCGCGCCTTTTTCCTCCTAGGTAGGCCGAGGCGAGCATTAGGTTGTCAACTTTTTAAGTTGGCTGCCATTTTTCACGCCTACTTTTTTTTTTTTTTTTTATGGAAGGCGTTTTCCTCCAAACCTCATGCCTAGACGATGCCTTTTGCTACCTTTTAAAACACTGCTTACAATGTTGTATGTCTTTCTTCTCAATGGGCATTTAAATAGAAATGACCAATGACCATCTATTCAACTAAAAAAAAAAAAAAAAGAAAGGGAAGAAGAAGAGCTTGTTTGGTAAATTAATTATTAAGAGTTAGAGCCTGTTTGGTACAATTATTAAGAAAATCATTATTTTAAATTGTTAATAATGTTTGATTTGATAATTTTTATATTTTTTGAGCACTGTATTTTTTTCTATTTATTTTTGAACTATACATTTAAAAAAGCAAAAAAAATCTATACTCCCTAGTCCCTGTATATCATATCAAAATTTCAAAACATAGCTTAGTAAATGGACAAATTTATAGCTCGACCAAAACCGACCCAATTTTTATCGATTTGCAAATATTCGAAGCGAAACCGAACCGGTTTGGTTTAGGTCAGTTTTGCGGTTTATGCCTAGCTTTTTTTTTTTTCCGAACCGGCCGGTTTGCGGGTTGGAAATTTCCCACCTGCAAACAGACTCGACGGGCCTTTCAACCCCACCCAAACCAACCGAGCGGGGTCCGGTCCGTCGGTTTGGGTGGGTTGGATGCCTTTCAACCCTACCAAAACTTTAATTTTTAACATAATGTACAAAAAAAAAAAATGAACCTGTCTTGGTGTCCCAAACTTTGGACAGAATATTTCCGTTGCATTTTTTTTTAATGGGAAATTTCATTAGTGACTACAAATTGTACAAGCCAAAGAAAGAGAATTCATAATACAATTCAGAATAACATTAAAAGTTGCGAAGCAAGCTTGAACACGAACCCCCTAGCTAAAGCATTAGCGATTGAGCGGTACCATTGGCTTGCCTCCTAATATGACAAATCGAGAAATAACTGTTAAGATACAGGTAAAATAATTAGTAAATTGGGAGGAAAAGTGCATTCTTGACAATGATATTAATTGGCTACAAGATCACTAAAGTAAAATATGAAACCCACGCGCCTTAAACACCCTTCTAAATGGTGAGACTTGGTAAAAAATGAAAAGATAATAACCGCTAATCCCTAAAGATTAGGACTCATTTATATATGCAGACTCACAAGTGAAACAACTAATATAGTGGATAATATTCACTGATGATACATAAATAAAATAATTTAACAATAACGTCTTTAATGTAAGATAATATTTGAATCATTGCACAAAGAGGCATCAACACAACACAACATGAAAATGAAGCAAATGGGGGAGGGTGCCATTGATCACAAACAAGCTGGTTACGCTCAGAAGGTGAAGAAAGAGAGTGAGCCTTCCTTGCTAGAATCGAATCAAAAAGCGCCTCTTTAGCCATGGACAAAGTTTTCGAAGGCGACGAAGAAATATTATTCCAAAGTTTCTCGTTTCAACCCCGCCATATAGTGAAGAAAAATTACCTCAATAAAGTGCTTATTAGCAAAAGATAGACAACATTATAACACACTTAGGCTATGTCAGTTATTGTCGAAGTCCAATGTTTATATAAACAATCTTGTTATCTTATGAATGAGGGTAGAAATTAAACAAGCGGACAGTCAGAAGATGATAGAGATTGAAGATTATTTCTCATTAGAATAATTTTTTTTATTTTTTATTTTTGGATTTTTCACTCTTATCTCTATGTAATTCGTTATTTAATTTAGTGGAATATTAGTGTTATAGATAAGTTATGATTTTAATTTCAAAACGATTGGATTTATGTATTCCGGTTTAAACATGTGACTTGTTCATAATTGAAGTCGTATGTTGAATATTGGGTTAGTTTCACCAACGGTCACTTAAGTTACACAAAAATAACGAAACAATTGCTGAAGTTCCAAAACTTTACCTGTAATATTATATTAGTTTCACCAATAGTCATTGAGAGTCCAAACCAGCAATGATGTAGTGCCATCATGGCACCGTAGCTTACGATGCCATAGGGCATTTTCTGGTCTCGTTCGACCTTCATTTTAAAATTCGGGACCAGATCTAGAATCAGCATGGCGAGGGGAAGCTCCAGTAATTTTTAAAATTTTCCAGCGACACCGTGTGGGCCGTGGTGGCCAGTCAAAGTTTGACCCAAAAATATGGCTGAACTTTGACCGTCCACCACGGCCCACACGATGTCGCCGGAAAATTTTAAAAATTACTGGAGCTTTCCCTCGCCGTGTTGATTCTAAATCTGATCCCGAATTTTAAAATGGAGGTCAAACGAGACCAGAAAATGCCCCATGACACCGTAAGCTGCGGTGCCATGATGACACACTAGATCATCTTCGATACCCAAACTCCCAAAAATACAATTTTATACCAAAAAGCAACGAAGCACTAGACTTCATCATTCGAATCACCACCACCAGTGCTCCTCCAACCGCCAAATCTGTAAAATCTGACCATCACACCTCCATTCCTGAAATTGTACCAGAAACATGCACAAGTTTCTAGTACATCACATCAACTGATCTCAAGCGAGTTTATAAAAACAATTAATTTTCTTCAAGAGATTTAATAGTGAATTTCAACGATCATTATTTTCCAAAGTTTGTGCAAATTCCTCGAAAACCTCATCAGACCTTATGTATCTCTGGTATGTAATCCATTTTCCTTTTGTCTGATTCGATTTCTACAATCTCTCAATTTCTTGATTTTGATTTTTTTTCACTATCCATGATTTAATAGTTATTATGTACTAATATATACTTCATTCATCCCATAAAGATATTTTTTCACGCAGTTTAAGAAAATATCAATTAATGTGGTTGGGAAAACAAAATTTAAAAATATTTTCCTAAAATACCCTTTAATTTATTAATTATTATACTTTAATAATTTTATCTTGTTAATGACAATGAACATTAAATAAGGATATATATATAACAAAATTAATACTCCTTCCGTCCCTTAAAGACAGGTTTGGTTTGATTTTGACAATAATTAAGAAATCATAATTAATATTATTGGAAAAGTAAATTTTAGTTGTATTTTTTCATATATGCCATTATATTGAATGAGAATAATACACTTTTACTAATAACAATACCCATTAAATAAGGGTATAATAGAAAAAATTTAAAAAATTAAATAGATATACATACAATATAGCCTATATTTTGGGACGAATGAAAAATAAAAACAAACATATCTTTGTGGAACGGAGGAAGTAATTTAAAAGGAAATATGACTATCTTTGTGAGACAAATGAAAATAGTAACCAAGCCTACCTTTTTGGGATGGAGGGAGTACAATAATTAGGCGAGTATGTGGTGGTCAAGTTTTTTCCGATTTAGTAGTGTGATAAAAGCAATGGGATCGAAGAAGACAAAAATTTGTTGCAATTTCGTTTTTGGATATATAAGTGCACTTTCTATCCTTTAAATTTTATTTAGAATGGTTTGGTTTAGCGACCATTCATGAAAGTAATAAAACTTGAGTGATCGGGGGTGAACCTTTCAATGTTAATGACCATTTCCTTATTTTTGTGTAACTTGAGTGGCCGTTAGTAAAATCAACCCTTTGAATATTAAAATAAAAGTATCGAAGAATTGTTGTGCGAATCCCCATTTATAATCATGTATTGTTATTATATACCCTTTGCTTGTATCAGTGGATATCGCATTTGCTCTTCCGACGATGAATCGAGGATGACATATTAGACATCATAATGCCAAAGTTGATATTGAGGACCATAGAGGTGGTGGTTGTGATGTATGGATTGGGCTAAGCAAGACTATTGTGACGGTGAGGTTAATCATGAGCATGAATCTAAATAGGTTCGTCAACAAAGAACTTAAGAATGGAGAGTTTTTCGATGGCCTCGGAGTTATCATTGGTTATAGGATTGGCTAACATTTTCCAAGAGAAACAACAATTTAGATTGTTGTGCGCGGAAGTTGAAACAAAATTTATCCTTGAGATCTGTTTGCTCCTTTTAATTAACTTGGTTGAATGGCCTTTGCCTATTTTTACACTAATTATCGAGGAAAAGTTTGAAGAATTTTAAGATTTGAAGGAGAAATATTCCATTGCATGGGAGTACCGCTGTAACCACTCTCGATTTTGGAATGGCACAAGGTGCTTAGATGCAACAATAGGCCCATGGAATGAAGGTGTTGAGAGACTTGGTGGTTGGTTTTGTGTTGATGGCATGGAAAGATGATAAAGAAAAATAAACATCAGCAAATTTTTTGGGGAATATATGGATGGAAAACTTCAAAATAAATAAATAATGTTTGACCTTCAAGATACAATGGGTGATAGGATACGTGTAAAAACATGTTTTTACATATTTTTATGTGATATAGGAGAGAAAATGAGTGGAATTGAATAGTGGAGATTTGTGTAGTACAGATAAGTTCCACGAGATATGTGGATGTGGAATAGGAGAGAGAATGAACAGGGTTAAAAAAGTGTAAAAATATATAAAAATGTGTAGAATAATACCTCTGTATTGCAACAAAAGTTGGGTATCACGAGTAGACATGCTTTTGTTCTTATAAGGCTTGTCAAGTGGGGTTATTTTTGTTGTGTATTGGGTGACAATATTGGCTCAAGATTCGAGGACGAATCTTCTCCAATGGGAGAAGAATTATAGAGATTGCAAATTATTATTAGTTAGGATAATTTAGTTGTTTATTTTATCTTTTATATTTTTCGTTTTAATCTCTATGCAATTAGTAGTCTAATTTAATAGGGATACTATCATTTTAAACATCTCATGTGTTCATTATTAGATATCCTTTTTTAATTTTAAATAAAGTATTGAAGAGTTATTCAATAATCTATCTAAATAATTGATTCTTGTGCAAATGTTCATTTATAATTCTCGTTATCGTTTGACCTCCCAAATGATGCTCATCCTAGAGCCCAAGTTCTCACGGGATGTTCACAAGGGATCCGCTATACTAGTGTTAGTGTGACTTCATTGACCGGACTTTTGATGTTTATCTGGAAAGCTATCTGCAGTCTTTTTTTTCCAAAAAATGTATCAAAAGCAAAATCTGTAATTTACCATTGTATTATATCTTGCGTTCCAATTCTTTGTCAATCAACTCTACATCGAAACTTATTTATCACTTAATGAATGTGTGACACATCAACATATAATTATTATTATTATTATTATTATTATTATTATTATTATTATTATTATTATTATTATTTTTTGAAAAAAAAAACTTCATTAATGCTGAATAGAATAAGCAACTCCCAAAGGTTCAACAATACAAGTAAGCACATCAAAATAAGTAATGGGACGAGCTTGAAAACGGGCATGGATGGATCTACTGGTTAACTATGGCATGCTGTAGTTAGGTCCTAACTCAGGATAAGTAAATTATCCTTTACGTAGATTTTCAGCTTTTCAATTGGTCCAATTGGTCAGGACCAAATTCTTTCAATATCCTGGTCCAGGGTTCCATTCTGACTTGCCCAAGCTACTAACAATTTTTTGTTATTTTTCGTTTTCTTCAATTTTATGCCTTAGTTGCCACTATTTTTTGCTATTTCTCATTTTGATTTGTACATTTGAAAAACCTTAGCTTTTTTTTGTTATATTCATTTTAAACAATTTTATTTTTATTAAATAATTTTAATAATTATTCACATTTTTTTCTCTCAAATTTACATTTTTAGGATTAAATAATTCATTTTTTCTCACACCTAAATCTAGGTCAATTTTAAAATATCTCAACTAAATATCTATGAATTTTAAAATATCTCACCTAAATCTCTATCAATCTTTGTAATATATAAATAAATTTAATATTCAATTCTACTTATGTCTTTCTTTAAAAAAATGAATTCTATTTATATCTTCCATTATTACTAACTTTTTCAACCGCGCATTGCACGAGAGACTAATTTTCTAACAAATATCGATTTTGATAAATATTAATAGTATGATATTAGCACTACTAAAATAACTAGTATATCAGTCAGAGTACTAAACTTAATTAATATAAAATAATAAAAGACTTATAAAAATTTCGACAGAGTTTTTCCTATATTCCATAGGAGACAAATTGTAATAGAGATTGTGATTATATAAATGCGAAATAAAATAATTTTAAATTAAATATTACAGTTATTAAAATGATCACACTCAAAAATTCTACTACCATTCGTAGAGCTTATAGTTTTTTATTTAAAATTATTCTGCATCTTATTATATTCAGTTACAAATTCGCAAGATATAACTACACACCCGTGCGATGCATGGTATTAACAATAAATATGTAAATGATGATTTTTAAAATTTTTGTGTCAAATATTATTAATGTGTAGAGAGATATATTGAAGAATGAAAATGTATCGAGTACAGTTCGACAGACCCTAACATCTCATTCCTCTCCAGTTAAAAAACACTTATTCTCGTCCGCGCCATAATCTCATGCATCATTTAATCGAGGTACAGCGAAGATCACATTATAATTGCAACAGGATGGGAATTCCCTATTCCCCATCCCCGCCCCCGCCATAAAATTCTCATTCACGTTCACACCCAATTGTGATTATATAATCGGAAACTTTTATGTAAACTTTTTTGTATGTATTAATGACATCTAATTTTTCTAATACACGCTTTTCAAACATACTAAACACACATATTAACATATTCGGAATAAATGCACTAATTCAATATATTCGGCCAATATATTAACATATTTTTTAAACTCGCCAATTTTAATAGACGACTTAATTGATGAGCTTTCAAACTTTCATAAAATATAACCTGAAAAAAATCGGTACAAAATAAATACTTTTAAAATTATTTATTATAAAATCTTAGGTCTATACATAAATAACACATTTTTTTAAAAAGGAAAATCTTAAAATCTTAGGAATTGTAAAAAAAAAAAAGTCAACTATGCTTAGTTATGATAAATTTATATAAACACCATATTTGTAGTTTGATTGATTTTATGCCTTTATTGTCAACCATTATTTTAAATATGATTTGATTTGTAATATTTGAAATTGTAACATGTAACTATATATTATCGAAAATTAATTTTTCAAAAAATACCAACATGAGAAAATAATTGTCCGACTCTAATATAATTAATTATTAGCCAAATTGTAACCAACTTCAAATAAAGGAAACCGTATCAATTATTTCTTCGCCGTAGAATCATTTTTATTTTTTTAATTAATTATATTTTATGCCTTTTAGTAATTTAATTAATTTTGATTAATTTTTGTCCAATGAAACCGTATCAATTTTTATTCTATGAAAATGTGTCCAATTAAATCCTAGAAATATAATTAATTTTAATTAATTGTAAAATAATTAATTATAATTAGCTTGTGTTTTTAGCCAATTATTTATAAAAATAATTTTTACTTCTAAAATAAGTATCTTAATAGCTACAGTTTTAAGAATTGCATGAAGCTAATTGCTAAGATATTTTATAAATTAAATGATGTCTTTAAATTTATAACCTATCTTTTATTTTTCTAGGAAATCTTATGAACCCATGGCAATCTAATTAATTTTGTTTTTATTTTTTTACTAGGACATCACACTTTCCAAAATTTTCTTTTATATGAATCTAATTTTAAAGATAATTTCGAATTTAAACGACATCTTTCAATCTTGCAGTTATCTTTCATTTTTTTAAGGGAAATCATGTCAACTCGTCGCAATCTAACTAATTTTTGTTGTTTCTTTATCTTTTGAAATTGACTACATATTTCACCTCTTAGTTATATGATAACTAATTTTGATAGTTTTCTTCCATTGAAACTATGTCAATTTTTCCCAATTTCTGTCTTTTTTGTCAGCCTATTCGTAATTCCCTAAATGGAAATAAAATATTCTTATTGTGCGCCTTGTGAACGCGTTTGGATTCGCTGAGGCAATCGCTCGGATGCTCCTAGCTATTTTGTAATTTAAAAGATATAATGTAATTTAAAAATTATCTTTAATTTTCCAGGAGAAATCTTGCCAACCCATAGCAATCTATTTAATTTTAATTTTTTAATTATTTAATTAATAATATTTCCCCTTTTAACAATATAATTAATTTTAATTAATGTTTGTCCAATGAAACCTTATCCAATTAAATATTGACAATATAATTAATTTTAGTTAATTTCAATATAATTATTTTAATTAATTTTCATTTTATAAAATTATTGCAAAAAAATTAATTATTTCTGAAATTATTAGATTAATAGCTGTAGTTATAAGAATCGTATAATTCCAATTTTAAAGATATCTTGTAATTTAAAAGATGTATTATAATTTAAAAAATATCTTACAAGTTAAAGAATATTTTTCATTTTTTAGGGTAAATCTTGTCAACCCATTGTAATATACTTATTTTTTACTAGTTTTTGTCTTTCTAAATTAATTATATTTTTCATGTTTCTACAATATGTATAATTAATTTTGATTAATTTTTATCCGATGAAATCGTGTAAATTTTCATCTAATGAAATCAAGTCCAATTCAATCTTAGCAGTATAAATAACTCAATACTTCCAAAATAATTAATTACTAGTATCACGCTCGTGCGATGCACGGGAATAATTAAATTTATGTACGATAAATAATTGATATAAAATTATAAATATGAATGTTGAATTACATAATCGATATAATTTATGAATAGGAGATTATATAATTGTAAAAAATTATTAAAATCTATAATATTGTATATTATAGTCAATGCAAAAATTACGGAGTAAATTCACAATTGTAAACTATAAAAATTCACGTGCATCACATAATTAAGAAGGTTATCAAAATGTATAATTTTAATTCTTATTAATTGTAAATGAACTATAGGGAATGAATATATAAAAATTCTTTGATTATCAAAATATGTCTTTCTCGTTGGTACATATCAAATTTATATTGAACACCTTTTTTATTTCTGAAATGGACATTACGCACTCTACATTTTATGATTTTATACGTTCTTTTATTGATTAGCTGTAATTGCTACTTAATTTTAGCTATATTGCATAAGAAGTATTATGCTTAATTTTATGTAACTTAAATTTGTAGTAACACCGCCAATTTTCCTTATCTACATAATTTATTTGATTTCTTTTTATTTACATAAATTGTATGTTAATTGTAGAATGAAAAAATTTTTATTTGTAATTTTATATACTTAGAAAAGGGAAAAAAAGATGCAATGCAAAATTCAGTCAGTGAGCATATCACATCAGAAGCATTAAAAACAAAAAATATCATTTAATTTTTTTAATTAGAAATAGTATATCATGTTGGCAACTCCAATAGGGTGTTCACCAAACGTGACACTTCAACTATAATTATATAATGATTAATAAATTACTATTTTACTTAAAAATAAATAAATTATTCTACATAAAGCCAGTTATAATTTTAACCAACCACTATTTGTTTTTCAAAAAGAAAAAAGTAAAAAATTCTCACTATTTTTTAATAGACCAATTCATGTAACCAAGCAAAACTATCAAAACCTATAATTTTATCATGATAAAATTAAATAAAAAATTATTATTTAATATTTTAAATTAGAACTTTAAAAAATGAAATTATATATAAGTCTTTCCAAAAATAAATTTTTTCTCATTAGATGTTTGTTTTAGATATTGGTTATTTTCAATTATATTTTTAATTACTACTAATTAATGTTGGTTTATTTCCAAAACTAATTTTATAATTTTCTTAAAATATTTAATGTATGTCACATTTGCATCTTTGCCTAGTGGCATTTCACAAATTATAATATAATAAAGATTCATGGTGTGGTAATATAACAATTCAAAATATAAAGATAAAGATTAATAAATTACTCTTTATTTAAAAATAAATAAATTTATTTAAAAATAAATAAATTATTCAGTGCAAATTCAATTATAATTTTCGCACACCCTATTTTATTTAAGAATAATCCACTATTTGAACAATCCAATGCACATTACAAATCAAAACTATGTAAAACTATAACATTTTTTAATACGGTGAAAATAAAATACTTATTATTTAATATTTTTAATTACAAATTTGAAAAATGAAGTTACATTCAAAGTTTTTTGAAAACCATTTTTTTCTTATTAAATTTTATTTATCACATTTAATGCTAAATTTATGTTTCATTAAAAATAATTATATTTAAAGAATTTTCCCTATTTAAATCTACCAATTAATATTGGTTTATTTCCAAAAATAGAATTTTCTTTTTTTAACTACAAAATTGATTTTTATTTTTTTTAATATTAATGAGTGACACGTTGGCACTACTGCAAACGTGGCACTCCTGTTTTTATAATATAAAGATAATAAAATTTTAAAGTAATTATCAAAAAAATAATTAGATTAATACCTGCAGTTCTAAGAATTGTATGAATATAATTTTAAATATATTTTGTAATTTAAAAGATATCATGCAAGCTAACATCTTAGCAATATAATGAATTTTAACTATTTATGTTAGTTTTTACCCACTAAAACCATATCCAATTAAATATTAGCAATATAATAAATTTTAATTAATTTCAACATAATTAATTTTAATTTTAGCTTATTATTTACATATGAATTAGTATAATATAAGTACTTTTCGGAATTGTATGAATATAATTTTAAAGGCATCCTATAATTTAAAAAGATGCATTGCAATTTAAAATATTTCTTTAATTTTTTCGAGGAACTTTGCCGACTGCAGGAATTAAATGAATTTTAACTTTTTTAAAAATTAACTATACTTTTCCCCATTATAGTAATTAATTTTGATTAACCTTTGTCCATTGAAACATATCGAATTAAATCTCCACAATATAATTAGTTTTAGTTAATTCTAATTAATTTATTTTTTTATAATTATTTTTAAAATAATTTATTATTTCTAAAATAATTGGTTTAATATTTATCAAGTGAATTTGTAGTTCTTTTTTTTTTTTTTGAGAAGAGCAAATTTATTCAATCATCGAATCAGCAAGAAGTACATCGAAAATAAACGGAGGAGGAAAATATGACCATTCAACACGGACTAATGTAATCATGTTACAAGTTTCTTTTTATTTTTATGTAAAATTTCAATGATTTTTAATTTCATATCACACAAAAATTAAATCTTAGTGAAATTGCTAATGTAGATTAATTTTTGTTTATTAGATAATTATTTATAAAAATAATTTATTATTTCACAAATTAATTAGTTGGTCATTCATATTTTTTATTTTTAGCGTTATATTTTTCTTTTAATTTTTTGTAAAATTTAATGATTGCTAATTTCGCATCACATAATAATCAAATCTGAATGAAATTTTCAATCTCAATTAATTTTCATTTTCATAGTTAATTATTTATAAAAATACCCTCATTTTACATATAGACATAAATCGTTAGATTTAGATCAAAAAATAAAAAAAAAATAATTATCAACATTTATGTAGGGAAACGAAATTTAGATTTAATATTTATTATTTAATATAAATAATGATTTATTAATTTATTTGTTGGGATTGATTATTATTAATAAAAAAGGAAAAATCAGAAGACAAAAAAATTTGTGGAAGATAAGTGCGAATCAATGGAAATTTGAAAAAAAAAATCTAATTTTGATTGGACATAATTTTTTTTATTTTAGTGAGAATAAAATTTAATATAAATAATAATTAGCTAATTTATTTGTCATTGATTGATTATTAATTAATAAAAATAAAAAAAATCGAAAAAAAGAAAAGGCTTGGTTTTAGGCAGGTAACTAATAAATCTAATTAAAAAAGGCTGAAAATTCTCTATTTTCTTTATATAAATATAATATGGATTAAAGGGAAAAAATTAGATTGGAATTACTTATTAAAATATATCAATTAATTATTCCAGCAAAGGATATCTGCTATTTAAAAGATATATATATAGATATAGAAATAGATATATATACAATTAATTAAAAATATTGGATTGATATTTTAATTAAACGACTAATTAAAAAATAAATTAATGTTACATATTTCTTTTAGCATTTGTATGCAAATTTTATGATTACTAATTTTTTATCACACCAAAATTAAATCATAAAAATTGCTAATTTTAATTAATTTTCATTTTTTGCTGGTTTTATTTTTTAAAATAATTAACTATTTCTAAAATGAAATAAATGGACCAATGTAATAAGTTGCCCAATTATGATTGTGTTGACATTTGTTCTTAGTTGTTGAATCCTGTTTGCTAGAACTGAACTAAGTTGCCCAATTGTAGTTTAAAACTCTTTTTGATCTTCCTATAGAATTAACTTAATAACTAGTCTCTTTGTAAATTGTCATTACTTAGTTTCAAGCTTATTTGATTGAGATTCCTTTCTCCTTACTCAGATTCACAACTTCTTCACGCCTGTTGAGTCAAAAGCATTCATTAAAGTTGCAGAAGCAATTGGTTTTCTTCACCAAGGGAGTCTTGGTCCAACCAAAGGAGAAGCTTATAGAGACAATCATCGTATAGCTGTGGAGGATCCCATTCTTGCAGATGCAATGTGGAACTCTGGCCTCAAAAACTTGCTTTCTGATATCAAGATTAGAGGAAAAGTTGCTGTTGGATTGAACCCGAATATAAGATGTTATAGGTCTGTGGCAGTATCATTATACTGTTTTATACGTATGTTATGATGACGAAAGTTTAAGGTTTACATTTTACTATTGTCGTACCAATTTAGGAATTTTTTGATCTAGGTACACTGCTGGTCAGCGATTTGGACGTCACATAGATGAAAGCATTGATCTTGGACAAGGGAGGCGTACACACTACACTTTGTTAATCTACCTTAGTGGTAATCCTGGTGGAACTAAATTGAAGTTGAAGAATGATGATGGGTCCCATGATTCTTTATCTGAAACTCTGGTTGGTGGAGAGACAGTTTTCTACGGGCCAAGAAATGCTCTGGTGGCTGAGGTCTGTCCTTTCTCATATTGGGAGAATCTTGGTCTTTGCTTTCACATTTTAACTTTAGGCATTTTAACTTTAGGTTGAAACTTATGTTTTATCTTGATGATGCTTTTGAATTCATTTGAGAATCAGTCTCATCATCTGAATATAACTTATTCAAATTTCTTGTAAATTGTATAGGTACCTCCTACTGAAGGGATGGCTCTACTTCATATTCATGGGGATAAATGTATGCTGCATGAAGCTCGAAATGTCAGTAAAGGCATCAAGTATGTTTTACGATCTGACGTAGTATTTGCGTGACAATAGTCGAGCTTCATTTCATCATCCATGTTCTGTAAGTCTCTTCTGTATTTTAAACAAATGTTTTGCAATACATTGATTCATTCTTACTACCGTATGTTATGAACTTTTAGCCATCGGGTTGTTGCTTGGTGTTAATTTTTGTTGGTAAGAATTGTGCTTTTTAAAGAATGTATGGTTCAAAAGTAATCAATTGAAAAGTAGTCGAGAAGTGTGCAGAGTTACGGATTTCATGGAATGTGTGACTGAAAACTAGTTTGAAGAACATTGAATTATCAAAAAGCTATAGGCTAAAGAAGAAACTGTTTTCTTTCTTACAGGCTCTTATGATGACGACGAACTCGAGTTCATGGTTAACTGTACGTGTTGAGTTGCGATGACATTACAAGTTAGTTGAACCTTGTTTCAACTTTCAAGTAGTTTGAGTGATCCGTGAATACATAAGCAATTCTTGTCGCTCGGTGTAGAAGTGAAAATTTGTTTGTATCCTAGAAATTAAACATTATGTTCGGAGTGCAAGCCGCTAGAAATTCGTTTTTCTCTTTTTCCTCCACCAAGGCAAATTCTACGCTTGTCTCTTTTCGTTCAAGGGTGTATGGCGTGGAGATGTTCTCTTCCCAGCAAAATCCATTCCAGCGAACTTGCAGCCTAGAAATAGCTCCCCCTGAATGTGGGGGGACCCGTGGGCGGGGGGAATGAGATTTACGCTCTTGCTGGAATTTTCTTCTCTTCTCAATGCTGGGAAGAGAAGCAAGCTGGTGTCAGCGTGGCCAATGTTGTTAGAAATGTAGAATTTTCTAAGTTGGTGATCTTTTAATTCATTTAACTTTTACTATGTAATTAAAGTCAAATTTCAATATTGATACCATCAAACTATTCGTTATTATCTAAATATTTCATAGCAATAATTTTTTACGGACATTGTCGATTAATTTTTTAAATGATATAATGTTACTTCTTTATTGAGTGGTAAAAATTAAAGCGGTGTTCGTGTATTTTATCATTTAGGCAAAACATAGTCTTCACAAAGGTGTTGCTTTTAACTTAAATTTGTGAACTTTAAATGTTCATATATAATTATGCATTCTTTACGTTTAACAATTAAAATTGTTGTTTAAAAATGTTATTTTTGATTCTTTGGTATATTCCAAATTAAATCTTGTCCATAAATGTTTTAGCTAACTATTAAATTTAAAATATTCATTAATGTTTGCATATAGTTCATTTTAAATTATATATTTATAATGCGCAAATTAAAATTTATATCAAAAATTAAAATGTACATTAAAAAAAAGAAAGGAATACTAAAAAAAGAAAGTAAAATAAATTAAATAAGAAAAACAAAATAATAAATGTATATTTAATATTTGTTTTAAACGTGGCACAGCACCTAGTTGGCACTTTAGCTTTTTAATATATATATATTTGGGTTTTTTTTTTCTTTTGTGTTTTGTCTTATGGGATTAGCGTGATAGTTGCTTCCTGAACGGACTCTGTTATTTATTACAAGTTGGTATGCATGTAGTTTAAGATATTTGCATTTTTAGACTTTGCTGGTTTACATTTCATTTGATTGATACCTTTTGTTTAATTTAAAATAACCAGCACCTACTGTTGTGAAATGGGTTTTCTTTTATTCTATTCTATTTCCTTGAAGTTTATTATTGAAATGTGCTTTGGTCATGCCCATGTTTGGGTTTAATTCCTAATGTATGACTAGGACGAGCCAGGATTTCAATTCGGTGAGGGCATAAATAATTAGAGACAGAAAATTAAATGTACTTTAATAACAAAAATAAGTACAAATATCGTACATTACAATTGTTTCCTACGGGTTTTCATATTTTGAAATCGGTTGACAATGATTTGATTATCAATTCTTGAAAATATCTTTTTCTCTATATAAACAATTAGTGTCATTCAACCATTAATCACCCATTCGATTGCAAATCATCTTTGACGAAATTCATTGCAGAAAATACTCTTTCCAAACAAACGGTGGCATGGTAGAATCAATGCCAAAGTCAAAGCTTATAAACCAAATGAAATATTTTATTTTTCCTTGTCTCCAACTAACTTCTTTGAAAGATCACTAAGTCCTTTCAACTCTTTAAATGCAACGTTGGAATGCATATCAAAAATATATCATGAAGCATAAATGATAAATCCCCAAATTGCTTCATCTTCAAGCATCTTGTAATTCTAATCCATATATCACCAACACCTCATGAAGTCATTCTAGGATTACATATCATCAAACAATGAAGTCCAACGAAATCTCACACAATCGTCCCTCGCCTATCACATGATTGAATTGCAAAAATCTCATTCAAATAATATTTGCCTCCAAACTAATTAACTAAATACAAGCTTAAAAGGTTAAAGGTTGGCCTAGCAAATTGCCAATCTTCAAACTCCAAAGTTCCAAACAATGAAACAAGGACATAATTATTAATTCAATTAATCAATAATCATTAACCCTAACTTTAATTACTAAATTACCCATAAAAATTAGGGCTTTTTCTATATACTACTAGAAACAATAATCATTAAATATTTTACATCTAGAAAGAGGAAAACTGGAAAAGGGAAGAGTGAAAATCGAATTAACTCACTTCTAATTTCCGAATTTCGAAGAATTGAAGTGAAAAGCCAAAGACCGAGATGCTTAGAGTGGTGCCGCGGTTGCCGGATTGCTGTGTTGGCCTGCAACTGCTTTAGAGTGGTGCCGCGGTTGCCGCCGACTTGCCGTTGAGCATAGACGCACAGAGAGACTGAGAGAGAAAGAGCGCGCCAGAGAGGAGAGAGTAGAGACCGAGAGGGAGAGACCGAGAGATGAGACGCGTTGAGTATGAGTAGGGATAGCTAGTGCTCTCCTACACACTAGTGTGTAGGAGAGTGTGCACACTCTATGATGTGGCGCCACGTGATGGCGCCACGTCATCTAAAATTATTATTTTTTTTTTTTGGAATCTACGATAAGTGAGATGACTAATACATAACTGCCCCCTCGGGGGATTATATGCCCCGCACGAATTTTTGAACGGAAGTGTGCACGGGAGTGTGTATGTAAGAGTGTGTAGGAGAGCGGGAGCGGAGTAGGGATTGAGCCAGTTCCTTTTTCAGTTTTTTGACCCAGCTTTGTTTTTGGGCCAAATTTATTTGGGCTTGCAAATTTGAGTGAAGTCCATTTTCTCTTCTTAATGGATTTCTACAGAACCCAATGAGGTCAATGGACCTCACTGGGCCTGAATGGGCTCTGGATACCACAATATCAACAATATTTATGTATAGAAATACTCATAATTATAAAACAATCCTCCATCTTGAGTTTCGTACACGAGCTTTTAGAAATTTTTATCGTTAGAACGATATTATAACTATAAAATCGTGTAGGATAAGAGCACTGCCCAATTGTCATGTTAAGGAATGACAAAATGATCTATTTACTTTGATAGATAGGAGATTGATCAACATTTTTTTTTTCAAAAATAGATCGATCAAGATTTTAATATAATATAAGACACATTACGATCTATATATAGCGTTGATCTTATCCTTATTTATATATTTATGTTATAAAAGTATAGAAACAATAGAGAGAATTTAGAGAGAATGAATTCTAAGGAATTCTCAGGAATGAATTTCATTAATAACTGAAGCCCTATTTATAGGAAAACTTCGAATGGCACAATCGTAATTACATAATTTCATCAAGGGTATAATAGTCATTCACATATAATAATTACATCTTTTACCAAATTATTCCTCATAATTCATAACCACCAAATTATTCTCAATTATTCATAACACTTCAATTATTATTCATAACACTCCCCCTTGAATGACTATTAATACAAATGTCTTGGACTGTTTGGAGAAAAACCCGGTGGGAAAAAACTTCCAAACCGATTGCAGGATAGCTTGGAGTGGTTATATACTGCTTCATCAAAACATTGCTCCCCCTGATGTCTATCAGCGGCATATGAGTATTCACGTGCTGCCTCGTTAAAACCTTGTCAAGAAAACCCAAAGGTGGGAAAAAACTTGATCGAAGGAAAAGAGTCAATTTGCTTTCAGATTCGATTTCATATCTTGAGAACTGATATCTTTACTTAAAATGATTTCAATATCATCATCGTTTGGATCTAAAGCATTAGCTCCATTATAACTTGATCCAATAGATACCTTTGCATCAATTTCTCCTATCGTTCTCAATATACCATGAATATGCCTCGTTAAAACCTTATTAGGAAAAACCCAAAGTGGGAAAACCCTAATGAAGGAAAAAGAGTACATTATTCATGTGAATACGCCTTTAAAATTGCCTCATTAAAAACCTTGCTAGGAAAACCCAATGGGATAAAACCTCAGTCGAGGGAAAAAGAGTGCAACAGCGTATTTTATACAATTATCTTTCAAGCATTTCAAAATCTTTCATACATTTGTATGAGTATCATATACATTGGTTTTATACTCTTCGTTCATTTAGAGTGCATCAATTTTCGTACACAACTACAAAACATTCACCATGAACACATGTCTCCAAACACACAATTTAAAGCATATAAATTCATAGTAAAAACATGTAAACATATAAGTAAACCTTCATAACTAACTAACACTTAAAATATATCATTTAACATTTAATACTCACTTAATAGGTTATTTCATTCCGAGGAGCTTAGCTCACCCTTTAGGGTACTCATAAACACGGGTTTAGCTCATCCGATCCTTTAATTTCCTTTTCGGTACTACACACACGATCGGTAATTTAACTTTCATGAGCATGCAACATATAATGACCACCATGCTTATCTTTAAACTTGAGCATTAGTCATCATCATCTCATCATCTCATAAGTTAAGGATTTCACATTCACCATTTATCATCTTCAATATATCTCAATATTTTCATTATCATTGATCATATGTAGCGCTACATTTTCATATCGTGTCGACACTTTTCAATTTCATTTCTTTCCCCATATCGACATAACTTATCGAGATATCTCATTATCAATCCTCTTGTAGGATTACACAATATAGTTATGTCTATATACTCTTCAAGAGTATATGCCTCCGTTATTAAGACCATCTTTTATAATTTGCTTTGATATAGATGATTGGGGAAATATCAACGCTTCAGCATGCTAACTTATCAAAGCATCGTAATGATATATGTGATTGTTCATAGCCTTTCATGCATCTTTGAACTTCAAGTTCAAATTTCAATTCGAGGATATAACATGATGCATTTCACATATTTTTTCAACCTTTAATACTCCCCTCATCTTTGAGAAAATTTAGAACACCAAAACTCATACAGGTTGGTATGATTTTAATCATATATGTTCTCATCATTCACCTTAATATGGGAATTTAGACCGCTTTGCATTCTATTCTCGATATCGGCAATTTATTTGAGGACTTTAAATAATTTGCCATATAATATCCCACTTGTATCAAGCATACTCAAATCCTTAGGGATTTATTCAAGTATTGGGATATACATTTACTAGCTTTATCATTAAATCTGAAAATCATGCTCATCTGAAGTGAGCAAATATTTCAGAAATTTCAAATTATGAATCATATACACATGTGACTATCTAGTGGATCCATATCATAATATCTAGTAGTCCACATGGAGGATGAGTGGCCCATATTTCTCATCCTTTATTCCAGATATATTTGAGATTTATTTCAATATTGGCTAGTAATGATTTCATCATTTATCGAGAACAATCATTGAAGAATTCTTTTAATTCTTCACTTGAAATATTGATTTCAATAATTATTTAAACGGGATGGTCGATCCGGTTTTGCAAACGAGTATTATTGAACTTCTAGTTGATGAAATTCTTATATCGATTTCACTAGTATCCGTATAGTGCTCAACATGATTTATCATAGAAACAATTCAGAGCATATTCCATCATCTTTTAGTGACATTATTGTCTACCACTATTCAAACACTGAGTTCTGACTCATACGCATCACATCCGGCTATTATTTAATTCGAGAAATGTCGTAGCTCTTACGCTTCATATTATTTATTTAAAATCGAGTCTTATTTCATACGCGTCGTATTATTCTATAAATAAATCATCAAAATTATTGCAAAATTCATCCTAACAAGGGTCTATACATTGTAATGGATCATATGCTCTCAAATCTTGAAAATACTATCCATCACTATCGATCAAAATCCTAAAAGGATTTATCGATATAAATTTGGAAAGATTAAGGATGCTAATGAATAAGGGTATCCCACAAGATATCCGATGCTTGATTGAAGCAAAGGTTCGATTATACAGTGAGGTTTCAATTCCTTCTAAATACATGCACGGTATGGGTAAAAGTAGTTTTTCAAAGAAACGGAGAGCAAAAAGATTAGGAGGATGCTACAAATGTGCTCGGTGGACATGTGACACTCGATGTAAATCTGTAGGGTACTTGTCCGTAAATCGAGAAGATAAAATAGCATTCATTAAGGATAGATTGAGTAAGGAGCCTTTGGATGATATTCAGCAGGCTCTTGAGACACATCCTAGTGGACACGCACAAGGTGAGCTAATGGCCTTATGGGCCAAATTCAAAGATCAACAAACGTTACAGTCTTTGAAAAACTTACTTTAGAAGATCTGCTTTGTAAATTTAGTAGAAAATTTTAGTATAATAATTTTCTCATATTAATATAAGGAAGCTCGGTGTAATAACGAAGATCAATGTTTTTCTTGTAATTGTAAATATTGTTTTTCGATTTTAAGATATATATATGTATATATATATTATTTTTCAATCACCGACAGATATATGTCATTTTCACTTAAAAAAAATTTCTGCATTTTTTCTCTTTCATATTTGTCAAAAAGTAAATAGTGCACTCAATTATTGGTTTGAAAATTTATCTTTAAATAAAGGGATTCATATATCTCTCATGTTCATACATTAAAAGTATAGTGCAAAAAAAGAGAGATAGGAGTAGAGATGGATATGGAGATTTTAGAATCATCTCATACAAGTCAGTCTTTACCTCGCCAGATTAAAACCATATGTATTCTTGGTGGATCTAGGTGGTAGGCCATATCCAATATGTGGATATGGCAAACCGACTAAATAAAAAGAGTTAGGAGACAAGAAATCAATATACTATCACAGGAGGAACCAACAACAAACTTTTAGCTAGACTTATAATGGCCGCACAATCATGGGGAATAAGAGTTTGAGTGTAATACCTTTCCATCTAGTTGGATCTAATACTCGAATTGGAGCCAATTCTACCGTGGAGTCCAAAGCAGGGTTGGGGCTACAAGCGCCAATCCATCCACAACCGCATGATGTATATGATGAATAATAGTGATGCTTTCATTGTCCTTCCAGCGGCTACAACACACCTGGAGGAAATATTCAATATAGCCTCGTTGACACAGTGGAATTTTCATGTCAAACCAATAGGTTTGTTGAATATTAATAATTTCTTTGATGGCTTACTAAGCGTTTCTAGATCGAGTGTAAATAATAAGTTTATTTCTCATTCAATGAGAAAAATACTTATCTCTGCTAATCTTGTTGATGAACTACTCATCAAATTTCATGCATATGTTCAAGAATCTGTGGAAGCCCAGTCCGCTACCACAGTAATGGTGTCAAGCGAAAAAGAAATTCGGATCCTTTAAATATTTCATTATGAATCCTAAAATTGATGGTGGCGAGTTACGAGTATTTATACTCTCGAGACGCATCCCTCATTTATGGATTCAAGATGTATTTTCTTTTGCATTTCTATATTTTCAGTGTTTAATGCCATCTTTTGATATTCTCAATATGTTCCACTTTTGTTTTGTACTTCTTACGGAGTAATAATAATATCATATTGGCTTTATTCAAATACGGTAAATCTAGTGATTATGCTTCTTCAAGAGCATTTTATTCTCATATTAATACAATCTCATATCATCGATGAGATTACTTCATATAATTTCTCAATGCGATATATTTTCTTTGATTTATCAACATGGGATCTATTGAGCATTTTATTTTCATCTATTTATCCAATGGTGACTTCAAGTACCACTTACTCAATTTTCTCCATTAATATTAGAGGTATATATATGGGGAAGTAATTTTATTCTCATCGTCTACTACTTGAGAGTATGATTAGAATATTTGATCAACTACTTCTTACGGAGTAGGATTAGTTATAACCAATCGTGTAGTATAACCCACCACATTGGAAATATGCACACCAATCGTGTGGTATTACCCACCACATTGGAAATATACTCAAACTATAAAGTCATAAATTTAAATTGCAGAAATTAAATTTCCTCCAATAGGTGGTCGAACCTACCTTATGGGAATTATTGCAATAAATATAAATCTACGAATTTAAATAGCAAGAATTAAATTGCATAATATTTAACTACTTGCTTGGGGAGTAGGATCAACTTAGTAAGAAGGTATTACCCATCACTTAGCATATAAAGTGCTGAAATATATAAAACCTTAGTTTAGTGACGGTTGAACCCATCATCAAGTAGGAGGTATTGTAGTAATTAAATTGCATAGTTAAATAAAGTCACGAGAATTAAATATTGAGCTGCTTTTACGGGAGCAAATTTGTTCTTCTAGAACAAATACTGCATTACTTCTACAAGAGCACACTTATCCTTACAGAATAAGTATATTATGTAATTGAACTCTTGAGAGTTACATTAATATTTTGATCTATTAACTCAAATGGACTTCAGTCGTAATTAATGGATTTAGAATTTCTTCATGAATATTCTATCCATTTTCCTTGTCGTCAAAATTAGGTCGGTTTTATCCTAAGGGTAAAATTGTCCATTCCAATTCGCAAAGGTAAAATTGTCAAAAATATTTTATCAATGTTTCACGATTGAAAATTATCTCCTTTCTACTTCAATTTATCAATATCAAAATATTCAAAGACTATTTTGTAACTTTTTCAAAAGTTAGTGTACTGATTTGTAAATTTTGAAAGTTTGATAATAACATATTTCAAAACGAGTTATTACCCTGTCAATATTGGTGTCAAATCGAAGCTCTCGTTAAATCGAGTATAATGGAGTCGAAAATTTGATTTTGATAATGTATGCTCCTTATATCTCGATAAAGCAGAATGTTATAGTTTAATATATTATTATATTATAAAATCATATGATTTACCTTTTCCTTTCTCTAATTATTCCATGTATGAGATTTACTTGCAATGTATTTACGTGATCGGAAAATTCTTTGGACTCCATTCTTCCAATTTTGGGATTTCAGACATCTCCAAGCAGGTTGTGTAGAATGAGGAATTGTGGGAGAAGAATATGAGCAAAGGGAATTTTCAATGATGTATTTGCAAGAGAGAGTTATTTAGGATTGATGAGGATGAATTAATTCATTGGTAATAATCAGGTTTAAATCTGAAGATCATCATAAGATCTGTTGTAGAAGCATACTTCTTTCGTATTACTGAAAGGGTTAGAGGCTCGTCTTGATAACGTGTTATAAAAGTATAGAAACAATAGAGAGAATTTAGAGAATGAATTAATTTCAGGAATGAATTCGTTAATAAGCGAGCATTTATAGGAAAAGCTTGAATAAGCCTGATAAATCGTAATTCGTAATTTCATCAAGGGTATAATAGTCATTCACATATAATGATTACATCTTTTACCAAATTATTCATCATAATTCATAACCACCAAATTATTCTCAATTATTCATAACACTTCAATTATTATTCATAACAATTTATTTGTTTTAAACAATATCTTATCCTTATTTGCTTACCATATCTAGCAAGTGGAATCGTACAGTCAACATATGTGTAGCACTGACATTTCAGTGGGTTATTTGGCATGTAGCATTTATGGTGCTATGCTATGCTAACATTACAGGGACAGTAGGACACCAATTGACATCGAAGTGTCATATGATCATTAATTTAACCATTAAAAATTTGATTTTATTATTCTATGAACAATTTGTTATGTATATGTCAAATATGAAAAAGATACAATACAATCCATAAATTAATCGGGTTTGATCAGACGCCCACGTGGGCATGTACCCACGCCCACGTGGGCGCGCCTGGTGACGCCACGTCACCAGGCAAAAATTTTTTTTATTTTTTTTATTTTTTTTAATTTTTTTTTGGAATCTATATTAAGTTAGATGAATAATACATAACTGCCCCCTGATGGCGGGGTCTCACCCGACCCTCATATTTTTTTTTCCCCGACTGTGGGTACCGTAAGGTACCCACAGTGGGTACCTGATCTTAACTGATAAATTAATATAATATAAGTTGTTGCATTTCTTTGCATAATCCAAATTCAATTTCATCCATTTCCATGAATTATTTAATTGTTAAATTCCCTAATATTAGTTACCAATTTGTCAATTACTTTTACGAATTATAAAAATATTAATATTTTCAAATAATTAGACTATTTTATCCTCATCCCATATCCTATAATATAGGATCTAGAAATTTTTTATAGATAAAATTTGAATGCCAGTACAATTCATCTTATCGGTCTGAAACTCCAACGACTTTCTTCTTCATCTCCTCCTGCCAACGAATCACACTTCAACGAACTTAGATCTGAGATGTTTTGGCCGGAGAAGTAACATCTTGACTATTGACAATGTTCATTATGAAGCCCATTTAACCTTCATCCTCATATACATTTCAAGATTTAGCTTGTATTTAAAAAAAAAAAATGAAGAAAATATTGTAAGAAAGAGAGACTGCAACAATTAATCCAATACAAAAGCTTCAAAAACTGCCCTCATCCTCAATATTCGCTTCATTAAAAATAATATCCAACAATAATTCATAAACAGATTGAAAATGTGCTAAGTGGAGAAATGGGGGAATGAAATTTGAGGGTAAAAAATCCATATCCCCTCTGTTCCATAGTGCTTCGTGGACGAGTTGGTTCCGATTATC
Source organism: Jasminum sambac (assembly GCA_018223645.1). NCBI lineage: Eukaryota > Viridiplantae > Streptophyta > Magnoliopsida > Lamiales > Oleaceae > Jasminum > Jasminum sambac. The sequence goes on along the minus strand of CP073645.1, from coordinate 8,316,743 downwards.
GCATCGAAGTTGGACTCTTGAAAATTGAACAGTAATGTTAAATGGGTAAATGAAGTCCACGTATCAAAGATGGAGAAAGTGTAGACTAGTAAAGAAGATGGTGAGTGAGAGAACTAGTTTTGTTTTTCTTTTTTGGGTTTTTTTTTGGGAAGGTGGGGTTGGTTTTGTTATGGAAATTTTGTCCGCACACATAAATGTTGATAAACTAGTAAATCAATAGTTTTTTTTTTGAAAAACACATATAATACACGCATACAAAGAATATAGATACCAAACACGTCAAGATTCAAAACTATGGTAATTTTGAGTATCGCGAAACCACATATATATCATACACAATCATTGAATGAGCAATGTGAGACATAAATAAGAAACTAGACACCATAATTACAGCACACAGCTTATCCACATTACTTAAACTATTCTCTTAAAAAAAAAAGAATAAACATAACATACGCAGACAGGATACAGAGACTCAGCACGCCAATATTAAAAAGCATGGTAATTTTAAGTATCACAGAACCAGATATATACCATATACATCTATTGAATGAGCGATGCAGGATACAAGTCAGAGACTGAACATTATGAATGCTACACACAGCCTATCCACATCACTTAAATTATTCTCTTTTTTTTTTTTAAAGAACATATATAACACATGCACATAAGGTACAAAACCCATCACACGTGGACTCAAAACTATGGTAATTTTAGTCTGGCGAATCGATTATACACCCAGCCCCAGCGAGCGATGTGGAATAGAAGTCGGAGCTGAACACTACAAATGCGATCACATAGCCTATCCACATCACTTAAATTATTCTCTTTTTAAGAGCGATATAACACATGCACACAAGTTCTGAAGATCAAACACGCCAATACTCCAAATTATGATAATTTTAGTCTGAGAATCAGGATATATACTACACATATCCATTGGTGGCGTGTGGGATATAAGTCGAAAGTGGATACCACAAATGCAAGACACAATCTATCTACATCACTTAAATTATTCTCTTTTTTTTTCAAAAAAATATATACAATACACACACATAAAATATAGAGACCCAATATATATATTAGTACTCAAAGCGTAGTAAATCAATAGTTTTTGTTTAAATCTGAAATGGAGATCATAAGAGTGGGATAGCATCTCGAATATGGGCCAATTACCCAATAAGAAAATACCTTTTCGATTAGGCCAACCCCTCGGATAGTTAAAAATTGATAATAAGGTACCTTTTTACTTATATATCATTGGATAATTGATTGAATAATATTCAGAATAGAAATATCTAAATTCTTAATAATTCGAGGGGCCCTACATTTCTACAGTAGTCTACACTTTGATCCATAATAGTTTGTATGATCGCCAAAAAAATCAATTATTATTTGCTGGCCACAGTTAAATAAACCTACTACATTTACTAAATACACCCATTTTTCACTATTTTCCCATTCTACCCTCGCTAACCTTCTCTTTTCTTTTTCTTTTTCTTTTTATTTTTTTATCTTTTTATTTTTATAATGTTCACCTCCAATGGGGTGAACAACAAGAAGGCTGGTCACCCCATTGGGGGTGAAGGCGAATAGGTTTTTTAAAAATAATTGGAAGAACTGCGAATGAAAATTTTATACTATTATTTTTTTTGCAAATTTTTTGCAATAATTCAAATTGTTTTTAATAATTGTATTCTATATTAACCGGATTAAACTCGTTAAATAAATTTTGAAATTCATAATCAAAGTGGTAGCAAAAAGATGTCAAAAAATTTCAAAATTACTCGATAAAGTGGTTGCAAAAAAATTAATTTTTTTAATGATTATATTAGATAATAAATCCAATTACTATATCATCAAAAAATTTTTGAAATTCATCGTCAAATTGATTGTAAAAAACTTTAAAATTACTTGCCAAAGTGGTAGCAAAAAATTTGTATCCATCAATAAAAAATCAGTTAAAAATTACTCATTTTTATTTTTAATTTTTTTTAGCTTGTTTGCTGTAAACACAACGAACAAGCTTGGCGAACAAGAAAAAACTTGTTTATTGTGTTCACAGCGAACAGGCATGTAAAATATAAAAATAAAAATAAAAAGAGAAATATGGGTGCATTAATCTTTTTCTTTTTTTAAAAAAAAATAAGTGCACTCAGCAAAATGCAGGGGCATTTAGCCATATCCTATTCTATATATACCATGATCATCATATACAGCCATAAGGACTCAATAGACTTTCTGTAATTTCTTCAATTAATCCCTTCAGCCATGGCGTCATCGAGGAAGAAGATTGAACGTCCAGTTTTCGACAATCCTTTCCTCAACATTACAGTAAACCCCGACGGATCCGTTAAGCGAGACCCGGAAACCCGAAACCCTGCAATTTCGGATCCAACCGCCCCTGTTCTCAGCAAAGACGTACCTCTTAATCCGACGAAGAAAGCCTGGCTTCGCCTTTACATTCCTCAGAAAGTAAAATCATCATCATCATCATCATCTTCTTCTTCTTTTACGAAATTGCCTGTGATTATATACTACCACGGTGGTGGATTTGTTTTCTGCAACGCCGATTCTGCAGTTTTCGATGTTTTCTGCAGCGGACTGGTGGAAAAAGTCGGTGCGATGGTGATTTCCTTGGATTATCGCTTGGCTCCGGAGCACCGGCTGCCAGCGGCGTACCACGACGCCGTCGACGGATTGTACTGGCTCAGTGGCTCAGATCCGCTGAAGACGATTGGGTGACTCAATTCGCTGATTTGAGTAACTGTTTTTTGTGTGGAACGAGTGCAGGTGGAAACCTAGCTTACAATGCGGGTTTAATGGCGGCTGAAGCGGGCTCGGAACTCCGACCGGTGAGAATAACCGGGTTGATTCTTCACCACCCGTATTTCAGTGGGAGAAAACGAACCGGGTCGGAGGAGAGGCTGAAGAATGACCCGCTTTTGCCGCTTTATTCTATTGATCAGATGTTTGATTTGTGCTTACCAGAAGGGGCTGATCATGATCATGAGTATTGTAACCCGTTGGTGAATGGCGGGTCGAACAGTATTGAGTTGATGAAGGAGATGGGGTGGCGGGTTTTGGTTACGGGTTGTTTTGATGACCCGTTAGTCGATGCGGGTTTGGAGTTTGTGAAGATGGTGGAAGGGAAGGGACTGCAGACGGTGTCGTTTTGAAGTAGTAAATAAGTTAGTAAGCCCAGAAGGAAGATGAACGAGAAAAATAAAGACCTTTTTCTTCTGTTGTCAACTGCAAAAAAAATGCAACAACCATCCAGTTCAAAACTCGCCCTTAACAGTGAGTTTACACGCCATAATTATAGTAGAAACTCTAACCCACTTCCTAACAACGTGCCTTGCTGCCTAACAATGTGTTTTTACCAAGTCCAAGACTAGAAACTAATCCTAATGACATAAATAACCTTAATAGTAATAATAATAATAATAATACTAATAAATGTAAACAAAGAAGTTGTGTATTAAACGGGCACTGCATCACGTTTACTGGGGATGGGTATCACGCCATGGAGGTTTTTGATGCGTCCATGTCTGGTCCTCTTTATGACGTTATAAAAGATTTTATTTATTCAAGATCGAATAAATAGGAATTTTGAAAATTTGTATCGTATGTTTATTGTTTATCCTACGCATGTATATTGTACCTATGATACTATGATAGTATGATGAAACATATCCTTATGACATTGTAAGATATTTCAAAATGTTTAGTGTTATTTTAAGATATGCTCGTTGATACGTTCCCAGTTTTCTTTTCTCCCAGCGTCTTCCAACTCTCTCATAGCCCACCCTAGCCCTCCCTGATGGTTGTGGGGCCCACACCCCCCACTGTTTAACTGTTTTATTTAATTAAAAAATTTTATATATTAAATTAACACACTTAATTATGCATGTACATTAATTTGATTAGGTTGAACAGTCAATAGAATAAAAGATGCGACGAAAGGTTCAAACTCTAAATTAATATACTGCAACACATGACAGCCAATTATGTAAATTATTCTAATTGAGAAAAAAAAGAAGAAAAAGGGCGGGAGTACGGAATTCTAATTTTAGAATTGTTTAATAAATCACACATTCTAATAATGGTCTATTTCACGAAACCACTTGAATGGGCCGGGCCTACCACGACTGTGTTGAGGCATTGGATATCAGAACCATTAAAACGAAAAGTGATTTTGTGGGACAAGTCATGATTAAAATGTTAGGAAATTTTATAGAAATAATATAAAAAGTAGTTTTTTTACAGTACTGACATCAATAAATAAGGATAGAAAAGGTAAATTCTGCAATAGAAATTATACTGAACTATTGCCCAATTTACAGTATTGACATTAATAAATAAGCGTATCCACAAGTTATAATAATTACTTTAAAACTTTTTGCCCAAAGACATCATTCATCTCTATCTAATGAGTACTTTTGTATGAATATTTAAAATTAATATTTTAAAGTCACATTTTGATGTATATGATGAAGAATTGTATTAAGTGGTTCGTATATGTGTATTTTTTCATTATCCCAAAAAATAAACTGTGAGAACGTGATTTTAAAATATCAAATTAAAATGGCTATATCTAATTGCATTTAATCGTTTGGAATGAGGGCTAACCAAACATGCTCTTATATTTCACCAAGCCTGTACTCACTCTTGGCACGGACATAGCTATAATGTAGGGTTTACTGTTGCTCAATTATTCTAGTTAAACTAACCGTGATTAAATGTCAATACTTCAATAGTTATTTGACATTTCAATGTTTGTTGGCGTTGTAATACCTGTAAAATAATAGCACATCAACATCACAATATCATTCAATATGAATGTCGCATAATTGTGAATCTGGCATCGGTATAAACAATATAATTCATTGTCATGCAATTAAACAATATCGCTCCCAATCCGGTACTCATTTGTGAGCACCTTATTATACCCATATGTGGCCTAATGACATGCAAGTATTCCCCCTCCCCTCACTACTCCCAGTGAACACTGCACGTCAATGATCTGGCCACATATTCTGCATATCGTGGACACTTGAATTGTTTGCGTTAACAAGACACCTAATTTTTTAATATTTTGTGATAAGATTTATTTTTGTGATCAATTTTTTTTGAACTTATTTTTAAATTTTAGTGTTTTTTTTTTAATAATAAATTTTTTTTTGAATGGCATAAAATTTAGTGTGTTAAGTGTTTGTAAATGCGTAAACAATTTTCAATCGTTGGCAAAACCCTTGAACATTATGGCCGACTACATTTGTCATCAATGCTTTACCAAAAGTTTCATATCACAAAATACCAAATATAACTGTTATTTCAATTTTCATATTATCCACAACGGTTTTGATCTTCTCTCCACGTGGGCATATACCCACGCCTATATGGGGAGCTGTAATGGCGCTATATCACCACAATTTTTTTTTTTAGTATTTATATTAGATCAGATAAATAATGCATAACCATTCCTTGATGGGAGGGCGGTGTGGATTCCTACATATGGGTAGGAGATCACTACCCTTATCCACAATTCGTAAACCACAATTCGTAATTGTTTACTTAAAAACTTCTTGCCCAAATTAAGACATTACTCGTCTCTATCTAATAAGTACTATGGTATGGATATTTTAAATTTAACTTTTTAAAGTAATATTTTGATGTGTCAACTATTTATTCTATTTTGTGATGTAAAATTGTATTAAGTTATAACACATGTGAATTTTTTCACTTCCTAATAAAAAATTGATATATTAGTGATATGATCTAAAGTCCTCTCATAATTAAATTGGGTCTAATATAGAGACCAAGAACGACAAAGAAACACAATTCGAGGCCAAACTACACAAGAATCAAAGTTTGAAGGCCGATTCGGTGAAGATACAAGTCAAATTTCAAAATAGCCATTTCCTAAAGAATTGACGTCCTCTATGCCTCGATTCCAACGCATTTTGAATCAGCTCAATTGGAGTTCGAAATTAAAAGTTATGGCCAAAATAGTAAAGTCGCGCCCAGAAATTCTGACAATTTCCCGAATTTTTGTTATTTTTGGGTTTTCTTTTGATTTTCGTTACTTATTTTAGTTTTTATGCACATTTTAGAATTTTCTAGCACTTTTAGGATTTTTCCATATGTTAAATTATTTATTCAATTAGTGTTTTGGTCACCAAGTTAGGGTAGGGATTAGATTTATCTATAAATACGTTGTTCTTGTAACTTTATTTTCAGCTGAGTCTTATTTAATAAAATTGAGAGAGTTTTCTCTTCTTTTGTCCTTTGTGGGTTATTTGAGAATTTAATTCTCGTTTTAATTTCTTCGATGAAAATTAAAATGCTCTTTATTAAGACTTGTGTCAAAATTCTTGTGGTGAAATTCGAGATCATGTTTCGTTGATTCATTCACCGAGTCCAATTTCTTTAATATTGGACAATCAAATCCCAATAATTGACATTTTCTGGAGTTAGATTTGATATTCTTTCCATGCTTTCGCATAGTGATCTGTTCTACTCAAGTCGAATCGGATCAATTAGAATATCAATTTAAAATGTTAAATTAACATGCCTATCTAATTACATTCAAACGTTTGGAATGAGGGCTTACCAAACATGTTCTTATATTTCATCAAACCTATACTCACTCTTACCAAGGAACAAGCCATAACGTAGGGTTTACTGTTGCTCAATCATTCTCGTTAAACTAACAGTGATTACACGCGTGTTAGTGTATATATAAAAATAAATTTTTATGAATTCTAATGTGATATAGAAGAGAAAACAAGCGAAATTAAATGATAAAAATTTGTATAGTGCAAATAGATCCTACTAAATATGTGAATGTAAAATAAGAAAGAGAATGGATAGAGCTGAAAAAAAATTTATAAAAATATGTAAAAATTTATCAAAACACATACACTAATACACGATAAATATCAATACATCAATAGCCATGACATTTCAAATTTGCAAGTATCGTAATACCTGTAAAACAATAGCACATCAATATCACAACATCAATCAATAGAAATGTGTCATATATCTGCTAATCAAGCATCGCTATAAACAATATTATTTCTTGCAATGCAATGGAGCAACACATGCATGTACTAATTACATGAGAATCAACTTACCATACAATATCCAAGAAGCCCCAATGTGAAAATTCTACACATTAATTCATTTCAACATAATATACAAATCAAGAGAGCAAATAAATTCTCCACGCAGCAACCTTATTATATTTTATTTTATACTGCACCATTTATTCTAGATAAATTATAATTATATGCATCATGCTAAATGTGAAGACCATTGAAAATAATAGGAAAAATCTCAACAGCCATTCTCAACAGCCATTCTGTACTCGATGCAGGCCTATGAACAATTCTGTCACCACGCCGGAGCTCGTTGGACTTTGGCTGCAACTGCCGTTTTCCATCCTTTTTTCCGCTGTTTTTTCCGGCTTCAGTCCATACTGCAATTTAACATTTTATTTTGTTTAGCATTTTCATTGAAGCAATAAAACCCCAGAAGAATCTATCTATGAGACTATGACATAAATATAGAGTTGAAAAAAAGCTATTAAAATTAAACCTGAAAAAAAGTTACTTGGAAATTTATTCTCTTGCCCGTGATAGACAGATTTGTGCTACCCATCACACTTCTGTGATCACGGGCTCAATTTATAATATATTTGACAGAGATTTTCGAATAATTGATCGTTGAATTTGTTGTTGAAAAGTGAGGAAAATGGAATGAAAAATTTTGAAAAATTATAGCATAATTTTAAGAAACAAAAGAAAGAAACCTTGAACTTAAGATTCAAATAGAAGTACAGAATTAGGATTAAAGATGTAGAATCATGACATCCCAGCTGACTTTTAATAAATCAAATGGTGAGAAAAAAAATGATTGAAATATTCAACCTCAAAACCTAATAATGTTAAGTTGGTTTGCCATAATTTTTATTAAAAATTATTTTTATCAAACATTATTTTCAAACGCTCATTTCAGTAATGCTACAATTTTCAATATTTATTAAAACTCATCCTTATTTTTCATCTACATATTGAAAAATTATTTTCTCCAAAATCTCTAACATCCGAATACCTAAGAAGGAAAAAGATAGTGAAAATTTAGAACTCACCTTTTCGCACAGTTTTGCGTTTTCTTCAAGCAAAGACTTTTCCTGAATATATATGTCAAGTACAATTACTAGCAGTTAGCAACACTCCAACAATCAAGTTCTTGTTTGACAAAACTTTTTTTGCGGTCATTTTTTGCGCCCCTCATTTTCAATCATACAAATAATGAATATTATGTTTCGTGAACTTTCTTATTCTTTAGTAAGAGATATATTCTCCTAAAAAATTCACTTTCTTTTCCCAAAAAAAAGTTGAAAACAAACAAAAAAAAAAAAAGAAAAGAAAAGTATGTCAAACAAGCTCAAATAAACAGCTATTCAATGCATTTGAGTTTATTCTGTTACCTTTGCTTTCAATCTTTCAATTTCTTCATTGAATAATTGGGTCTGCAAAAACGGAAATTATTAATATCTAGAGTGCGTTTGTCGCAACTTTTCACGAAAATCATTTCTTTCAAACATCATCTTCAATTACTTATTTCATTGACTATGACAACTTTTTTCATATTTTAAAAACAACTCCACTTTTCAACTACATATTCTGATTGTTCTCCAAAATCTAATCGAAACATACACAACTTCAAAAAATTTCTCAAACACTACTGATCGTATGAGCAATGCTAACAAACAACATAATTATTCAGATAAAAAGTGGTTAATTTCTAAACAATATAAACCTTTCTTTCTCCGATGAGTTTCAGGCTTCTTTCCAACTGGCTGTCAATCTCTTGTAGTTCCTCCATCGAGCATTCCCCCAAATTTTGTCCTAAGAGCTTTCTATAACAAAGAAAAACGTTAATCAATGTGTAATTGACGAGCAAGAAAATTCGGAAAACCTTGCTTGAGCGCGTTATGGCAAAGCCTTAACAAACTTTAGGTCATAAACTTCTCTCAAAGAAAAGCAAAACCATGTTTTATCAAGCTAAAAAGATAATTTTCAGTACTAGTTTATATAGAACCCATTTTTCAAAAGGACTACTTCTTCGTAGCTTATTTTCTACCACAAATTCAATAACCATATAACCACTTTTACTTTTCAACCACATTATTCAAGAAAAACTATAAGGAATACTTATATAACTTTTTAGGCGTTGTCCACACTTGCTATAATTTGGGTAGGAGAAGAAAGAAAACTGAGACTAAACTGTTTGGAATTTTCAAGATGCTCTATCTTCCTAGCCAAGAATGCTGATTCCTCCTTTAAATGCTGCATAAGAAATCGGCGAAAATCATCAAACCGTTATAATTAGTCAATCTTAGATCGAATCAATTCAACAAACTGTTAAAGAATAAAATCTCATATTCAATAAATACATAAGTCTTAATATAGTATAAGAGCGCTATCATATTGAAAAGAACAATTCTACTTGGTTAAAAGTGACACAAATACATCAAAATATAACCTCATTAAATGAGTATAACTTTATTTCAACCAAATCATTTATAAACACTTCCAAAACATATATTACCTGAATTAGTCCTTCATCTTCAGTTTGGCTATCCTGGTCTTGTCTTGCATGTTCAAGGTATCTCTTTATAGTCTTTTGTATGCTGAAATTACATCTCACAAAAATTAACATTTATGGGTCACATGGTTTGAAAGAGAAACTTCAAATTTTTTTTGTACACTACATGTTTTATAACCTTGTTCATTTTGTAGAGAAATAATGTACAAGATGAACAAATTTGTGAATGATTTGGGAGAAATATATATGGCTATGCTTGTCTCACCAAAATAAATAGAACATATATATCACTAGATTTGATTGTTCGTGAGAATATATAGTTAAAAAGTAAGAAGTGTGATGGAGAAACGTGAAAAAATAATATACTGTTGTAACGTGTTCGGTGCAGAGTAAATTATTCCTGCGTCTCTGGTTGAAAATGAGTAAGAAAAATTGATGGTTATAATAGTTTTATCAAACGAACACGCACTTAAAACTTGTTACAAGCCAAGTTATTGCTTTAATTTGGATTTACAAGTTCATCAAAGCTATCTCTACATTGAAGTCCAGCTTTTTTTTTTCTCTTTCTTTTCTTACAGACAACATATCTTGTAATACATTTGAGCTTCTTCTCAAATCAAACAATATACAAAGTAAGATTCATCATCTTATTATTACAACACCTTACCTAAACACCTTCTAACTAATAACATCAAAGCTATTAGCTTCATGAAAATGAAGTCATTGAAACTGATTTTCACTCTCAAAATTAAATCATGTAATGGAGAGTACAAAATTACAGCATGATTACATAATACTTACCACCATCTATACATGTCTTGTTTTGCAGCAGAAATTGAAACTAACACTGTTAAATGGTACTATATTCTCTTGAAGCACCAAGACCAACATATGTACAAATTCAAGAAGAATTTGATGGGAAGTTATGACCCCAAAACAAAAGGAAGAATATTATAATTACAGTTATTTTTTAAAGTAATTAATTAATTAAATAAAATCAAACTTACTTGGAGCTGGAAAATTCATAAAGTTTTCCCTTCTGGGAGAAGATGACCAAAGCAACTTCAGCATCACAAAGTACAGATAACTCATAAGCCTTCTTCAATAGCCCATTTCTGCGCTTTGAAAATGTCACCTGTCTGCTGGTAGTGTTTTCAATCAGCTTCATTTCAACCTTTCCTCTCACCATTCTTTCTTTTTCTTTATTTAATTTAATTTAATTTTAATTCTTTATTACAAATGAAAAACCTAGAAATCTCAAAACAAAATCAGCTAAAAAAAAACCCCAAATAGTCCAATTTCAAGGATCTGAGAGAGAGAGAGAGAAACTTGAACTCGTCAGAAAAGGGTTTTCTTAGAAATCTTTTAAAACCCTAGTTGAATTTTTGCAAAAAAAAAATAATATTAATATTAATAATATTGCAGTACACAGTTTGAACAAGAAAATCCAGAAAAAGGGAACAAAAGCCCAATAAATATACAGAAATTTAATGAAGGAAATGGCAAAGATTTGATCTATACAGCACTGTGGAGAAACCCCAGAAACTAAACATCTGAAGCTGGGAATTCATCATCTTGATATATAAAAGGAATAAAATGTACGTACGATGAATAAGAACCTAATTTAGTAGCTGAGATTAAGGAGTGGATGAGAAAAAAAATTCCTTTTTAAAGTGTTTTCAAGAATTGTGGAAAAGGTGAAATGGTGAGAAATGAAGAAGACATGAAGGATCTCTCTTTCTTCTTTGAGAGATGCAAATGAAGAATTTCTTTACTTTGAGACCACAGAAGCAAATATTTCCTTATTTCAACATATATCTGTTATTCTCTCTGTCTTTATGGGTCAACTCTTAGCCACAAAAAAGGCAAGCTTGCGCAAATATGGATACAACTCAAAAAACCGAAACACCCAATTTTACATTTTTTTTTCCTTTTATTCTTTCCTTGGTGTGTGAATTTCTCAAAATGCTCTCAAACTTTATTTTCATATGTAATGTCATCCTGAACTCCTCTCCTTTTCTTTTCCTTTCTTTTCTTTTCTTCTTTTTTTTTTTTTTTCAAATTTTAAGAAACGAGTAGTGCTACTTTAACACAGTGACAATGTAGTGGTTCACGCAATGTGATGTATCAAAATCTTATAGAGCGAGATACTATTGATGAAGATATCTAACTCTATGAAATTTTAACACGTCATTATTGCATCAATTACTGTATCAAATTATTGTGTTAATACAGAATTATTCTTAAGATTAAGAAAGATTGAAAGCGTTCACTCAATGAATAATCTAGCAGTCAGTAAGCACAAATTTTACCAAAATACTTTAGAATTATAAAAAAAAAATTATAAGGCTTGCATTCTTCATTAGAAATATCAGAAAATAAAAAAGCAATAGCATAAAAAGAGTATAAGAAACAAAACTAATAAAAACAAAAACAAAAAAAATATTGCCATCTTCTACTTCTAGCTCGTCATACCATTTCCAACAATTAGGTCACCACAACAATCACCTTATATTGACATCACCACCAATTGATGGAGGAGATCCTTCTCCCACCTTCGTTGCCGGTATCACCAATTTCCGCTCAATTAAAAACTTACACCAAACACTTTTGATATATGTGATAATCCTCTTTGATTGTATTGGGTTTTGAAAATCTGTGTTTCAACTTTACACTTCGATAGTCAAACTTGAAACATCCAATTTGTAAATCAGCTTTACTTCAATTTTGATTTAGGGAAAAAAATATAAAGCCGAAAATCTTGATAGATCTAGTTCTAATTACTTCAATTTCGATTTAGCATATCATCATTCTCACTTGCCCATAAATTTTTTAACAATTTCAAAGTTGTAAGGTTAACATTAATTACCTATTCTAATCAATAAATCACAACTTATAGATTTTTCAACAATTTCAAAGTCCTAAGGTTAACATTAATTATCCATTCGAATCAATAAATCATAAGAAAGAGATTGACATTTTTTATGCTTTCGTTTGGTTTGTCAATGCCATGGCTAAAATTGCGTCATGGACGACAATGTTTGTGATGGATGTGGATTGGCAAGGATAGGTTAGGTAGAGAAGGGGTGGGAAGATGAGTACAAACTACAGGGTACTATGATATGATGGGGAGAAAGAACAATTTTCTTTACTACTTTTTTTCTTCAATTATTTTGTATCCTTTTTTATTCAGTGAATTTCTCATTTAATTTTATTAATATTAAGATAATATTATTAGAATGAAAATTAATTTTAAGCTTTTCAATATTGCTGTCAAACTTCTACATTAACGAATCTTAGATGGAAATCATCCATTTGCAAGCCGACACTTCAGATTTTGACTTTCGAGGGTCGTAAAATGAAGTTTGATATTAGGGTCTTAAAAAAAATCACATTTAGACTTTTTGTACATAATCAGAAGTTTGGGGCCCTATTCTATTTTTTTTTAAAAAAAAAGAAGCTGAAATTGAGGGTCTATGTGATCGCGGAGATGGTTTATTTTCAGAATTGCCGTTGTCTTTTGTATGAATTGAACCAATTTGTAAAACTTTCGAGATCCTTAAGTTGAGAAAAAGCTCAGGATGAACATGAAAATTAACTTAAAGTTTAAGGATGTTTGCATAATTTATTTATTTATTTATTCCTTTTGGGTCTTTTTTGGTAAGAAATATAAAAGTGGGGAGTATCTCTAATATGGAAATGCCCACTCTTTCGTTTTTTTTTTTTTTTGAGTACGGAAATGCCGACTCCTCGGCAAATTATAAAAAGAGTTTACACGAATGGAAATTTTTTAATAAAAAAATGCGGTAACATCTATGTCAACATCATCGTACAAATGACATGATGTGTCCACCAATTGCAGTATGCCAGCAATTTTTTCACAGTTTCCGCAAGTTGGTCACCTCAAACAATGTGTACAAGTGCCCGTCAGTCCTCACGTGGCTTGCGATGTTTGCTATTATAACGAGAGAAAACAATTATTTTAATGAGAGGAAATGAAAATGAAAAGTAATGAAAAACGTGCAGAAAATGTAAAAACAAAGAGGAGAGAAATAAAAACGATTGCAAAAATTATAATAAAATAATAATAAAAGATGTGAAGTTAGAACAATTTCAATCGAAAATGTGGATTGTCAATAATGTAAACAAAGATATAGAGAATATGATTACATTACATGAAGGCAAATAGAAATGTGTGTAGAGAAGAAAAAAGTAAAAAATGTGTGTAGAGGAGAAAAGAAATGTAAAAGAGAAAGAGAAAGATAGCAATAAATTTAATAATAATAATAATAAGATAGGAATGGCAAATATGTATTTGGATGTGGCAATGTAAATATATATGATACAAAAAAATATGAAGAAATAATGGGAAAAGTGAAGAAAATAATATAAAAGTGATAAAAAAAATTGAAAAACTGTATGACCCACTCAAAATTTTGTGTGTATCTCTATCTTCAATAGACAATGAGGATAGACATTTCCAATGCGAAATGTGAAATGTGGATTGGAGATGACTTGGAGGAGAATGATAGAGAGGGGTGATTATTTTAATTAAAGAAGAATGGGCAAATGTGTAGATAAAAGAAAGGTGAAATGTGGTGAAAAAAAAGGCAAAGACAAAGTTGAAAATAATAATACTAAAATAATAGCGGTAGATGCGTATTTGGATATTGGAATATAGACATGAAATGAGAAATAGTGAGAAAAATGAGATAAAATGTAAAATCCACTAAAAATTTTGTATGTATCTCTCTTCGATAGACATTGAGGATTGGCATAAGAGCATGCTCTTATAAGTATAATTTTGGAAGAATGTGCAAAATGGTAATGCAAGGCGATCTCCAATGCGGCCGTTTATTCCAAATTTTGTCCAAGGAGAGAGAATGACACAAGCCAAAATGGCGGGTCCCGATTTTCGCATATGTGGCTTTTCTTTGTCTTTTTTTTTATCACTTTTTTTTATCAATTATCCCATATTTTGTTCATAGATTCCCGTACCACGTCTAGATATAGACGCTCGTCTAGAATTATTTCACTACTATTTTATTATTATTTTTAAATTGTTTCTATCTCTCTCATCTTTTTTACTTTTTCCTCTCTTTTTCCTACACTTCTTTCTATTTATTTTCAAATAAAATAATTATCTTCTCTCTATCTCTTTCCTCCACACCATCTACAATCCACACTCCCATGCATCTTTGATTGTATTGTCTAATTTCGATTTCCGTGTAAGAAACATGTGGGAGAAAAAAAAAAAGAACAAGAACAAGAACAAGGAGGGGGAAGAGGAGGAGTAGGTCTCCTTTATATATAAAAAAAAAGGAGTGGGTCCACAATTTTTTCAATTTTAAAATTTTTGAAATCACTTTTCTCACATTTTTCTCCACTTTTATAATATATTTTCTTGTGTTATATTTACAAATACACATCAATCAACATATCATTCACTACTGTTTTATTATTATTTTTAAATTTATTTCTATCTATTTCCTCTTTCTTATTTTTCTCTTTACATATCTTTTCATTTTTCTTCCATTAAAATTATCATCACTTTTATATCACTCTCTTCTAATCCAGATGCTTAGAACAGAGAGAACAAAACGTAGGGCATGAAATTTGTCTTTAAGAGCTTTGCCGATACTATTGTGAATCGGGAGATGATGTAGAAGAGAGAAAGAACCAAGATAGTCATTTTAATGCAAAAAGTAATGAAATGATGTGTAGAAAAAAGAGGAAAATGTGAAAAAGAAGAGAGGTGTAGAAATAAATTCAAAAATAAATTAGTAATAAACTAATGAATGTGTATTTATAGACATGGCACCAGAATTTTTTTAGGAAGAAAAAGTGGAGAAAAAAATGAAGTAAAAATTTAAAAAGCGATTAAAATGAGAAAATTGAAAAAAAAATGAGACTCACTTACAATCAAAGTTCTAAAAGGTGCGAGGCGTGGTAAGACGATGAGACCAAACCTCAAGCCTTAAAAGCTTAGGCCTAAAAATGTATTTTTATTTTTTTATTATTTTAATTGTTTTAGAGTGATAAATAAGTTAAGAAATTCATATTTGACATATTTTATACAAACTTCAGTATATTTTTCAATTTTAAATAAAAAATATATATATATATATATATATATATATATTTTGAGAAGTATCCTGACTTGAAAATCCAAGCATAGGATATGGATTTATTAAATAAAAATATAATATTTAAAATATTAAAAACTACAAATACTTAGAAAATACTATTAATTCCTACGATTAGATTACAAAATGAATATAAGTGAAAAATATTTTTTTTTAATAATTTAGCCCAACTTCAAAAACAACAAGTACATATGATCTAACATTTAAAAAACACTACACCAAAACAAGCAAATTGTCACACAAAGAATTTTAATAGAGTCACGGTTATAAACCGTGACTCAATTTTTCGCCGATTGTCACAGCTTTTGACCGTGACTCACAATTTTCCAATATTTTTCTATTGGCGAGTCACGGTTTTAAACCGTGACCACGCCACGAGCGAATGGTCACGGTTTAATTCCGTGACCCCTTGGAAAAACAAAAAAAAAAAAATCTTTCTTCATTCCCCCAAATCTCACGGTCTTTGTCATTTATCACAAATACACCAGATCTCAAAAGCTCTCTTCCTCTTAAAGCCCTACTCTTCAACGACTGATGAATGCCGCTACAATCGACGGCCATCTGCCCGACCACCAAATAACTACCACCGGTCCCCATTTGACTGACGAGGCGCTAATGTCTGACCCATCATCCCGGTTGTTCGGTTGAATCCCTCCAACTTTGAGTCCAAGGGACGAAAACATTATGGGTAATTTAATCTATTTTGTATACTGAAAAGCATTCGATTTGTTTGTTTCCAAGTAATTTTCTCTTACTTTTTTGTTGTTAAAGCTTTAATTTTGGTATAAAGTTGCAGCCTATTTCTAGATCTCCTAGTTCACCTACAACTTATGAGCCATATGCTTCTGTTGTGCTGAAATGGAATGAAGGTGATACAAACTACTCTAGATACCAAACTTTGGAATTTATCTCTTTTGGTAGTTTAGTTGTGTGTATTCAGTTAGTAGTTCGAATAAAATTAATTATCTCGTCACTATCTTCTAGGGATTTAATTTTTTCTGCTATCTCGTCATCATCCTCATTCCAATACTGGTATGTTCTGCTTTTGGTTTTAGTTTCATTATTTGATTCATTAATAAACTTGAATCAACTCAATTAGTTTGAATGCTAATGTGATTTTTTCATTATAGACTTGATGATTTGTGGTTTTACTATTATTATTTTTTATTGCCATATGGTTTTACATAAGTTGCCATCCTAGAAATTGATAATTCATGGAATTCCAAATTCGAGAATGATTCCTTTTTAATATGAATTTTGTAGAATCTGCTTTATGTTTAGCTTGTTCTTGAGATATTGCAATTGCTTAATTGATTAATCACTCGAGATCAAGATGGAATATGAGCATCAATATGGTGAGTTCGAGAGATCAAAATATGATTGTCTTCTAGCTCTTTGGTTAGTTCTAACTTATCTACAATACTTATAAGTTTATTTCAAGAACTAAGCAAAAATGTAGTTAACAAACTAACAAATTATACTTTGCAGATCTCGATAATGTATCCGTCTCAGTGTTGGCCTTCTAAGAGGAGCTCTTAAGAACATTCAAGGTAAGACTATTTTTAATTGTTAATAGAAATCTATTTTATGTTTCATATTTCAATGGCCTCTGATCTGTTGCGTTATTTGTTTCTCAGATTACATGGTTGAAAAGCTCGATATAGAAGATAGCAAAATCGACCACTTGTGTAATCTTTTGTGCAAGAATTACAGCACTACAATGGCAGCCTTAGAGTCGTCTTTTATTCAATCATAGTTTGTTAAAGCAGAGTGATTTTGTATGAAAACCATTTGTTAAAGAAACTATTTCTCATATGTGTATGTAGGCAATTGGGTATGATTTCGATTATGATGTATATCATAGGTGAGAAGTCTCATTAGTTTGATTAGATGGACCTATTTTATGTATGTTTTTTCATTTTATTGAATTTTGTAAATCCCCATTTACTCCCTTGCTTTTTGGGCATCTATCATATAGGGATGCTTTTGTTCCAATTCTAACTTATATTTGTCATCTCTAGATTATTAACCCCTAATTCCCTACAAAAAGTGTAGGGCTGCTACGTGCTTTACATCACAAGTTCATGTTCATCATTTGTATGCAATGCCAAAGATGAAAGCAAGCATATCCACAATTCTCATCCATCTCTCTTTCTGTTAACACCCATTTTATTGTTAGACTGGTAATGGAAGCATCTTTTTACTTGCGTGTGTTTTTCTGTTGTGAATCTCACGAATTAACATCGCATTTTACATGTGCCAATACATAGAGAGAGAGAGAGAGAAGTAATGAAATGGTAATAACAGTAAAGAATCTTCACTAAAGCAAATGATCCATCATATTTGATTTGAAAATCAGTGTCTTTTGCTTGGATGGATATGAAGCTGAATTTGGAAGTAAAATGCAAATCATTGGGGAAAAAACACTTTAAAAGGAAATAATTATTCTTAGCTTTAAGGGGGAGCAATATAACTTGTGGATCTTTCCAGTCTGAACACTAAATTATGCTGTGGTGTTCATTTTTTTGCTTACTATCTTGATCATCAACTTCCTCACAATGCATTCAACCATTGCGAAGCTGCTTTTATATGTCTTTATGATATGAATTTGTGTCTTGTTGTGGAATTATACGTGATGGTTTTTAGTTTTATCGATTATAGCAAAGCCAAGCAACGATATTTGAGAAAAAGGGAAGAAGCGGTCTTCGCTAATATAGGAACGAGATGGGTTGGGCTGCAATGGTTGAATAGTACTATTTCTTGTTTGATATTTTGAAAAGCTAGTTTTTGATAAATTAGATAGTTTCATTGGAACTCCTAGATTGTTCATGTTTGTTCGGATGGCCACGTAAACATGGAAAAAATGTGATGTATACTATATGTGTATTTCTTTCATTGCTATTGCTAAGATGATGATCAACCTTGAAAATTATTGGCTTTCTTTTCTATTAATAATTAGTCTAAAGGTTTACGGAATCAAATCCTTTTACAAAATGGATTCACAAATCAACCATGCTATTGTGGTAAAGATCATGGGCGGGACGAGTTCTCGTGGACAAGTTACTTAAGTGAGAGTGAAGTTTATGAATGACCAAAACCGTTTTTCAATGCTTCATTTTCTGTTTTTTATTTAATTTAATAGAGAATCTTTAATTTATGTACACTAATGCATTAAATTTTTTGTTAGCTTCTGCTTGGTTTAATGTTTCCTTTTTATATGTTAAATATGTTCAGCTGTAGCACCTTTCTTTCTCTATTTTTTTTTTATTGCTACTGCCCCTTTGGATCACGGTTTAAAACCGTGACCCCTTCAAGAGGGGTCACGGCTATTAACCGTGACCCCGGCCGGGTTACGCCCAATATTGTCACGGTAAAAAACCGTGACCAACAGTCGGCGTCACGGTTTTTGACCGTGACAATTCGCGACAATTGGTGTAGTGAAAGGAAAAACTAATCTAACTAAAAGACTCGCGCCTTTTTCCTCCTAGGTAGGCCGAGGCGAGCATTAGGTTGTCAACTTTTTAAGTTGGCTGCCATTTTTCACGCCTACTTTTTATGGAAGGCGTTTTCCTCCCACCTCATGCCTAGACGATGTCTTTTGCTACCTTTTAAAACACTGCTTACAATGTTGTATGTCTTTCTTCTCAATGGGCATTTAAATAGAAATGACCAATGAGCATCTATTCAACTAAAAAAAAAAAAAAAGAAAGGGAAGAAGAAGAGCTTGTTTGGTAAATTAATTATTAAGAGTTGGAGCTTGTTTGGTACAATTATTAAGAAAATCATTTTCTCTATCATTATTCTAAATTGTTAATAATGTTTGATTTGATAATTTTTATATTTTTTGAGCACTGTATTTTTTTTCTATTTATTTTTGAACTATACATTAAAAAACGGAAAAAAAATCTATACTCCCTAGTCCTTGTATATCATATCAAAAATTCAAAACATAGCTTAGTAAATGGGCAAATTTATAGCTCGACCAAAACCGACCCAATTTTTATCGATTTGCAAATATTCGAAGCGAAACCGAACCGGTTTGGTCTAGGTCAGTTTTGCGGTTTATACCTAGGTTTTTTTCTTTTTTTTTTCGAACCAACCGGTTTGCGGGTTGGAAATTTCCCACCTGCAAACAGACTCGACGGGCCTTTCAACCCCACCCAAACCGACCGAGCGGGGTCCGGTCGGTCGGTTTGGGTGGGTTGGATGCCTTTCAACCCTACCCAAACTTTAATTTTTAACATTATGTACAAAAAAAAAAAATGAACCTGTATCTTGGTGTCCCAAACTTTGGACAGAATATTTCCGTTGCATTTTTTTTAATGGGAAATTTCATTAGTGACTGCAAATTGTACAAGCCAAAGAAAGAGAATTCATAATACAATTCAGAATAACATTAAAAGTTGCGAAGCAAGCTTGAACACGAGCCCCCTAGCTAAAGCATGAGCGATTGAGCGGTACCATTGGCTTGCCTCCTAATATGACAAATCAAGAAATAACTGTTAAGTATACATGTAAAATAATTAGTAAATTGGGAGGAAAAGTGCATTCTTGACAATGATATTAATTGGCTACAAGATCACTAAAGTAAAATATGAAACCCACGCGCCTTAAACACCCTTCTAAATGGTAAGACTTGGTAAAAAATGAAAAGATAATAACCGCTAATCCCTAAAGATTATGACTCATTTATATATGCAGACTCACAAGTGAAACAACTAATATATTGGATAATATTCATTGATGATACATAAATAAAATAATTTAACAATAACGTCTTTAATGTAAGATAATATTTGAATCATTGCACAAAGAGGCATCAACACAACACAACATGAAAATGAAGCAAATGGGGGAGGGTGCCATTGATCACAAACAAGCTGGTTACGCTCAGAAGGTGAAGAAAGAGAGTGAGCCTTCCTTGCTAGAATCGAATCAAAAAGCGCCTCTTTAGCCATGGACAAAGTTTTCGAAGGCGACGAAGAAATATTATTCCAAAGTTTCTCGTTTCAACCCCGCCATATAGTGAAGAAAAATTACCTCAATAAAGTGCTTATTAGCAAAAGATAGACAACATTATAACACACTTAGGCTATGTCAGTTATTGTCGAAGTCCAATGTTAATATAAACAATCTTGTTATCTTATGAATGAGGGTAGAAATTAAACAAGGGGACAGTCAGAAGATGATAGAGATTGAAGATTATTTCTCATTAGGATAATTTTATTTTATTTTTTGTATTTTTCACTCTTATCTCTATGTAATTCGTTATTTAATTTAGTAGAATATTAGTGTTATAGATAAGTTATGATTTTAATTTCAAAACGATTCGATTTATGTATTCCGGTTTAAACATTTGACTTGTTCATAATTGAAGTCGTATGTTGAATATTGGGTTAATTTCACCAACGGTCACTTAAGTTATACAAAAATAACGAAACAATTACTGAAGTTTCAAAACTTTACCTGTAATATTATATTAGTTTCACCAATAGTCATTGAGAGTCCAAACCAGCAATGATCTAGTGGCATCATGGCACCATAGCTTACGATGCCATATGGCATTTTCTGGTCTCGTTCGACCTCCGTTTTAAAATTCGGGACCAGATCTAGAATCAACACGGCGAGGGAAAGCTCCAGTAATTTTTAAAATTTTCCGGCGACACCGTGTGGGCCGTGGTGGCCAGTCAAAGTTTGGCCCAAAAACACGGCCAAAATATGGCCGAACTTTGACCGTCCACCACGGCCCACACAGTGTCGCCGGAAAATTTTAAAAATTACTGGAGCTTTCCCTCGCCGTGTTGATTCTAGATCTGGTCCCGAATTTTAAAACGAAGGTCGAACGAGACCAGAAAATGCCCCATGACACCGTAAGCTACGGTGCCATGATGGCACACTAGATCATCTTCGATACCCAAACTCCAAAAAATACAATTTTATACCAAAAAGCAACGAAGCACTAGACTTCATCATTCGAATCACCACCACCAGTGCTCCTCCAACCGCCAAATCTGTAAAATCTGACCATCACACCTCCATTCCTGAAATTGTACCAGAAACATGCACAAGTTTCTAGTACATCACATCAACTGATCTCAAGCGAGTTTATAAGAACAATTAATTTTCTTCAAGAGATTTAATAGTGAATTTCAACGATCGTTATTTTCCAAAGTTTGTGCAAATTCCTCAAAAACCTCATCAGACCTTATGTATCTCTGGTATGTAATCCATTTTCCTTTTGTCTGATTCGATTTCTACAATCTCTCAATTTCTTGATTTTGATTTTTTTTCACTATCCATGATTTAATAGTTATGTACTAATATATACTCCATTCATCCCATAAAGATATTTTTTCACGCAGTTTAAGAAAATATCAATTAATGTGGTTGGGAAAACAAAATTTAAAAATATTTTCCTAAAATACCCTTTAATTTATTAATTATTACACTTTAATAATTTTATCTTGTTAATGACAATGAACATTAAATAAGGATATATATATATAAGAAAATTAATACTCCTTCCGTCCCTTAAAGATAGGTTTGGTTTGATTTTGACAATAATTAAGAAATCATAATTAATATTATTGGAAAAGTAAATTTTAGTTGTATTTTTTCATATATACCATTATATTGAATGAGAATAATACACTTTTACTAATAACAATACCCATTAAATAAGGGTATAATAGAAAAAATTAAAAAAATTAAATAGATATAAATACAATGTAGCCTATATTTTGGGACGAATGAAAAATAACAACAAACATATCTTTGTGGAACGGAGGAAATAATTTAAAAGGAAATATGATTATCTTTGTGAGACAAATGAAAATAGTAACCAAGCCTACCTTTTTGGGATGGAGGGAGTACAATAATTAGGCGAGTATGTGGTGGTCAAGTTTTTTCCGATTTAGTAGTGTGATAAAAGCAATGGGATCAAGGAAGACAAAAATTTGTTGCAATTTCGTTTTTGGATATATAATTGCACTTTCTATCCTTTAAATTTTATTTAGAATGGTTTGGTTTAGAGACCATTCATGAAAGTAATAAAACTTGAGTGATCGGGGGTGAACCTTTCAATGTTAATGACCATTTCCTTATTTTTGTGTAACTTGAGTGGCCGTTAGTAAAATCAACCCTTTGAATATTAAAATAAAAGTATCGAAGAATTGTTGTGCGAATCCCATTTATAATCATGTATTGTTATTATATACCCTTCTGCTTGTATCAGTGGATATCGCATTTGCTCTTCCGACGATGAATCGAGGATGACATATTAGACATCATAATGCCAAAGTTGATATTGAGGACCATAGAGGTGGTGGTTGTGATGTATGGATTGGGCTAAGCAAGACTATCGTGACGGTGAGGTTAATCATGAGCATGAATCTAAATAGGTTCGTCAACAAAGAACTTAAGAATGGAGAGTTTTTCGATGGCCTCGGAGTTATCATTGGTTATAGGATTGGCTTACATTTTCCAAGAGAAACAAAAATTTAGATTGTTGTGCGGAAGTTGAAACAAAATTTATCGCAGATCTGTTTGCTCCTTTTAATTAACTTGGTTGAATGACGCACCGCCTATTTTTTACACTAATTATCGAGGAAAAGTTTGAAGAATTTAAAGATTTGAAGGAGAAATATTCCATTGCATGGGAGTACCGCTGTAACCACTCTCGATTTTGGAATGGCACAAGGTGCTTAGATGCAACAATAGGCCCATGGAATGAAGGTGTTGAGAGACTTGGTGGTTGGTTTTGTGTTGATGGCAAGGAAAGATGATAAAGAAAAATAAACATGAGCAAATTTTTTGAGGAATATATGGATGGAAAACTTCAAAATAAATAAATAATGTTTGACCTTCAAGATACAATGGGTGATAGGATACGTGTAAAAACATGTTTTTACATATTTTTATGTGATATAGGAGAGAAAATGAGTGGAATTGAATAGTGGAGATTTGTGTAGTACAGATAGGTTATACGAGATATGTGGATGTGGAATAGGAGAGAGAATGAACATGGTTAAAAAAAGTGTAAAAATATATAAAAATATGTAGAATAATACCTCTGTATTGCAACAAAAGTTGGGTATCACGAGTAGACATGCTTTTGTTCTTATAAGGCTTGTCAAGTGGGGTTATTTTTGTTTTGTGTATTAGGTGACAATATTGGCTCAAGATTCGAGGACGAATCTTCTCCAATGGGAGAAGAATTATAGAGATTGCAAATTATTATTAGTTAGGATAATTTAGTTGTTTATTTTATCTTTTATATTTTTCGTTTTAATCTCTATGCAATTAGTAGTCTAATTTAATAGGGATACTATCATTTTAAACATCTCATGTGTTCATTATTAGATATCCTTTTTTAATTTTAAACAGTATTGAAGAGTTATTCAATAATCTATCTAAATAATTGATTCTTGTGCAAATGTTCATTTATAATTCTCGTTATCATTTGACCTCCCAAATGATGCTCATCCTAGAGCCCAAGTTCTCACGGGATGTTCACAAGGGATCCGCTATACTAGTGTTAGTGTGACTTCATTGACCGGACTTTTGATGTTTGTCTGGAAAGCTATCTGCAGTTTTTTTTTTTTCCAAAAAATGTATCAAAAGCAAAATCTGTAATTTACCATTGTATTATATCTTGCGTTCCAATTCTTTGTCAATCAACTCTACATCAGTGTTTAGAAAACCGGACCGGACCGGCCGGTTCAACCGGTTCAACCGTGAACCGGTAAAAAACCGATCCGGTTATGCCTTAAAACCGGGTATCAGAAAACCGGTCAAAAATCGGTCAATCGACCGGTTCAACCGGTTGAACCGGTTTTTCTAATTTTTTAAAATTATTTTTATAAATTTATTAGTTTTCATTTATTTTTTATATTTTTTAATTAAAAACGGTTCGACCCCGGTTCGACCGTTTGACCCTTGAACCGTTGGCTTCTCCGGTTCACTGACCGGTTCGGTTTTCTAAACATTGCTCTACATCGAAACTTATTTATCACTTAATGAATGGGTGACACATCAACATATAATTATGATTATTATTATTTTTTTTTTTAAAAAACTTCATTAATGCTGAATAGAATAAGGAACTCTCAAAGGTTCAACAATACAAGTAAGCACATCAAAATAAGTAATGGGACGAGCTTGAAAACGGGCATGGATGGATCTATCGGGTAACTATGGCATGCTGTAGTTAGGTCCTAATTCAGGATAAGTAAATTATCCTTTATGTAGATTTTCAACTTTTCAATTGGTCCAATTGGTCAGGAACAAATTCTTTCAATATCCTGGTCCAGGGTTCCATTCTGACTTGCCCAAGCTACTAACAATTTTTTGTTATTTTTCGTTTTCTTCAATTTTATGCCTTAGTTGCCACTATTTTTTGCTATTTCTCATTTTGATTTGTACATTTGAAAAACCTTAGCTTTTTTTTGTTATATTCATTTTAAACAATTTTATTTTTATTAAATAATTTTAAAAAATTATTCACATTTTTTCTCTCAAATTTACATTTTTAGGATTAAATAATTCATTTTTTATTCATATTTCCCATCATTCCTGATTTCCTAAAACCTCACACCTAAATCTAGGTCAATTTTAAAATATCTCAACTAAATATCAATGAATTTTAAAATATCTCACCTAAATCTCTATCAATCTTTGTAATATATATAAATAAATTTAATATTCAATTCTACTTATGTCTTTCTTTAAAAAATGAATTCTATTTATATCTTCCCTTATTACTAACTTTTTCAACCGCGCATTGCACGGGAGACTAATTTTCTAACAAATATCGATTTTGATAAATATTAATAGTATGATATTAGCACTACTAAAATAAATAGTATATCAGTCAGAGTACTAAACTTAATTAATATAAAATAATAAAAGACTTATAAAAATTTATAGGAGACAAATTGTAATAGAGATTGTGATTATATAAATGCGAAATAAAATAATTTTAAATTAAATATTATAGTTATTAAAATGATCACACTCAAAAATTCTACTACCATTCGTAGAGCTTATAGTTTTTATTTAAAATTATTCTGCATCTTATTATATTCAGTTACAAATTCGCGAGATATAACTACACACCCGTGCAATGCATGGTATTAACAATAAATATGTAAATGATGATTTTTAAAATTTTTGTGTCAAATATTATCAATGTGTAGAGAGATATATTGTAGAATGAAAATGTATCGAGTACAGTTCGACAGACCCTAACATCTCATTCCTCTCCAGTTAAAAAACATTTATTCTCGTCGGCGCCATAATCTAATGCATCATTTAATCTAGGAACAACGAAGATCACATAATAATTGCAACAGGATGGGAATTCCCTCTTCCCCATCCCCGCCCGCCATAAAATTCTCATTCACGTTCACACCCAATTGTGATTGTATAATAGGAAACTTTTATGCAAACTTTTTTGTATGTATTAATGACATCTAATTTTTCTAATACACACTTTTCAAACATACTAAACACACATATTAACATATTCGGTATAAATGCACTAATTCAATATATTCGGCCAATATATTAACATATTTTTTAAACTCGCCAATTTTAATAGACGACTTAATTGATGAGCTTTCAAACTTTTATAAAATCTAAACTGAAAAAATCGGTACAAAATAAATACTTTTAAAATTATTTATTATAAAATCTTAGGTCTATACGTAAATTACACATTTTTTTAAAAACGAAAATCTTAAGATCTTAGGAATTGTAAAAAAAAAAAAAGTCAACTATGCTTAGTTATGATAAATTTATATAAACACCATATTTGTAGTTTGATTGATTTTCTGCCTTTATTGTCAATCATTATTTTAAATATGATTCGATTTGTAATATTTGAAATTGTAACATGTAACTATATATTATCGAAAATTAAATTTTCAAAAAATACCAACATGAGAAAATAATTGTCCGACTCTAATATAATTAATTATTGGCCAAATTGTAACCAACTTCAAATAAAGGAACAATTATAAAAAATACAAAAAGAAATTAGAATCAACAAAAAATATGTTTTAATAAATGGATGCTAGTGAAAAAGTAAGTGAAATTAATTAAGTACTAATGATCAATCGACTCACTCTACAATAAGATATAACACCCAAATTCTAAAAATCCAAAGTCTATAGGTGTTGTCTTCAATTTATTTTAAAATATGGATTAAGATAAATTAATTTCGAAAACACATATTTCTTCGCCGTAGAATCATTTTTATTTTTAATTAATTATATTTTATGCCTTTTAGTAATTTAATTAATTTTGATTTATTTTTGTCCAATGAAACCGTATCAATTTTTATTCTATGAAAATGTGTCCAATTAAATCGTAGAAATATAATTAATTTTAATTAATTGTAAAATAATTAATTATAATTAGCTTGTGTTTTTAGCCAATTATTTATAAAAATAATTTTTACTTCTAAAATAAGTATCTTAATAGCTACAGTTTTAAGAATTGCATGAAGCTAATTGCTAAGATATTTTATAAATTAAATAAGTATCTTAATAGCTACAGTTTTATGAACCCATGGCAATCTAATTAATTTTGTTTTTATTTTTTTAATAGGACATCAAACTTTCCAAAATTTTCTTTTATATGAATCTAATTTTAAAGATAATTTCGAATTTAAACGACATCTTTCAATCTTGCAGTTATCTTTCATTTTTTTAAGGGAAATCATGTCAACTCGTCGCAATCTAACTAATTTTTGTTGTTTCTTTATCTTTTGAAATTGACTACATATTTCACCTCTTAGTTATATGATAACTAATTTTGATAGTTTTCTTCCATTGAAACTATGTCAATTTTTCCCAATTTATGTCTTTTTTGTCAGCCTATTCGTAATTCCCTAAATGAAAATAAAATATTCTTATTGTGCACCTTGTGAGCGCGTTTGGATTCGCTGAGGCAATCGCTCGGATGTTCCTAGCTATTTTGTAATTTAAAAGATATAATGTAATTTAAAAATTATCTTTAATTTTCTAGGAGAAATCTTGCCAACCCATAGCAATCTATTTAATTTTAATTTTTTAATTATTTAATTAATAATATTTCCCCTTTTAACAATATAATTAATTTTAATTAATGTTTGTCCAATGAAACCTTATCCAATTAAATATTGACAATATAATTAATTTTAGTTAATTTCAATATAATTATTTTAATTAATTTTCATTTTAGAAAATTATTGCAAAAAAATTAATTATTTCCGAAATTATTAGTTTAATAGCTGTAGTTATAAGAATCATATAATTCCAATTTTAAAGATATCTTGTAATTTAAAAGATGTATTATAATTTAAAAAATATCTTACAAGTTAAAGAATATTTTTCATTTTTTAGGGTAAATCTTGTCAACCCATTGTAATATACTTATTTTTTACTAGTTTTTGTCTTTCTAAATTAATTATATTTTTCATGTTTCTACAATATGTATAATTAATTTTGATTAATTTTTATCCGATGAAATCGTGTAAATTTTCATCTAATGAAATCAAGTCCAATTCAATCTTAGCAGTATAAATAACTTTAATACTTGCAAAATAATTAATTATAATAAAATTTTTAAGTAATTATCAAAAAAATAATTAGATTAATACCTGCAGTTCCAAGAATTGTATGAATATAATTTTAAATATATTTTGTAATTTAAAAGATATCATGCAAGTTAACATCTTAGCAATATAATGAATTTTAACTATTTATGTTAGTTTTTACCCACTAAAACCATATCCAATTAAATATTAGCAATATAATAAATTTTAATTAATTTCAACATAATTAATATTAATTTTAGCTTATTATTTACATATGAATTAGTTTAATATAAGTACTTTTCGGAATTGTATGAATATAATTTTAAAGGCATCCTATAATTTAAAAAGATGCATTGCAATTTAAAATATTTCTTTAATTTTTTTGAGGAACTTTGCCGACTACAGGAATTAAATGAATTTTAACTATTTTTAAAAATTAACTATACTTTTCCCCATTATAGTAATTAATTTTGATTAACCTTTGTCCATTGAAACATAACGAATTAAATCTCCACAATATAATTAGTTTTAGTTAATTCTAATAAATTTATTTTTTTCTAATTATTTTTAAAATAATTTATTATTTCTAAAATAACTGGTTTAATATTTATCAAGTGAATTTGTAGTTCTTTTTTTTTTTAATTAAAAGAAACGTGTAATATTAAAGTTAAAAAATTAGACTTAAATCACTTATTAAAAGATATCAATCAAGTATTTTCACTAAAAGATATCTGCAAGTTAAAAGACATAGATATAGAAATAGATAAATATTAAATTACTTAAAAATATTGGGTTAATGTTTCAATTGAACGATTACTTAAAAAAATTAATGTTCCATGTTTCTTTTAGCTTTTGTGTGAAAGTTTAATGAATTGTCATTTTTTATCACACCAAAATTAAATCATCAAAAATTGGTAATTTCAATTAATTTTCATGTTTAGCTAATTATATTTTTAAAAATAATTAATTAATTCTGAAATGAACAACACGGACTAATGTAATCATGTTACAAGTTTCTTTTAATTTTTATGTAAAATTTCAATGATTTTTAATTTCATATCACACAAAAATTAAATCTTAGTAAAATTGCTAATGTAGATTAATTTTTGTTCATTAGATAATTATTTATAAAAATAATTTATTATTTCACAAATTAATTAGTTGGTCATTCATATTTTTTATTTTTAGCGTTATATTTTTCTTTTAATTTTTTGTAAAATTAAATGATTGCTAATTTCGCATCACATAATAATCAAATCTGAATGAAATTTTCAATCTCAATTAATTTTTGTTTTCATAGTTAATTATTTATAAAAATACCCTCATTTTACATATAGATATAAATCGTTAGATTTAGACCAAAAAATAAAAAAAATAATTATCAACATTTATAGGGAAACGAAATTTAGATTTAATATTTATTATTTAATATAAATAATGATTTATTAATTTATTTGTTGGGATTGATTATTATTAATAAAAAAGGAAAAATCAGAAGACAAAAAAATTTGTGGAAGATAAGTACGAATCCATGGAAATTTGAAAAAAAAAATCTAATTTTGATTGGACATAATTTTTTTATTTTAGTGAGAATAAAATTTAATATAAATAATAATTAGCTAATTTATTTTTCAGTGATTGATTATTAATTAATAAAAATATAAAAATCGAAAAACAAGAAAAGGCTTGGTTTTAGGCAGGTAACTAATAAATCTAATTAAAAAAGGCTTAAAATTCTCTATTTTATTTATATAAATATAATATGGATTAAAGGGAAAAAATTAGATTGGAATTACTTATTAAAATATATCAATTAATTATTCCAGCAAAGGATATCTGCTATTTAACAGATATAGATATAGAAATAGACATAGATACAATTAATTAAAAATATTGGATTGATATTTTAATTAAATGATTAATTAAAAAATAAATTAATGTTACATATTTCTTTTAGCATTTGCGTGCAAATTTTATGATTACTAATTTTTTATCACACCAAAATTAAATCATAAAAATTGCTAATTTTAATTAATTTTCATTTTTTGCTGGTTTTATTTTTTAAAATAATTTACTATTTCTAAAATGAAATAAATGGACCAATGTAATAATGTTACAAGTTTCTTTTAATTTTTATGTAAAATTTTAATGATTTCTAATTTTTTATCATGCAAAAAATAAATCTTAGCGATATTTCTAATTTAGATTATTTTCGGTCATTTGCTAATTATTTATAAAAATAATTAATTATTAAAAAAATTAATTAATGGGTCGAATCTAATTTTTAAATTTTAATGTTATACTTTTCTTTTAATTTTGTATAAAAACTTAATTAATATTAATTTTGTATCACACAATAATCAAATATTATTCAAATTTTTTATTTTAATTAATTTTATTTTTAAAAATTAATTTTTGCTTCTTAGTTAATTATTTATAAAAATGCTCTTATTCTATATATAGATATAGATATTGAGATTTAGATTAAAAAATAATAATAGAATAATAATTATCAATACTTATGCAAGGAAATGAAATTTAGATTTAATATTTGATATTTAATATTTAATATAAATAACGATTTATTAATTTATTTGTTAGTATTGGTAATTAATTAAATACTAAAAAAGGAAAAAAATTAAAGGATAAAAAACTTGTCGAAGATAAGTTCGAATCTGTGGAGATTTGGAAAATTATCTAATTTTGAATATATACAATTTTTTTTATTTTTGTGATGATAAGATTTAATACAGATAATGATTAGTTAATTTGTTTATTGGAGATTGATTATTAATTAACAAACAAGGAAAAAATCGAAAGACAAAAAAGGGCTTGGTTTTAGGAGGAAAAATTAATTAATATAATTTAAAAATAAGTTGAAAATTCCCCACTTTTCTTTATATATATAATATATAATTTTCTTTATATATATAAATATAGATTGTTAGTATGCAAAAATAAAAGTATTGAATTAATCAATAAATTATAATAAATATCAATAATAACAATTATTGTGGTAAGGGCATAAATATAATGTTCACTAGATAAAACATCTATTACAATACCAAAAATTATTGCGCTAGACAAAGATATTGCAATAACAAATTTAGTTATAAAAGACATCATCGCTATAGGGTTTTCAATCTATTGCAACGATATTTGTCATTATAATTTCATCAATTACTGTAACGCAAAATATTTTTGCAATAAATAGAAAACCATATTGCAACGACAGAATTTAATTATAGTAGAGCTACAAGTACGAGCCTATCACAACGATACGTTGCAACGTTTTCGTAGGCGTATTGTGATTCAAAAAATTATCAAAATAATTTTATATTAGATATATCTTTTCGTGCATGCAGATAACATACCGAAGAAATATAGGAAAAATTACAAATTTTAGAAAATATTTTATTTTTTTATACGAATTCTAAATTATATTTTAAATATATATCTTTCCATGTAACGTGCCGATGAAAGTACTGCTATATATATATATAAGACATATAACTATGTTGAATTATTATTAAAAAAAAGGGATTTTGGCAAAAATAATTAAAAAAAGCTAGTCGTATGATTTAGTCATGAAATAATAATAAAGGTAGCATAAATGGTCAAAAAAACTTTGGTCATAGAATGGCCCATTTGGATGGAATCAAATCAGTTCTTAATTAGTCAAAGTCATTCTAAAAAGCAGGTCTTGCATTTGGTCCATTTCACTTGAAATAAATTGCACAAAAGGTCTAACTTTAGATATTGTTACAATCAAGTCCAAAAGTTTGAAAAATATATACTTTAGTCCCAAATTTAGTTTAATTGTATAATCTTTTATATTTTATTTTTTCTATGGGTGCTTATTTGGTCCGTAATTAATTTTATTGAATTAATTTGATACCGATTAAATGGTTTTTATCAAAAAATTTCAATACTGATAGCATTTGTTCAGTATTAATATAGTATCACAACTTTGAAAATTTTCTTTAGCATTAGAAATGTAGCATTTTGATTTTAACTAATAGCTAATAATAAATATAATAATTTTATATTCATAATAATAATTTTATATAGGTACAATAATTATATTTATTATAAATCATTATGCAATTTAACTAAATTTGGGACTAAATTTGGGACTAATTTTAATTCAATAAAATTAATTACGGACCAAATAAACACCCATAGAAAAAATAAAATATAAAAGATTATACAATTTAACTAAATTTGGGACTAAAGTATACATTTTTCAAACTTTTGGATTTGATTGTAACAATATCTAAAGTTAGGACCTTTTGTGCAATTTATTTCAAGTGAAATGGACCAAATGCGCACCCACGTTTTCAGCAGTTGACTTTGACTAACGGTTAAACGGACGGATTCCATCCAAATGGACCATTTGCACACCAAAGTTTCTTTTTGGGACTATTTGCGTTATTTTTTATTATTTGAGACTAAATTTGCAATATGGCTAATTTTTTGAGACTATTTGCGCCAAAATCCCAAAAAAGGATTGCCCATTTATAGCGGTTTCCAAATACTCGTTGCCGAGATATGAAGCGAAAAATGGCAGACAGAAAGAAAGCAGGGAATAACGCAGCCAAGAAATCGACAACGGAGTGGCCTTCAATCAAACCCAAGTCCAATCTTCAAATCACCCGCCTCAAAGACAATGATCTTTTTACTGTATGCTGCCTTTTTCTCGAATTCTCCATTCTTTTTGAAATTTTTATTATCGTCATTTCTTCGGGGACATAGATGAATGATGATTGACGGTATTAATCTGGATTCTTTTCAACTTTTTATTTCAATTAATTGTTATTAATTTAGGAATTTAAGCTGCGCCCTTCATTGTTTATGCAATTTTTACCGTGCTAGAGGTCTTTAATTTGCAGGATTGCATTAGGGCTTTTTTGGGAGATTTTGTCTGATTAGTGGAACTCCTTCAGTTCAATCCAATTCTCATGCCTTAGATGTTTTTAATTAAATCTGACTGTGTTGACATTTGTTCTTAGGTGTTGAATCCTG
This sequence comes from Jasminum sambac, assembly GCA_018223645.1. Classification (NCBI taxonomy): domain Eukaryota; kingdom Viridiplantae; phylum Streptophyta; class Magnoliopsida; order Lamiales; family Oleaceae; genus Jasminum; species Jasminum sambac. Next base: position 8,283,371 of record CP073645.1, on the reverse strand, counting down.
TTTGCTAGAACTGAACTAAGTTACCCAATTGTAGTTTAAAACTCTTTTTGATCTTCCTATAGAATTAACTTAATAACTAGTCTCTTTGTAAATTGTCATTACTTAGTTTCAAGCTTATTTGATTGAGATTCCGTTCTCCTTACTCAGATTCACAACTTCTTCACGCCTGTTGAGTCAAAAGCATTCATTAAAGTTGCAGAAGCAATTGGTTTTCTTCACCAGGGGAGTCTTGGTCCAACCAAAGGAGAAGCTTATAGAGACAATCATCGTATAGCTGTGGAGGATCCCATTCTTGCAGATGCAATGTGGAACTCTGGGCTCAAAAACTTGCTTTCTGATATCAAGATTAGAGGAAAAGTTGCTGTTGGATTGAACCCGAGAATAAGATGTTATAGGTCTGTGGCAGTATCATTATACTGTTTTATACGTATGTTATGATGAAGAAAGTTTAAGGTTTACATTTTACTATTGTCGTACCAATTTAGGAATTTTTTGATCTAGGTACACTGCTGGTCAGCGATTTGGACGTCACATAGATGAAAGCATTGATCTTGGACAAGGGAGGCGTACACACTACACTTTGTTAATCTACCTTAGTGGTAATCCTGGTGGAACTAAATTGAAGTTGAAGAATGATGATGGGTCCCATGATTCTTTATCTGAAACTCTGGTTGGTGGAGAGACAGTTTTCTACGGGCCAAGAAATGCTCTGGTGGCTGAGGTCTGTCCTTTCTCATATTGGGAGAATCTTGGTCTTTGCTTTCACATTTTAACTTTAGGCATTTTAACTTTAGGTTGAAACTTATGTTTTATCTTGATGATGCTTTTGAATTCATTTGAGAATCAGTCTCATCATCTGAATATAACTTGTTCAAATTTCTTGTAAATTGTATAGGTACCTCCTACTGAAGGGATGGCTCTACTTCATATTCATGGGGATAAATGTATGCTGCATGAAGCTCGAAATGTCAGTAAAGGCATCAAGTATGTTTTACGATCTGACGTCGTATTTGCGTGACAAAAGTCGAGCTTCATTTCATCATCCATGTTCTGTAAGTCTCTTCTGTATTTTAAACAAATGTTTTGCAATACATTGATTCATTCTTACTACCGTATGTTATGAACTTTTAGCCATCGGGTTGTTGCTTGGTGTTAATTTTTGTTGGTAAGAATTGTGCTTTTTAAAGAATGTATGGTTCAAAAGTAATCAATTGAAAAGTAGTCGAGAAGTGTGCAGAGTTACGGATTTCATGGAATGTGTGACTCAAAACTAGTTTGAAGAACATTGAATTATCAAAAAGCTATAGGCTAAAGAAGAAACTGTTTTCTTTCTTACAGGCTCTTATGATGACGACGAACTCGAGTTCATGGTTAACTGTACGTGTTGAGTTGCGATGACATTACAAGTTAGTTGAACCTTGTTTCAACTTTCAAGTAGTTTGAGTGATCCGTGAATACATAAGCAATTCTTGTCGCTCGGTGTAGAAGTGAAAATTTGTTTGTATCCTAGAAATTAAACATTATGTTCGGAGTGCAAGCCGCTAGAAATTCGTTTTTCTCTTTTTCCTCCACCAAGGCAAATTCTACGCTTGTCTCTTTTCGTTCAAGGGTGTATGGCGTGGAGATGTTCTCTTCCCAGCAAAATCCATTCCAGCGAACTTGCAGCCTAGAAATAGCTCCCCCTGAATGTGGGGGGACCCGTGGGCGGGGGGAATGAGATTTACGCTCTTGCTGGAATTTTCTTCTCTTCTCAATGCTGGGAAGAGAAGCAAGCTGGTGTCGGCGTGGCCAATGTTGTTAGAAATGTAGAATTTTCTAAGTTGGTGATCTTTTTAATTCATTTAACTTTTACTATGTAATTAAAGTCAAATTTCAATATTGATACCATCAAACTATTCGTTATTATCTAAATATTTCATAGCAATAATTTTTTACGGACATTGTCGATTAATTTTTTAAATGATATAATGTTACCTCTTTATTGAGTGGTAAAAATTAAAGCGGTGTTCGTGTATTTTATCATTTAGGCAAAACATAGTCTTCACAAAGGTGTTGCTTTTAACTTAAATTTGTGAACTTTAAATGTTCATATATAATTATGCATTCTTTACGTTTAACAATTAAAATTGTTGTTTAAAAATGTTATTTTTGATTCTTTGGTATATTCCAAATTAAATCTTGTCCATAAATGTTTTAGCTAACTATTAAATTTAAAATATTCATTAATGTTTGCATATAGTTCATTTTAAATTATATATTTATAATGCGCAAATTAAAATTTATATCAAAAATTAAAATGTACATTAAAAAAAAGAAAGGAATACTAAAAAAAGAAAGTAAAATAAATTAAATAAGAAAAACAAAATAATAAATGTATATTTAATATTTGTTTTAAACGTGGCACAGCACCTAGTTGGCACTTTAGCTTTTTAATATATATATATTTGGGTTTTTTTTTTCTTTTGTGTTTTGTCTTATGGGATTAGCGTGATAGTTGCTTCCTGAACGGACTCTGTTATTTATTACAAGTTGGTATGCATGTAGTTTAAGATATTTGCATTTTTAGACTTGCTGGTTTACATTTCATTTGATTGATACCTTTTGTTTAATTTAAAATAACCAGCACCTCTGTTGTGAAATGGGTTTTCTTTTATTCTATTCTATTTCCTTGAAGTTTATTATTGAAATGTGCAGCTGGTCATGCCCATGTTTGGGTTTAATTCCTAATGTATGACTAGGGACGGAGCCAGGATTTCAATTCGGTGAGGGCATAAATAATTAGAGACAGAAAATTAAATGTACTTTAATAACAAAAATAAGTACAAATATCGTACATTACAATTGTTTCCTACGGGTTTTCATATTTTGAAATCGGTTGACAATGATTTCGTTATCAATTCTTGAAAATATCTTTTTCTCTATATAAACAATTAAGCTGTCATTCAACCATTAATCACCCATTCGATTGCGCAAATCATCCTTGACGAAATTCATTGCAGAAAATACTCTTTCCACCGAAGCAGTGGCAACCGGTAGAATCAATGCCAAAGTCAAAAGCTTATAAACCAAAGGAAATATTTTATTTTTCCTTGTCTCAACTAACTTCTTTGAAAGATCACTAAGTCCTTTCAACTCTTTAAATGCAACGTTGGAATGCATATCAAAAATATATCATGAAGCATAAATGATAAATCCCCAAATTGCTTCATCTTCAAGCATCTTGTAATTCTAATCCATATATCACCAACACCTCATGAAGTCATTCTAGGATTACATATCATCAAACAATGAAGTCCAACGAAATCTCACACAATCGTCCCTGCCTATCACAGATTGAATTGCAAAAATCTCATTCAAATAATATTTGCCTCCAAACTAATTAACTAAATACAAGCTTAAAAGGTTAAAGGTTGGCCTAGCAAATTGCCAATTTTCAAACTCCAAAGTTCCAAACAATGAAACAAGGACATAATTATTAATTCAATTAATCAATAATCATTAACCCTAACTTTAATTACTAAATTACCCATAAAAATTAGGGCTTTTTCTATATACTACTAGAAACAATAATCATTAAATATTTTACATCTAGAAAGAGGAAAACTGGAAAAGGGAAGAGTGAAAATCGAATTAACTCACTTCTAATTTCTGAATTTCGAAGAATTGAAGTGAAAAGCCAAAGACCGAGATGCTTAGAGTGGTGCCGCGGTTGCCGGATTGCTGTGTTGGCCTGCAACTGCTTAGAGTGGTGCCGCGGTTGCCGCCGACTTGCCGTTGAGCATAGACGCACAGAGAGACTGAGAGAGAAAGAGCGCGCCAGAGACGAGAGAGTAGAGACCGAGAGATGAGACGCGTTGAGTATGAGTAGGGATAGCTAGTGCTCTCCTACACACTAGTGTGTAGGAGAGTGTGCACACTCTATGATGTGGCGCCACGTGATGGCGTCACGTCATCTAAAATTATTATTTTTTTTTTTTGGAATCTACGATAAGTGAGATGACTAATACATAATCATCGGAGATTATATGCCCGCACTTAATTTTGAAGTGTGCTGCGGAGTGTGTATGTAAGAGTGTGCAGAGGAGAAATGAGTAGGGATTGAGCCAGTTCCTTTTTCAGTTTTTTGACCCAGCTTTGTTTTTGGGCCAAATTTATTTGGGCTTGCAAATTTGAGTGAAGTCCATTTTCTCTTCTTAATGGATTTCTACAGAACCCAATGAGGTCAATGGACCTCACTGGGCCTGAATGGGCTCTGGATACCACAATATCAACAATATTTATGTATAGAAATACTCATAATTATAAAACAATCCTCCATCTTGAGTTTCGTACACGAGCTTTTAGAAATTTTTATCGTTAGAGCGATATTATAACTATAAAATCGTGTAGGATAAGAGCACTGCCCAATTGTCATGTTAAGGAATGACAAAATGATCTATTTATTTTGATAGATAGGAGATTGATCAACATTTTTTTTTTCAAAAATAGATCGATCAAGATTTTAATATAATATAAGACACATTACGATCTATATATAGCGTTGATCTTATCCTTATTTATATATTTATTTGTTTTAAACAATATCTTATCCTTATTTGCTTACCATATCTAGCAAGTGGAATCGTACAGTCAACATATGTGTAGCACTGACATTTCAGTGGGTTATTTGGCATGTAGCATTTATGGTGCTATGCTATGCTAACATTACAGGGACAGTAGGACACCAATTGACATCGAAGTGTCATATGATCATTAATTTAACCATTAAAAATTTGATTTTATTATTCTATGAACAATTTGTTATGTATATGTCAAATATGAAAAAGATACAATACAATCCATAAATTAATATAATATAAGTTGTTGCATTTCTTTGCATAATCCAAATTCAATTTCATCCATTTCCATGAATTATTTAATTGTTAAATTCCCTAATATTAGTTACCAATTTGTCAATTACTTTTACGAATTATAAAAATATTAATATTTTCAAATAATTAGACTATTTTATCCTCATCCCATATCCTATAATATAGGATCTAGAAATTTTTTATAGATAAAATTTGAATGCCAGTACAATTCATCTTATCGGTCTGAAACTCCAACGACTTTCTTCTTCATCTCCTCCTGCCAACGAATCACACTTCAACGAACTTAGATCTGAGATGTTTTGGCCGGAGAAGTAACATCTTGACCATTGACAATGTTCATTATGAAGCCCATTTAACCTTCATCCTCATATACATTTCAAGATTTAGCTTGTATTTAAAAAAAAAATGAAGAAAATATTGTAAGAAAGAGAGACTGCAACAATTAATCCAATACAAAAGCTTCAAAAACTGCCCTCATCCTCAATATTCGCTTCATTAAAAATAATATCCAACAATAATTCATAAACAGATTGAAAATGTGCTAAGTGGAGAAATGGGGAATGAAATTTGAGGGTAAAAATCCATATCCCCTCTGTTCCATAGTGCTTCGTGGACGAGTTGGTTCCGATTATCGCATCGAAGTTGGACTCTTGAAAATTGAACAGTAATGTTAAATGGGTAAATGAAGTCCACGTATCAAAGATGGAGAAAGTGTAGACTAGTAAAGAAGATGGTGAGTGAGAGAACTAGTTTTGTTTTTCTTTTTTGGGTTTTTTGGGGGAAGGTGGGGTTGGTTTTGTTATGGGGAAATTTTGTCCGCACACATAAATGTTGATAAACTAGTAAATCAATAGTTTTTTTGAAAAACACATATAATACACGCATACAAGATATAGATACCCAACACGTCAGTATTCAAAACTATGGTAATTTTGAGTATCGCGAAACCACATATATATCATACACAATCATTGAATGAGCAATGTGAGACATAAATAAGAAACTAGACACCATAATTACAGCACACAGCTTATCCACATTACTTAAACTATTCTCTTAAAAAAAAAAAGAATAAACATAACATACGCAGACAGGATACAGAGACTCAGCACGCCAATATTAAAAAGCATGGTAATTTTAAGTATCACAGAACCAGATATATACCATATACATCTATTGAATGAGCGATGCAGGATACAAGTCAGAGACTGAACATTATGAATGCTACACACAGCCTATCCACATCACTTAAATTATTCTCTTTTTTTTTTTTAAAGAACATATATAACACATGCACATAAGGTACAAAACCCATCACACGTGGACTCAAAACCATGGTAATTTTGAGTACGGCAGAATCAGTTATACACCCCCCGCCCCCAATTGAGCGATGTGGAATAGAAGTCGGAAACTGAACACTACAAATGCAGTACATAGCCTATCCACATCACTTAAATTATTCTCTTTTTTTTTAAGAACGCATATAACACATGCACACAAGTTACGAAGATCAAACACGCCAATACTCCAAATTATGATAATTTTGAGTACCGAAGAATCAGATATATACCACACATATCCATTGAGTGAGCGTGTAGGATATAAGTCAGAAATTGGATACCACAAATGCAGCACACAATCTATCTACATCACTTAAATTATTCTCTTTTTTTTCAAAAAAATATATACAATACACACACATAAAATATAGAGACCCAATATATATATTAGTACTCAAAACTGTAGTAAATCAATAGTTTTTGTTTAAATACAAAGTGGAGATCATAAGAGTGGGATAGCATCTCGAATATGGGCCAATTACCCAATAAGAAAATACCTTTTCGATTAGGCCAACCCCTCGGATAGTTAAAAATTGATAATAAGGTACCTTTTTACTTATATATCATTGGATAATTGATTGAATAATATTCAGAATAGAAATATCTAAATTCTTAATAATTCGAGGGGCCCTACATTTCTACAGTAGTCTACACTTTGATCCATAATAGTTTGTATGATCGCCAAAAAAATCAATTATTATTTGCTGGCCACAGTTAAATAAACCTACTACATTTACTAAATACACCCATTTTTCATTATTTTCCCATTCTACCCTCGCTAACCTTCTCTTTTCTTTTTCTTTTTATTTTTTTATCTTTTTATTTTTATAATGTTCACCTCCAATGGGGTGAACAACAAGAAGGCTGGTCACCCCATTGGGGGTGAAGGCGAATAGGTTTTTTAAAAAAATTTGGAAGAACTGCGAATGAAAATTTTATACTATTATTTTTTTTCCAATTTTTTTGCAATAATTCAAATTGTTTTTAATAATTGTATTCTATATTAACCGGATTAAACTCGTTAAATAAATTTTGAAATTCATAATCAAAGTGGTAGCAAAAAGATGTCAAAAAATTTCAAAATTACTCGATAAAGTGGTTGCAAAAAAATTAATTTTTTAATAATTATATTAGATAATAAATCCAATTACTATATCATCAAAAAAATTTTGAAATTCATCGTCAAATTGATTGTAAAAAACTTTAAAATTACTTGCCAAAGTGGTAGCAAAAAATTTGTATCCATCAATAAAAAATCAGTTAAAAATTACTCATTTTTATTTTTAATTTTTTTTAGCTTGTTTGCTGTAAACACAACGAACAAGCTTGGCGAACAAGAAAAAACTTGTTTATTGTGTTCACAGCGAACAGGCATGTAAAATATAAAAATAAAAATAAAAAGAGAAATATGGGTGCATTAATCTTTTTCTTTTTTTAATAAAAAAAAATAAGTGCACTCAGCAAAATGCAGGGGCATTTAGCCATATCCTATTCTATATATATATCGGGAATGTTATGTTAAGAGCGCTGGGAAACGCTGGGAGAAAAAATGTGAGAGAGATGTGGGTGAGGGCCCCCCGACCCCACCGCATTCAGGGGGGGCCTGCAAGTGGGTTGTGAGTAGTTGGGAGAAATGCTGGGAGAATAACGCTGGGAATATAACATTTTCGTTCTATATATACCATGATCATCATATACAGCCATAAGGACTCAATAGAATTTCTGTAATTTCTTCAATTAATCCCTTCAGCCATGGCGTCATCGAGGAAGAAGATTGAACGTCCAGTTTTCGACAATCCTTTCCTCAACATTACAGTAAACCCCGACGGATCCGTTAAGCGAGACCCGGAAACCCGAAACCCTGCAATTTCGGATCCAACCGCCCCTGTTCTCAGCAAAGACGTACCTCTTAATCCGACGAAGAAAGCCTGGCTTCGCCTTTACATTCCTCAGAAAGTAAAATCATCATCATCATCATCTTCTTCTTCTTTTACGAAATTGCCTGTGATTATATACTACCACGGTGGTGGATTTGTTTTCTGCAACGCCGATTCTGCAGTTTTCGATGTTTTCTGCAGCGGACTGGTGGAAAAAGTCGGTGCGATGGTGATTTCCTTGGATTATCGCTTGGCTCCGGAGCACCGGCTGCCAGCGGCGTACCACGACGCCGTCGACGGATTGTACTGGCTCAGTGGCTCAGATCCGCTGAAGACGATTGGGTGACTCAATTCGCTGATTTGAGTAACTGTTTTTTGTGTGGAACGAGTGCAGGTGGAAACCTAGCTTACAATGCCGGTTTAATGGCGGCTGAAGCGGGCTCGGAGCTCCGACCGGTGAGAATAACCGGATTGATTCTTCACCACCCGTATTTCAGTGGGAGAAAACGAACCGGGTGGGAGGAGAGGCTGAAGAATGACCCGCTTTTGCCGCTTTATTCTATTGATCAGATGTTTGATTTGTGCTTACCAGAAGGGGCTGATCATGATCATGAGTATTGTAACCCGTTGGTGAATGGCGGGTCGAAGAGTATTGAGTTGATGAAGGAGATGGGGTGGCGGGTTTGGTTACGGGTTGTTTTGATGACCCGTTAGTCGATGCGGGTTTGGAGTTTGTGAAGATGGTGGAAGGGAAGGGACTGCTCCACTGCAGACGGTGTCGTTTACTGGGGATAGGTATCACGCCATGGAGGTTTTTGATGCGTCCATGTCTGGTCCTCTTTATGACGTTATAAAAGATTTTATTTATTCAAGATCGAATAAATAGGAAATTTGAAAATTTGTATTGTATGTTTATTGTTTATCCTACGCATGTATATTGTACCTATGATTCTATGATGAAACATATCCTTATGACATTGTAAGATATTTTGAAATGTTTAGTGTTATTTTATGATGTGCTCCTTGATACGTTCAAACTTTCTTTTCTCCCGGCGTCTCCTAACTCTCTCATAGCCCACCTTAGCCCTCCCCGATGGCTGTGGGGGCCTACACCCTCATTGTGAGAGAAAAATTCTCCAAACGCATGGCAGCGTTGGGAATATATCATTGCTCTTTAAGATATTTTCTAAAAGAGTTTGTTAGTTTAGGTTTATTAATTACTGTTTTATTTTTTTTATCTATTTAACTGTTTTATTTTTTTATCTCTTTAACTGTTTTATTTAATTAAAAAAATTATATATTAAATTAACGCACTTAATTAGGCATGTACGTTAATTTGATTAGGTTGAACAGTCAATCGAATAAAAGATGGGACGAAAGGTTCAAACTCTAAATTAATATACTGTAACACATGACAGCCAATTATGTAAATTATTCTAATTGAGAAAAAAAAGAAGAAAAAGGGTGGGAGTACGGAATTCTAATTTTAGAATTGTTTAATAAATCACACATTCTAATAAATCACACGACTGTGTTGTGGGACAAGTCATGATTAAAATGTTAGGAAATTTTATAGAAATATAATATAAAAAGCAGTTTTTTACAGTATTGACATCAATAAATAAGGGTAGAAAAGGTAAATTTTACAATAGAAATTATTATACTGAACTACTGCCCAATTTAAATATAGGCGACATCCCTTCTGAGCAATCGCCCAGTTATACTGGACACCTAAATTTTACAATTTTTGTGTTAGAATTTAGTTTTTTTTTAATTAATTCTATTTGACCTTATTTTTAAAATTCGGTGTTAAATGTTTGTAAATGTGTAAAAAAATTTCAATCCTTGGTAAAATCTTTGAACATCATCATTGTTCACATTTGTCATCATTGCCTTGCCATGTTTATTTCATATCACCAAATACCCAAAATAAATGGTATTCACTTTCATATTAGCGTATCCACAAGTTATAATAATTACTTAAAACTTCTTGCCCAGAGACATCATTCATCTCTATCTAATGAGTACTTTTGTATGAATATTTTAAATTAACATTTTAAAGTCACATTTTGATGTATATGATGAAGAATTGTATTAAGTGGTTCGTATATGTGTACTTTTTAATTATCCAAAAAAATAAATTGTGGGAATATGATTTTAAAATGTCTATATTTAATTGCATTTAATCGTTTGGAATGAGGGCTAACCAAACATGTTCTTATATTTCACCAAGCCTGTACTCGCTCACTCTTGACTCTTGGCACGGACATAGCTATAATGTAGGGTTTACTGTTGCTCAATCATTCTAGTTAAACTAACCATGATTAAATGTCAATACTTCAATAGTTATTTGACATTTCAATGTTTGTTGGCGTTGTAAAATACCTGTAAAATAATAGCACATCAACATCACAATATCATTCAATATGAATGTCGCGTAATTGTGAATCTGGCATCGGTATAAACAATATAATTCATTGTCATGCAATTAAACAATATCTCTCTCGATCCCGTACTCATTTGTGAGAACCTTATTATACCCTTATGTGGCCTAATGACATGCAAGTATTCCCCCCTCCCCCTCACTATCAGGAACACACGCGTCAATGATCCGGCCACATATCTACACGTGGACACCGAATTGCTTGCGTTAACAAGACACCTAATTTTTTAATATTTTGTGATAAGATTTATTTTTGTGATCAATTTTTTTTGAACTTATTTTTAAAATTTAGTGTGTTTTTTTTAATAATAATTTTTTTTTGAATGGCATAAAATTTAGTGTGTTAAGTGTTTGTAAATGCGTAAACAATTTTCAATCGTTGGCAAAACCTTTGAACATTATGGCCGACTACATTTGTCATCAATGCTTTACCAAAAGTTTCATATCACAAAATACCAAATATAACTGTTATTTCAATTTTCATATTATCCACAACGGTTTTGATCTTCTCTCCACGTGGGCATATACCCACGCCCATATGGGGAGCTGTAATGGCGCTACATCACCACAATTTTTTTTTTAGTATTTATATTAGATCAGATAAATAATGCATAACCATTCCTTGATGGGAGGGAGGTGTGGATTCCTACATATGGGTAGGAGATCACTACCCTTATCCACAATTCGTAAACCACAATTCGTAATTGTTTACTTAAAAACTTCTTGCCCAAATTAAGACATTACTCGTCTCTATCTAATAAGTACTATGGTATGGATATTTTAAATTTAACTTTTTAAAGTAATATTTTGATGTGTCAACTATTTATTCTATTTTGTGATGTAAAATTGTATTAAGTTATAAACACATGTGAATTTTTTCACTTCCTAATAAAAAATTGATATATTAGTGATATGATCTAAAGTCCTCTCATAATTAAATTGGGTCTAATATAGAGACCAAGAACGGCAAAGAAACACAATTCGAGGCCAAACTACACAAGAATCAAAGTTTGAAGGCCGATTCGGTGAAGATACAAGTCAAATTTCAAAATAGCCATTTCCTAAAGAATTGACGTCCTCTTTGTCTCGATTCTAACGCATTTTGAATCAGCTCAATTGGAGTTCGAAATTAAAAGTTATGGCCAAAATAGTAAAGTCGCGCCCAGAAATTCTAACAATTTCCCGAATTTTTGTTATTTTTGGGTTTTCTTTTGATTTTCGTTACTTATTTTAGTTTTTATGCACATTTTAGAATTTTCTAGCACTTTTAGGATTTTTCCATATGTTTAATTATTTATTCAATTAGTGTTTTGGTCACCAAGTTAGGGTAGGGATTAGATTTATCTATAAATACGTTGTTCTTGTAACTTTATTTTCAGTTGAGTCTTATTTAATAAAATTGAGAGAGTTTTCTCTTCTTTTGTCCTTTGTGGGTTATTTGAGAATTTAATTCTCGTTTTAATTTCTTCGGTGAAAATTAAAATGCTCTTTATTAAGACTTGTGTCAAAATTCTCGTGGTGAAATTCGAGATCATGGTTCGTTGATTCATTCACCGAGTCCAATTTCTTTAATATTGGACAATCAAATCCCAATAATTGATATTTTCTGGAGTTAGATTTGATATTCTTTCCATGCTTTCACATAGTGATCTATTCTACTCAGGTCGAATCGGATCAATTAGAATATCAATTTAAAATGTCAAATTAACATGCCTATCTAATTACATTCAAACGTTTGGAATGAGGGCTTACCAAACATGTTCTTATATTTCATCAAACCTATACTCACTCTTACCAAGGACCAAGCCATAACGTAGGGTTTACTGTTGCTCAATCATTCTCGTTAAACTAACAGTGATTAAACGCGTGTTAGTGTACATATAAAAATAAATTTTTATGAATTCTAATATGATATAGAAGAGAAAACAAGCGAAATTAAATGATAAAAATTTGTATAGTACAAATAGATCCTACTAAATATGTGAATGTAAAATAAAAAAGAGAATGGATAGAGTTGAAAAAAATTTATAAAAATGTGTAAAAATTTATCAAAACACATACGCTAATACACGATAAATATCAATACATCAATAGCCATGACATTTCAAATTTGCAAGTATCGTAATACCTGTAAAACAATAGCACATCAATATCACAACATCAATCAATAGAAATGTGTCATATATCTGCTAATCAAGCATCGCTATAAACAATATTATTTCTTGCAATGCAATGGAGCAACACATGCATGTACCAATTACATGAGAATCAACTTACCATACAATATCCAAGAAGCCCCAATGTGAAAGTTCTACACCTTAATTCATTTCAACATAATATGCAAATCAAGAGAGCAAATAAATTCTCCACGCAGCAACCTTATTATATTTTATTTTATACTGCACCATTTATTCTAGATAAATTATAATTATATGCATCATGCTAAATGTGAAGACCATTGAAAATAATAGGAAAAATCTCAACAGCCATTCTCAACAGCCATTCTGTACTGGATGCAGGCCTATGAACAATTCTGTCACCACGCCGGAGCTCGTTGTACTTTGGCTGCAACTGCCGTTTTCCATCCTTTTTTCCGCTGTTTTTTCCGGCTTCAGTCCATACTGCAATTTAACATTTTATTTTGTTTAGCATTTTCATTGAAGCAATAAAACCACAGAAGAATCTATCTATGAGACTATGACATAAATATAGAGTTGAAATAAAGCTATTAAAATTAAACCTGAAAAAAAATTTACTTGGAAATTTATTCTCTTGCCCGTGATAGACAGATTTGTGCTACCCATCACACTTCTGTGATCACGGGCTCAATTTATAATATATTTGACAGAGATTCTCGAATAATTGATCGCTGAATTTGTTGTTGAAAAGTGAGGAAAATGGAATGAAAAATTTTGAAAAATAAAAATTGAAAAAATAATTTTTGATTAAAATTGTAGCAAACAAGCTCTTAGTACATCTATACTTCAGAAGTAATTATAGCATAATTTTAAGAAACAAAGGAAAGAAACCTTGAACTTAAGATCCAAATAGAAGTAGAGAATTAGGATTAAAGATGTAGAATCATGACATCCCAGCTGACATTTAATAAATCAAATGGTGAGAATAAAAATGATTGAAATATTCAACCCCAAAACTTAATAATGCTAAGTTGGATAAAAATAATTTTTATTAAAAATTATTTTTATCAAACATTATTTTCAAACGCTTATTTCAGTAATGCTACAATTTTCAATATTTATTAAAACTCGTCCTTATTATTCATCTACATATTGAAAAATTATTTTCTCCAAAATCTCTAACATCTAAATACCTAAGGAAAAAGATAGCGAAAATTTAGAACTCACCTTTTCGCACAATTTTGCGTTTTCTTCAAGCAAAGACTTTTCCTGAATATATATGTCAAGTACAATTACTAGCAGTTAGCAACACTCCAACAATCAAGTTCTTGTTTGACAAAACTTTTTTTGCGGTCATTTTTTGCGCCCCTCATTTTCAATCATACAAATAATGAATATTATGTTTCGTGAACTTTCTTCTTCTTTCTTCTTCTTTGGTAAGAGATATATTCTCCTAAAAAATTCACTTTCTTTTCCCAAAAAAAAGTTGAAAACAAACAAAAAAAAAAAAAGAAAAGAAAAGAAAAGAAAAGTATGTCAAACAAGCTCAAATAAACAGCTATTCAATGCATTTGAGTTTATTCTGTTACCTTTGCTTTCAATCTTTCAATTTCTTCATTGAATAATTGGGTCTGCAAAAACGGAAATTATTAATATCTAGAGCGCGTTTGTCGCAACTTTTCACGAAAATCATTTCTTTCAAACATCATCTTCAATTACTTATTTCATTGACTATGACAACTTTTTCCATATTTTTAAACAACTCCACATTTTCAACTACATATTCTGATTGTTCTCCAAAATCTAATCGAAACACACACAACTTCAAAAAATTTCTCAAACACTACTGATCGTATGAGCAATGCTAACAAACAACATTATTATTCAGATAAAAAGTGGCTAATTTCTAAACAATATAAACCTTTCTTTCTCCGATGAGTTTCAGGCTTCTTTCCAACTGGCTGTCAATCTCTTGTAGTTCCTCCATCGAGCATTCCCCCAAATTTTGTCCTAAGAGCTTTCTATAACAAAGCAAAACGTTAATCAACGTGTAATTGACGAGCAAGAAAATTCGGAAAACCTTGCTTGAGTGCGTTATGGCAAAGCCTTAACAAACTTTAGTCATAAACTTCTCTTAAAGAAAAGCAAAAACCATGCTTTATCAAGCTTAGAAGATGCTTTTCAGTACAAGTTTAGAACTCATTTTTCAAAAGAACTACTTCTTCGTAGCTTATTTTCGACCGCAAATTCAACAACCATATAACTACTTTTACTTTTTAACCACATTATTCAAGAAAAACTATAAGGACTACTTATATAACTTTTTAGGCTTTGTCCACACTTGCTATAATTTGGGTAGGAGAAGAAAGAAAACTGAGACTAAACTGTTTGGAATTTTCAAGATGCTCTATCTTCCTAGCCAAGAATGCTGATTCCTCCTTTAAATGCTGCATAAGAAATCGGCGAAAATCATCAAACCGTTATAATTAGTCAATCTTAGATCGAATCAATTCAACAAACTGTTAAAGAATAAAATCTCATATTCAATAAATACATAAGTCTTAATATAGTATAAGAGCGCTATCATATTGAAAAGAACAATTCTACTTGATTAAAAGTGACACAAATACATCAAAATATAACCTCATTAAATGAGTATAACTTTATTTCAACCAAATCATTTATAAACACTTCCAAAACATATATTACCTGAATTAGTCCTTCATCTTCAGTTTGGCTATCCTGGTCTTGTCTTGCATGTTCAAGGTATCTCTTTATAGTCTTTTGTATGCTGAAATTACATCACACAAAAATTAACATTTATGGGTCACGTGGTTTGAAAGAGAAACTTCAAATATATTAACTACACTACATGTTTTATAACCTTGTTCATTTTGTAGAGAAATAATGTACAAGATGAACAAATTTGTGAATGATTTGTGAGAAATATATATGGCTATGCTTGTCTCACCAAAATAAATAGAACATATATATCACTAGATTTGATTGTTCGTGAGAATATATAGTTAAAAAGTAAGAAGTGTGATGGAGAAACGTGAAAAAATAATATATTGTTGTAACGTGTTCGGTGCAGAGTAAATTATTCCCGCGTCTCGATCTGGTTGAAAATGAGTAAGAAAAATTGATGGTTAAAATAGGTTTATCAAACGAACACGCACTTAAAACTTGTTACAAGCCAAGTTATTGCTTTAATTTGGATTTACAAGTTCATCAAAGCTATCTCTACATTGAAGTCCAGCTTTTTTTTTCTCTTTCTTTTCTTACAGACAACATATCTTGTAATACATTTGAGCTTCTTCTCAAATCAAACAATATACAAAGTAAGATTCATCATCTTATTATTACAACACCTTACCTAAACACCTTCTAACTAATAACATCAAAGCTATTACCTTCATGAAAATGAAGTCATTGAAACTGATTTTCACTCTCATAATTAAATCATGTAATGGAGAGTACAAAATTACAGCATGATTACATAATACTTACCACCATCTATACATGTCTTGTTTTGCAGCAGAAATTGACACTAACACTGTTAAATGGTACTATATTCTCTTGAAGCACCAAGACCAACATATGTACAAATTCAAGAAGAATTTGATGGGAAGTTATGACCCCAAAACAAAAGGAAGAATATTATAATTACAGTTATTTTTTAAAGTAATTAATTAATTAAATAAAATAAAACTTACTTGGAGCTGGAAAATTCATAAAGTTTTCCCTTCTGGGAGAAGATGACCAAAGCAACTTCAGCATCACAAAGTACAGATAACTCATAAGCCTTCTTCAATAGCCCATTTCTGCGCTTTGAAAATGTCACCTGTCTGCTGGTTGTGTTTTCAATCAGCTTCATTTCAACCTTTCCTCTCACCATTCTTTCTTTTTCTTTATTTAATTTAATTTAATTTAATTTTAATTCTTTATTACAAATGAAAAACCTAGAAATCTCAAAACAAAATCAGCTAAAAAAAAACCCCAAATAGTCCAATTTCAAGGATCTGAGAGAGAGAGAGAGAAACTTGAACTCGTCAGAAAAGGGTTTTCTTAGAAATCTTTTAAAACCCTAGTTGAATTTTGCAAAAAAAAAAAAAATATTAATATTAATAATATTGCAGTACACAGTTTGAACAAGAAAATCCAGAAAAAGGGAACAAAAGCCCAATAAATATACAGAAATTTAATGAAGGAAATGGCAAAGATTTGATCTATACAGCACTGTGGAGAAACCCCAGAAACTAAACATCTGAAGCTGGGAATTCATCATCTTGATATATAAAAGGAATAAAATGTACGTACGATGAATAAGAACCTAATTTAGTAGCTGAGATTAAGGGGTGGATGAGAAAAAAAATTCCTTTTTAAAGTGTTTTCAAGAATTGTGGAAAAGGTGAAATGGTGAGAAATGAAGAAGACATGAAGGATCTCTCTTTCTTCTTTGAGAGATGCAAATGAAGAATTTCTTTACTTTGAGACCACAGAAGCAAATATTTCCTTATTTCAACATATATCTGTTATTCTCTCTGTCTTTATGGGTCAACTCTGAGCCACAAAAAAGGCAAGCTTGCACAAATATGGATAGAACTCAAAAAACCGAAACACCCAATTTTACATTTTTTTTTCCTTTTATTCTTTCCTTGGTGTGTGAATTTCTCAAAATGTCCTCAAACTTTATTTTCATATGTAATTTCATCCTGAACTCCTCTCCTTTTCTTTTCCTTTCTTTTCTTTTCTTCTTTTTTTTTTTTTCCAAATTTTAAGAAACGAGTAGTGCTACTTTAACACAGTGACAATGTAGTGGTTGACGCAATGTGATGTGTCAAAATCTTATGGAGCGAGATACTATTGATGAAGATATCTAACTCTATGAAATTTTAACACGTCATTATTGCATCAATTACTGTATCAAATTATTGTGTTAATACAGAATTATTCTTAAGATTAAGAAAGATTGAAAGCGTTCACTCAATGAATAATCTAGCAGTTAGTAAGCACAAATTTTACCGAAATATTTTAGAATTATATAAAAAAAAAATTATAAGGCTTGCCTTCTTCATTAGAAATATCAGAAAATAAAAAAGCAATAGCATAAAAAGAGTATAGGAAACAAAACTAATAAAAACAAAAACAAAAAAAATATTGTCATCTTCTACTTCTAGCTCGTCATACCACTTCCAACAATTAGGTCACCACAACAATCACCTTATATATATTGACATCACCACCAATTGATGGAGGCGATCCTTCTCCCACCTTCGTTGCTGATATCACCAATTTCCGCTCAATTAAAAGCTTACACCAAACACTTTTGATATATGTGATAATCGTCTTTGATTGTATTGGGTTTTGAAAATCTGTGTTTCAACTTTACACTTCAATAGTCAAACTTGAAACATCCAATTTGTAAATCAGCTTTACTTCAATTTTGATTTAGGGAAAAAAATATAAAGCCGAAAATCTTGATAGATCTAGTTCTAATTACTTCAATTTTGATTTAGCATATCATCATTTTCACTTGCCCATAAATTTTTTAACAATTTCAAAGTTGTAAGGTTAACAATAATTACCTATTCTAATCAATAAATCACAACTTATAGATTTTTCAACAATTTCAAAGTCCTAAGGTTAACATTAATTATCCATTCGAATCAATAAATCATAAGAAAGAGATTGACATTTTTTGTGCTTTCGTTTGGTTTGTCAATGCCATGGCTAAAATTGTGTCATGGACGACAATGTTTGTGATGGATGTGGATTGGCAAGGATAGGTTAGGTAGAGAAGGAGTGGGAAGATGAGTACAAACTACAGGGTACTATGATATGATGGGGAGAAAGAACAATTTTCTTTAGTACTTTTTTTCTTCAATTATTTTGTATCCTTTTTTATTCAGTGAATTTCTCATTTAATTTTATTAATATTAAGATAATATTATTAGAATGAAAATTAATTTTAAGCTTTTCAATATTGCTGTCAAACTTCTATATTAACGAATCTTAGATGGAAATCATCCATTTGCAAGCCGACACTTCAGATTTTGACTTTCGAGGGTCTTAAAATGAAGTTTGATATTAGGGTCTTAAAAAAAATCACATTTAGACTTTTTGTACATAATCAGAAGTTTGGGCCCTATTCTATTTTTTTTAAAAAGAAGCTGGAATTGAGGGTCTATGTGATCGCGGAGATGGTTTATTTTCAGAATTGCCGTTGTCTTTTGTATGAATTGAACCAATTTGTAAAACTTTCGAGATCCTTAAGTTGAGAAAAAGCTAAGGATGAACATGAAAATTAACTTAAAGTTTAAGGATGTTTGCATAATTTATTTATTTATTTATTCCTTTTGGGTCTTTTTTGGTAATAAATATAAAAGTGGGGAGTATCTCTAATATGGAAATGCCCACTCTTTGGTTTTTTTTTTTTTTTTTTTAGTACGGAAATGCCGACTCCTCGGCAAATTATAAAAAGAGTTTACACGAATGGAAATTTTTTAATAAAAATGCGGTAACATCTATGTCAACATCATCGTACAAATGACATGATGTGTCCACCAATTGCAGTATGCCAGCAATTTTTTGAGAGTTTCCCCAAGTTGGTCACGTCAAACAATGCGTACAAGTGCCCGTCAGTCCTCACGTGGCTTGCGATGTTTGCTATTAATTGCTCACATTCAAAGTGTTTTAGAGCACATATGATACAAAGATGTGCATTGAAATTGAGGGGAGATAACGAGAGAAAATAATTATTTTAATGAGAGGAAATGAAAATGAAAAGTAATGAAAAACGTGCACAAAATGTAAAAAGAAAAAGGAGAGAAATAAAAATGATTGCAAAAATTATAATAAAATAATAATAAAAGATGTGAAGTTAGAATAGTTTCAATCGAAAATGTGAATTGTCAATAATGTAAACAAAGATATAGAGAATATGATTACTTTAATTGAAAGCAAATAGAAATGTGTGTAGAGAAGAAAAAAGTAAAAAATGTGTGTAGAGGAGAAAAAAAATGTAAAAGCGAAAGAGAAAGATAGCAATAAATTTAATAATAATAATAATAATAATAATAAGATAGGAATGGCAAATATGTATTTGGATGTGGCAATGTAAATATATATGATACAAAAAAATATGAAGAAATAGTGGGAAAAGTGAAGAAAATAATATAAAAGTGATAAAAAAAATTGAAAAAATGTATGACCCACTCAAAATTTTGTGTGTATCTCTATCTTCAATAGACAATGAGGATAGACATTTCCAATGCGAAATGTGAAATGTGGATTGGAGATGACTTGGAGGAGAATGATAGAGAGGGGTGA
Organism: Jasminum sambac; assembly: GCA_018223645.1. Classification (NCBI taxonomy): domain Eukaryota; kingdom Viridiplantae; phylum Streptophyta; class Magnoliopsida; order Lamiales; family Oleaceae; genus Jasminum; species Jasminum sambac. The sequence continues at coordinate 8,263,370 of CP073645.1, read as the reverse complement.
TTATTTTAATTAAAGAAGAATGGGTAAATGTGTAGATAAAAAAAAAGGCGAAATGTGGTAAAAAAAAGGTGAAATGTGGTAAAACAAAAAAGGCAAAAACAAAGTTGAAAATAATAATACTAAAATAATAGCGGTAGATACGTATTTGGATATTGGAATATAGACATGAAATGAGAAATAGTGAGAAAAATGAGATAAAATGTAAAATCCACTAAAAATGCGGTTGACTGATGATCCGGTTGCACTAGCTGAGGAACACTCTACGTTGGTGTCGGATTTGACTGATGAACAACGTTCTGTTTACGACACTATTATGTCTGCAGTTGACGGGGATGAGGGAAGTGTTTTCTTTTTGTATGGACATGGAGGTACCGGAAAGACATTCTTGTGGAGGACACTATTGGCTGCGATAAGGTCTCGTGGAGAAATAGTGCTCAACGTGGCGTCCAGTGCAATAACTTCTCTTCTTCTTCCGGGAGGTAGGACTGCGCATTCGAGATTTTCTATTCCACTGAATGCGGAAGCGGGATCAACCTGCAACATTAAACAGGGAAGTCATTTAGCCGAGTTGGTAGAGATGGCGAGATTGATAATATGGGATGAAGCTCCGATGATGAACAAACACTGTTTTGAGGCCTTGGATCGTACTTTGCAGGACCTTGCTAGATTCAGTAATCCGCGGGGTAGGAAACTACCCTTTGGGGGAAAGACTATTGTTTTTGGAGGTGATTTCAGACAGATTCTCCCTGTCATACCAAAGGGAAGCCGGCAACAAATAGTACATGCAGCCATCAACTCCTCCTACTTATGGCAGTACTGTAAGGTATTGAAAATGCCACTTTTTCAATAAGTTAGTCCACTATATATCGATAAGTTAGTCCACTATATATCCATATCTTCTCGCTTTAGCATATTGAATGAGATTTTTATTTGGCAGGTGTTGAAGCTCACAAAGAACATGAGGTTAAGTAATCTTCCCGGGGATGAACAATCACACGAACTTCGCAAGTTTTCTGAATGGATTCTTAGCATTGGAGATTGGGAAATTGGAGGACCAAATGATGGTGAGATGGCCCTCGAAATACCTGATGACCTCTTGGTGCGCCATTCATCAGACTCTGTGAAATCCATTATTGATAGCACTTATCCAAATTTTTTGACCGAGGGACGCTCTCCGTCGTATTTGAATGGGAAGGCCATACTTGCGCCTACCCTTGATGATGTTGCCATGGTTAATGATTACATGGTTAACATGTATGCCTCTGAGTTAAAGACATATTACAGTTCTGATTCGACCTCTACATCCGATGAGTCCGATAGTGATCTGCTTCGTGAGGTTCATACTCCAAAATTTTTGAATGGCATTACTACTTCTGGTGTGCCGAGTCATGTTTTGAAGTTGAAGGTTGGCGTTCCGATAATGTTAATGCGTAACATTGATCATTCGTCTGGTTTATGTAATGGTATTCGACTTATAGTGACGAGACTTGGAGATCATGTGATTGAGGCAAAGGTTTTGTCTGGGATGAATGCTGGAAAGGAGTTTTTAATCCCCATGTTGAGTTTGACCCCATCAGATATAAGATTGCCTTTCACCTTCCAGAGGAGGCAATTCCCTATAGTGGTTTGCTATGCAATGACCATCAATAAGAGTCAGTGACAGACATTAACCAACGTAGGAGTTTATTTGAGGAGGCCTGTTTTCACGCATGGTCAACTGTATGTTGCGGTTTCGAGGGTCACGAATAGGAATGGATTGAAGTTTGTTGTCTGCGATGATGATGGATGTCCGACAAACAGGACTACAAATGTTGTGTATAAGGAAATTTTCAGTAATTTGTAGTCCATTCCGTCACATACTCATCAGGTATATTCTTAACTCTCAAAGTCAAGTTAGTATATAAACTTTTATTTCTGGTTGTTGATAATAGTTTCATTTTATGTAGATTGGTTATATGAAAAAGAGGTGATGGTATTAGTGGAAGAAATATCATTTGAGAATGCTTCACAAAGGGACGACATGATTACATAGGTATTATCACTAAAAAAAATTGGTTACATTAGTAAATGAAGTGAAGAGAAACGAAAGAAACTCAATTTTTTGCTTATAAATCAATTGTCTAATGCTCTCCTTTTTTCTTGTAGGATGTTGAAGAACTTCAGATGTGTGAACAACCATGATTGAAATTTTTAGACATCGTGTGGTCGGACAAATGTAAACATAGTTATTTAATTGTTACAAAACTTGACGTCGTTTATATATTTTGTATTTTTGTTGTGTTACGGAGAATTGTGGATTTTAATTATGGTAACAGTGTTTTTGAAACTAAGATGTTTTGCTCCAACTTAAAATTATTTTAGGTTGCTACCTTTTTGAATCCTTCTGTGTGTATCAATACGATGAATTTGTGCAAAATATAGGGAAAACTCTGCTGAAATTTTTAAAAATTCTTTAGCACTTTTTTCGTTTTCAGATTCCAATTTATAACATGGGCATATGTTTTCCCGTGCAACGCACGGGTGAAAACACTAGTACTAAAATAATAGCGGTAGATGCGTATTTGGATATTGGAATATAGACATGAAATGAGAAATAGTGAGAAAAATGAGATAAAATGTAAAATCCACTAAAAATTTTGTATGTATCTCTCTTCGATAGACATTGAGGATTGGCATAAGAGCATGCTCTTAGAAGTATAATTTTGGAAGGAATGTGCAAAATGGTATTGCAAGGCGATCTCCAATGCGGCCGTCTATTCCAAATTTTGTCCGAGGAGAGAGAATGACACAAGCCAAAATGGCGGGTCCTGATTTTCGCATATGTGGCTTTTCTTTGTCCTTTTTTTATCACTTTTTTTTCATCAATTATCCCATATTTTGTTCATAGATTCCCGTACCACGTCTAGATATAGACGCTCGTCTAGAATTATTTCACTACTATTTTATTATTATTTTTCATTGTTTCTATCTCTCTCATCTTTTTTACTTTTTCCTCTCTTTTTCCTACACTTCTTTCTATTTATTTTCAAATAAAATAATTATCTTCTCTCTATCTCTTTCCTCCACACCATCTACAATCCACACTCCCATGCATCTTTGATTGTATTGTCTAATTTCGATTTCCGTGTAAGAAACATGTGGGAGAAAAAAAAAGAACAAGAACAAGAACAAGGAGGGGGAAGAGGAGGAGTAGGTCTCCTTTATATAAAAAAAAAAGGAGTGGGTCCACAATTTTTTCAATTTTAAAATTTTTGAAATCACTTTTCTCACATTTTTCTCCACTTTTATAATATATTTTCTTGTGTTATATTTACAAATACACATCAATCAACATATCCTTCACTACTGTTTTATTATTATTTTTAAATTTATTTCTATCTATTTCCTCTTTCTTATTTTTCTCTTTACATATCTTTTCATTTCTCTTCCATTAAAATAATCATCATTTTTCTATCACTCTCCTCTAATCCAGATGCTTAGAACAGAGAGAACAAAACTTAGGGCATAAAATTTGTCTTTAAGAGCTTTGCCGATACTATTGTGAATCAGGAGATGATGTAGATGAGAGAAAGAACCAAGATAGTCATTTTAATCCAAAAAGTAATGAAATGATGTGTAGAAAAAAGGGGAAAATGTGAAAAAGAAGAGAGATGTAGAAATAAATTCAAAAATAAATTAGTAATAGACTAATGAATGTGTATTTATAGACATGGCACCAGAATTTTTTTAGGAAGAAAAAGTGGAGAAAAAAATGAAGTAAAAATTTAAAAAGCGATTAAAATGAGAAAATTGAAAAAAAAAATGAGACTCACTTACAATCAAAGTTCTAAAAGGTGAGAGCAGTGCCGTACTTTGGGTTTCGGGGGCCTGAGTCGAGATCTGAAAATTGGGCCCCATACGTAATACCCTTGTTGGCCCATTTAGTCATTAAATTCACTTGCAGGCCCGGTTAGTCACTAAAATCACTTTGAAAAAATACACAATAGTTGGCACTGAGGGCGTTTCGAACCTGGGTGGGTAATGAAACGTGGCAACTACTCATCCACCACACCACCAGGCTTTATGTTACTAAATTCTATGTGCTTTAATATATATAAAAAAACATCTTGGAAATTCTGGGCCCCCAAAAAATTTCTAAATTTCGGGCCCCGAGACGGAGGCCTCTCGAGCCTCGTGGAAAGTCCGGCTCTGGGTGAGAGGCGTGGTAAGACGATGAGACCAAACCTCAAGCCTTAGAAGCTTAGGCCTAAAAATGTATTTTTATTTTTTTATTATTTTAATTGTTTTAGAGTGATAAATAAGTTAAGAAATTCATATTTGACATATTTTATACAAACTTCAGTATATTTTTCAATTTTCAATAAATAAATAAATAAATAAATATATATATATATATATATATATATATATATATTTGAGAAGTATCCTGACTTGAAAATCCAAGCCTAGGATATGGATTTATTAAATAAAAATATAATATTAAAAATATTAAAAACTACAAATACTTAGAAAATACTATTAATTCCTACGATTAGATTACAAAATGAATATAAGTGAAAAATATTTTTTTTTTTATAATTTAGCCCAACTTCGAAAACAACAAGTACATATGATCTAACATTTAAAAAAGGAAAAACTAATCTAACTAAAAGACTCGCCCCTTTTTCCTCCTAGGTAGGCCGAGGCAAGCATTAGGTTGTCAACTTTTTAAGTTGGCTGCCATTTTTCACGCCTACTTTTTATGGAAGGCGTTTTCCTCTCACCTCATGCCTAGACGATGCCTTTTGCTACCTCTTAAAACACTGCTTACAATGTTGTATGTCTTTCTTCTCAATGGGCATTTAAATAGAAATGACCAATGAGCATCTATTCAACTAAAAAAAAAAAAAGAAAGGGAAGAAGAAGAGCTTGTTTGGTAAATTAATTATTAAGAGTTAGAGCCTGTTTGGTACAATTATTAAGAAAATCATTTTCTCTATCATTATTTTAAATTGTTAATAATGTTTGATTTGATAATTTTTATATTTTTTGAGCACTGTATTTTTTTCCTATTTATTTTTGAACTATACATTAAAAAAAGGAAAAAAAAAATCTATACTCCCTAGTCCCTGTATATCATATCAAAAATTCAAAACATAGCTTAGTAAATGGACAAATTTATAGCTCGACCAAAACCGACCCAATTTTTATCAATTTGCAACTATTCGAAGCGAAACCGAACCGGTTTGGTTTAGGGCAGTTTTGCGGTTTATGCCTAGCTTTTTTTTTTGAACCGGCCGGTTTGTGGATTGGAAATTTCCCACCTGCAAATAGACTCGACGGGCCTTTCAACCCCACCCAAACCGACCGAGCGGGGTCCAGTCGGTCGGTTTGGGTGGGTTGGATGCCTTTCAACCCTACCCAAACTTTAATTTTTAACATTATGTACAAAAAAAAATGAACCTGTGTCTTGGTGTCCCAAACTTTGGACAGAATATTTCCGTTGCATTTTTTTTAATGGGAAATTTCATTAGTGACTGCAAATTGTACAAGCCAAAGAAAGAGAATTCATAATACAATTCAGAATAACATTAAAAGTTGCGAAGCAAGCTTGAACACGAGCCCCCTAGCTAAAGCATGAGCGATTGAGCGGTACCATTGGCTTGCCTCCTAATATGACAAATCGAGAAATAACTGTTAAGCATACACGTAAAATAATTAGCAAATTGGGAGGAAAAGTGCATTCTTGACAATGATATTAATTGGCTACAAGATCACTAAAGTAAAATATGAAACCCACGCGCCTTAAACACCCTTCTAAATGGTGAGACTTGGTAAAAAATGAAAAGATAATAACCGCTAATCCCAAAAGATTAGGACTCATTTATATATGCAGACTCACAAGTGAAACAACTAATATAGTGGATAATATTCACTGATGATACATAAATAAAATATTTTAACAATAACGTCTTTAATGTAAGATAATATTTGAATCATTGCACAAAGAGGCATCAACACAACACAACATGAAAATGAAGCAAATGGGGGAGGGTGCCATTGATCACAAACAAGCTGGTTACGCTCTGAAGGTGAAGAAAGAGAGTGAGCCTTCCTTGCTAGAATCGAATCAAAAAGCGCCTCTTTAGCCATGGACAAAGTTTTCGAAGGCGACGAAGAAATATTATTCCAAAGTTTCTCGTTTCAACCCCGCCATATAGTGAAGAAAAATTACCTCAATAAAGTGCTTATTAGCAAAAGATGGACAACATTATAACACACTTAGGCTATGTCAGTTATTGTCGAAGTCCAATGTTAATATAAACAATCTTGTTATCTTATGAATGAGGGTAGAAATTAAACAAGGGGACAGTCAGAAGATGATAGAGATTGAAGATTATTTCTCATTAGGATTTTTTTTTTTTTGTATTTTTTACTCTTATCGCTATGTAATTCGTTATTTAATTTAGTAGAATATTAGTGTTATAGATAAGTTATGATTTTAATTTCAAATAGATTCGATTTATGTATTCCGATTTAAACATGCGACTTGTTCATAATTGAAGTCGTATGTTGAATATTGGGTTAATTTCACCAATGGTCACTTAAGTTACACAAAAATAACGAAACAATTACTGAAGTTTCAAAACTTTACCTGTAATACTCCCTCCGTCCCACTAAGATAGGCACCCACCATTTTTCACACATATTAAGAAAACATTTTAAATGTTCTTGGAATTATGAGATATTCATATATTCTTCCAATTTTACCCCTATATTGAATGGTCAAAATTGATGTTTAGTATTCCAATTATCTTAAATAGGGGTATTTTAGTACATGGAAAATAAATTATACATTCAATAAGGAAATTGGACTATAATTTGAGACGAACAAAATAGGAATACTTGCATATCTTAGTGGGACGGAGGGAGTATTATATTAGTTTCACCAATAGTCATTGAGAGTCCAAACATATTTAAACCATACGTAAACTCCCAAAAATACAATTTTATACCAAAAAGCAACGAAGCACTAGACTTCATCATTCGAATCACCACCACCAGTGCTCCTCCAACCGCCAAATCTGTAAAATCTGACCATCAGCCCTCCATTCCTGAAATTGTACCAAAAACCTGCACAAGTTTCTAGTACATCAAATCAACTGATCTCAAGCGAGTTTATAAGAACAATTAATTATCTTCAAGAGATTTAATAGTGAATTTCAACGATCATTATTTTCCAAAGTTTGTGCAAATTCCTCGAAAACCTCATCAGACCTTATGTATCTCTGGTATGTAATCCATTTCCCTTGTCTGATTCGATTTCTACAATCTCTCAATTTCTTGATTTTGATTTTTTTTTCACTATCCATGATTTAATAGTTATGTACTAATATATACTCCATCCATCCCACAAAGATATTTTTTCACACGGTTTAAGAAAATATCAATTAATGTGGTTGGGAAAACAAATTTTAAAAATATTTTCCTAAAATACCCTTTAATTTATTAATTATTATACTTTAATAATTTTATCTTGTTAATGACAATGAATATTAAATAAAGATATATAAGAAAATTAATACTCCTTCCGTCCTTAAAGATAGGTTTGGTTTGATTTTGATAATAATTAAGAAATCGTAATTAATATTATTAGAAAAGTAAATTTTAGTTGTATTTTTTCACATATACCCTTATATTGAATGAGAATAATACACTTTTACTAATAACAATACCCATTAAATAAGGGTATAATAGAAAAAATTTTAAAAATTAAATATATATAAATACAATATAGGCTATATTTTGGGACGAATATAGCCTAATAACAAACATATCTTTGTGGAACGGAGGAAGTAATTTAAAAAGAAATATGACTATCTTTGTGGGACAAATGAAAATAGTAACCAAACCTATCTTTTTGGGATGGAGGGCGTACAATAATTAGGCCAGTACGTGGTGGTCAAATTTTTTCTGATTCAGTAGTGGGATAAAAGCAACGGGATCGGGGAAGACAAAAATTTCTTGCAATTTTGTTTTTGGATATATAATTTCACTTTCTGTCCTTTAAATTTTATTTAGAATGGTTTGGTTTAGTGACCATTCATGAAAGTAATAAAACTTGAGTGATCGGGGGTGAACCTTTCAAATGTTAATGACCATTTCCTTATTTTTGTGCAACTGGAGTGGCCATTAGTAAAATTAACCCTTTGAATATTAAAATAAAAATATTGAAGCATTGTTGTGCGAATCCTCATTTATAATCATGTATTGTTATCATATACGCTTCTACTTGTATCAGTTGATATCGCATTTTCTCTTCCGACGATGAATCGAGGATGATATATTAGACATCATAATGCCAAAGTTGATATTGAGAACCATAGAGGTGGTGTGATACGATACGGGCCGCACTCGACTCAAATCGATCCTCGCGGAATGAATATAACGCCAGAAAAGCCCAAATATCCGGTAGAACGATCGGAAAACCCGGAAATCTCTCGACCGACGACGTAGCAACAAAGGGTATATGAACCCTTCGCCTCAAACGGTGCGCAAATCGAAGAACGAACGGGGTTGAGTGCCACGCAAGTCGATCACACTCACGATAAGCTCGGGGTTGTGTTTAACAAGCCCAAACACGGGGGACGAGGTGGGGAGAGAGCTCGACCCGAACAATGGCTTTCAAGCTCATCATCTTCATACAAGCTCAAAAAGTTTTTTACAAATGGTAGAGATGAGGTTGATATACTTCATCTCCAAGTTACAAAGCCACTTGGCAAGTTTACAAGCTATACATGTGGTAAAAATAATGATAAAAAAAATAAAATATCAAGCCAAAAAGACAAAACTTGTCTTCTGCCGACCTTTGATACGGCCGTATGGCATATCTGATACACCCGTATCAAGCATTCTGCCCCAAAACTGCAAAAACGCTAATTTTGGGTCATACGGCCGTACGACACATTCTGCTCGAATTTTCAGCACTGGTTGTCTTCAGTGTTTTGGTCATATCTTTTGATCCCGATGTCAGATTGGGTGACTCAAGGATCTACAAATATTCAGAAGACTTCAACTTCAAAATCCTGGTTGTATCAAAGTTGTGTAGCTTTGAACCCGGTCGAACATCCCAATTTGAGTGAAATCTCTTCATTTCTGTGCCAATTAGCTTGAAGTTGATTTTCACTTGGCCTAAACAAGGATCCAAGCTTCCGTGTCGTGCATGGGGCACCCAGGGGCCATCTAGGATCATATCATCCCCTCCCTCTTCAAGATGATTCGTCTCGAATCAACATTGCCATACTTGACAAAGTCGTCCCGGGGTGATACAATACTTCAATGCTTAGGTTTTGTTGCTTGAATTTCCATTCCATTTCTCTCCCAGGTCGAATGGGAAAGAATGGTCAACTTCAAGGATGAAGCACGTGACCGTCTTGTGGAGTGAAGGAAATTCTTCAAGAAGTAGGTGATACCCAAACTTGGCAAAGATGAAGGAAAATAGAATTCTTCTCGTTCGGCCGACATCAACCTGAAAAAGAAAGATAATAAAGACAACATTATGGATTTCAACAAGTTCATCCACAACTACAACCTCTAGCTCCTCTTCGACTTGCTCCACCGAGCACTCCACTCTTTTATCCTCCTCAAGATCAATTGGATGTTGAGGTTCAACAACCAATTCCAATGACTCCATTTCAATGGATTCCTAGTCTCCTTCTCAACTACCTTTGGACAATGTAGACAAGGAGAATCAACAACTACTTCAACATTTGCATTGCTCTTTCCCAATGCAATTCGTGCCTTCTTCCACTCTTCAGCTCCTTTCTTTCTCTCATCTCTTCTCGCATCGGCCTCATCCTTTAGCTTCATTTGATCTATATGTACTTGTTCCGGAGATAACGGTTCAAGTATAATTGAATTCCCGTTCAACTTGAAGCTAAAACGATTTCTAAAACCATAATGCAATACCTTCTTATCATGTTGCCACGGTCTTCCCAACCAAACGTGGGTAATATGCATAGGTACTACATCACAAAGCAACTCATCCGTATAAGATCCGATGGAGAATGGCACTAGTACTTGCTTGTTAACCTTAACATTTCCCGAATCATTAAACCATTGCATGTGATATGGTTTCGGGTGTTTACTCATATGCAATCCCAACTTCTCAACAAGCACAAGACTAGCTAAATTTCTACAACTTCCCCCATCGATAATAACACTAGAAGGTGTACCTTTCACCAAGCAACGGGTTTAGAATAGATTCTCTCATTGTGAGTTCAACTCATTCTCCTTTGCTTGAATACCAATGGCGTGCCTTACTATCAATCAATGCTTTGGGAATTCTCGTAGAGCTGTTGTCAACAACCACCAACTCTTCTTCCTCATTGGTTGAAGACTCCTCTTTCACCATCTCCTTCTCGGGAACCATTTCTTCATTCTCCCGTATCACCTTTGGTTTAGGGCATTCGGATGAAATAGAATCAACCCCGTGACATTTAGAACATAGCTTGTCTCGGGTTCGACTTGTCACTTCTCCAACTCTTCCCTTGCCCTTATCACTAAGCTCTTGTGATACTCGTGATGGTTCTCTCTCACTCTTCCAAGCCTTTCGATCAATCTCGGCGCCGATCAATGTAGCTTGATCAAAGCCACTACGATTCTTGGTTTGGAATAGATTTGAACTTCTTCCCTTAATTTGCTTCTCCACCTCCACTGCTTTGCAAACTAATTCCTCAAGATTCGAATAGTCTAGCAATTCAATGAAGTCGGCAATATCTCGGTTCAATCCCGCCAAAAACCTAACCATAATAGCTTCTTCATCTTCAACAATATCGGCACGAGTCATCAATCTTTCCATTTCTTGGAAGTACTTCTCCACGGTTCGTCCACCTTGAGTTAGGTTTTGTACACTCCGATACAAATCCCTATAAAAATGCGATGGGACGAATCTCTTTCTCATCAACTTTCTCAAGCAATCCCAAGTGTCAACGGGTTCCTCTAAATTTCTTCGCCTAGCAAGGGTCGTTTGCTTCCATCAACATAGGGCTTGATCCGTGAACTCCTTGACCAACAATGGGACCTTCTTCGTCTCTCGGATTTTATGAGTTTGGAACATGAGATCCACTCAACTTTCCCAATCTAGGTAGACATCCGGATTGGCTCTTCCTCAAAATGAAGGTACGTCAATGTCCGCATTCTTCGCATCCCCTTCATACTCACTTTGCCTCCGTTGTTCCCTCTTTCTATCCCTTCGAATCTCTCTATTCCCATCCTCATATTTTCCATCTCCAACACTATTACCCCGAAGACTTGTCTTACTATACACTGGCGCAACGAATCGTTGAACACATTCCTTCAACTTTTGACTCAAACGATACTCCAGTGTGATCTTAGAATTGTGAAAGTCTTCCAAAGTCATAGCTTTTGGACGATGTCTATCATTGACTTCCATTTCCAGCATTGTGTTCTCAATTCAAAGTAAGAATCTAAACTATAAATTACAACTCAAACACAATGACACTACTATGAAACAAACTCAACAACAAATTAACGCAACTTAACTAACACCTACAAACTTGAAACCCTAACAATGTAACTCAACCCTAAAAGTTACAACTCACAGCGCTAGGATAACAACACAAACAATTAAAACTAAGTGTAGCCAAGAAACTCAACTAACACTCGTTCACACAACATTGGAGCCATAATTTTTCTTTTTTTTTTATTTGTTTTTTATTTTCGGCCCTCTTTTTTTTTCTTTCACAACATATACTCACAAACACGACAACAACACAATACTAGAAAATAAATGGATTCTAAGCACAAAATTAATTTGCACCAAGAACACCAAGAACACACACTAAATCCATAAATCCTACAATTCTAAAAACCGAAAATCGATAATCTAAACCGATAAAAACAACAACAACAACAATCTAAGAACTATTAATAAAGGATAGATACCAGATAATTGGATTCGGGCTATGATACCAGATGATACGATACGGGCTGCGCTCGACTCGAATCGATCCTCGCGGAATGAATACAATGCCAGAAAAGCCCAAATATCCGGTAGAACGATCGGAAAACCCGGAAATCCCTCGACCGATGACGTAGCAACAAAGGGTATATCGAACCCTTTGCCTCAAACGGTGCGCAAATCGAAGAACGAACGGGGTTGAGCGCCACGCGAGTCGATCACACTCACGATAAGCTCGGGGTTGTGTTTAACAAGCCCAAAAACGAGGGACGAGGTGGGGAGAAAGCTTGACCCGAACAATGGCTTTCAAGCTCATCATCTTCATACAAGCTCAAAAATTTTTTTACAAATGGTAGAGATGAGGTTGATATACTTCATCTCCAAGTTACAAAGCCACTTGGCAAGTTTACAAGCTATACATGTGGTAAAAATAATGATAAAAAACTAAAATATCAAGCCAAAAGGTCAAAACTTGTCTTCTGCCGACCTTTGATACGGCCGTATGGCATATCTGATACACCCGTATCAAGCATTGTGCCCCAAGACTGCAAAAACGCTGATTTTGGGTCATACGGCCGTATCAAATTGTCGTACGGCCGTACGGCACATTCTGCTCGAATTTTCAGCACTGGCAGTCTTCAGTGTTTTGGTCATGTCTTTTGATCATGATGTCGGATTGGGTCGATTCAAATTGCATTTGACCCTAGACTCAAGGATCTACAAATCTTCAGAAGACTTCAACTTCAAAATCCCGGTTGTATCAAAGTTGTGTAGCTTTGAACCCGGTCAAACATCCCAATTTAAGTGAAATCTCTTCATTTCTGCGCCAATTAGCTTGAAGTTGATTTTCACTTGGCCTAAACAATGCTCCAAGCTTCCGTGTCGTGCATGGGGCAACCAGGGGCCATCTAGGATCATATCATGGTGGTTGTGATGTATGGATTGGGCTAAGCAAGACTATCGTGACGGTGAGGTTAATCATGAGCATGAATCTAAATAGGGTCGTCAACAAAGAACTTAAGAATGGAGAGTTTTGCGATGGCCTCGGAGTTATCATTGGTTATAGGATTGGCTAACATTTTCCAAGAGAAACAACAATTTAGATTGTTGTGCGGAAGTTGAAACAAAATTTATCGCAGATCAGTTAGCTCCTCTTAATTAACTTGGTTGAATGACGCACCGCCTATTTTTTACACAGTTACACTAATTATCGAGGAAAAGTTTGAAGAATTTTAAGATTTGAAGGAGAAATATTCCATTGAATGGGAGTACCGCTGTAACCACTCTCGATTTTGGAATGGCACAAGGTGCTTAGATGCAACAATAGGCCCATGGAATGAAGGTGTTGAGAGACGTGGTGGTTGGTTTTGTGTTGATGGCAAGGAAAAGATGATAAGAAAAATAAACATGAGCAAATTTTTTGAGGAATATATGGATGGAAAACTTCAAAATAAATAATGTTTGACCTTCAAGATACAATGGGTGTTAGGATACGTGTAAAAACATGTTTTTACATATTTTTATGTGATATAGGATAGAGAATGAGTGGAATTGAATAGTGGAGATTTGTGTATTACAGATAAGTCTCACGAAATATGTGGATTTGAAATAGGAGAGAGAATGAAAATGGTTGAAAAAAGTGTAAAAATATATAAAAATGTGTAGAATAACACCTCTGTATTGCAACAAAAGTTGGGTATCACGAGTAGACATGCTTTTGTTCTTATAAGGCTTGTCAAGTGGGGTTATTTTTGTTTTGTGGTATTGGGTGACAATATTGGCTCAAGATTCGAGGACGAATCTTCTCCAATGGGAGAAGAATTATAGAGATTGCAGATTATTATTAGTTAGGATAATTTAGTTGTTTATTTTATCTTTTATATGTTGCGTTTTAATCTCTATGCAATTAGTAGTCTAATTTAATAGGGATACTATCAGTTTAAACATCTCATTTGTTCATTATTAGATATCCTTTTTTAATCTTAAATAAAGTATTGAAGAGTTATTCAATAATCTATCTAAATAATTGATTCTTGTGCAAATATTCATTTATAATTCTCGTTATCGTTTGACCTCCCAAAGGATGCTCATCCTAGAGCCCAAGTTCTCACGGGATGTTCACAAGGGATCCGCTATGCTAGTGTCAGTGTGACTTCATTGACAGGACTTTTGATGTTTATCTGGAAAGCTATCCACAGGTTTTTTTTCCAAAAAATGTATCAAAAGCAAAATCTGTAATTTACCATTGTATATCTTGCGTTCCAATTCTTTGTCAATCAACTCTACATCGAAATTTATTTATCACTTAATGAATGAGTGACACATCAATATATAATTATGATGATGATGATGATGATGATTATTATTATTATTATTATTATTATTATTATTATTATTATTATTATTATTATTATTTTAAAAAGAAATTTCATTAATGATGAATAGAACAAACAACTCTCAAAGGTTCAACAATGCAAGTAAGCACATCAAAATAAGTAATGGGACGAGCTTGAAAACGGGCATGGATGGATCTACTAGTTAACTATGGTATGTTGTAGTTAGGTCCTAATTCAGGATAAGTACATTATCCTTTACCAAGATTTTCAACTTTTCAATTGGTCCAATTGGTCAGGAACAAATTCTTTCAATATATCCTGGTCAAGGGTTCCATTCTGACTTGCCCGAGCTACTAACAATTTTTTGTTATTTTTGATTTTCTTCAATTTTATTTTATGCCTTAGTTGCCACTGGTTTTGCTATTTCTCATTTTGATTTGTACATTTGAAAAACCTTAGCTTTTTTTGGTTATATTCATTTTAAACAATTTTATTTTCATTAAATAATAATTTTAATAGTATGATATTAGCACTACTAAAATAAATAGGATATCAGTCAGAGTACTAAACTTAATTAATATAAAATAATAAAAGACTTTTATAAAAATTTCGACAGAGTATTTCCTATATTCCATAGGAGACAAATTGTAATAGAGATTGTGATTATATAAATGCGAAATAAAATAATTTTAAATTAAATATTATAGTTATTAAAATGATCACACTCAAAGACTCTACTACCATTCGTAGAGCTTATAGTTTTTTATTTAAAATTATTCTGCATCTTATTATATTCAGTTATAAATTCGAGAGATATAACTATACATATGTGCGATGCATGGTATTAACAATAAATATGTGAATGATGATTTTTAAAATTTTTGTGTCAAATATTATCAATGTGTAGAGAGATATATTGTAGAATGAAAATGTAGCGGGTACAGTTCGACAGACCCTAACATCTCATTCCTCTCCAGTTAAAAAACACTTATTCTCGTTCGCGCCATAACCTCATGCATCATTTAATTGAGGTACAACGAAGAGCACATAAGAATTGCAACAGGATGGAAATTCCCTATTCCTCGTCCCCGCCCCACCATAAAATTCTCATCCACGTACACACCCAATCGTGATTGTATAATCGGAAACTTTTATGTAAACTTTTTTGTATATATTAACGACATCTAATTTTTCTAATACACGCTTTTCAAACATACTAAACACACATATTAACATATTCGGTATAACTCACTAATTCAATATATTCGGCCAATATATTAACATATTTTTTAAACTCGCCAATTTTAATAGACGACTTAATTGATGAGCTTTCAAACTTTTATGAAATCTAAACTGAAAAAAATCGGTACAAAATGAGTACTTTTAAAATTATTTGTTATAAAATCTTAGGTCTATACATAAATAACACATTTTTTTTAAAAGGAAAATCTTAAGATCTTAGGAATTGTTAAAAAAAAAAAAAAGTCAACTATGCTTAGTTATGATAACTTTATATAAACACTATATTTGTAGTTTGATTGATTTTCTACCTTTATTGTCAATCATTATTTTAAATATGATTGGATTTGTAATATTTGAAATTGTAGCATGTAATTATATATTATCGAAAATTAATTTTTCAAAAAATACCAGCATGAGAAAATAATTGTCCAACTCTAATATCATTAATTATTGGCCAAATTGCAACCAACTGCAAATAAAGGAACAATTATAAAAAAATACAAAAAGAAATTAGAATCAGCGGAAAAATATATTTTCGTAAAAGGATGCGAGTGAAAAAGTAAGTGAAATTAATTAAGTACTAATGATCAATCGACTCACTGTACAATAAGATATAACACCTCAATTCTACAAATCCAAAGTCCATAGGTGTTGTCTTCAATTTATTTTAAAATATGGATTAAGATAAATTAATTTCGAAAACACATATTTTTTCGCTGTAGAATCATTTTTATTTTTATAAATTAATTATATTTTCTGCCTTTTAGTAATTTAATTAATTTTGATTAATTTTTTCCAATGAAACCGTATCAATTTTTATTCTACGAAAATGTGTCCAATTAAATCCTAGAAATATAATTAATTTTAATTAATTGTAAAATAATTAATTATAATTAGCTTGTGTTTTTAGCCAATTATTTATAAAAATAATTTTTACTTCTAAAATAATTATCTTGATAGCTATAGTTTTAAGAATTGCATGAAGCCAATTGCTAAGATATGTTATAAATTAAAGGATGTCTTTAAATTTATAACGTATCTTTCATTTTTAGAGGAAATCTTATGAACCCATGGCAATCTAATTAATTTTGTTTTTATTTTTTTTTCTAGGACATCAAACTTTCCAAAATTTTCTTTTATATGAATATAATTTTAAAGATAATTTCGATTTTATAAGACATCTTTCAATCTTGCAGTTATCTTTCATTTTTTAAGGGAAATCATGTCAACTCATCCCAATTTAATTAATTTTTGTTGTTTCTTTATCTTTTTAAACTAACTACATATTTCACCTCTTAGTAATATAATAACTAATTTTGATACTTTGCTTCCATTGAAACTATGTTAATTTTCCCAATTTCTGTCTTTTTTGTCAGCCTATTCGTAATTCACTAAATAGAAATGAAATATTCTTGTTGTGCGCCTTGTGACCACGTTTGGATCCGCTAAGGCAATCGCTCGGATGTTCCTAGCTATTTTGTAATTTAAAAGATATAATATAATTTAAAAATTATCTTTAATTTTCTAGGAGAAATCTTACCAACACATAGCAATCTATTTAATTTTAATTTTTTAATTATTTAATTAATCATATTTTTCCTTTTTGACAGTATAGTTAATTTTAATTGATGTTTGTCCAATAAAACCTTATCCAATTAAATATTGACGATATAATTAATTTTAGTTAATTTCAATATAATTATTTTAATTAATTTTCATTTTAGAAAATTATTGCTAAAATTATTATTTTAATAGCTATAGTTATAAGAATCGCATAATTCCAATTTTAAAGATATCTTGTAATTTAAAAGATATATTATAATTTAAAAGATATCTTATGAGTTAAAGAATATTTTTCATTTTTTAGGGTAAATCTTGTCGACCCGTTGTAATATATATACTTATTTTGTTATTAGTTTTTGGTCTTTCTAAATTAATTATATTTTTCATGTTTCAACAATACGTATAATTAATTATGATTAATTTTTATCCAATGAAATCGTATAAATTTTCATCAAGTGAAACCAAGTCCAATTCAATCTTAGCAGTATAAATAACTTTAATACTTGCAAAATAATTAATTATAATAAATTTTTAAAGTAATTATCAAAAAAATAATTAGATTAATACCTGCAGTTCCAAGAATTGTATGAATATTATTTTAAATATATTTTGTAATTTAAAAGAGATCATGCAAGTTAAAATCTTAGCAATATAATGAATTTTAACTATTTTTGTTAGTCTTTACCCACTAAAACCATATCCAATTAAATCTTAGCAATATAATAAATTTTAATTAGTTTCAACATAATTAATTTTAATTTTAGCTTATTATTTCTATAATAATTAGTTTAATATAAGTACTTTTCGGAATTGTATGAATATAATTTTAAAGGCATCCTATAATTTAAAAAGATGCATTGCAATTTACAAAATTTCTTTTATTTTTTCGAGGAACTTTGCCGACTGTAGGAATTAAATGAATTTTTAACTATTTTTAAAAATTAACTATACTTTTCCCCGTTATAGCAATTAATTTTGATTAATCTTTGTCCATTGAAACATATCGAATTAAATCTCCACAATATAATTAGTTTTTGTTAATTCTAATTAATTTATTTTTTTTTATAAATATTTTTAAAATAATTTATTATTTCTAAAGTAATTGGTTTAATATTTATCAAGTGAATTTGTAGTTCCTTTTTTAAATTAAAAAGAACGTGTATTATTAAAATTAAAAAATTAGACTTAATCACTTATTAAAAGATGTCAATCAATTATTTTCACTAAAAGATATCTGCAAGTAAAAAGACATAGATATAGAAATAGATAAAGATTAAATTAGTTAAAAATATTGGACTAATGTTTCAATTGAATGATTACTTAAAAAAATTAATGTTCCATGTTTCTTTTAGCTTTTGTGTGAAATTTGATGAATTGTCATTTTTTATCACACCAAAATTAAATCATCAAAAATTGGTAATTTCAATTAATTTTCATGTTTAGCTAATTTTATTTTTAAAAATAATTAATTAATTCTGAAATGAACTACATGAACTAATGTAATCATGTTACAAGTTTCTTTTAATTTTTATGTAAAATTTCAATGATTTTTAATTTTATATCACACAAAAATTAAATCTTAGTGAAATTGCTAATGTAGATTAATTTTTGTTCATTACATAATTATTTATAATAATAATTAATTATTTAAAAAATTAATTAGTTGGTCATTCATATTTTTTATTTTTAGCGCTATATTTTTATTTTAATTTTTTGCAAAAATTTAATGATTGCTAATTTTGCATCACATAATAATCAAATCTAAATGAAATTGTCAATTTCAATTAATTTTCATTTTCGTAATTAATTATTTATAAAAAGACCCTCATTCTACATATAGGTATAAATCGTTAGATTTAGATTAAAAAATAAAAAAATAATAATTATCAACATTTATATAGGGAAACGAAATTCAGATTTAATATTTAATATTTAATATAAATAATGATTTATTAATTTGTTTGTTGAGATTGATTATTATTAATAAAAAAGAAAAATCAGAATACAAAAAAATTTGTCGTAGATAAGTGCGAATCAATGGAAATTTGAAAAAAAAATCTAATTTTGATTGTACATACTTTTTTGATTTTAGTGAGGATAAAATTTAATATAAATAATAATTAGCTAATTTATTTGTCAGTGATTGATTATTAATTAATAAAAAACAATTAAAAAAACAACAAAAGGCTTGGTTTTAGTCAGGCAACTAATAAATCTAATTAAAAAAGGATGAAAATTCTCTATTTTCTTTATATGAATATAATATAGATTAAAGTTAAAAAATTAGATTGGAATTACTTATTAAAATATATCAATTAATTATTCCAGTGAAGGATATCTGCAATTTAAAAGAAATAGATATAGATTCAATTAATTAAAAATATTAGATTGATATTTTAATTAAAGGATTAATTTAAAAATAAATTAATGTTACATATTTCTTTTAGCATTTGCGTGCAAATTTTATGATTTCTAATTTTTTATCACACCAAAATTAAATCATAAAAATTGCTAATTTTAATTAATTTTTATTTTTAGCTGGTTTTATTTTTTCAAATAATTAACTATTTCTAAAATGAAATAAATGGACCAATGTAATAATGTTACAAGTTTCTTTTAATTTTTATGTAAAATTTTAATGATTTCTATTTTTTATCACGCAAAAAATAAATCTTGGTGATATTTCTAATTTAGATTATTTTCGTTCCTTAGCTTATTATTTATAAAAATAATTAATTATTTCAAAAATTAATTAATGGGTTGAATCTAATTTTTAAATTTTAAATGTTATACTTTTCTTTTAATTTTGTATAAAAATTTAATTAATATTAATTTTGTATCACACAATAATCAAATATTATTAAAATTTTTTATTTTAATTAATTTTGATTTTTAAAAATTAATTTTTATTTCTTGGTTAATTATTTATAAAAATGCTCTTCTTCTATATATAGATATAGATATTTAGATTTAGATTAAAAAATAATAGAATAATAATTATCAATACTTATGCAAGGAAATGAAATTCACATTTAATATTTAATATTTAATATAAATAACGATTTATTAATTTATTTGTTAGGCTTGATAATTAATTAAATAATAAAAAAGGAAAAAAATTAAAGGATAAAAAACTTGTCGAAGATAGGTTCCAATCTGTGGAGTTTTAAAAAAAAATCTAATTTTGAATATATATATTTTTGTTTTTGTGATGAAAAGATTTAATATAGACAATGATTAGTTAATTTGTTTATTGGAGATTGATTATTAATTAACAAACAAGGAAAAAATCAAAAGACAAAAAAAGGCTTGGTTTTGGCAGGGAAAATTAATTAATCTAATTTAAAAATAGGTTGAAAATTTCCTACTTTTCTTTATATATAAAAATATAGATTGTTAGTATGCAAAAATAGAAGTACTGAATTAATCAATAAATTATAATAAATATCAATAATAATAATTATTGTGGTAGGGGCATAAATATTATGTCCACGAAATAAAACATCTATTACAATACCAAAAATTGTTGCGTTAGACAAAGATATTGCAATGACAAATATAGTTGTAGAAGGCATCATCGCGATAGGATTTTCAATCTATTGCAACGATATTTGTCGTTATAATTTCATCAATTACTGTGACGCAAAATATTATTGCAATAAATGGAAAACCATATTGCAACGACAGAATTTAATTACAGTAGAGCTACAAGTACGAGTCTATTACAACGATATTACAACGACACATTACAACGTTGTCCTAAGCAAGCGTATTGTGATTAAAAAATTATCAAAATAATTTTATATTGAATATATCTTTTCGTACAACACAGGGGTGATATACTAAAGAAATATAGGAAAAATTATAAATTTTAGAAAATACTTTATTTTTTATACGAATTCTAAATTATATTTTAAATATATATCTTTCCGTGTAACGTGCGGATGAAAGTACTGCTACATATATAAGGCATATAACTATCTTGAATTATTATTTAAAAAAAAAATTGCCCATTTATAGCGGTTTCCAAATACTCGTTGCCGAGATATGAAGCGAAAAATGGGAGACAGAAAGAAAGCAGGGAATAACGCAGCCAAGAAATCGAAAACGGAGTGGCCTTCAATCAAACCCAAGTCCAATCTTCAAATCACCCGCCTCAAAGACAATGATCTTTTTACTGTATGCTGCCTTTTTCTCGAATTCTCCATTCTCTTTGAAATTTTTGTTATCGTCATTTCTTCGGGGACATAGATGAATGATGATTGACCGTATTAATCTTCTGTTAATGGATTCTTTTCAACTTTTTATTTCAATTAATTGTTATTAATTAATTTAGGAATTTAAGCTGCGCCCTTCATTGTTTATGCAATTTTTACCGTGCTAGAGGTCTTTAATTTGCAGGATTGCATTAGGGCTTTTTTGGGAGATTTTGTCTGATTAGTGGAACTCCTTCAGTTCAATCCAATTATCACGCCTTAGATGTTTTTAATTAAATCTGATTGTGTTGACATTTGTTCTTAGGTGTTGAATCCTGTTTGCTAGAACTGAACTAAGTTGCCCAATTGTAGTTTAAAACTCTTTTTGATCTTCCTATAGAATTAACTTAATAACTAGCCTCTTTGTAAATTGTCATTACTTAGTTTCAAGCTTATTTGATTGAGATTCCTTTCTCCTTACTCAGATTCACAACTTCTTCACGCCTGTTGAGTCAAAAGCATTCATTAAAGTTGCAGAAGCAATTGGTTTTCTTCACCAAGGGAGTCTTGGTCCAACCAAAGGAGAAGCTTATAGAGACAATCATCGTATAGCTGTGGAGGATCCCATTCTTGCAGATGCAATGTGGAACTCTGGGCTCAAAAACTTGTTTTCTGATATCAAGATTAGAGGAAAAGTTGCTGTTGGATTGAACCCGAGTATAAGATGTTATAGGTCTGTGGCAGTATCATTATACTGTTTTATACGTATGTTATGATGAAGAAAGTTTAAGGTTTACATTTTACTATTGTCGTACCAATTTAGGAATTTTTTGATCTAGGTACACTGCTGGTCAGCGATTTGGACGTCACATAGATGAAAGCATTGATCTTGGACAAGGGAGGCGTACACACTACACTTTGTTAATCTACCTTAGTGGTAATCCTGGTGGAACTAAATTGAAGTTGAAGAATGATGATGGGTCCCATGATTCTTTATCTGAAACTCTGGTTGGTGGAGAGACGGTTTTCTACGGGCCAAGAAATGCTCTGGTGGCTGAGGTCTGTCCTTTCTCATATTGGGACATTCTTGATCTTTGCTTTCACATTTTAACTTTAGGCATTTTAACTTTAGGTTGAAACTTATGTTTTATCTTGATGATACTTTTGAATTCATTTGAGAATCAGTCTTATCATCTGAATATAACTTATTCAAATTTCTTGTCAATTGTATAGGTACCTCCTACTGAAGGGATGGCTCTACTTCACATTCATGGGGATAAATGTATGCTGCATGAAGCTCGAAATGTCAGTAAAGGCGTCAAGTATGTTTTACGATCTGACGTAGTATTTGCGTGACAATAGTCGAGCTTCATTCATCATCCATGCTCTGTAAGTCTCTTCTGTATTTTAAACAAATATTTTGCAATACATTAATTCATTCTTAGTACCGTATGTTGTGAACTTTTAGCCATCGGGTTCTTGCTTGGTGTAAATTTTTGTTGGTAAGACTTGTTCTTTTTAAAGAATGTATAGTTCAAAAGTAATCGATTGAAAAGTAGCTGAGAAGTGTGCAGAGTTACGGATTTCATGGAATGTGTGACTAAAAACTAGTTTGAAGAACATTGAATTATCAAAAAGCTATAAGCTAAAGAAGAAACTGTTTTCTTTCTTACAGGCTCTTATGATGACGACGAACTCGAGTTCATGGTTAACTGTACGTGTTGAGTTGCGATGACATTACCAGTTAGTTGAACCTTGTTTCAACTTTCAAGTAGTTTGAGTGATCCGTGAATACATAAGGAATTCTTGTCGCTCGGTGTAGAAGTGAAAATTTGTTTGTATCCTAGAAATTAAACATTATGTTAGGAGTGCAAGCCGCTAGAAATTCGTTTTTCTCTTTTTCCTCAACCAAGGCAAATTCTACGCTTGTCTCTTTTCGTTCAAGGGTGTATGGCGTGGAGATGTTCTCTTCCCAACAAAATCCATTCCAGCGAACTTGCAGCCTAGAAATAGCTCCCCCTGAATGTGGGGGGACCCGTGGGTGGGGGGAATGAGATTTACTCTCTTGGTGGAATTTCTTCTCTTCTCAATGCTGGGAAGAGAAGCAAGCTGGTGTCGGCGTGGCCAATGTTGTTAGAAATGTAGAATTTTCTAAGTTGGTGATCTTTTTAATTCGTTTAACTTTTACTATGTAATTAAAGTCAAATTTCAATATTGATACCATCAAACTATTCATTATTATCTAAATATTTCATAGCAATAATTTTTTACGGACATTGTCGATTAATTTTTTAAGTGATGTAATGTTACCTCTTTATTGAGTGGTAAAAATTAAAGCGGTGTTCGTGTATTTTATCATTTAGGCAAAACATAGTCTTCACAAAGGTGTTGCTTTTAACTTAAAATTGTGAACTTTAAATGTTCATATAATTATGCATTCTTTACTTTTAACAATTAAAATTGTTGTTTAAAAATGTTATTTTTGATTCTTTGGTATATTCCAAATTAAATCTTGTCCGTAAATGTTTTAGCTAACTATTAAATTTAAAATATTCATTGATGTTTGCATATAGTTCATTTTAAAGTATATATTTATGATGCGCAAATTAAAATTTGTATCAAAAATTAAAATGTACATAAAAAAAGAAAGAAATACTAAATAAAGAAAGTAAAATAAATTAAATAAGGAAAATAAAATAATAAATATATATTTAATGTTTGTTTTCAATGTTACAGTGCTTAGTTGGCACTTCAGCTTTTTAATATATATATATATATATATATATATATATATATATTTGGGTTTTTTTTTTCTTTTGTGTTTTGTCTTCTGGGATTAGCGTGATAGTTGCTTCCTGTACGGACTCTGTTATTGATTACAAGTTGGTATGCATGTAGTTTAAGATAGGGTTATTTTGGCAAATGGACCCCAAACTATCTATTTTGTTACAATTCCAACCCCATTCTTTTTTTTCAATTTCTAGGGACCCCAAACTACCATTAATTGTCAGCAGACCCCCTCACTAAGAGATTCCGTCCATTTGTGCCGTTAACCAGCCGATTTTTGTCATTTTGTGGTATTCTCTTCAAGGGTAATTAAGGCATGGAAATTTTAGTCACCCATTTTTTACCCATTTTTTGACCCGGCCATTTTTATTCGGCTATCTGCAGATTTTCTTCACACAACGGTCATTTCTTGTTCAATTTGGGAACTTTTTCTCTCACCACTATAACTATGGATGACCACCGCTGCCGCTGTGGAGGTTTAGTGTCATTGAAAACTTCCTGGACTTATGCTAATCCAAGCCGACGTTTCTTTGTATGCGATAAGCCGGTAAGTTGTCATCGTTTTCCGTACTTTATTAATTGTGATAGGGTTCACAATTACCGATCTCTACCTGTGGGGACCCAATTGTAAGTATTTTTCCTGGTATGACCCACCAATCTATGATCGTTCCAAGGTTGTTGTGCGTGGGCTACTCCGTAACATTCGCAGATCTGAAGACCAAATGCGCATTCTTGAACGTGAAAATAGATTGCTGGAGGATCGTTTACGAGCTTTGGAGGAAGGCACTGTTCAGCCCCGAGACGTAGCTCCAGCAGCAAGAACTGTCTTTGAATTCAGGAACTCAACTTTTGTCTTACTTATCACAACACTGTTTGTGGCATGGAAGCTCTTTACCTAGGTTTTTTTTTTCTATTTTGTCAGTTGTTCGTTAGTCGTTAGACGTTTGTCACTTGTTCGTTAGTCGTTAGACGCCTTCATGTATGCGAATGTCGGTGCTAATGTTGGCCCGACTATTTTGTTATCTTTTGTCAATGTCAGATTGTATAGAGACAAATTGTACTGTCATTTTACACTGGTGGCTGGTTTTATATCCAATTGTAGTAGGTCGAATGGGGTCTTCTGCAGAAATTTATTAAAAAGAATGGGGCCATGTACTGATACAAAAAAACAAGGAATAGGGTGCTTTGTTGAAACACACTAAAAAAGAATGGGGTCCCGTAGTGAGAATACGAACAAAAAGAATTCTGAAACCACAGCTTCCCTGTCACTGTCCAGTCTGCAATCTCATCACAGCAGAACACAGCACAGCATACAATGATTTACCACCCAAGTTTTAACTCATACCAACAACATCAGAATATAATGCATGTTCAAGCCAAACTCAAAGAATCCACTACGAAACTATTTTACAGAATCCATTAAAATTACAAACAATAAGAAAGCACTAGAATATGAAGGTCCATTAGAAACATCATCGTCAACTAGTTAGAAACATCATCGGCAAAACACATACATGTTCGTTAGTCCATCAAACTGTCAAAAAATAACAAGAAAATGCATGGCAAAATACACATTGGCCAATCCATCAAACTACCCAAACAAGATACACAATGCATAGTCCACAAAATTCTTAAAACCAGTGAGCACACTAGTGTCAAAACAATAGAGGAAACAAGTACACAAACTGCCTACTGAGCTTGATTCGCAGCTTTTCTCTTTCGACCTCTTTTCTTTCCTCCTTTTGTTGTCGTCGGTATGCTACTTTTCCCTTTCTGTTTTATTTTCTTTTTCAATGGGCACTTCCTTTGGTTATGTCCTGACTGTTGACAATTGCTACAAGTCATCAAAATGCCATGTCTACTCAACCTTTTTCCTTGTGATCGTGGTTCGTCTACCTCCCGTCTTCTAGATTTTTTTGGCCTTCCCGGTTGTTTGCGGTGTGGTGGTGGTTGAACAGGTTGCTTGCCTTTGTTTGCCCACAACTCCGGACCGGACATATGACTTATAACAGGAGCATAAACCCTACAAAAAGCAGCCTTGCTATAACATTCATGCACGAAGTCCTCAACACATAGACCTCGATTATCAATGGCTGTCATGGCATGCACACAAGGAACCCCTGTCAAGTCAAATCTCCTACTGCTGCACGTATGTCGAGCCAAGTTAACTGCATGCTTCACCCCATTTCCATCAATCACCTCAAAGAACCCTGTGCGTGTTGCAGCCTCCAACAAATACACATCCCCTATCCTCTCTTTTTCTATGTCCTCAGAGAAATTTAAAAAATCTTTATCCTTCATTAATCGAAACAAACCCTTACTAAGGGATGTGAACTTGGGCTTCCTATACACATAGTAAATAGGTTGAGGGATTTGCAATTTCCTAGCAATGCAGTCAAGTTCAAACTTCCCAAATAGATCAAAATCCATGTAATCCACATAGTGAATTTTTGCATTAACGCAGAAATCATTATCTCCCCTTTCGACCCAAGTCCCACCATGGAAGCATCTCAAAGTGAACCAAGTACTAGAAGAATCTGAGAAAAGAAAAGTAATTTTGTACCATAAAATTAAAATGCGTTCGCACATTTGAAAGATAAAACCTAACAAAAACCCTAAATACGCAATTTTACAGTGAATACATACCGTATTTTGGGGCTTCTTCGGTGTCCTTCCGAAAATAAATCCCCATCTTCTCTTCAATGTAGGCGCAAGAAAATAGAAACAGTGATCGCTTTCTTCGGTGAAGAAAATCTAGGACCTCTTTTCTTTCCGGTTGCAAACACTCGCAAAGCACAGTTTTCGAAGGGTCGCCTGACGGAGGAAGCGTATGATGGAAGCCAGGGTGGTGTTTGGAGTTGATGGAAGTTTGTGATGAAGTAGTGAAGGGTCGAATAAAAATGGCCGGGTCAAAAAATGGGTCAAAAAATGGGTGACCAAAATTTCCATGCCTAAATTACCCTTGAAGAGAAAACCACAAAATGACAAAAATTGGCTGGTTAACGGCACAAATGGACGGAATCTGTTAGTGAGGGGATCTGCTGACAATTAATGGTAGTTTGGGTCCCTAGAAGTGGAAAAAAAAGAATGGGGTTGGAATTGTAACAAAATAGATAGTTTGGGGTCCATTTGCGAAAATAACCCTTTAAGATATTTGCATTTTTAGACTTGCTGATTTACATTTCATTTGATTGATACCTTTTGTTTAATTTAAAATAACCAACACCTCTGTTGTGAAATGGGTTTTCTTTTATTCTATTCCATTTCCTTGAAGTTTATTATTGTAATGTGCAGCTGGTCATGCCCATGTTTGGATTTAATTCCTAATGTATGACTACCTGTAATATCAACTTAAATATAAATATTTTCTCTCGACACAAGTACAACTCATGATGCGGACTTGGAGATTTCAAGTTATATGTGGGCTTAGCTCCTTGATTGGTCCTGACAAATTCTAGCTAAGTAGCTTCTTTACCCACTACTTGCACTACTAAAGTACGATGATAAGGAAAACTGGCAAAGACAAGAAAATTTAGAATCATGCAACATGAGTAATGATCACCTACCCACTGTGGGTAGGTTATGTCGCTCACAGTGGGGAGGGGGGGTGTGGGGGGAAATCATGGGGGTCGGGTGAGCCCCCATCATCAATGGGTAGTTATGTATTATTCATCTAACTTAACGTAGATACAAAAAATAAATAATAATAAATTTTTTTTTTGTCGATGACGTGATGCCATGTCGGCGTGGGTTTTTGCTTTACGTTGCCCACAATGGGCAACGGAACATTTCCGCATGCAACATATTTGATTAACTCCAAAGATATTACAAGGATACTTGTGGCTACACCTCTCTAGTCTTCGCACAATTACCTCCGTTAACGAAGATGGGAAATTCTACCTCTAGAGCTCTTTCATTTATATTCACTCTTGATTGTTTGGTTACAATTGAATATTAACTCATATTTATGAGACTAATTCTAATCGATGGCTTGGATTGTCCCTCTGGAAATTTCTACAATTTATATGCTACAATCCTGTCTAAGATAAGCTCTTAGAATGCTCTAAAATTACAACCCTTTCGCAAGTCTCTTTGTGAGCTTAGATGCTTCTTTAAGCATCCATCCTCAAAGCCTCCCAGAACACATTGCCTCGATTAGAATCCACAACCTATCAGAATCTTTCGCAAGCCTCATTGCCATTAATTTTTGTTTTGGAATGCCGTTAGTACTTTAATGCATACTTGTTCTAAATTGCCATTCAAAAATGCGTTCTTAATTGTATTGAACTGGAAATAGTAATAAATGTCTGTGTAATCAATGTCATATGTTTTTGTGAATCCTTCAGCTACAAGTGGGCTTTGTATGGGCGCACAGTATCATCTACTCATTTCATTATAAACATATGTTCCTATTTCACTATAACCTATTCCACATTACTGTCACAAGCCTTTAACAATGCCCATCATTGATCCGCTGTGCACGAACCATTGCCTCTGTCAATGTAATTCGTAACCCTGGGGGTTACGCTCTACCAGTTCCTTCATATACCCGTTCTATGCATCATTGTGCCCATCCTTGGGCAAGTTATGCAAACCTTTGCCAACGAAACTTATGGAGTGTGACATCCTCCCCTACTTACTATAGTAGCATCCCTGTCTCTATGAGGTGTGATGCTTCGACTCCTTGCCGTGCCCCTGAACGAGCTCGAATAGTCTCAAGTAGTACATCTGGCAATTGCTCATCTACACAACAGGTTGCATCCGGAAGATCCTCATCTCTTTCAGCTCCTCAACAATGGGAATCATGAGCAATGTATCCTCTGCACACACGTAAAGTGCTTTCATACTCGGAATGAGTCATGCATTAGACTTCCTTATAAAGTCGAGTCTTAACACCATCTCATTTCTACCATCGTTATGACTTAGATCCTAAATATAGTTTTATGCCTCGAGCTCTGTTTGCAAGTGGTCTCGCCTCGACATCAACGGTCTTGATCTATGCATTGCTCCTCATGACTATGAGGTTCAACCTCTTTGGCTTGCTCTCTAACAAAAAATTGCAGGAGCTCCGAACTCCGATGTCCACCAATGCTCAACATCCTTCTCATTGACGCGTCCTTCGATGAATATCAAAGGCTCCCATTTGGGACTACGTTAGACGACTCCTCCGTCTTATCATCCATTGTGTTAAGCAATTGTAGTGCTCTCATTTGCTTAACTTCCTCATCCTAACCTTGTTCTTTATTCAACTCCTTAACAATATCTGACAATGCATGCATCTTCGACCAAACTCTTATTGCGTGAGGTGCTTTGCTATTGAAACACCCACAATTAGGCATGAATGTTCCGTTATCCTTATCGTAGTTCGTTCGTCCCGATGAGTGGTTCCCTTATCGCCATTCAGTTGGATTATGTCTCCTCTATATCTCTCTCACCTTTATCATGATTCTCTCGAGACTTTTTCCTTTGCAGAGTGTCTTCCATGTTGTAGTTAGTCAAGGACTTGGCTATCGCAAAAGCCTCGTCCACACTCTTAGCTCCTTGTCAACGTAGTTCTATCCTTGGCCAATGTTGGAGCCTAGCTTCAAAGTAGAATGCCATGTATTCTTTTGTCATGCTCGGGATTCGTAGTATTAGTGTGGTGAACTTACCCCTGTAATCCTTTATTGAAGATTTCTGCTTCAACTCCCACAGCTTTTTACGTGCCCTGTACACTACATTCTTGGGATAGAATTGAAGATTTGATTCCTACTTAAAACCCACCTACGTATCGATTTGGCACTTCCCTAGGTCAATCTAACCATGCCTACGACATCGCCATAAGAGTGACAATTCTTAACCGAGTAGGTTCGTCGATGATGTTTACCTCTTCAAAGTACATCTCCATTTGTGATAGGAAGTTCTCGACCTTCTCGACATCCCGTTTCCTATCACACTTTCAATTTTGGATTGTCGATGAGAGAAATAATTTTTCTAAAATTATATTGTTTGTTGAAGAAAAGAAGAAGAGGGGAAATTCCAAAAAGAATATAATTTGTTGACGGTATAAACAAATTGGTCGCGTGAAAAAATATTGTCCAAAACGTGGAGCAAATTTGGTTAATTGCTGCCCGAAGTCGGATAATCCATCTCTCCTCTAGAGGACGGTGAAGATGTGCTATATTTAAGATAGTCATCCTTATGACATGTCGTTGCTTGCCATGGTAAAAGGATGTGTTCTTCTTAGTAGGGCAACATGTTTGCACACGAGCATTGGTTTGACAAGATACAAGGTGTATAGGTGTGTGGTGGTGTTTTTGATGTCGATGACTGATGAGCTCTCTAGTAGTGAAGCAAGAGAGCTACACCATAATTTTTCAGTAGGTTTTGTTTTTTATAAATAGAGGTCTTATTTTCTCTTCTATGTACAATTTAAGCCTGAGTGAGAGAAAAATAGTAGTTTATCACTCTAGTCTTTGTGATTTTTGTGGGTAGTGCAAATAGTAGCAGTTGGTGAGTGTGATACTTGGTTTATTTTTCTTGTCACACTTGGGATTTGGGCGAAGGAAATTTTATATGATTGTAATATTTATCATATTGTTAAGAGCTTTGACAGTCCGTTAAATTTGTCTCAAATTTTATATTTTCTAGTCTCAATTAAATTCTTTGAATAACAATCCTACGGGCATAAAATTAGGGAATTATCATATGTTCTCAACAGTCAACCCTCGATGCCACCATAGTTGTTATAGTACTAAATAAAAAGTTTTATAATTCGTAAGACACGTGGGTTGCATTTCCAATTTTTCATTGGAGATGCGCTCAAATAGAGTATGGACTCGTCTTTTGAATTAAAACATAATTAGTAATTCAATTTTAGAAATAACATATCTCCTTATTGTCAAACCCGATTTAGATCAGTTATTCGAGTTGGAAAACTCGTAACTTGACTTTAAAAAACTGGGTCAGGAGATCCTTAAAATCTGATTGGGTCAAATGCCCAGTCAACTTGGGAAATCTCGATCTGGTCCAATTTTGATGTGATTTTTTTAAAAAAATTTATTTTAATTTTTTTATATTTTACTAGTTTTAATATTACTAGTGTTTCTACTCGTGCGTTGCACGGGAAGACATATACACATGTAATAAATTAGAATCCATAGAAGGGGATAAGTGCAAAAAAATTTCTAAAATTTTTAGTAGACTTTCGCCTATATTTTACACAAATACATCCTGTTATAGTAAATACCAGGACTAAAAACAAAAGAATTTCACATAATTTTATATTGTGTTGATCCAACTTGCACATGGATTGGCTTATTTTAACGGTGTGATTTTTAATTCGTAAAAATAGGTCGACCGATGCGTGTATATATGTATCTGTATTTGAAGAAGAAGTCGAGTTAGAAAAGACATGTAGAAGCGGTAAAATTCGTTGCCATAATTAAAAATTAATTTTTTAATTCAGAAAAATAAGTAAAAGTGGCGGGAAAATGTGCTGGTTTTATTAATATATATAGATAGATTGTAATCACAACTGGACTCTGAAGAAAAACCTCCATGACCAAGGTCCAAGGCAACTTTAAAAGCAGTACTTCAAAATTTTACCACTTTTTTCCACTTTTTTATACATTCTTTGTTTATCCTAAATCAATCATACCCACATATCACATCACATTAACAAATCTCCACCATTCAACTCCACTCATTCTTTCTCCTCCTTTAAATTAAAAACTATTAAAAACCATTAAAAAACACTCTCAATCACCATAGCAGCGCTACATCCGTTTCGATCCTATTGTTAGTAGTCTAATGAGACACAGAAAAGAAGTCGGTTGCATGTAAATCGCACGATTATTACAAAATCTTGGCCAACTGATGATAATATGTCCAAGAAATATTTTTGCAGTTCAGCGTGAATTCAGTTTACTTTTTAGCCCCTAAAAAAAGGAAAAATAATAATAATAAAAAAAAACTTTTCAGCGCTTCAAAGAATAAAAGAAAAAAACTTTTTAGTTCTTGAAAATTAATTTTTATTATTTAGTCCAGTTTAAATTTCAATATTAACAATATATTTTGAATCATTAATCATTTTTTTTCATGGATTATATATACTTAACTATTATTATTCTACTTAAAAAGATAGTATTTAATAAAATAAAATTTCACTCTGGAAAATGCTTAATTCTTTAAAATGCATAACGATAAGATAACAAAATATATACTTCCTCCCTCCTAGAAAGATAGACACATTTTTCTTTTTTGGATATCCCAAATCATAGCCCAACTACTATAATGATATTGTATTTACTATTTTATTTTCCTATTATACCCTCGACTATAAATTTGATTTAGCAAATAACTTTTCGTATTCTTTATTAAAATTGTTTTGAAAATATTAAGGTCATTAAATATTGTCTTTAATTGAACAGGGGTACATTAAGAACAATAAGTATCTTTTTCTTTTTTTTTCACTTTTCTAATTATATCGAATGCAATTTCTTAATCGGTATAAAAGAACAAGTGAATTTATTTTTATGGGATGGAGGGGAAAGATAACAAACTTTCAGATTAATAAATCGGTGTTTTGATAGTGCATCAATTAACGCCAGATTTCAAACATTTTGAAGTTTTAAGTAAACCTAATGTTGGCCAAGTCAAATTATATCTTAGTCGAAAACAACGTTAACTATAGTTAAATAAACGTGTTTTTTAAACAAATATAAAAAATGCTAATGGACAAGGTCGCACATAGCATTATGATTATATGATATGACATGGTGCCCAAGTGTCATGACAAAATAAAGTGTCATGACAAAATGGAAAATGTTGCCTATAAAATAAAATAAAAAAATAAAAAGAAAATAAAACAATGAATTTAGCTAACCTTTTAGGATTGGGCTAAACCTCCAACTGGGCTGTGGGGATCCAACTGGGGGACCATACCCCACCCGTACTACTTTCCCAACTTGTACCGAAAGCCCTTAATATCATCCATCGCCATCGAATATAACATTCAATGAGTGAAACTTTCAATATTTTGAACTTTGAGCAAAATTTGACACACACACATTTTTTGTTTTTTTGGAGTTTTGTCTTACTTTACTCCCACGACGGACGATTCCAATTATAAGAACAAATACAAATTTTTATTGTTTTTATCATTTATGCATCATATCATACACAACTTTTTCGAGTGGCCAAAAATTATTGGACAAAATACCAAGTAAGGCAACTTTTTTAAATATAACGATAAAATCAGCAAAATACTTTTTTTCAGTCCTAATCTGGTACCCACTATGGGTACCTTACGGTACCCACAGTCGGGGAAAAAAATCATAGGGGTCGGGTGAGACCCCCCACCATCAGGGGGCAGTTATGTATTATTTGTCTAACTTAACGTAGATACTAAAAAAATTTTAAAAATAAAATAAAATAAAATAAAAAAATTTTCGGTGTGATGACGTGGCGCCACGTGCCCACAGTGGGTACCATACGGTACCCACAGTGGGTACTTGAACAAATCCGTTTTTAAAAGACAATAATATAGAGATGGCAACGGGTCGGGTTCGGTTCGGGTCGACCAAATCCATATCCGAACCGAGGTCCCAACCCCATATCCATATCCATATCCGAACCGCGGTATTCGGTTCGGGTTGGGTTCGGGTATTTTTTCGGGTTGGTTTTCAAACCCATTCGGGTACCCGTTTACCCGTTTACCTTTTTGTTTTATTTGATATATACAATTGTTCAATCAAAACCCGGTGATCCGAAAGCAAGTCGACTAGGTCCATCATCCTTGAAGAAAACAAAATCAAAATTTTATAAGTCTAGTTCAACTCTTCAAGATTTAACTTCAGCCCCATTTCCAATCACCAGGCTTTGACCTTTGGGTTTGTCTTTACACAGCAGCTCAACCTTTGGTGTCCTTTTATATTGATAAAGTTATGTCAAGTCCCAATTTTCAACCGATGTGGGATTTCTTTTCAATTGGCTACCGCTTGGCATTCTGCAATGACACTGTATTTGAAATGGAAAGTAAATTTACTGAATTTGAAATGAAAAGTAAATTTTACCTTATTATTTTAAGATTTATTTAGTAGAAAATAATAAAAAAAATCGGTTATTCGGTTCGGGTTCGGGTATGTATCTAATATCCATATCCGACCCATATCCGTTTCGGGTTTTACACTCGAAAACCATATCCGACCCGTCGACCCATCGGTTCGGGTTTTTTCGATCCGTTCGGTTCGGATATCCGCGGTTTTCGGGTTTAGCAGGTCGTTTTGCCATCCCTACAATAATACTAGCATTTTTAATTTGGTTTGACAGAAATATCCCTAATACACATGGACCCAATTGACTTCCTTGTCAGACCTAGAAACCGGTTCCATTTTTCAAAAGCTTAGGCACTATTTGGTTCATCTTCTTTAGGGCATTGTTTAGATCATCTCCCACAATAATCTTCTCCACTCAAAACAAGTTTTTTCAATTCTAATCGAAACGTGAACGCCTAAACATGAAAATGAACATCAACATGCCTGGCTTCAACTTTTCAACATGAACAAATAATTTATCTCTTTATTTATTTTTTCTTTTGTTAAAGGAATTTGAAGCTCATATTTAGTTTCGAAAATTCAAAATTTAATTTAGGGATGTATCTTGATTGAATTCGATGAATCCTATACCACATCTTTTACTCTTATATTTATTACAATCGCCGGAAAGCTTGACAGCGTGGTGGTTGTCGAAATTTTTTTTTATTGAAAATTCAGAAAATGCCTATATTCTATATTATATAGTATAGAATAGACAACTGTTCATCTTCTCCAACAACTGATTTATCTTTTTAAGAAATCTCCATGCTTGGAAAAATTCAATCCATATCCGAAGCAGACAAAAATTATTTCAAGGAATTCTCGTCTCTCTAAAGCTTGGTGACTCTATTAGATAGAAGAAACACACAATTAAAGATATGTTTTATGTATATATGTATCTATTATAGTCTTACGCGGAGTGCATTACTTTGCTTGTTTGAGTTTAATAAAAGATTGTATTAAGCAAAAATTCTGTCCAATTTTGTAACAAAATTCGATTTATTTTCAAAAGATTGAAACATAGATACAAAGAGTGTATGTATAGTTGCAGAGATTGAGAATATTAAAGAAAAAGAGGAGAAAGGACGGTTGCAGAATTGTACAAATCAACAGTGACGGTCTCAATCATAGCCATCTAAGTATGGGCAATTCCAACAAAGCATATGAAAGTTCTGCTATATATATCTTTATACAAAGTAACTTGATATATATGGGACAGTCATGTTCCGTTACCCACTTGTGGGTACGTTACGGTACCCACAAGTGGCAAAAAAAATTATAGAGGGTCGGGTGAGCCCCCCATCATCAGGGGATAGTTATGTATTATTCGTCTAACTTAACGTAGATACCAAAAAAAAATTTAAAAAAAAAATTAAAAATTTTTTTTTTGGTGCGATGACGTGGCACCATGTGGTGGCCATACGGTACCCACTGTGGGTAGGTGATCAAAATCCATATACGGGATTTACAAAAACTAAATTGATAAATTTGTCTTTTCCTCAAAAAAGCTTATGTAAATCCCATTTAGACGACCCTTAAAATTTGAAGTTTGATTTTACTCTAATCATGTTTTATGTTTTTACATTATGGTTTTGATCAGACGCCCACGTGGGCATGTACCCACGCCCACGTGGGCGCGTGGCGTCACCAGGCAAAATTTTTTTTTATTTTTTTAATTTTTTTTTGAATCTATATTAAGTTAGATGAATAATATATAACTGCCCCCTGATGGCGGGGGGTCTCACCCGACCCCCATATTTTTTTTTCCCCGATTGTGGGTACCGTAAGGTACCCACAATGGGTATCCGATCTTAACGGTTTTACATTATAATAGATGCTGCAAGAATAATATTTTGAATATGTGCCTTACTATCCATCGAACTAAAATGTCATCATCCAATTATTGAATATTTAGGTGAGACACTAAAAATTCTAAAGAAAGTTGCAATAAAATATATCAAATTTACTTTAACACAAGTGAGCCTGAAGTGTGCTGTAGACTTCATCTATCATTACTTGACACGGACAAAGTACCCTATTTGTCGTGGATTGATAGCATTTAAAAGTCTAATTGGAGTTTCATTGACCGAGGCCTTATTCTATACAAAATAATTTTCACAAATTTCTATTAACATTTTCTCTCTTATTATTTTTAACCACTAATATAATTACTTTACATTTTGAATATATTTTCCTTAATTTTCAACTACACATCTAACACGTCGTTCGAGTAAATCTATATAACAATCACAACTTGTGTATAGAACAAGGCCTGAATCATTCAATGAAACGATCTACATATATAATACGATATATTAGCAATGTTTTTAAACCCGATTTGGTCATCGATTCCGACAAGAGATTGGTTTAAGGGTAAGAGGGTTGATCTAAAGTCGACTTGGAGTCGATCCGGTGATTAAAATAATATTAAATAAATAAATAAAATATCAAAATATCATAAAATAAAAGAAAATATAAGAACCTAGATCAAGCTCAATCCCGGATCACACGGGTCGATAGGGTTTTTCGAGTAAACCCGCGTTTTGACCGAATTTGACCAATGTAGGTTTTAGAAGTCACCCGACCAAATTTTTTGATTGGGTCACGGGGTTTCCAGGTCCGACCGGCCGAGCCCAACTGAATTTGAAAACACTGCATATTAGTTTAATTATATAAATTATTTTGATCGAATAGGATAATTAAGAGGATAGGAATCAAGATCGCAAATGGGAACTCATGTACCACAAGGACACCTGTAAGCATATAGATAACAAACTTGTTTAACAATTCTGTATTATTCAATCCATCTTAGATAACAATCTAATTAAAGCAAGCCAATTGTGACGAAATACCAATATGGCCTAATGCTCTAACGATGACGATGTTTGGCCACCGTCTCCTGTCCCTCAACCAGCCATAAACTAGAGCATACGTGTTGCACAATTTGCTGTTGAGGTTGTACTCATCGGCATCTTCTCCGGGAACTTTTCCCCTCCACCGCCTCTGGTGGTGGCGCCACCAACAAATCTCACATTCATCCTTGGTTGAATAGAAGAAATGAAATTTGGCATGGGCCCACTTGATACGTGTACACAGGGGTGGCAATGGCCGGTATGGCAAACAATTGGGGCTGATTTGAAGTCCAAACGACGACAATTGAAGCGGCGCCACCTGTAGATGGGATGAAAACTGCGCCTCTGGGAAAAATGGGGACCAGTGCTTTGGGTCCAATGGGTGCCAAAGGAGCAACTTGTGAAGAATCCTTAGCGTCATTAAGCTGACTGTTATTAGAAAGCCGTTTGCGAAGCTTTTTCGCGTTACAATCATCGGAACGACTGTGGACAAATCGATATTGGGGGCACTCCACACCGAAATTGGGTCTGGCTCTGATACCATGTGAAGAAGGATATTGGACCTAATTCCTCCTAGAAAATCGGCTTACTATGGGAGGTTTACTCTCACCTTATGAATTGGTTTTTATACCACATGATTGCTCGATGTGGGATCTAACACGCCCCCTCATACACAGCGTGGACCATACCAAACGACTGTGGACAAATCGATAATGGGGGCACCTCACACCGAAATTGGGCCTGGCTCTGATACCATGTAAAGAAGGATATTAGACCTAACTCCTCCTAGAAAACCGGCTTACTAGGGGAGGTTTACCCTCACCTTATGAATTGGTTCTTATACCACCTGATTGCTCGATGTGGGATCTAACACGCCCCCTGACGCACAACGTGGACCATACCAAACGACTGTGGACAAATCGATATTGGAGACACCTCACACAGAAATTGGGCTTGGCTCTGATACCATGTGAAGAAGGATATTTGACCTAACTCCTCATAGAAAACCGGTTTATTAGAAGAGGTTAACCATCACCTTATGAATTAGTTTTTATACCACCTGATTGCCCGATGTGGGATCTAACACGTCCCCTCATACACAGCGTGGACCATACCAAACGACTATGGACAAATCGATATTGGGGACATCTCACACCGAAATTGGGCCTGGCTCTGATACCATGTGAAGAAGGATATTGGACTAACTCCTCCTAGAAAACCGGCTTATTAGGGGAGGTTTACCATCATCTTATGAATTGGTTTTTATACCACCTGATTGCCCGATGTGGGATCTAACACGCCCCCTTACGCACAGCGTGGACCATACCAAACGATTGTAGACAAATCAATATTGGGGGCACCCCACACCGAAATTGGGCCTTTCTCTGATACCATGTGAAGAAAGATATTGAGCCTAACTCCTCCTAAAAAATCGGCTTACTAAGGGAGGTTTATCCTCACCTTATGAATTTGTTTTTATACCACCTGATTTGATACGACCCCAAGGTCGAGAACCCCTAGACTGGATCCGGTATGATCGAGGACAACCCGAAACTCTCCGGCGAGGAGGAGGATCCCTCGACTCGACTCAACTGCGCCTTCAAATCACGGGGGTGAACGCCACGAAGGTTGATCACGCCTTCGATAAGTTCGGGGGTTCCTTAGACGAGATGGCAATGGAGGAGCACGGCTACAACTCAACAAATTGCAATCAAGATCAAGGAAGTAAAGGTGGGGAGCAAGGCTACAACCCAAAGAGGAGCAAAGGCTACACTCAAAAGCTAAAGAGCTTCTTTGAACTAAAGTTATGCTTTACAATAGCCTAATTTCGTTCATATACCTCTAAGACTAAGAAATAATATTAAAATAATAAAATATCTAAAAAGTAGATACAAAAAGCTAAAGTCGGTCAAAAGTTACGGTAGTATATCCCGTAAAATGCAGTAGTATTTCTGAAGTTCTGAGTAATTTGCTTTCAAGATTTACGCCCAAAAGCTGTCCCGGGGGTTCTGGTAGTATGAACAAAAGGTTACGGCCGTAATTTTATTTCTGCAGCTTCTTCAGCTTGTTTTCTCAAGCTCGACCCCGTTCTCGACTTCACGTCTTCATTTCACGTCTCGAGATGATCCAAAAGTAGAGGTTCTTCCATGCATATCTCTCTTTTCTTGACATCTTCACCTTCTAATACTTCCGTTCAAGCTTGTCTTCATCTCGACCGGCTTTCTCACGCATGTATAACGACCCGTCTTTTCTTACCCGAACGAAACACATTTCATTTATACTTTCAAAAGCGGAAGCATTTATATACATATATATATATACATATCAAAACATATTTTGTTCGTTCACTTAACCTAGTACAATATAAACAAACAAAACGCGGCCGTAGGATGTTTAGGTTTCCCCCTTCTTCCTCACATCCCACATCACGCTCGGGAGGATCCTCCACCATCGCCTGCACATAAAACATCAATATACAACATAATGAGCCACGGGGACTCAGTAGGCAATAGATGCAAATGCTAATGCATGTCATGTTTATGCTTTGGGCCGGTTATAGATCCCGTGGCTTACAAGGCGTCAGTAACATCATTGGCCGTCCATAAAGCGTTCTTTACGCTTTGCGGTGCCGTCGTAATGGCCGTCCCCCAAAGGTTCTTTTACGCTTTGGGGCGCCGTGGGCCGTCGTCTAAAGGTTCTTTTACGCTTTAAACCGCCCGTAACATCATACATATTGTAAGCACACAATCTACAATCCATATATGCATGATCATACTTTCATGTTACACATACTTCATCCTCTTACCATTTAGCCCATATACTCTTCATCATATCATAGCTCATCTTGCATCTACCATGGTCACATAGCATAATATACATAATATCATCTAACAACATAACATAGCATAGCAAACCCTACCATAACATAACCTATCTCTCCACCTAACATAGCATACCATAACTTCTTTCACATAGTTTCATATCATAACATTAGCTAGCATATAGCATGTTTGATAACACATATATTTACTCATCTACTACCTACCTCAAAAGGGCAAGAAAACAACTAATGAATTGGTTGGATACTTCTCCTTCTCCCTTTTCTTTCCTTCTTCCCTTCCTCTTGTAGAATCTAAGGTAGCAACTAGAAGTGATTAAATGATCCACAAGCCAAAACCCCTATCAAATCCTTAGAATCACCTTTGAGAGTGCTCTCTAGAGTTTTGGGGAGGTTGGGGTCAAATATGAGGGTAAATGGCCGAGCAAACGTGTATAAACCCTATCCAACAGTTTCTGCCGACTTACATTTACGGCCGTAAATTTCCATGTTACGGCCGTAACTCCCAAATTTACGGCCGTAACTCATAACCTTACGGCCGTAACCTGCTTCATACGGCCGTATCATCCCATCATACGGCCGTAATAAACTCTCTGTAAATCCCACTTCTTGCCCTGCTTTGACCTTACGGCCATATATTTTCTTCCTTACTAGTAACTTCAACATATCTACCGTATCTCGAATCATCTGACCGTAATTTGCTCTCTGAAACTTTTGGACATTTTCCACTGTTCACAATTTACGGCCGTAACCATTATACCTTATGGCCGTAACCATCATTTTACGGCCGTAACACCTGACCCTTACGGCCGTAATTCCGGTTCTGCAGAATTTTTCCATTTTCCTTATTTCGACGGCCGTTTCGCATTCCGGGGCATATCCTACACTTCAAATCAGATTGTGAACATAACATATACACGTATACCTTGCCGAAACATCATTACGTCATTTCATATCACATACGGTACATATACGGAATCATATATGTATTCATATACGTTTCCTGGACGAATTCGGGCGGGTCATTACAATGCGTGTTGAGGATGTCGAGCTAACCCGGATCGTATCATCCTCTCCCTCTTCAAAAGGATTCGACCCGAATCATAGGATTCTTCATTGTAACTATAACTCCACCCGGGTCGAATGAAAATATTGCTTCATCAATCCTGATAAATAAAATATGAAGCCCCGGGATTGGTATGAAACCTCCCTCGAGAATTGGAGTGTCTATCACAAGAACTAAAGTTGTGTACGTGGCCATCCAATTCTGGACATTAACCTGCAAGAAGAAAATAAGAAAATTGGGGCGGGGGTTGTTAGCAGTTCGAGCCACAAGGAATGGATCCTCATACTCAAGTCGACTTATTTCCTCATCCGCTTCCCTGTCAACATGACTCTCCGTTTCTTCTTCAAGTTCAACCTCTACCTCTTCCTTTTCCTTCTTTCTCCACTCCTCGACCTCGTTTTCTAGCTTCAATCGGTCAAGATTTACTTGCTCCGGAGACAAAGGAGCAAGCTCCATAGTTTCGCCTTTCCACGTAAAGCTATAGCAGTTTCTATAACAATCATGTGTCACTTTGAGATCAAACTGCCAAGGCCTTCCGAACACCACGTGCGCAACTTCCATTAGCACCACATCACATACCACCATATCCATGTATTGCTCAACATGCAAGGGAACTAGCACTTGTGTATCCACCCTAATTTTTCCCGACTCATGCAACCAATGCAATTCATAGGGGTTCGGGTGTGGGAATCTAAGCAATTCCAATTTCTCCACAAGCAATGTGCTAGCTAAATTTGAGCAACTACCTCCATCAATAATTAAAGTGCAAGGATTACCTCTTATAGAACATCGGGTATGAGATAGATTCTCACGTTGTGACATATCATTGCCACTCCGAGCATGTGTTGGAAATTTCCTTGCAAGTAGGGATTCGGGCACTTTGACAACAAATCGATCATCGTCACTTTTGTCCTCTTCATCCACGAATTGGGCTTCTTCCCTTTCGGACTCACTTTCTACCTCCCCATTTGTCTTCACTAAAATGGTCCTTCGATTCGGACACTCGGACGCATAGTGACCTATCCATTGGCACTTGAAATATTTGATGTCTCGGGTTCGGGTGGGTGGTGCTCCCATTTTGCCCTTGCCTTTGTCTTCCATGCTAGGGCTTGCTTTCAGTGTTTCTTTAGGCAGTTCATTCCTTCCTTTCCACGGTCCTTGGTCTCCCCGAATGTCACCCCACTTCGCCTTTTCATAGTTGCTACCACTCCCGGGGTGAGGCTTGTTGGATACTCTCCTTTTTTGTTGTGCCTCTACCTTTTCGGCTTTGTGTAACAACTCTTCAAGATTCGTATACTCTTGTAGTTCGGTGAGGTTGGCAATCTCTCGGTTCAACCCTCCAAGGAACCTAGCCATGGTAGTTTCGTCTTCCTCCACAATATCGGCCCGTGTCATTAATGACTCCATCTCTTGGTAATATTCTTCCACGGTTCGTCCCCCTTGGTTTAGAGCTTGTAATCGTTGATGCAAACTCCGGTAATAATGTGAGGGCACAAACCTCTTCCGCATTAGGAACCTCAATTCTTCCCAAGACTCAATAGGGTCATCATTATTTCTTCTTCTGGCCGTCGTAAGTTGTTACCACCAACTTAACGCATAACCCGTGAACTCCCTCGCCAACAATAGCACCTTCCTAGCTTCCAGAATTCTATGACATTGGAACAAAATGTCAACTCGTCCTTCCCAATCTAGATAGGCATCCGGATCCGACTTTCCATAGAACGGAGGAATTTCAATCTTCACATTTTTCATTTCCCCTTCGTCCTCATTTCGCCCACGTCGATCTCTTTCCTTATCTCTTCTCACATTTATCCGAGGCTCTTCTTCTTCGCCTTCGAATTCACTAGCCCGACTTTCTTCACTTCCATTTCCTCCTCTAGGCATTCGTTGCCTAAGTTCTAATCTATCAATCCGTCTACCAAGTGCGGCGATAGAGCGATCAACTGAAGCTTGCATATCCTGATTGCTTTCTTGTAGCAAGGTTCTCAATTGATCCACTGTCACTGAATCTCGACCTTCACCTGTAGTAGAACGAAGACTCACCATTTTGTACTTAAGTGTGTGCTAATGTCCTCACGTGTTTCTCACTCTTGTTTGATTCACACAAAAGCTCAATCCCTTCACCAAGCAATACAATCTAATCACAAACTCACACCTAACTACTACAACACTATGACAATCTCAAACAACACAACAACTCAAACACATAGACAATGGACAATACACTTCACAACTCAAACATAAAAGATAAAACTAAGTGTAGTCAATGACTCACACTCGTTCAACATTGATTTCATTCTTTGTTTTTGTTTTTTTTTCTACTCGTTTTTTTTTTTAACAACAACAACACAAACAACACAATAACACTACTACTACATAATACTAAACAAGTTGATGAATTCTAAGCACAACATTCACTTTGCACCAAGAACACACACACTAAAATCCTACAAAGTATAAACTCACAAACAACACTAAATGACCTTGATCAAGCTCCCGCACAAGACAAAGATCAAATAACAACAACAACTACTACTAATCGGATAAAATAATACCAAATCTTTAGAGGCTAGTAGCTCTGATACCAAATGATACGACCACAAGGTCGAGAACCCCTAGACTGGATCCGGTATGATCGAGGACAACCCGAAACTCTCCGGCGAGGAGGAGGATCCCTCGACTCGACTCAACTGCGCCTTAAATCACGGGGGTGAACGCCACGAAGGTTGATCACGCCTTCGATAAGTTCGGGGGTTCCTTAGACGAGATGGCAACGGAGGAGCACGGCTACAACTCAACAAATTGCAATCAAGATCAAGGAAGTAAAGGTGGGGAGCAAGGCTACAACCCAAAGAGGAGCAAAGGCTACACTCAAAAGCTAAAGAGCTTCTTTGAACCAAAGTTATGCTTTACAATGGCCTAATTTCGTTCATATACCTCTAAGACTAAGAAATAATATTAAAATAATAAAATATCTAAAAAGTAGACACAAAAAGCTAAAGTCGGTCAAAAGTTACGGCCGTAAATCCGATGATACGGCCGTATGAAGGAAATATACGGCCGTATAAAACCTTCTGCTTCAAATTGGCCAAAGCTTGATCTTCATGATACGGCCGTATGACCAATGTTACGGCCGTATATCCTGTAGTACGGCCAGATATTCGGGAAATTCTGACGTAATTTGCTCTCAAGATTTACGCCCAAAAGCGTCCCAGGGTTACTGGCCGTGCGAGCGGGGTTACGGCCGTATGAACAAAAGGTTACGGCCGTAATTTTACTTCTGCAGATTCTTCAGCTTGTTTCCTCAAGCTCGACCCCATTCTCGACTTCACGCCTTCATTTCACGTCTCGAGATGATCCAAAAGTAGAGGCTCTTCCATGCATATCTCTCTTTTCTTGACATCTTCACCTTCTAATACTTCCGTTCAAGCTCGTCTTCATCTCGACCGGCTTTCTCACGCGTGTTGAGGATGTCGAGCTAACCCGGATCGTATCATGATTGCCCGATGTATGATCTAACACGCCCCCTCACACACAGCGTAGACCATACCAAACGATTGTGGACAAATCGATATTGGGGACACCCCACCCTGAAATTGGGTATGACTCTGATACCATGTGAAGAAGGATATTGGGTCTAACTCCACCTAGAAAATCGGCTTACTAGGTAGATGAGCTTTACCCTCACCTTATGAATTGGTTTTTATACCACCTGATTGCCCGATGTGGGATCTAACAGGTTTTTCCTCACCGGTGGGGATTTGCAGAGCACCGTTTAAAGAGACGGCGATGGTAGGGACTGTCCTAGAGCCAATGGCTTTGATTATGGCTGGCTCGGCTCGCTTGAGGAGCCAGCTAATGGTCTCTCCTTCAGACTTGTGGCCGAGTTCCGTCGTCAATTGGAAAACCCGGGCCGCCAA
The DNA here is from genome assembly GCA_018223645.1 of Jasminum sambac. Taxonomy (NCBI): domain Eukaryota; kingdom Viridiplantae; phylum Streptophyta; class Magnoliopsida; order Lamiales; family Oleaceae; genus Jasminum; species Jasminum sambac. Next base: position 8,218,531 of record CP073645.1, on the reverse strand, counting down.
GCCGGCGGTAACCGAACTCTCCAGCCGCGACCGTCCACCTTTGTGTGGCGGTCTTTGTTGGACCTCTTAACTAACGACGGCGACAAAATCGCAATCTCGATAGGGATGGATCTGTATGGATCATTCTCTGTAGATTCCTGCTTGACTGTGGTGATGATATCAGACGGCGGACTCTGAGACGGCGGCGAACGCTGTGGCGATGAGTCTGTTTCATCGGAAGAAGTGTGTCTGATTTCATGATGACCACCATGGAAGGTGGCGATATGGAGATCATGTAGTTCTGGTTTTAGATTTTGGTGGTGGTGGCAAGGCATCGGGAGGTGGCGCGGGTGGCGGTGAACAGGGGCCATAACCTTTTTTCTTGGACAAATGGCGATGGGCCCACTATTTGTAAAGGATACTGTGTGAGAAGTGGGGACCCACAAGAAATGCCATTTATTATGGTGGAGAAGAGAATTGACGGTTATGGATGAACAAGGAACTTATGAAACCATCAGGATTGTTACACGTGGATTGTAGTTAATTAGGTCAAACCAGGGAGTTATGGTTTTCCGGTTAGGTTGTGATTCTAATGGTCTTATGAATATCTACACAAATTTCAAACAAAATATGTGGCAAGTCCAATTTTAGGATCGAGGAAATAGAGATTAATAATGTCACTTATCAGTAATAGATAATGTGGAAATTAATTGATCGTATTAATTAATTTTTCATTTTAAATATTATTTTTTTGAAAGGATTTTAAATATTATTTTAAATACAAAAGTTATAATGATAAGATTCACTTTGATCTTGGTGTAACATTTTCAAAAAGCAGTTCTCTTATGTTGAATCAAAAAAATAGTAGTGACAAAAATCAATTCATTGTTTGGTGAATTTTTTAGTCAAAATTATTGCATGGTCAAAATCAGTTTGTTAATATTGGGAAAATTTGAACTCTTTTAATGTTGTGTCAATTTATTTTTTTGAGAAAGAAAATTTTATTCATTTATTGCATTGTGAAGGAGTACACAAAGAGATAAATAAAGATGGCCTCGTAATTATTCCAAAAATAAAAAAAAAGATGGCCTTGTAATTCAAAAAAAAAAAAAAAAAGAAGAGAAAAATTAGATCATTCCAATGGGTAAGATAGGGGACCCAATGCCCTAGCAAATGCGTGGGCAACACGATTTGCAATCTGCCAGTCCAAGCAAAGCTGAGGTAAGAGAGATCCCGAGCTTATCTTTGGCAACCATCAATAATGAGCCCAAAGCGCATTAGAACATCATCAATGCCACACCTTTCATTGGATCCAACGTGGCACACCATTGGAAGAGAGATATACACACAATAAAAAAATGGATCCGCCACTTTCCATTTATTAATTTTTATTTTCTCACTTTTTCTTCCTCGCATCCCGTGCCATGTCTAAAACCATACATTCATATACACATCTTCTGCTATTATTTTATTATTATTTTAGAATTTATTTTTATTTTTCTCATATTTTTCATTATTTCCTTTTTTTTTCAACTATATTTCTTTCTATTTCATTTCAATTAAAATAATCATCTTCTTGATATCGCTCTCCTCCACATCATCTACACACCAACATCCCCATTGGAGATCCATCTCAACCCCGTGTAGCCCGCCGAATCTAAACTTGATCCATGACAAAGATGTTACTAAAATCATGTACTTTTAGTGACGTCTTCATTTATTAGTAATCATTTATTATTATATATGGTATCTTTCAATTTTTTATAAAATAATATATAGTATTATATAATATTTTTACGGGCTTATCGATACAATCACGATTAACATTTTAACTCGTTGAGCACCAAGGGTCTATTATTTTTTATTAATATTTTTGGTCTTCAACCTAGCGTTTTCTTATGAGATAAGGAATTTTTAAGCAAAAAGGCAATAATACCCTTTTATTTGCATTATTTACATTAAATTAAATAAAAATATTTATAATCGAGTCTATAACTTTTCATTCTATTATACAAATTAATTTAATTGTGAACACTTGGAATTAACAGTTTTTAATGATATCTTTATATTTAATTTTGTTCACTAATTTCAATCAACAACAAAGATCTAACAGGCAAAAACTGTCAAAAACAGGATTTTTCGGGACGATAGTCGTCCTTATAGCGTCGTGCTCGTAGAGCAATAACATCGACATATATACTCTTACCTGTAGACCAATAGCAGCGACATCGCTCATTTTACTCTACAGGCACGGGGCTATAAAGACAATTGAGTTGTCTCTAAAAACCTAGTTTCTTGTAGTTAAGCTAAAGGGGAGTTCGATCTAATTCTCCAAAAGTGGTATCAAAGTATCATGTGGTTTCAAGCATTAGAAGAATATGTCGATCAAATATAATGTTGAGAAATTCTATCGAAGAATTTAGTTAATACCTCTTTGTCTGTCAAATAGGTTCTTACAAATATTGACAGCAAGATTGTGGGAAAAGTTTGAAGACTCATCTCGCATGAAGAATTTATTGTTGGAAATTATTGCATAGCCGGAACAATTCTAGAGTTTAAAATTTCCAATTATCAGATCTGATCTGATATAGCGGAAGCGATTTTGTAAAATTTCTCAAATTTTTACAAATCAAAGAACGGCTATATGAATATAAATTATGAATTAATCTAAATTAATAGATCTAATGAGAATTAGTAAACTAACTTTTAGAAGTAGCCTTACACGATTCGAATCTGACAAAAGCTATTAAATCGGATCTAGTAGAAGCCACACCCTTCCAGTACAATCCTTCCAATTGACGGTAGTGTGTGGGCACTCCAAATTCAGATCTAAAATTCCTAATTCTTTCTCTACGTTGTTTTCAACTCATAAAAACGTAGAGTTGACTTACTGATTTGGGTGGGATCCTATACTATTATTGAGCTTACCTAAACTCAATATTAGGAGAGAAAAATTCGTTAGATCTGTCTCATAGAAGAAACGAATTTTCTACAATTGTAGAAGTGTCATGTCTTGTCTAACAAGAGATCTCCTATTTATAGTTATAGGTTATGCCTAATCCCATTAGGATCCAACCTCTAGAATCTTCTAGAATGGAGAGTTAAATCATATTATAACTCAACCTTCAGTTAAATAAGATCTATTAAATATTCTCAATATTTGTAGATATTATTAACTCTTATAATTATCCCATAATTAGAATAAATATAATTAATATCCCATATTCAATTATATTTACCTTTAAGTCATTAATAAATATGGAAACTATTTCCCATATTTTATTAGGATTTATTAAACTGTATTTCAAGTCCGTCACTCATTAGAAAGGCATACCGGGGACCATGGACCATGGACCTATAATTAGAAGCTCCAATAAATTGGAAAAATAATTAAACTCTTTAATTAATTTTCCCAACTTATTAATTCCATTATTACTCCACTAAAAATATGGAATTGCATTCTTCTTAATTATAGAATATCTTACTCGACGTATTTGAGCAGTCCATTGATATAATCATTACATATGGATTAATGCTCCATAGACAATTCGTAATTGACCAAGGAATTTTCCGTTTACCTTCTCAATTACTTCTTATCCTCATTTACCATTAATTCACTAGTGAGTGGTACTAATTATAAATTAGTTTGGCCCAACACTTAGTTCCAGAATTAAGAAATGAGGGAATCGTCTCTCTACTTCCCAGGAAGGAATGGATTCCATATCTGTGAATTATATTCCCAGCCATTTATTTCAAATGCGAATCTAAAATGCCAGTGTTGTGAATGCTCGATTGCAAAAGTAAACCAGCAAATTAAGAAGCACATTGAAATAAATAGGAGTCTATATTCACCACAGGATTAAAATCTATCAATATATGATCATCTTTATGATTTAATTTGAATTTCACAAACATAATGGAATTTAATGTCAAATATCAAATCAAATCGGTCCACGTCCTATATAATCTCATTATATATAAATGCCCCCATCTAGATGTCTCCACATCGACGGTTTGGATAAGACGGTCACATTCACAATGTTCATGGGCCGCATTAGTGATGCTTTAATTAAAGATCCCATACTTCAATCAATTTCGTCACGGACTTAATTTAAGTTTATTATCCACAATCTCAATCTTCATGTATATAACTCTTATATACTAAGATTGTGGTTACATTTAATAAACTAGGGATTTTATTCTATGATATTTACGACAATAAAATCGCATGCAATATGCTAATATGTTACAAAATAAATATCGCATTTAAAACAAAGTAAAACCACAATGCTTTAAGAACACTATCCCCAACATATATATGTATATATATGTGTGTGTGCGCGCTGATCAACCTTCGAGGTACAATCTCCATGCGCTTCCTAGGAATTGGCCCATAGAGACTTGTCTGTGTGATTAGAGTTTCTCTAATTACAGAGAGGTTTATGAATATTTTAAACTTGTATTTTCTTGATTGTCGTAAAATTTTAATATTACCAATAAATTGGAATATATATCTATAGGATTAATATTCTCTTTTGACATATATTATCATCTTTCTGAAAATGTCTTCCAGGCGAGCACAACTTCATTTGTGTTAAAGCAGATGCATTGATAATTAATTCATGAAATTCACAAGTATGCCATTGTGACATTATGTATTGTACTATTTTCATGGGCATAGATTCATGTTATCATTATTTTGTTTTGTTGGGAGTTATTTACAGCTTTACCATTTTTCTAAAACCATGTTTTTATTTGTTTTTTAATTTATTTCATAAGAGAAGCTTGTTATTATATTTACATTGATTATTGCCCAATGTAAATATGATAACAAGTTTATGTAGAATGATCTGCCCTACGATTTCAATAAAATCTTGTTAAAATTTTGAAAAAAATAAAACATTGATGACATTTGCATAAAATTTATCAAGTGTTACCATTCTACATTAGGCTACAAGCAAAATTTTAGTAAAAGTACGATACTTCTAAGAAGTTCGAGAAAATAAAGGTGTGTGACCTAAATTATCACTTGAGAAAATCCATAAAATAGCTAGCCGAGAAAACAAAAGGATAGTATTGAAATTAATGACTACCAAAGTAACTTTCTTGATAGTTAATGGGTCAATAAATAATTAATGTAACTAACGAGAGTAACGTATATTCCGTTAATTCACAGATTGACAAGTATATCACATATTCTGTCAGAAAATTAAGGGCTTGTCAAGACATGTCATCAATTCTTTAAACCATAACTAGTTACAAAAGAATAGCGGATAAGACAGTAAAACCGTGGATCCCACTCTGGGAATCTCCACCAATACTGGACCCCACCACCACCGATTTGATAAAGACTTCGTCTTATCTTACATGCGAAATTGCAGAACCAGAATCACACTAAATGGCAAAAATATAAGGTTTAAATGTTAAGCAGTAGCGCTTAATAAGTATCATCAAAAGAGTTGTACATTGATTGACCTTCACAGTATAGTCTCCATAGGGGTTGGAAGGGAGACGGTCGCTTCTTAGGAATTGACTCGTATAGTCAGTGTTGTCTACGGTATTAGAGTTTCTCATATAGTAATAGCTCTATTAATATTTTTATTTTCTTGATTGTCATAAAACTTCAATAATACCAATAAGTCCAAAAGGAGTTATTACTTATAGGATTGATGTCTTGTAACTTTATTATCATCTTTCATGCATGAAATCTCTTCCAAACAAACACAAATTGATTTGTGCGAGATGCACAAAGAAACATAAAGCAGATGCACTGATAATAATCTTCATGATATATAGTTCGTTCATGAAATTCCCAAGTCTGTCATTGTGACATATTGCATATACTCTTAATTTCCGTACGTGGTCATATCCATGTTGTTACAACTTACAAGATGTCCTCTTTTTTTTGGGGGGGGGGGGGGAAGGAAGGAAGGGGGTACAGGTTTGCCATTTTTCTTATAAAACATTGCGTTTCATCAAGACAAGCCTTCTATATTTATTGAATGCCAAAAGCGAGGAGTTGGTATCCTAATATCACAATGAACCGCCCTAGGATTTCAATTAAGACTTTAGGAGATGATCAACGTGTTCTTTGAGTAGAACGCGTGTGTTACTTCAACAAATACATATGTCAGTCTATGTGACTATGGAGTTTTTCAGAGGGAAATCTAAAGAGAAGTACTCTATTATATTATTTTCAGTTTTATTGAAATTAACAAATATAGTAAAGCTTCAGTTCCTACAATAAAGTAAATACCAAATGGGTTGGCGTTAAGTGAAATTGTACACGACTATAAAAAAAGTTAGTAGTTAAAACGTTTGAAGAGTCATATACACATTTTTTGGTGATATCTTTATATTTAAATTTGTTTACTAATTTCAATCAACAATAAAGATCTAGCAGGCAAAACCTATCCCGAGTTCAATCTAATTTTCTCGAAGGGGTATCAAAATTAGAAGAATATAAATGTGGATCAAATATAATGTTGAGAAATTCTATGGAAGAATTTATTTAACACTTCTTTGAAACAGTCAATAAATAATTAATGTAACCAACGAGCGTAGCATATATTCTGTTAATACACAAATTGACAAGTATATCGCATATTTTATTAGAAAACTGAGCGCGTGTTAACACGTACCATAAATTTTTAAAACCATAACTAATTAAAAATGAATACTGGATAACACCGTAAAACCTATGGATCACACTGCGAATCTCCACCACCACCGGACACCACCACCACCGATTTGATAAAGACTTGGTCTCAGTTTCCACGTGAAATTGCAGAACCAGAATCATACTAAAGGATACAGAGAAAAGGTGTAAATGTTAAATTATAGAGCTTAATTTTATTGACAGGTTTGCCATTTTTCTTTTAATTTGATTTCTATCAACACAAGCTTTTTGTATTTATATATATTGATTAATGCCACAAGCAAGGAATTGCTATCCTAATATCACAATGAACTTCAGTAGGATTTCAATTGAGACTTTAGGAGACGATCAATTTGAGTAGAATGTGTAGCTCAATTTTAAATAAGTACACATGTTAGTCTCTATATTTATGCAATTTCACAAAAGAGTTTTTCTGAGGGAAATCTGAATTGAAGAGAAGTCTATTACATTATTTTTATTGTACTTGAAATTAACAAATACTTAATGGGTTGGCGCGCGTTAAGTAAAATTCTACATGATCGTAAACAAAGTTTAATAGTGAACCTTTTTAACGATTCTTTCATTTTTCGTGATATCTTTATTGAGTATTTAATTTTGAATGCTAATTTCAATCAACAACAAAGATCTAACAAGCAAAGCTAAAGTGGAGTTTGGCCTAATTCTCCAAAAGTGGTATCAAAAGATTATGGGGTTTCAAGCATTAGAAGAATGTGTCGATCAAAGATAGTGTTGAGAAGTTCTATAGAAGAATTTAGTTAATACCTCTTTGTCTGTCGATCGAATTGGTTCTTACAAATATTGACGACAGCCAGCGAGAGAGTTGTGGCAAAAATTTGAAGAGCCATCTCGTACGAAGAATATTTCAAATAAATTACATTTGAAAGTTAAAAAGTGATTATAAATAAGCAAAAAATAAAATTAAAGAAATGGGTCAAATTGAATGTGATGAATGTAATTGGAGTTGAAAATTGATGATAAAAAATAGATGGAGTTGAAAATTGATGATATAAAATAGATGGAGATGAGTCTTTTATAGTAGAGTCTTTATTTATTACTTGTGGACATGTCAAACAAGCTAGCTCCGCGAACCAACTCTGCTCGCCTAAGGTTTGTTCGGGCTTGGCTCGAGCTTGTTTATTGTATGAGCCGGAGCCGAGCTCGGCTCGTTCTTTAGGCAAGCCGCTCGCTCGAGACGAGCGGCTCGCCAATAATAGTGTTGGAGCTGGAGCCGAGTTAAGCTCGCGAGCTTTTCCGGCTCCCGAAGTTTTTTGATATGTCTAATTACTTGTCCTAAAAGAAGCAAAATGGTAACTCTATGAGAAGAGTGATTTCTTGCGATTGCAGAGAAAAAATTGGTCACACAAAAAATTATTGTTCGAAAGGTGCACAAGCTCAACTAGATAGTCAAAATAAGACAATGCATTCTCAAGGTGGAGGATGACGAAAAAATTAGTACTTTGAGTTCGATACTTACATTCTCAAGGTCCATCATTCATCATTGATTACTTGCCATGGTAGGAGACATTTGTGGGTCATAGTGATACTCTGTAATTGACGTACGTTAATGGTTGATGAGCTCCCTAAAAGCCAGGAAGAGAGTTGCATTATAATTAACTATTAATTGGTTTGTTTTACCATGAGCATATGGAATTCTTTTCTAAAGTTTATGGCCAATTAATTCTTGTGATTATACTCATGTAGGGATTGTCATATATGTGTTAATTTTGTACTTTGAAAATTTAAAACCTCGAATTATTAAAAATATATTTGACGTTTCTGAAAATATTTTGAATAATACTCGAAAATAGATGATGATAACTTTTGTTAAATGTGAGCGACGTTATATCACCAGAATCCAGCAGTTGGTTCACCCACAGCACACGACGTGAATGGGAGAACCAATTCACTTTCAAGTAAAATGTCAAAGTATTGCATTATTAATTAAAACAATAAAGAGAAATGGCAAGCATTACCATACCTCTTGACATCAATCAAGCATTATTATCCAATGGCGCATGGTTACCAATTGCTTATTAAGCTGAATCACTCACAGGGCAACTCTCCTTTGGCATGTAATTGGACTTAATATGTACATATTGGCAATAGCAAATGCCATTGCATGCCAAAAGAGAGTTTCCCCATGATTGGTTCACTTATTCTTCTTCATCCTTTCTCATCATTTGCATGCATAAAGTACATCTTGATTCATAGATTTCTCGGGTTGAACCCTTAATGTATTATGTAGATGTGAATAAAACTCGATTCTTGGATTTCTCGGTCGAACCTCAAACGCATTATATAGCTCCCTAGAAGATGAATAAAACACTGGACAAATGGCATATGCTTGTGGATATCCTAAAAGGGTGCCTACATTTTCAAATTGACCCTTGAAGAAATTAAAGTCCATTTATAATTAACCAGATTCCTCCATTGCCTTTGTGGCTTTGTCCGTGAATTTGCAAGTAAAAATCTGCAAAAAAGATTTGGAAGGAGATGCTGTCTTAGGGATGAAGGGTCTTGTTGTGAAAGGCCATGGATTGGCATATCCTATAACATATGCCCTATCTTTTCTTGAATTGCCTTTTTAGATATTTGAATTCTAGCTAGATATTGCCTTTACAACTTTAGTTAGGAAGATAAAATAATGTCAAAGTTAATCAGTGTTCTAGAAATCGTAAATTATCTTTTCAGAGAATTTAATTCTAGATATTGCATTTATGAAGTTTAGTTAGAAAAAGAAAATTGTAACGGTGTTAATCTATGTTCTAAAAATTACAAAGCGCGGTTAAACAATAAAGTGATTTCAATTTTTGGTTTTTGAAGTGGAGAGAGGTAGATGTGTGCTTTTAATATTTATATATATATATATATATATATATATTGAGAAACGCACTTCCAAAAAAATCTCTATATATAATAAAATAAAGGCCAAACCACTGTTACTTATGTTTAAGTTGTTTTAGAACATAGTTAAGTTCTGTTTTAGTTGTATTAATTGCTTTCGTTGTGTTGTTGTCACGTGTTAAGATTTTAACTGACATTCTAGAATATTTTTTCTATTAGAATCTCAATTAGGCATATTTATTAAAAATTGATATAGTTTTAAGGTTCAAACTTAAGATCTCTTAGGTAGAATAATGACGTCCTACCATTTGAACCAATAACATTTTTGCATTTTAATTTCATTGATGCATTAATTTGACCTAGTACAACTACTATTTGATTGATTGTTCCAATAATAAATTTTATTTACCCAAAAAAATAATAATTGTTGGATACAAAATAATTTTTATTTCATAATTTAAGTTGAATTTGTGTTCAGTAACAACTTAACAAATTTATATCATTTACCAATTCTATCAATTAACTTTTAATTTTTATAATTTTAATTTATATTTTTTTTTGCATTAGAATACTTTCAAGTTATTACTACTTATTTGAAACATATAAAATATTTGCATATTTTTAATGTCTCACATTTTTGTGATAAATTTTCAAATAATGATACAACAATATGAAAATAAATTTATAAATATATGATGCATGACGGAAAACTATGTATTTATTTATATATAAAATATTTAAATTAAAAATGAGATTATAAGTAAATGTAATTTTCATAAATATGATTAAGAAAATACTACATTTTTAATTTTTTAATTAAATTTCCAATTTTAAATATTGGAAAATTCTAATTTAAAATATTTAATCCTTTAATTTGTTTTAAATAGAGTGAAATGAGTATTTAATTCAATATATGAGGAATCAAAAATTATAATATTTTATTACAATATGGGAATGACAATATGTGAAAATTCTTGTAAAAAATATTTTTACATTCATAATTAAATTATAATATCAAAATTTAATTATTGATACAGTTTGTTAGAGAATTGCCTACTTGTTTTTTCTAGTTTGTTTGTCCATAACTAACTAATGGAATTGAGGTAAATCAACTTTTGTGATTTATTTATTTTAAGAATTGCTTTATTTATTATTCTATTATAATTTTAGAATAATTCATTATTATAATTGACAGATATTTGTAATTTTATTAAATTTAAATTTTTTAGAAAAATAATTTCTTTGCACAAATTTACATTAAACAAAATTTTTAAATAGGGTAAGATATTTGTGTGTTTACAATCATGAGTTGAAACAAAAATCGGTATATTGGTTATGTTAACCAATATAGATCATACTTCGATATTATGTACTGACAAGGTTGAACAATTATTTTATATTTTGTTTTGTGCTTTTAATTTTTTAAAGATAATTTTAAATTGCAAGTGTATGTTTCTTCTCATGGTTTTACCTTTTGATTTGGTTAGTTCTACTTATACAAGTTTTTGTGGCCACTTTATTTCTACGTACTTTAGATTGTAGAAAATTTATTGATACAACATAACACATACAGATTTCTGATTGGTATATGCACTTTTTTTTTCTTACTAGCATATACATATTTCTTACTGGTATATACACTTCATTATATGATATGTGGAACATAAATTTAATATACATGCTCAATTAATTAAGGACAAATAAGAATCATGTGTTGAATATTGCATTTTCAATTAACTTACATAATTTTACATACGTGCATGTGTCAAATATTTTATTTTTAATCAACTTATATAGTTTTGCTCCCGTGCATCGCACGGGTGTGAAAAGTAGTTTAAACATAAAAATAAAGAAGTGTTAGTTTTTGGAAAGAACTGAAAAGTGTAAAACAGTTTAAAAACAACAATACAACTCTATGGGTGCATTTTCTAGTATTTCAATTGTCAATTGTGAATTTTACACTGGTGATTCTATTTTCGAGGTAAAGAGAGAATACAAGAATACATATATGTTCTATGTATTTTCAACAATTAATATATTCTAATTGAAAGCACTCAAAAAATAGAAAACAGCTTTAAAACAAAAAATTAAGATAACATACCCTAAGCTTCTAAAAAAGTGGACCCTTGGCGTGTAACAAAGTGTGACTAGGTGCCTAATCAATGTCGACGCAAATTTCATAGAAAAAAATCGATCAAGATTACAAAGAGAGCAATTGTAATAATTTCAATCGAGAACCCATAATCTCGTTCCAATATGATGGGACAAGATAAACATCTCTCTCTCTCTCTAGATCCTTTTCCTTCAATGTGGATTTCTATCATGAAGAATTCTTTGTCCCATATACCTGCATCAATGCACAACAAGAGCAACTTGCGTATGATCTCAATTTCAATAATCTACTTAATAATAAATTATTTCGAAGTATAATTTGCTTAGACTGTGCATATAATTACCTCCCGAGCATCATAACGGTAGCTTGCGGGTTAGTACCCGGGCTGTTGTAGAACGTCGATCCATCGATCACCCGCAACGAATCAACACCCAAAACTTTGTAATTCTCATCCAAAACCCTACCAACTTGGCAACCTCCATGGTAATGCCATATGGTCATCACAGTGTCTACACAAAATTGTTCCATGGAATAAGCTGAAGTCAAGTGCTTGGGCCTTAGATTAATGGGAAACGTCAACATCATGTTCATAAGAGTCTGCATGGTTGTGAAGGGATAGCGAAAAGTCGAGAGAGATCTCGACTCGACGACTTGTCGGACGATTTCCATGCCTTGAACACATCTTTGTAGGTCTCTTGGATCTTTGAAGTAGTTGAATGTCACTCTAGGATTGTCATTTGGATCTCTACTTTGGAGCTCTAGATGGCCAGTTGAGAAGGGGCCCGCAATCTTTTCTAGGACGACCCCGGCTTGAATGTTTGCATATCGGTAGGGGTCGGGTCCTGGCATCACTTCTTGCATGCTTTCGTTGAAAGGAATCGTGAAAAGTTGATCAGTCTGCATATTATACTGTGTAACACTTTCAAATTCAAACCTAAATATTTCGATATGTAAATGTGAAAATAAATTGAGCATAATGGGATATCCATTTTGGAAGCACGTATATTGCCTATCCGTCTTGCTGTTTTCGTAGAATGTATAGTTAAAAATAAGTTAAAAAGTATAGATATCAAGAAAACGAATTCAATGAAAATACGGAAAACTTTATAGTGCTCAGAGTAGAAAAATATAAATTCAAATCTCCATTTTCATGTCCTCTCGACTGTTGTATCAAATCAAAATAGAATATGTAACCATACAAACTCTTATGGACATATAACATTGAGCGTGTCTGTTTTATCGGATGAGACGACTAATGTGACAGAAAATAGAAAATTAGATCACCGTTCGCAAAACACTGATTATATACTCACATGGGACTCCCTATATTATAAGGGTTCTTTCTAATGGTTGACCTTGCGTATCATACTCCTAACACAATGAGCGCTCGAAATTTCATAAAAGTAGGACCAAGGGAGCATCAATCTACTAAACTACCAAACAAAATGGGCTTAATGGGCTAACCTGATTTTGGAACTTTGCAACTTCTGGAGCATTCCTATAGGCCCAAACCAACTCCCAAAATCCACTAGCTGCTTCAATGAAACTACCAACGTGTGTTATACCCACCACTTGAATAAGCGAAAGTTCCACCGGCCGCGGTGAAGGAATAAATGCAGCATTCATTGGGTTATCTGACATTCCTTGGCCAACATTTGGTTGATCCATTATCACTTTTATCCCTTGGGCTCTGAGCTGCTGGGCTGGCCCAATCCCACTCAGCATTAGCAATTGTGGGCTCCCAATTGCACCAGATGACAAAATGATTTCATTCATGGGCCCATTGTTCAAATATGCCATATGCCTTGCACCATTTGAATCTCTAAAGTATACCCCATAAGCTTTTGGTTTTTGACCTGTATCATTACAAATGCTTACACTGAACCTTCACTTGCCAGTTCAACACACTTTTTTTCCAAGCCTAACTTCTAAGGTAATTAAGTTAATTGAAGTTGATTTGGCGACTCCTAAATTATATAATATAACGTACTCCAACTGATGTGACACTCTAATCCAATTAATATGATGCCCTTGGCTGCGCATCACATTTTCTCAGAATGCGTCATAGTGTACATCCAAAGTGCACCGAATCAACTTGAAATCTTTAATAAGTTAATAGTAAAAAATTATAATGAGATTCAACACGTTATGATCTAATTTCTTGTACTTGTAAGAACAAAGAATATCGACTACTCGATACTCCAACAAAATGTATACCGATCACCAACTAATCATAGAAGACACAATTAATTAAATGATAAGGCTATATATATACATATATAGCAGCCAATTCCGGTTGATTGTATTGTATGACTTTTGTTTACCAAAGAGTTGACGACTTACAATGTAACAATTTTGCATGTATTGATCTAAGATATGATATAATGTATCAAATAATCATGATCATATCACCCATGGGTGTTGTCAATCGAGTTTATACATACAGGAGTACCACACCCTCACAACAAGTGTTTTCAAATGAAAAGAGTGATGTTGTTTATAAGCGGTCATGATTAATAAGTGATGATGTAATATTAATTCAGTTATTAATCGAGTGATGATGTAATATTAATTAATTCATTTGTCAATTGATAAATTAATAAGCCATCATGATAAATGACTTATCATTGAAAGAAAATTGTAAATAATTTTGGAATTTAGAAAGAAATTGTCACCTGCAAGCACTGTTCTGAACAAGATTTGATGAACCGTTGCTCGCAAATAAACCTCAATCTGGGTCGGATCAGCGTACTCCAACAAATCCGCCGCCGTATGTCTATACCCATTCCCATCAAACATGGTCCCACCAACCTTTGTCCCCATCAAATGCTCATACGTAAACCCATTATACTTCCCAACCCCCGCCTCAAGCAACCCATCCCTCACCGCCGACTGCCACGTCAGCATCGGCGGCTCAAACACCACCTTCTTCTCCACCCACTCATACGACTCATTCACTGTCCGAGGGTTCCACCCGGCCGCCACCACGTAGTCGGAGCTCGCCCGCGTGTAGAACCCGGCGTTTATGGCGGACCCACCGCCCAACACCCTCGCGCGGTGGTTGAAAACGCCGTCGGTGGAGAGGAAGAGCTGCGAAGCCGAGGTCGGTGATGTGTCGGCTAGGGTGGCAGGGAAGCCTCCTATGCTAGTTATGTTTGGGTTTCCGTAGGGTAAACCGCCTCGTTCTAGGAGGACGACTTTTGCTCCACCTTGTGAAAGCGTCGAGGCCAGTGCGCAGCCGGAGGTTCCGCCGCCGATTACTATGTAGTCAGCATACACCACTGGTGGAGCCCATTTTGCATCTCTCGCAAACGACGAATATGGTGCTGCAGAACAAAACAATAATATCTCAATAATCAAATAAATAAAAATAGGATTTTCGAGTTGAGATAATTCTCTTTCCAAAAAAAAAAAAACCTCTAACACACAGAGTGTGTGTGGGAGAGAGACCTTGTTCTGGGGAGGAGGAAGCGGCGAAGAAGAAGATGGGGAGAGAAATAGAAACGACAAAGTGAAGAAACAACATTTGAGAAAGCATAGTTTCAGCAAAGTGATAACAAAAAACAAGAGATTTGATTTCTTAAACCCTATTTTTTTCCGAAGAGAGAAAGAGGCGATTAAACTACTCTTCTTTTCATCTCTAAACAAACTCAACAAATTGAAACATTCACTTTAGCACAAAGGTTTTGTGCAACGCTTTCTTGGGACTCCAGACAATTCTGGCACGTCACTCAAATATTTAAGATTATTTGAGGCATTTCATGTAAAGACTCAGCCTCAATGAAAATAGAGTAGGTTGGGACTTGGGAGTCATATACAACAAACCCCTTAATGTGTCATTTATAGTCGGGCAAAATGATATTTATATAATTTTGATTCACAATTTATTGTGACAAAATTTGGTAGAGTGATCGCATAATAATGATAGATATGTAACTTTACAAGATTCAAGTTATACAAGCAGCATCACTCTTTATCATGTTATATAGAAAATATTCTTTTTGAGTACTTAAGCTATTTGCACGATTTTGGTTGATAATTTTATTAACCAGATGGCATAATAAAATCTTATCGAGTTACATATTATGATCATTGTACGTACAATCACTTCACAAAATTTTGCTACATATCTGATTGTCATTGAAGTCACCCATCAAAATTGTACAAATATAATTTTTCCAAGTTTTTACGAAAGGCGACCAATACAAATATTGAGCAAATAAGAGGTCAACTTTATTAACAACCAAAATGATGTGGCAAAACCTTGTAGAGTTATATGTCACAATTATTGTACAATCACTCCACAAGATTTTCTTACCATTGTTAATCGTCGATAAATTCATCAACCAAAGTTTTACAAATATTATTATTTTTTATTATTTGTAGTATTTCTAGAGACGACCAATTCTAAATATTGATCGACATAGAGGCTGAGACATAATGATGTAGTGGTAATTGTTGATCTTGAAGATGTTAAATGTGTAGCGGTGAGATTAGAATTCGAGACGTTTATCTGGCCTAATGTCATGTTGAAACACTTAATCTAAATACTAAAACTAATATATCGATAGAAATGTATATAATTTAACTATTATCTTTGAGATACCCCTTCATATATAGACAAAATTTATGTTTTTCCTCAAAATAATATGCAGACAATTCATTTAAATGTGCAGCAATGAAATTCAAATTTAATTAGGATCTTTGCTTTCTTTGATATCACATTAAATTATTTAACCTAAAAAATTAAACTACGCCCATTTTGATAAGCTTGATTTCCTTTTTCGTCCATCCCAAAATATAGATTACTTTTCTTATCAGTATAAATTTAACTTCTTCATTTCCTATTCTACCCATATTTATTATGCATGATTATTAATAAAACCAAATTATCATATTTAATATAGGGGTATATTGAGAAATGCACAAGTAAAATTTACTTTTCCAACAAATATTAATTTTAAATTTTTAATCCGTGTGAAAATTAAACCATACCTATCAAAATGGGACGAAAATAATATATCAATTTAAATATATATCGTTTAACTATTATTTTCACTAGTTACCAAATATTTGATGTTTTAGCCCACTAGGTCACAATTAATTAATAAATAATAAAAAACTAAATGATGTGATCTCCTTGATCAGTACGCTGATTAATAATGATATAATTGGATTGAAGAACCAAAAATTTTAGTGTCAGAAAAGTCTAAACTAGTAACCCCAAACCGGGGGCGGGGAACGAGCCAACGAGGAATGAGCACTCATTTTCTCTCCTCAACTCTTTGCCGTTGAAAATCGCTAACAGTGACACTGGTGACCGCCAATGATCACCTGCCCACTAGTGGGCATGCCAACTCACCACGTGGTGCCTTCACGTGACGCCACATCATCCGATGAAAATTTTTTATTGTTTTTTTATTTTTTTAATTTTTTTTTAATATCTACATTAGATGAGATGAATAATACATAACCGCCCCCTGATGATGGTGGGATCCATGTGTGAACCCCACGAATTTTTTTCCAACCGTGGGCATGCCCACTAGTGGCTGGTGACCCATACGCCAATGATCACCTAATTAATGCTCAGATTTTAGAAACTACTTTTGCTTTCAGAAAAGAGAGGAAGAAAATATATAAGCTTTATTGGACAGTAAATGACACATGAAAATGAATGTATTAAATTGCAATTTATTGTTCGATTGCAACATGTAAAATCCATTTGTTTTACAAGGTACAATCACTTTATGCACAATTTTGGCCAAATACATGTAAAATATTTTCCTATGGATTTAGGTGGGAAAACATTTTACATGTAAAATGCTTTTCATGTAAAATATTTTCTTCCAATCAAACACACCCTTTAAGTCCGATTCTTTTTGCCGTGAAATAGTACATGAACTAATAGCGTGTCGGATTAGACATTTGAGATTAGATTCTCATCGTCTATTCTTAATGACACATCCAAATGTCATTAAAATGAGTCCAGATCTACTGTCTTGATTTATGTTTCATGATGATCACATATACGAATAAGTGTATTGATTCTTCGATGTGGTCTATTTTCATTGAATGGAACAGCCGATGAAATGGAATCTGACAGATCTAAAATAATATATCCGAACTCCATTTGATTCCACTTAAACTCGCAGTGAAATATACATAGTTTACAGTAGAAAATACTTGACTTAATTGAACCGTGTAGATTCAACCCATCGTTGAAGATATCGTCTCATAATAGCATAAATTCATGAATGCGGAGTGAACGACTTTATCGCGGAGGACTTTATCACCACGCGTATAGTTTAGAACGGGTTGTCCAAGGGGTTGTTATCGTCACAGAGCTAGCCATTGTCCAAGCAACTTGGTGCTCGACAAGATCTCTAAGCTTGGTTCGACTCGTGTTACGCGATCATAAGAAGGATGAGAACAAGGTCTAATGCCAAGCTAAACCTTCATGTCTTACCAAATTATCGCAACTAGTCTATTACCCGTGCGATGCACGGGAATCTCTTATTGTCTAAAGACGTATTTTTCTTAATTATAAAAAATATGAATTAAAATATCAAATATGAAAATCATGAAATAAAAGTAATTTAATCGCATTATCTTATTACAAATTATCACTAAAACTAATTGCTAATCCCCAATGATTGATTTACATAAATATAAGCTCAATCATATGCTCAATGATTACTCCACCGAATAAATAAAACTCATTCTTTTATAGGCCAAAATATTCCATCTTCTTTATCGTTTTTACGGGATTCATATTAATCGCTTAAAAATAATTAAGAAAAATACAATTTAAAGAACTAATAAAAGGAAAAAATAAAAATAAAATAATATCAAAATATTATCAATTTTAAGTACTTATATATAGACCATTACTAATGCCAAAATCATTGTTACATAAAGGCACCCAACCTCTCCTCATTTTATTAAACTTTCAATGTGTAACTCTTCGTCCACTTAGGAAGTAAGAAAGGAAAAAGAAAAACCAAGAAAATGTAATTTTTTAAATCATCAATAAATTTAAGTAATTGAGTGAAAATCTAAGAGTATGTGCTCATAAATGTATATAATATATTATTTTTTTAAATAAATGCAATACAAATCACAATTTAATTTTTAGAGAAGCAAAAATATTTTAAAAAGAAGCAAGTTGGTAATTCTCAACAAAATGTATTAATAATTTAATTTTGATACTATAACTTAAATGTGAAGATAAAATATGCTTTAAGAAAATTTCACAAACCAGCTCCAATATTGTCAGAATAATAATATGATAGTTTTATTCTCCTTTATCAACTTTTGATGTGGACTCTTCTTCCCTGTAGAAAGAAAAATGGAAAAAATAACAAGAAAATAATAATAATAATAAATAAAATAAAATAAAATTTAAAACTTTTCAAAAACTTTTTAATACATTGTATATATAGAATAAGGCCCAAATCATTGCTACATTAAGGAACTTAACCTCCTTTTATAGATAAGAAATCCTCATTATTTTAATTAACTTTTGATATGGCATTTTTCTCCACTTAAAAAGAAAGAAAAGAGAAAAATAAGAATACGATTTTTAAAAATCCATAAATTGACAAAAAGAAAATAAAAAGACAAATGAAATAAAATAATAAAATTATATTGAAATATTTTTACAAAACTTTTAATACTTCTATATATATGCTCGATTATTAAGACCCAAATCATCCGTTTAGAAAGAAAGGGTCAAACAAAGAAAATAAATATAAAAATAAAATAATATTGAAATATATTTTAGAACAACTTTTTAATACTTATGTATGAGCCTGATGCTCAGCCCAAATCATTCTGTAATAAGAAATTTAACCTCCTTTTATAGATAAAGCAAATCCTATATCATTTCATAAATTTTGATACAGATTCTTTTCTCCACTTAAAAAAGAAAGGAAAAAGATAAAGAAAAAGAAAAAAAGATAAATGAAAATAAAATAATAAAATTATATTGAAATATTTTTTACAAAACTTTTAATACTTCTATATATATGTCTGATTATTAAGCACCCAAATCATCCAATTTAAAAGAAATGGTAAAAAAAGAAAAATAAATATAAATATAAAAAATAAAATAATATAGAAATATATTTTAGAATAACTTTTTATTTGTTCAGACGATTGCCCAATCGTGCCCAAATCATCAGTAATAAGAAATTTAACCTCCTTTTATAGATAAGAAATCCTATATCATTTCATAAATTTCGATGCGATTCTTCTCCACTTAAGAAGAAAGGAAAAGATAAAGAAAGAGAGAAAAATGAAAATGAAAAAATAAAATTATATTGAAATATTTTACAAATTTTACAAAGCTTTTACTTCTATATATACGCTCGATTATTAATACCCAAATCATCCCGCTAGAAAGAAAGGGTAAAAAGAAAAATAAATATAAAAATAAAATAATATTGAAATATAATTTGTAACAACTTTTTAATACTTCAGACATGTGATGCTGGCTGATTGCCAGGCCCAAATCATTGTCAGAATAAAAATTTTATCTCCTTTTTATGATAAGACATCCTATATCATTTTATAAATTGGACATGATTCTTCTCCACTTAAAAAGAAAGGAAAAGATAAAGAAAGAGAGAGAAAAAAAAGAAAATGCCCAAAAAAGAAAAAATAGAAAAACAAAAAAAAATAATTAATGCGCTGTGGGTCGTGAATTGATCTCAGCCACGCACCAACAAGGTCGCTTAATGAGAAGGCTGACCAAGGGAGCAATTGGCTTTCTTAGTCAAAATACTACACGGCCGCTATAAATGCAAATACAGCCCATTAAATATTAAAAACGAAAAGAGAAAGATGTGTAAAGAGAGAAAGATCGACTTGCCGAGGGAGTTTTGTGCGAAAAACACCAAAATCACTTCTATTTTTATATATTATATAGATATCAATCTTGGTAATGAGGAAGAACAATTTTTGTAGCGTGACCGTACAATAAATGCCCATTATTTCAAAATACAATTAATTTACACAATCAGCACAAATTTTCTCTCTCACTCCCGCTTTAGCTCCCACCACTGAGACAGTTGTCACATTATGCAGTCACTTACTAAGGTTTGTTTGGGACGCGTTTAGAACATATCAACACGTATTGGTGGAAATGTGGGCAGTACACATAAGTCCTATTAATATTATGAACCAAGTAGAGTACAAAGTGTTGATAAACGTTTTTGTTTAAAACCAACTTCCCAAACAAGCCCTCAAGTATGGTCATTGTTACCAGAATGCAATGCTTCTAAGTTTTAACACATGCTACAAGTTAAACATGACCTTGATGGCATTACCACCCTGTCCACTGGTCTCAAATGCCTCTTCCACACCCTGCTGTGTAAAACTACACCTGTGGGTTATCAGAGGCTTCACATCTATTTTCCCCGACCGGAGAAACTCGATACAAATTGGCCACCGTATTCGGTACCGGAATATCCCTACAACATCGACCTCCCTAACACACAAAAACAAGCAATACTTGGTCATCTTAAACCCGTAAAATAGTAAAAAACCCAAGAAAATCTTATGGCTTTTTTGGTAAGATGTACCTTGCGGCAGCAGGGGTAAGAGGGAGGTTCATCTCGCTCTTTCCTAAGCCGACTAGGCATACTTTACCACCTGCACGAGTTGCATTTAAAGCCATTGTCATAGTTTTGTCAAAACCGACACAATCAAAGCTCACATCCACCTCAACGCCAATAGCGTTCTTTATCTTTGCCACTTCCTCTTCCACCTCCTAAAGCAAGCATCACTGTTAACCTAAGGGTGAACTTTTCACTATCCAGTATTTAACCACACATCTCAAATCAGTGTTTAGACAATGAAAAACCTGGATGTTTGTAGAGACTTGAATGGTCTCATCTGCACCAAGGTTTTTCGCAAATGACAAACAACATTCATCGACGTCAACAATAACTATTTTGGGAGCTCCAAAAGCACGAGCTGCCAGCATAGTTACAAGGCCAATGGGCCCTGCTCCTACAATCAATACGTTGGTCTCGGGCAAGATGCCAGCACGTCTACACGCATGGACACCTACACTAAGAGGTTCACACATAGCCCCTTCTTCCAAGCTCACATTATCTGGCAACTTGAAACACAGATTCGCAGGATGGACAACCTAATTAAACACAAAGAAAAAAGTTCAACATAATCAACAAAAGATGTTATTCATCAACAATCCTAATTTGGTAACTGAGGTGAATGTTGAAAAGGGAGTGTTGCTCTGTTTTACCATATTAGCAAGTGAGCCATTAGTTGGAGGAGAGCCAAAGAACTTCATTGATGGGCAAAGATTGTATCTACCAGTCTTGCAGAGATGGCATTTTGCACAACTTATACCGGCCTCTAACGCTACACGATCGCCTACTGCAAGTGATTTCACTTCACTACCTATTTGTTCTATGATACCAGCACACTCATGCCCCAATACCATAGGCTTCTTAACCACAAAATTTGCAACTCTCATGTTCTGGTTTGCGCATAAAGTCAAACAGATGATAAGCATTATTCAAGTATTGGGGAAAAGGATGAACTCTAATGGGTTAGTTTGATGATTAGCAGAATTTTACCTTGAAATGGTGAACATCACTTCCACAAATCCCAACAGCTTTCATCCGGACTTTAACATCATGGGGACCTGAGATGGAACAGAGAGAAAAACCCCTAAAATTACTTCGATTGATTTGCTGAAGAATTGGGTGATATTTTTAATTTGATCATATCTTAATCTGGTTCATATCGTCATCGTCAACAACAATTCAATAAACAGACACCTCTATTCCCCATTAATGGAAAATTTGAAGTAATTCCCAATTCAAAACAGGGCACTAAATCGAGGAACAGTAGAAACAAATAGTTACCAAGAGGAGGTAGATTGTAGGGTTGTATTTTGAGTGTTTTGATACCAAGCAACCATACTGCCATGTTCTCTTCTGCTCCTGCTGCTTCTCCTTCTCCCATGGTTTCTCTGTCTCTCTGTTTTTCTAGTGATGATCAGAGGATCGAATTGAACTAACTTTTTAATCCATTTTTTTGGCTAATTTGTACAGCATGGTCGATACCAGTATTGGAGGATAAGCCTGTCCACTTGCAAGACATATCACGTTACTTTAGCCCATGTCATATCATCATTCGCGACCATGCCACATTGGTACATTATTATGGCCTTGTTTTCTTGGCATAAAGTTACACGAAATTTTTCTCTCTCATCTTTTCAATCACATATATATTTTCCAATACAATATTAATCATATATTTTACACGAAATTATCGTTCATAGCAACTTTATACCCAAAAGAACAAGCCCTATATTTGATTGATATTTTTTAGAAAACTCCCAACGCCATGATTATGTATTTTTTAAATATGCCAATAATTTGTTGTCATATGTAGAAAGATTTAATAAACTTATGTCCCGTGGAATTAAAAATTATCTTAAATTAATATATTGTTTCTATGGTAATGATTCTAACAGTAAGGATGATACAAATTTTGAAGAGCGTGCAAGAGATTGGAGAAAAGGAAGAGAAGAAAGTGAAGACATTCTAACTGATGGGCAGATACACACATTTTTTTTATTTTCTATTTTTAAATCCTAATAGAAGAGAAAACCTTTTCACGGTCACTGATAAAATTTAATTTTAATATTTAATTGAAACCCAAACTTCGCACAAGAAAAAGGGCTACTTCATTTATGGTCACTAAAGTATAAGCAAAATTATAATTTAATATTCCACTAAAGTATGATCATACTCTCAATGGTTGTCAATCTACTGGATTCTAACAAATTTGGATTATGTGTGAACTGTGGATTGTCACAATCAGCGAGAATTTGAGTCAGTTTATGCTATGTGCAAACTGGAATCGCAACAAACCGAGGGTTGATTGTAGTTTGAAGTTTCACATTGAGTTTATTCCTCCATGGTTATTTCAATCAAATAAGTAATACTAAAATTAAATCACTACATGAAGTGTTATGGAAGAGTTTATGTTAAAACTCTAAAACCTTTTGGATGTCTATGACTCTATGTTTCCTTGCCTAATACCCGATCAAAAATGAAAATTCGGTTATCATTTTGGTTAACGTGTGTTTATAATGTAGTAAAATTACAAATTAAGTATGCACAAATCTACTCTCACAACTTCCTTATAATTATATCTTCTCAAACATCAATGTCACAAATTTCATCGCTTAGAATTCAACTCAAGTAACAATGCATATCAAACGTACAAATCAATTATTTAATGGTGATGCCATAAGATATTTCATGTACATAAATTGTTAGGTGAGTTGAACTTTGCACTATTGTAACTAAGATTGACTTTGATTTTGATCTTTAATTTAATTAATTTAATATATACCACTATTAAAAGTGTAAATAGGTGGAGAAACATTTTATGCCCATATCGCCCTTATATTTTTCTTAAATTTACAATCGTATCAAAATTTATTATTATTCTTATTTATTATCTATTAGGTTTTTATAATTATTTTATTTTATTATCCTTCCATAATAATAATGATATTTATCAATAATAATAAAATAGAATTAAACTCTTTATCTTCTCATTAATATAAAATTATAATGTTTTTACATATTGTATTTAGGATATGTTTGATATAAATTATCGAAAAAATAGATTTACGATATGTGGTTGAGAAACAAAGGAAATTCATTGTATCTTATATTTGTGTTTTATATAAGAATATGTTTCGGAGAGATTTTTTAAGAATGAACGTGATTTTTGTTGTAATATATAGTTAACAAGTTAGAAATACTAAAAATAAAAAATAAAATATAAAAAATATTGTTTTGAAGAGCATGTTTATTTCAAATGAAAGCTAAAAAATGTTTAAATATTATGTTTACAGTGATCAAATTATAAAGTTTTCATGATTGTATATCAATATAGTTATTCTCTAATACCTCAATTTATTGATAAGAAATATAAATTTTTAATAAATTATAATGAGATCATAAATTTTGATTATGTTATTAATAAATCAATTTACATAATCTAAATTACACAAACTTACAAAATCACATGCAATGCACTTGTTGTTTGCTAGTTAGGATAATTAAATGGCTAGTCCTGAGGACTCGCTTTGGCTGACTATTGACCAGGTTCGGATCTTATTCCTTCCATCGTGTAAAATAAATAAATAAATAAATAAATAATAATTCAAAGTGTAATTCAGGATTGTAATTAGTGCAAATACTATTGAGTGATTATGGACGAAACCAATTAATCAGTCAGAGAACCCTCACCTATTTTCATTGAAAAATATATGGATATTTGGTAATCGATTACAATGAATTTTTTTGGGTCTTTCCTGCATCATTTGAGTATACTAACTCTTTTTTTTTTTTTTTTTTTTTTTGGGCAGTGAATCCAATATTAGTTTAATTGTGGTGACAGATATTGAGATATTGTGAACATAGATTTACAAATATTTTTCATTGATTTGATCTAAAAATCTTCATTCATTGCTAATTAAGCTTGTACTCGTTTTTAATTTTTTCTAACTAAAATTCGCTTATATTATCCATTCTTTAACCATAAAAATACTACCCATTGTGCATTATTAGTCCCAACTAAAATTATATTCTATCTACAAATCAACATTTGATCTTAAATAAATATTTACCTTTATAATACTAAGATTTAATATTGTATTTCTGAAAAAATTTATAATTTACTTGTCGAAGAATTTACTTTTCTCCTGTCAATAGCGAAGCCAAGTAGAAAATGGATGCATTGGTGTCGATAGGCCTCTATAGTATTCTGAATTCGTTTAATTGAGGCAATGTTACGAAAGATTATATTTATCAAATATTTTTGTTGTAAACCCTTTCGGTAAAAACTAATTAAAAGAAAAGTTATTCGCCTTCAAAAATAAAAATCTAACCCCCCCAAAAAAAAAAAAAAAAAAAAAAAAAGAGTGATTCCATACCAGGAAAAAAAATAAAAGGTGATTCCATGGATATCCAACAATTAATAAGGAAATCTATATAAAAGAAAGAACTTGTCTAATAGAAAATAGTAAAATTATTTATTTCATTGATGGGAAATAATGGAATATATTCAATCTACAAAATTAAGAAGTACGCTAAACAAATAACTTCAAATTTCAAAATTTAAAAACCGTAAAACAAAAACTTATTAACATAGTAATAATGCTAAAAGGACGTGAAGTCGTCAACTATAATATTATTATCATTCGTGATGAGTTAATCTTTTGGGGTCAACGTGACACCGAGTCGATAAAGTATTGATCTCTGGCAGCATCAAATTTGACAGAATAAGGAGCGGAGCAACAATAACACGTGAATTTGAACCTCCAAATAGGAATATCAAACAATGAATCCCATCCAACTTCTTCTTTCACGGCCTCAAATTTGTTGCCTTTTTTCATGCAAAACCCACACTTGTCACAGTACAACGTCAATGGCAACGACTTTTTAACCATGAATTTCTTTGATTTTACCTCCGCCATCTTCTTGGTAAAAATTGAAAATATATATGGAATCAATTTTAGTATATATGCTTGATAGAGATGGATTGAACGAGTATATATAGGGAGGTTTTTTTTATGAGTGTCTCTTACTCTTATATGGACATGTTTTTTTAAAGTTGTTCTCAGTTAGGAAAGGAATATAATAAGAGTTGACCTATTTCAATTAGGAAACTAATAGTTGGATTGAAGAGAATTTAATTAATACCTCAATTCTTTTCCTTTTTGACCAATTAACTAATTAATTACTTAAGGGAATCTATTAATTCGAAATCACGGGAGCTCGAGCCAAATTTGGTCCGAAAGATTGGTATTGCATGCAAAACTCATTGAACTGTCTTAAATTTTTTACTTAAAAAAATTAATTGTTATTACATATTATTATAGATAAATAGCAATATCAGTTTTTGAGTTTTGCGATTCAGTGATAAAATAAATTTTGAATTTTTTTCTTTGAAAATTTGAAATACATAGTTAGGCTCATATGATAGATGTGCAGTACCCTTTGTTTTTTTAATAAGAAATTGCAATCACTTCGTTTCATGATGCGCAAAGGCGCCAATAGATATGTAATACTTAATGTACCTTCTTCTGAGAGACATGGATTCCTTTTGTACATATTGTTCTCCATCAAATTTTTTTCAAAAAGTACATGTGAGATTCACATTTTTGTTCACTTTGATTTTCTTAGCATCAGTAATTATTGTTCTCCATCATATTTTTTTTGAAAAGGAAACGTGAGATTCACATTTTTGGTATACTTTGATTTTCTTGGCATCAACAATTATTTTCAAATGTTGTCATCAAAAATTAGTTATTAATTTGAATAAATATTGTACATTAATTAATTATTGTTTCTTTTTGTTGATAATTGATAATGGAAAACTAAATAAAATTAGATAAGAAAACCCTCGAATCATTTTATCTATATATGTTAATACAACGAAAAAGAAATGTGTACTATTGAAGAGCTTTGTATTGTAAAACATTAAATAATATAGCAAGTGTCAACCTAATTTAAATTTCATAAAAGAAAATATGAAAAAAAAAGGGAAATTGGTGCAAATGATTCAAAAAAAGTGTGCTGGTTTTTTTTTAATTAAGTTTTTATTGTTGTATTTTTTGTAAAGAAATGTTATTTTACTTCTACAAAATTTTTTTATTAAATTCAGTATATTTTCATTAATGTCAAATTGTAGTTTATGGTGATATAACAACTACATTAATTTCTAGTTATTGGTTAGTATTTTGTAAAAATATTTTTAGTTGTTGACTTGTAATTAATACAAAAGAAATTTTTCAAAAGTTATGTTGTCAATACAAGTGTGTGATAATATTTATATAATTTTCAATAAAAATTATTTAACCATGACTAAATTAGTTCGATAAATTTAATAATTTTAATTTTAGAAAATTTGTGCCGACTTCCCACACACAAATATGATAAATTTTCAATAAAAACTGCTTAATTTTAATAAGATATTTATTTTATTATTTTTCTAACTTCAGTATAATTTTTATAGTGATATATTCATACTAAAAATTTTTATGGGGATACAATAGTTATATTTACTATTAATTGTTGTTTAAAACCAAAATATGTGTGAATATCATTATAGAGAATTTTTTGAAAAATTATGATGTTAATACAAACAAATGTCTTTGTATTTAAAATTTTCGATAAAAACTATCTAATTAGTATCAAATTAATTGGATACAATTAATTATGGATAAAATAAATATATATATATATATATATATAATAAAAAGCAAAACTATGCAATTTAATGAAATTTAGACTAATTTATACATATTTCAAACTTTAGGACCTGGTTGTAATAATCCCAAAACTTTAGGACCATTTAGGCCATTTTTTCTAAGTCAAATGATGAAAATACCATTGGGGAAGATGACAAAATAGTAAAGTTTAACTTTGACTAACGGATTAGTGGACTGATTCCATCTATTTAAATCAAATTCGCACAACAATTTTTTTTGGACCATTTGCGCTATATATATATTTTTTATTTTGTACCAATCGCAGTTTGATAACTTTTTTTGGACCATTTACATCAATTTTCCAAAAAAAAAAAAATTGTTGTCATGTTGTGCATTCACAATTACCAGATGTCTCTGGTGCTTATTGATTTTGTTTGAATGGCAAAAAATGTTAAGATTGGTTCTGACAAAGTTACTCAAGTCAGTATGGCTAATATAATGATGATTGAGATGATTTGGATTTGACAGTTGCAAGCAGGATGTGTTTTCATCTTGCCAATATTCATTTGATTGTTTGTTGTGAAGGAGCAATGGCTTGAATTGAGTGCGACGTATTGAGCAAAAAGTCTTTCTAATCAATTGTACCTAGAAGAATAGTTTAGTTATATGAGAATTGGTGCGGGTAGTAAAATTCTCAATGGCATCAATCGTGAACTGGTGGTTGCTAGAGTTGGAATTGATAAATTGTTTAGATTTATCCAGTTTCTTCCATTGCTTCTTGCTGATAAGTGGAAGATGGGTAATTCCATAGAGAAAAAAGTAACTTATTGCAAGTATGGACAAACTGGTCATGCGAAAAAATATTGTTCAAGTGGAGTATCTTCGGTTGCTACTTGGATTTGGACAATATAACTCTTGGTGTAATGGCGGTGGAGAACTAACATGAGTAGGATAGTCATCCTCATGGCATATCGCTAATTGATATGGTATAGATGATGTGTTCTTACTAGCGGGTCAGCATATTTGCACATGGGCATTAGCTTGACAGGATGCAAGGTATGTAGATGTGTTGTGGTATTTTAATGTCAATTGCTGATGAGTTCTCTAGGTAGTCAAGCGAGAGAGTTGCACCATAAATTTCAGCAAGTTTTATTTCGATATTGAGTAAATGAAAATGCTTGGAATTGATAATTAATTCTAAGTGGTTATACTTATATGGTGGAATGTGGGATCAATGAAGTGTCAAAGGTTTGCCCAGCAATTTTCCAAGTATTGTTTACAATATGGAAGAGGAGAAGACAAAAAGTTGTGAATTATTTTTGGCAAGGTGGAGATTATTGGGATATTACCAAAAATAAATCCAAAAAAAAAAAAGAGGAAAACTTATGGTCAAAGTCCAAAACCAATAGGAATTATGAATTTAGTTCTCCTTGTTTTAATAGATTTAAGTGTGTTGTTTTCATGTAAATTTATGTATTTTCTTTTCCTGTGCAACAAACTTAAGTTGAAAAAAAAATAGTAGTTTAACACTCAAATTTTGTAATTTTTGTGGATAATACAAAGAATAGTAATTGGTGAGTGTGATAAAAATTAATCTATTTTTCTTTTGTTATGAACGAGAGAAATTTTTACTTCAATTCTCGTTATTCAATTCATTACAAATGACCCCTATTTATAGAAAAATATTGGGACACATCGTATTACAAATATTGATCTAGTATACAATAGTCATTCACACAATAAAAACATAATCATTACATTACTATTTCTTTTCCTAACTTTGGTGGCTTTAACTCATTCTTTACAACACTCCCCTTGAATGACTATTTATATAATTGTCTTTAAACATTTGGAGAAAAAGCAGTGGGAGAAAAACTTAAAGGCTCTTTGTGGGAGACTTTGAGTGATCATGTCTTTGCTTTACTAAGAAAATCTCGTGGGACAAAATCTAAGTGAAAAGTAAGTTGCTCCCCACGATGAGAATCATCCTTTATAGGAGTCGATGTCTTTGCGCCGTTAAAACCTTGTCAAGAAAACCCAATGGGAAAAACTTGATCCCCAAGGAAAAGAGCAATTTACTCCAGTTTGAGTTAAGTATCTTGGGGAGATGATGCATTCACATTTGACAAAAGATTTATAAGCCATCATCTAATTCAAGTAATGTCTTTATTATAAAGCTGATCCAATGAATTCATTGATTCAATTTCTCATTATTCATATGAATCGCCATGAGCGCTGCCTCGTTAAAACCTTACTAAGACAAAAACCCAATGGGATAAAATCTTAGTTAAGGGAAAAAGAGTGCAACGTATATTTTGTATAAGCATATCAAAAATCCTTGAGTAAGTATCATATTCATCAGCATGTCGTATTTAGTGTTTATTTACAATCAACAATCTCGATCTTACATTCTCTCATGTATCGAGATATATATATCCAGAATCTCTTTTAGAGATTTTACGATTAGAAACTGCCTCATTAAAAACCTTATTTAGGAAAAACCATTTTGGGATAAAAACCTCAAATAAGAAAGAATCTGTATAACAATATCAATGTTTTACGCTATTACAAGCATATGTCATTCATTTAATGGTTCTATATTTATTTTCCCAATCAAGCCCATTATATATTTGAAGAGTATATATTTCAATATTCTTGATATATCTCAATATCCTCATTATAGATTAATCGTATGTAGCGCTACATTTTCATAATGAGTAATAGAGCACTTTCCAATTTCATTTCTTTCCCCATAATGATATAGAGCTTATTGAGATATCTCATTAGCAATCCTCTTTAGGATTGCACAATATATGAGTCTATATTTTCTTCAAAATGTATGCCTCCTTTATCACAATCATCTTCTATCATTTGTTTTGATATACATATTTGGGAACTTTTATTTAAATAATATCAATACTTCGGGCTTGCTAATTTGTCAAAACATATATAATTGGTATATGAGATCGTTATTCATATTTGAATTTCAAATTCATGATGCATTTCATATATTATTTCATGTACTATAATACTCTCTTAGCAATCAAGCTCGATTACAATTTGTATATATTCTCAATATTTAGCTTTATTGGAGGAGTTTATTCTATACTTACGTTCTCTATATTGGCAAATCGATTGGAGGACTTCAATTATATCCCCCTTATATCATATCAATCATTTACGGCCTTATTCAAATTATTGGGATATATTTACTAACTTTATCGTTAGATCTGCGAACTCATGCTCATATCGTGAGCAAATAATCTTGTCAATTTCCATTTATAATATATGACTACATTAATAAATCCACATCATATTATATAGTAGTCAACATAAAAAGGGTGAGTGGGCCCATATATCTCATCCCTTATATATGTTAGATATATTTGGGATTTATTCCCAATCATTAGCTAGTAATCATTTATAGAGAACAATCATTGGAAAAATTCTTAGATTCTTGATTTCAATAAATTATTTACATCAATCGAGCAAGGGATCTATATAGTGCTCAACATGATTTATTACCGTCATCACATGCATAGCCAGCGACATATCCGTCATTCTTTGGTGGCATTATTATGATTACTATTGAAGCGTGGAATCTTATCTCATACGTTTCTGTTACGCCTTGTTAAGCGGAGTCTTACCTTATCTGGCGTTTATAAATCATCAGAAACACTTACAATATTCACTAACAAGGGTCGGATATTATAATGGATCATGTGCTCTCGAATCTTACGTAAATACTATCCTCACTTTGCGATCAAAATTCTAAAGAGAATTTATCTGTAGACTTGAAAGATTAAGGATACTAATGAACAAAGGGCATTCCACAAGATCTTGATGGTTAATTGAAGCAAAGGTCAGGTTATCTGGTGAGGTTTCGATTCTTCTAAATACATGCTGGAATGGGTAAAAGTAGTTTTTCGAAGAAGCGAGCAAAAAGGTTAGGAGGATGCTATAAATGTGCTCGGTGGACTTGTGACACTCGATGTAAATCATTGTCTTGTCCAAAAATCGAGAGGATAAAATAGCATTCATTAAGGATGGATTGAGTAAAGTCTTTGGATGATATTCAGGGCTCTTGAGACACATCCTAGTGGACACGTACAAGGTGAGCTTATAGCTTTATGGGCCAAATTTAAAGATGAACAAGGCGTTATAGTCTCGAAAATCTTACTTTAAAGATTCTGTTTTGTAAATTTAGTAGAAAAAATTTAGTATTATGATTTTCTCAAAACAAATTGGCGTGAGTCGATGTATTTCCCTTAGTTGTAAATATCGTTTTTTTTTTTTTGAAATATATATATGTATGTAAATAAATAAGTATATATGTATGTATATATAGATTTCAATCAGAAAGTGTATGTCATTTCATTGATATTTTCTCTTGTTTTCTTTTTTCATATTGTCAAAAGGTAAATAGTAAAATCACTTATTAGTTTGAAAATTTATCTTTAAATAGAGGGTTCATGTATCTCTCATTTATACGTTGAAATTTTAGTGTAAAGAGAGAGATGGAAATGGAGATGGCGATGGGAATTTTAGAATCATCTCATGCAAATCAATCTTCACCTCCTTTGATTAGATTGTATGTGTTCTTGGTGAATCTAGACTTATAGGTGATATCCAATATATAGATATGGCAAACCAACTTGTAAAGGAGTTAGGAAACAAAAACATCAATATACTATATGGAGGGACCAATACCAAGCTTTTAAAGAGTCTTTAATAGGCCGCACAATTACGAGGATAAGAGTGTCAAGCGTATTACCTTTTCATCAAGTTAGAGCTTGTCGTATTGGATCAGTACAATCATGGGTTAAATTTGGTGATGCTAAGCATGATCTATTCATGGCGTATGATGTACATGATGAACAATAGTGATGCTTTTATTGTCCGAAGGCCAGTGGTATACTTGCTGGAGAAATATTGATATAGCGTCATGACAGGTGGAATTTTCATACCAAAACCCATAGGTTTGTTGAATATTAATTATTTCTTTGATGGTTTGCTAGCATTTCTAGATCGAGTGTAGATTATAAATTTATTTCTGGATTGTTGAGAAATATACTTTATTTCTGTAATTCAGTTGATCTACTCATCAAAATTCAATCATATGTTCAAGAATCGTGGAAAGTGAAACCGTCGATCCACAGGACCATTGGTGTCAAGCGGAAAAGAGATCCTTTGGATCTTTCATTATGAACGGATGCTAGGGGTGGCGAGTTCACGAATATTTATACTCTCGAGGCATCCCTCATTTCTGGGTTCAATATGTATTTTCTTTTTGTATTTCTATATCTTCAAGTGTTTATTGTCACCCTTTGATATTCTCAATATGTTCATCTTTAACTTATTTTGTGTATCTTCTAGAGCAATAATAATGATATCATGTTGGCTTTATTCGAATATAGAAATCTATTGTACCATCAGTATAACATTTGTGACATGTATTTCTTCAATATCATTTCTTCTCATATCAATCTGATCTCATATTATCAATAGGATTATTTCAAATGATCCACCATATGATTCATTTCATTTGATTTATCAATTGGGATCTATTGAGCGTTTCACTTTCATTTATTTATTAAATCGTAACAGTGCGCTAACTGGCTCAATTTTCTCATCAATATTCAATAAGCGTGGAGAATGAATATTTCTTCATTAAATGCTTCTTTGAGAGCATTTCGGTCATTGTATCAATGTATCACAATATATTAATCTCATAACGCAGATTTTCACCATGGTACATCTTCTTTCTCTTTTATCACCATGTGGAATTCTTTGAGCAATTTATCAACACATATGTCATCATTTGCTCAAATCTCTTTATTAATCTCAATATAACATCTTTATCGAATATATAAATCGGTTATTATTATTTAGTACCAATCGTGGGGTTTAATCCCACCACATTGAGTGATATACATTCTAATTGTGTGGTATAACCCACATCAAAAATACTTTCTAACGTCGTATTGGTATAACCCACCACATTTGAAGTATAAAAATATAAATTATAGAAATTAAATTCTCCCCAATGGGTGGTAGAACCTACTGCAGTATGGGAATTATCATAATAAATATAAATTTGATAGGTGGTATAATGACCATATGGAAATTATAGTAATAAATGTAAATTTCGATTCCAAGAGGTGGTAGAACCTACCATATGAAAATTGTCCATTCTAATCCGCATAGGTAAAATTATTCACTCCAATCCGTAAAGGTAAAATTGTCCATTTCAGTCCGCAAAGAAAAAAAATTGTCCATTCTAGTCATAAGGTAAAATTATCTATTCCAGTCCGCAGAGGTAAAATTATCGAATATATTATAGCAATGTTATACTATAGGGATATCGTCTCTTTTCCACTTTAATTTGTAAATATCAAGATGTTCCAAGATTATTTTGTAATTTTTTCAAAGTTAAAGTACTGTTTTACAAATTATAAAAGTTTGATATTAACATATTTCAAAACGAGTTATTACCTTATCAATATTGGTGTCAAATCGAAGATCTCGTTAAATCGAGTATAATGGAGTCGAGAAAATTTGATTTTGATAATGTATGCTCCTTATATCTCGAGAAAACGAATGTTATAGTTTAATATATTATTATATTATAAAGTAATAATATAATATATATATATATATATATATATATATATCCTTAAACTTAGCTTCTGCAGTCAAAACCAGGAAACTTAATCTTCACAGCAACGGCAGCCTAAACCAGTACTCTTTCTTTTAGCAAACGTTTAATGCTAACTAATTTATTATGAGTCCAAATTTTATGAGTTTATAGCTGTAGATACCTTAGGATGTCATGGTTCCAACGGTACTGATTTTACCTTAATCCGACGTCGGATGCTCCCACAATCGCCAGTCGAACATCGGGCTGTCGGTTGTTGCATGGAGGTCGGAATATGCCCCATCCGCCGTCATCGGAAAGTGAAAATGTTGCACCACTACCACCATTAGAAGCCTTTCTCTATGGGAAACTTAGATATGGTCTCCGATTTTGGTAACTCCTCCCAGTTTTCTTGCAATCGTTGGTCAAAGATCAAAGTTGCAGTTTGACTTCGTCTTCTTCCTTGCACATATAATTTCCGGGTCCAATATTTTCTTCGTTTGACCACCTTTTCACCTCAAATCTGGTACCAAAATGCTCCTCTCGAAAAACACTTCAAGACGGTTGTCTTATTTCATGTCGACGACAACTGGTTTAGTTGCAAATCAAAGCTAAAGTCTCGGATTTTGTATTGATTTCGTCATTTCATGAAGGCCGGACTTTCAGCTCATTTTTCTCCACCTTATGGTGAGACTTTCAGGTCAAATTTGATACTGATAGACTCGCCTCGTCGAGAGCTTCGACGATGTGGTCTCGTTTTATGTTTACGTCATCTCGTTTGGCCGGAAAATGAAGTCGAAGCGGCAAGTTAGGTAAGGGATAGATATATAGATTGGAGAGAGAGAGAGAGAGAGTCAGACATGGTTGTTATTGATGGGTTTGGCTGGCAGATTGTAAAAGATTACAGTGTTGGATAAGAAACCTTCGACAGATAGAGAGAGAATGTGTGAATGAATTGTGAATTGGCAATTGAGATTCATGGATCTAGATCTAAATGTAAAGAGTGTAGATTAGATAGAAATGTGTGTAGATTAGATCTGTTAAGAAGATAAGTAGAGTATTCGTGCTGATAACGTGTTATGAACGAGAGAAATTTTTACTTCAATTCTCGTTATTCAATTCATTACAAATGACCCCTATTTATAGAAAAATATTGGGACACATCGTATTACAAATATTGATCTAGTATACAATAGTCATTCACACAATAAAAACATAATCATTACATTACTATTTCTTTTCCCTAACTTTCGGTGGCTTTAACTCATTACTTTACAACATCTTTGTAATACTTGGGGGTAACCAGATCTAAATCAAATATTGTGAATCTAGTATCTTGAGAGTTTTCTTGTAACTCTTTATGATTTCTACAATGATTAGAAAATTAGGTGTGATAAAACTAGGATTATTTTTCTTATAATACTTGGATTGTGAATTGAACAAATAAAAAGTTTATATGATTATAAGAATTGTTCATGTAGTGAAAAACTTTGATGGTCCGTAAATTTTTTATCATATTATTTATATTTTTTTGTCTCAATTAAATTTTCTAAACAACAAAAGATTCTCCTGGCAAATTAAAGAAAAGAGGAAATTTTATTTTAAATTTCCCAACGAGCGAGCGAGAGGGAGAGAGAGAGACCTGCCAACTTCCGAAGTTGGGAAACTCACACAGAAAATTGAAAACAAAAGAACGGAACTACAAAGGAAAAACTATTATTTCGTCACATTTTCCACATTGCAACGCCCTAAATCCTAATAAACAACAAAAATGAGAGTCCAATTGGAAAAATACAACACGGTAACAAACATAATATATAGCTTCTCATGAAATGGCGGTTGGTTCAGTTTACCATTTTCCATACTCTCACTTGACCGGATCCATCCCCGGTGAAAAACAAACCACCGGGACCGATATGTATAGCACGAACCTCTTTCTTCGAAAAGATTTTTCCCCTCTCCGAAAAACTAAGAAAAAATGCAATAAAATATTCAGAATAATCGGAAATTATGCCATCCAAAGGATCCATATCGATATTAAAATGTGTAGACAATAATATGTAGTGATTTAATATATCTGATTTATATTGAAGTTTAACTTTGACTTAGCGGTAAAAGTTAATTTTTAAGAATGAGTCAAAACGAATACATGTTGTATACCACCATCAAGAATGCTCAGCATTAATCTATTAGCAAGCAAATTGAGAGATGAAACTCACGATGGCAAATCATAAACGTGTATCGTATTGTCATTGCAGGAGCAAAACAAGACTGGTTTTGCTTCTGAATCGTGCATCCCGCAAAGAGTGAGTAAACCCTGCAAGAATCATACACAAATGCATCCTTAGAAATGCCCATACAATCATTTTTCCATTTCACACAAAGTAGGACCCATTCACTATAAGTACAGATGAAAGGTTCTTTAACGTCATGAAGAAACGTGAAAAATATTTATTTTTTTCAGTTATACGAAAAAGTGGTTATAATAGTATTTCTAATCATGCACCACGTATGAGACGAGAAACTCAAAACTGAAAACTGAATGCAGTAATTTACTAAAGCATACATGTTCCTCAGTGTGTGTATATGTCACTTCCAAGCTCCCATTTTCAGTTGCCGCCCAAACCTGAAAAGGGAAAACGAACAAAAGTTAAAACTTAGATTGTTCGAGGACTAAGCATATAAATAAATTAAAGTTACAACTCAATCCTCCCAGGACTAAACTTATACATTAATTGTCCGAGGTTTGATTCTTGTACATAATCAAAGGAACAAGACCTTGATTGTTTTATCCAAAGATGCTGACAAAAGAAACTGATCCCAACATAATACTGACATCACAACATCAGTATGTCCTGACAAAGTTTGTAGACACTGTAAATTTTCAAGGCTCCACACCTGAAGATTACACAAGAAACAGCAAAAAGAAAAATAACAATGACAAACCGCACGACAAAATTACAGTGCTAAGAGATTGTTTTGCAATTTTGATAAAATTCCATGTTTTCTTACTAATCAACTCACTCTGATAGTATGGTCCATGGAACCAGAGTATAGTCTGTTAGCTCCAACAACTAGGGTAACGACAGCAAGAGTGTGACCCTTGAGCGAGGCAGCAGGCTCAAAGCAGTTGGTGACTGCATTGAACTTCCATGCCAATATAGTCCCATCCTGTGGTAAATAGGCATGTTCGATTAATAAGGAAAAACATGGTAAACTATGCACAATCATCCTCACACGTTCGGTTTAAGTTCTCTGCACTTTGATGCTGCAGGCAACAACGTACGTGGATCTTCAGTCTTTTTTCTTTTTCTTTTTCTTTTTCCTCTTTAAACTAAAAGAGATATCCCATTATGATACATTGGCATAAAGAGAAGAAGAGATAGACATGGGTAAACAAATGTTCCAATTCATACATTTGCTAGATTTCAAAACTAAGGATGCTAACCTATGGGCCAAATTAGCCACATGAAGCATGCCACTCCAGCAAGTCAAATTCAAATTCAGGAAGCTTTTTTGAGAGCAAAGAAAGAAAGTCCTTGATATGAGTATAAGCTACCAGCTTGATGCAAGGCCACCATTTGGTAAGCTCCTACACCTTCATCGCACACGGGCATTGGAGCAGGGCGTGCAAAATCATTTCGGGGCAGCCAGACCAAGGACAACAATCATTGTTCAATAACCCTCCGGCGAAGAAGATTAGTGGGAAGGGCATCAAGAAAGAACCTCCACAAGAATATTCGTATCTTCGATGAACAGAGCAATTTCCAAGCGAATATTGGTAGAAACCATGAAATGAGTGGGTGATAATGAGTTGTTTTTCTGAATCCCTCATTAATATTAAAGTTTGGCTTCAATTGAGTAATAGAAGTTATTTTTAAGGTAGAGAAGAGTTCAACTGAACACAGGCTAAATAATAGTACAACACATGGAGACTGGAAATTAGCATGTCGACGCGAAAAGAACTAACATCAATCCACTATGTTTCAACTTATCTATGGTAACATTTTGCATTTTAAAGTTATATAAGCATATATTATCGTACACATTTTTTTCCACCTACCACAGAAACATAATCCAGAAAACTAAAACATCTTACAATGTTTCTCGAAAATGACTGAAATAGATTGTCAAACAGAAAAAGGAAAATCTAAAGTTCACAAAATATTACCTGCGTACCGGAAAAAAGCATATCATTGCCAATGACAAGAGAATAAACTTGTCCAACAGGTCCGTTTAAACTTAGGTCTGCGGATGTCTGAATGTTCCATGCCTGCAGCAATGAAAGATAACACCCAATGGGTCAAACGAAACATATATTCATGGAGCCATAAGGAAAGGAACAAAAAACAACAGCGAGAAGAAATACTATCAATATTTTGGGCTTCCTATCTTACCTTGACAACATTAGTCAAACCCACAAAAAGCCATGGGCCTTCACTCAGCATACAGCCTACTGCACCTCCCACATTCACCACCCCAACAACCTGATGCAAACCACAGCATACCAAGACGATGAGTAAACAAATAGCATTTCCAAGACCAACAAAACGAGGAAAAGAAAATACATTATATTTATGAGGGCTCATAAGAGGCATTAAAGGTGGGGCTTATGCCTCTCCTCATAAAGGAAAACATCTTAGTACTCCATTATGCATTTTCCAATAGGCCAGTTCTGATGCACCATTGTTCAAAACTGATAACCTTTATATCATCTCTCCAATATCAATTTCATTAAGAATATTCAGTCTTGTGGGCTTACGTCAAAAGATTTAAACAAACTTGAACTTAATATCTGGACTAGAGTGACAATAAATTGCTTGCAAGAAATGAGAATACTAAATTTCCAATATGTATTCTTGTCATGGGATTAGATAGATAATGGGTTTCAATTTAACTCTGCAGCCCAATAGCCAATAAGTTGCTGACTTGCAGCCCAATAGCCCATAAGTTGTTGTTGCTTTAAATCATTAGAATGAGTCATTTCATAGCAGCTTTCGGAAGAAATTTTCTGATCGAAAGATCATCGTCTCCCCTAACCTCCTCTTCTGATTACCTCCCCTAACCCCCCTTTCTGATAATTCTCCTCTATCCCCAATTTCTTTTATTTTCGAATTTATCACTTGTATTTCAGTTTAAATCAGTTTATATAAACCATTATTAGTTCCATTATTATCAATTATTCCTTACTGTTGTGCGATTGATTCTACGTTCGAGCTTAATTTGGGAAATTCAGCTTAACACCATAACAGTTCTTTAACGGAAATTGTCTCTCATAATACATGAGAAATGCAAGCCAAACAATTAATAACCAAGAAACGATAACAATGTAAACAACCTGACCAGATTGGCAATCCCAAACTCGAACCGTCTCATCTTGACTCCCTGTATAAAGTTTATCCAATCCCATAGGCAAAGCAATCCCAGTAACAACCTGTAAACCAAGAATGATCAATTAGCCGAACAGCATAATCTTAACTCATATACACATTCAACTTGTTTAAGAGTACCTGTTGGTGGCCTTCAAGCGGTGTCAAAAGTGAAAAACAATCCCCAGTAGTCCACTGATGTAAATATTTACAATTATCTCCATATTTACAGTTCCCTTGTACCCAATGATTACACAATTTCTCCAGCTTCTTAATCACCCGATTATTACTACCACTACCCTGCCCTTGCACCCTACCCCAACTACTATTAAAATAAGAATTCCCGTTCCGCCGCAATCCACCACCGCCGCGATTATCGTCCGCCCTAAATCCCTGATGAGCACGCTTTGACGATTCCCCGTTGGACCCCGGCAATTCACTGTGAAGAAATGGACATGGGAATCGTGTGCACTTTCCTTGCCGCCAATGAAAACATACTTTCTGCTGCTTATTGTTACTGCTATCACTCGAAGCCGGTGGGCCTAGTCTATGATACACTCGTCTCCCTCCATCCATATCCATTATTATACACCACAGCTAGCATAAAATAGAATACCTATTTCCGATTTCTTGAATTAACGCACAATTATTTGGTGGTCTAGCAAAGGAGATTTGAAATTCTGAACCCTAATTTTGGGGATAAAAGTGATCTGGAGACTGAAATCACGGAGAGAGGGAGAGAGTTGGGGAAGAACCAGGACGCCCCCTTTTTTCATTTTATTTAGCTTTCGGGTTCATTACAAAGGAAACGTGCACGGCGCATCGAAAAGAAGACTACAATCGAAAAAATAGTTGCCTACAATTGACATTAGCGAGTTCAATAAATTTTTATTTTGTTGGAATTTAAACTTTTTAAGTTAATTAGTAGGTGTAGACTACAAAATGTGTAATTAATAATAAAGAATAATGTAAAATATGTGATTCATATTTTATTTCAATGTACAAAAAATATAGTTAATATTATTATATTAATATTTAACTTTCACAGGACAAAAAATAGTGAAGGATATATTTGATAGAAATTTGTGAATGAATAATTTAATTTTTGAATGTGAGATTGAAAAATAAAAATAGTATAAAAATACTAAAAGTTGTCAAATTAATCAAATAGATTATTGAAAATGATAATTAAAAAATAATTTATATTTTAAGTTGTAACAAATAAGCTGCTAATCTTCTCGAAGAAAAATGTTAGCATTTATGTTTACATAGATGCAGCTTACCTTTTATGATTGACCCAAGATTCAACCACATAAAAGATTAAATGTCAATATGTTGGTAACTTAAATTGTCAATATATTATCTGATAATAATTGACAGTTTGACAAATACCCCTTGCCTCCCACCATTAAAAGAGTGGTATCACGTATCAATGATCGAACAATATATTAGTAACTTAAGTTATCAACACATTGTCATTTAATCATTAGTAGATTCAACCAAATTGAAAAGAGTTGCTGAAGTTTAAAATTTTCAGTATCAATTATTCATGTATATTTAAACTTTTATCCATTGTCAGTGACTCTCATTGAGAGTAATTATGACATATGGGCGATTAATACTAAACTTTTCAACTTTTATTTTATTTTCTCCATCTGTTACATAAGAATAGACCTAATTTGACTTTCATAAAGATTAGGAAAAATATAATTAATATTATTAGAAAAATAAAATTTACTTGTAATTTTTCAAATATACTTTTATATTAAATAATAATAATATATTTTTATTAATATCAATATATATTAAATAAGGATATAATAGAAAAAATAAAAAAATTAAATAAATGTAAATAAAAAGTGGACTATATTTTATAACGAATGGAAAAAAATGAGTCTATCTTTACGGGATGGTGGCCCAGTTATTTTAATGTTCTACTACTACTTCATTGATATTGTTCTCCAACGAAAGTTGACAAGATAAACATTGGAATTGATTTGACTTCCACGTGAACCGGGAAGTAGCCAACGAAGTACGTACTTCTTTACCTGGATGGATGTCAAGTTACAATTAGTTTCAACTAGCAAACTTTAATGGTACCATTAAGTTTCCTGTTTTGTTCTTTTTTTTTTTTTTTTTTTTCCTGACAAAATCATTCTTGATGGTAGGTATTATTGAGTTTCTTGAAGTTCCATGGGGTTGTTAGAGTGTGAATTCTAAAAATGCTCATTTCATTTGACCTAAACCCAAAATCCAACCTCGACACTTACCAGCTTAATGCTGATTTGCTCTTCTACTTGACACAGAATATGTTTACACACTATTTATCTTAAAGCTTGACATTGTTGCTTAATCACATTTGATACTTTTTAGAACACCAGTTAGAGTACAAGTTCATGAAAAATCTTTTTTTTTTTTTTCCTTTTTTTAGGAGGATTCTCTTTTATATCAATAGTTTTTTTTAGGCTTTCATGCATGATGCAACCTTACAGTTGTCAAAAATAATTCAAAACAAAAAATGAAATAAAAATTGTAATCAAAGTGAAAGGAAAAATAAAAAATAAAGATCCCAAGTTTTATAATTACCAGTGCCCAAAGTTTGGTCATAGACCAATAGTGGGAGCTCAGTTGTCCAAGTCGCATAATCAGAGGAACAAGATATGAGCTTGAGCAAGAGCAGATTTCAACTCATTCACAGATAACACTAAGCATGTTTGGTACCGCTTAAAAGTAAATCAAACGATCTTCAAAGTTGCTTTTCGACTAGCAAACGTACCAATCATGTTCACATTTCGTTTCACACGGACATACAGATACTATTTCTCACCAGGGTAGTGCTTCTTGCATTCAAACATGGAACTCAAACAAGTATCAAACTACTAATCCTAAAACAACACTACAAAAGACTAAAATACTTCAAGAGTCACGATTTTGCGAAAAGGAATTCTAGTTAACTTTAAGCAAAAATTTAGCACCCAAATTAACATTGCCAAACATGGAAGAACTGTCCTGTGGATATAAACATTAAAGACAACAAAAAGCATATGCAGCAGCACTATAGCAATTTGCTAAATAGATCATAACCCCAAGAAGAAGATTCAACAGTTAAACAATGTTTCCTCTTCAATTTCTTTTTGCATTTTAACTTCTACTCTTCAATCATACTCATAACCATTATTTAGAGACCACCTGCAGAATTACTACACATTTTATAGTTTCCACCACTGTTCAAACCAAAAAGTAACTTATCAAAAATAAAAGTTACTCGAACATAACCACAAATTTATTTGTTGAATTCAGCAATGAGCAATGCCAGATTTTTTTAAAAGCAAATGACATCTAACAGCGTCGTCACTGTACAATGTCGTATCCAAAAGTATCGTTTTACACTAGTAGAATAAATTCTAATACAAGATATGGGCTGTATCTTGGCGAATGGAGAAGAGGCTTATAATACCTAATATCCTTCTTTCCTTTGAGAGAGACAAAGTGCAGGAAGAACTATATCAACTTACAATGTCAACAAGGGGAACAAGAAGTCAATGACTAATATATCAAAAGAGATAATGTAAACTTGGATATATTCAACTGGCAAGTTTGAATGCATCAATAAACAGACCATACGTAAAACCCATCTTGAAATTGTTTAAGAGGGCAAGAGGGAAAGTAACCTTCGGCCGACTGTAATAAAATCTAGTCACATACTCCGTGATTAGAACACACAACACAGCAGCAATGACATCATTAACACCTAAAGCCCCAAAAGATAGAGATATCGTTTGTGCCACATA
This sequence comes from Jasminum sambac, assembly GCA_018223645.1. Classification (NCBI taxonomy): domain Eukaryota; kingdom Viridiplantae; phylum Streptophyta; class Magnoliopsida; order Lamiales; family Oleaceae; genus Jasminum; species Jasminum sambac. Next base: position 8,174,846 of record CP073645.1, on the reverse strand, counting down.
AAAGCCACCCAATAAAGATATACCTCCAAATAGTGCCCTCCGTGATGGACTTTTGAAGTAGTTTCTTGATATATCTGGTATAACTCGTATTATATCAACCAAACGCCTTGGTCCTTCGTTCTCTTGTACTGCTCGGATTCTAAATGTTTTGGACGATCTTGAAATGCGTTTTCATATATAACATGGGAAATGGCTCTACTTGGAATGAAACCACAATTGAGGAGACATGGAGAACTTAATGAAACAGAGTTTTCCATTTGAAATGATTATTCAGTGGATATCAATCAACATGAATTCCCTGGAAGAATTGATGGAAATCAATGTTTTAGCAACTGCCTACTAACAAAAACTAAATGGATTTATACTGTTAAACCATAGTAACCCAGGAGACAAACAATTAACAGCATATACGATATTTTCAATCACACATTAAAATTAATAAAAAATAAAAAAAAATTCAATGTTCCCTATAACATTTTCTTACTTTCAGCCGAGCTAAATGTGCTCTCCAGCAGCCCCCACACCAACCACACACACCCACGCACGAACAGAAGAACAACTTCAGATCTCAGATATTCCACTTCAAAAAATAAATTTATATAAACCAGAACTAAATTAATACTAGTTGAATTGTCGAACATTTCTAGTTCTATTCTTCGGGAAATTACTGCAATATTGTTAAGTCGTTTAACAGATGATCTAATTCCCCTTTCTACTTCATCAACGTCAAACTGGGAATACAGGAAAATGATGTCTACTGCAATCAGAGTTCAGCAGGTACAGTACAAAAACAATACAAAATGAATGATGATTGTAGAACCACAAAAATTACCCAAAGCATAATTCACTCCCATTGGATAAATTTAATATTTGAAAAAAAAATTGAAACTAAAAAATTGAAGGCAATGAAATTCGGAAAATAAAATATCGAAACCTGGTTGTGTACACAGATGTAGTACCTGGTTGAAACTCTTTTCCCTTTTAACTCGGTTTAAAAGTCCTTAAGAAAATGTTAGAGAGAACACGGAGGGGAGAGGATGACGTCAGAGGAATTTTGTGATTCTGAAGAGAGAACACCTAAAGTCAGGCGGTCTCAATTCGTGGACGATCTCGAAGTCCATTGGGTTAACTCAGAGAAGACCCACCTATTTGTGCTGTGCTTTTCTGAGGAAAATGACATAAATAGCACTGGAATTTGGAATACTTAAATGTTGTATCATTCTATGTGGTAATCTTAATCTTCTTAATATTATAATAAGAGAAGTGCCAACTAGGTAAAGTGTCTAGGCGGCACTATCATGTTTGACATTAATTTGTAGGTATTAATCATTTTTTATTTTAATTTATATTGCTTTCCTTATTTGGTGTTCTTTTCAGTATTTTATTTTTTATATGTATTTTATCTTTTTTATATGTATTTTAATTTTCGAACTAATTTATAAATTTTTTAATTCTTTTATATTTAGTGTTGCATGCATTAATGTAAATGTGATAATCGATAAAAGTGACAACTTACAATATCTATGAAATTACAGCTCGTTCTTTTACAACTTTTAACAAATTTTTACACATTTTAACACATTCACATCAAAAGTCAAACCAATTATATCCACATATTTTCTGGGACCCACTGTACTACATAAATCTCTACCACTCAATCCCACTCATTCTCTCTCCTATTTCACATCAAAATTCATAAATACTCATAAATACACATACACTAACGGGGCTCAGTTTGAAAATGAGAATTATCATTTTCTATCTATATTTTCATTTTTGGATATTGCATTTTAGTTATTTTATACATATTTTAATTTTCAAAGTAATTATATAGTTGAAATATCAATTTAGCATAGTGTGACGTTGGTAACAATAATCTGTTACATAAATAAATATTTTCACATATTTAAAAAATTAAATAAAAAATCTTCTTTTTTATAGTTGCTACGTTAAGGAGAATGAAATCAGCTTAATCGCATTTTTATTTAGTTCGAGTTAAATGTGATACAAAATCAATTCAATATTCAGAATTCAATTCGAGTTAAATGTAGTACAAAATCAATTCAATATTTATATATGTATATGTAGACTGGTCATAAGATCATTATTAATCGTATTTAGAATACGTTTGAATAGTTATGTATGACTCATAAAATGTGTTATTTAGGTTGATTTTTTTTTCAAATAAATATATTATCTAAAGTTTTTTTTCAAATATTATATTCTTAATTAAAACCTCTGTTCTAAAAAGCGCGCTTACGCGCTCGCTTAGGCACGCCTAAACTTGAAGCTTGGGGTTTGCGCTTCATCACGCCTTACGCTTTATCGCGCATTGACCTCACTTTTATCACACATGGTTGCGCTTAAGCACGCTTAGGCTCAAGGCTAGACCTCAACGCTTTTACATGCCTTGTGCTTTTTAGAACACTGATTAAAACCATCAATTTATGACAATTGATATGATATTTTTTTCTTATAAGAAAATATTTCGCACTAAAATTTATAAACCGTTATTGAAATCTATAATATTACATGTGTTTTGTTATATTTATTATATATTCACAATAATTTATTGTCTTATTTTATAATATTATTTCATGTAAATATACTATTTTATTCGTTCCCGTGCAATGCACGGGGTAATACTAGTAATACTAAAGATCCGATGCCTACATGTGGGTTGATGATTGTCACGTACCCCCACCTCATCACCTCTATGATGGTAGGGGACACGTGTCAATCACCGCCCCGTGGTAATAAATGTTTTAGTGCCAAAAGGATATGTTTTAAAGCTTGTTCAACTAGCTTTAACATTTGGTCTGTTGTTTTAGTTATATACTAGTATTGCTCCTGTGCGTTGCACGTGACGACTAAGGTGGTATATTTATATAAAATAATATTATACAATAAAACAATAAATTATTATGAATACATAACAAAAATAATGAAACATGTGTATTATTATAGATTTCAACAGCAGTTTACAAATTTTAGTGGGAAATATTATCTTGTAACGAAAAAGTCATTTCAATCGCTGTAATTAATGATTTTAGGTAAGAACGTAATATTTCGGAAGAAAATTTAGATAATATACTTATTTGAATAAAAAATGTGAATAACACTTTTTATATATAAGTCATACATAACTGTTCAAAAGTATTTCAAATACGATTAACAATAATCTTATGATCAGCCTACACATACATATATAAATTTTATGAATATTGATTTTTTTCTCACATTTAACTCAAATTGAATTCTGAATATTGAATTGATTTTGTACCACATTCAACTCGAACTGAATAAAAAACGCGGTTAGCTGATTTCATTCTCTTTAACATGGCAACTATTAAAAAATAATTTTTTATTTAATTTTTTAAATATCTGAAAAGTTTTTTTCTAAATAGATTACCGTTGCCAATATAGCACTATGCCAAGTTGATGTTTCAACTATATAATTAATTCGAAAATTAAAATGTATATAAAATAACTAAAATGTAATATCCAAAAATTAAATGTAAATTGAAAATGATAATTCTCGTTTTCATTCTTAATTTAATGAGCAATGCTTGGAGTACACACACTTTTTGTGTGGTAAAATACCACACACTAATAGGGGTATGGCCCTCCCCCCCCCCCCCACATTCAAGGGAGGCATTTTGGTCATATTGTATTTTGTGTATTTGGGTGTGGTAGTGTGTGGTAGTGGATTTGTGTGCACTTCTAGCATTTTTCTAATTTAATAAGTATAGGTATTGTAAGTTTTAACTTTTATCTCTTATCAAATTTACAATAATGCATGCAAAACTCAATATAAAAGAATTAAAAAAAATTATAAATTAATTCCAAAATTAGAATACATATAAAAAAGATAAAATACATATAAAAAATTAAATAAAGAAAACACCGTAAAATAAGGAAAGCAGTATAAATTAAATGAGAAAAATAATTAATCACTAAAAGCTAATGCCAAACATGGCACTGCTTAGGTGGTACTTCTCTTATTATTATATTATATATTATATATAAGATATAAGACAAGATAAGATTTAGCCCCCATTAGTTTATGTGTTTTTTGTTATGAATAATAATTGAAGAATAATTATTAGGTGTTATGAATAATTGAGAATAATGTGGTGGTTATGAATTATGAGGAATAATTTGGTGGAGGAATAATTTGGTGGAGGAATAATTTGGTAAAAGATGTAATTATTATATGTGAATGACTATTATACCCTTGATGAAATTATGTAATTACGATTGTGCCATTCGAAGTTTTCCTATAAATAGGGCTTCAGTTATTAATGAAATTCATTCCAGAGAATTCCTTCGAATTCATTCTCTCTAAATTCTCTCTATTGTTTCTATACTTTTATAACACGTTATCAAAGACGAAGTCTCTAGCCATTTGAGTAATATGAAGGAGTATGCTTCCAGATCTATCACTTAACCTCTCAGACGTAAACCTTAATATTAGTCAAATTAATTGTCTCTAAAACTATGCTCACAGAACAATTCTACGGATCAAGATTCTCTCCTCTCAAAATCATCTTCATTCGAGATCTCCATTATTCTTCTTCCTCTTCTCTCACTACCTCCGTTCTCTTTCTTCGGCACGCAACATTCATAACTTTTCTCTCATCTCTGGTGTTTAATTATAGTTTAATAATATTATATTTTGGCTTAATGATGATTATTGCATTATGGGCAATTCAAGAATTGGCAAATGGAGGAAATACGTGCATGTTCAATTGCTTCTACCAAAGAAAAAGGAAAAGGTATATATATTATATTACTTTATAATATAATAATATATTAAACTATAATATTCATTTTCTCGAGATATAATGAGCATACGTTATCAAAATCAAATTTTCTCGACTCCATTATACTCGATTTAACGAGAGTTTCGATTTGACACCAACATTGATAGGGTAATAACTCGTTTTGAAATATGTTATGATCAAACTTTCAAAATTTACAAATCAGTACACTAACTTTTGAAAAAGTTACAAAATAGTCCTTGAATATTTTGATATTGATAAATTGAAGTAGAAAGGAGATAATTTTCCAATCGTAAAACATTGATAAAATATTTTTGACAATTTTACCTTTGCGAATTGGAATGGACAATTTTACCCTTAGGGTAAAACCGACCTAATTTTGACGACAGTGAAAAATGGATAGAATATTCATGAAGAAATTCTAAATCCATTGATTATATAAAATGGCTTGAAATCCATTTGAGTTAAAAGATCGAAATATTAATGTAACTCCCGAAGAGTTCAATTACATAATGTACTTATTCTAGAAAGATAAGTGTGCTTTTGTAGAAGTAATGAGTATTTGTTCTAGAAGAACAAATGCTTCTGAAGCGATTCAATATTTAATTTTCGTGACTTTATTTCTTGCAATTTAATTCTTTAAATACCTCCTACTTGATGATGGGTTCAACCGTCACTAAACGAAAGGTTTTATATATTTCTGCACTTTATATGCTAAGTGATGGGTAATACCTTCTACTAAGCAGATCCTACTCCTGAAAAAGTAGTTAAACATTATGCAATTTAATTGTTGCTATTTAAATTCCGTAAATTTATATTTATTGTAATAATTCCCATAAGGTAGGTTCGACCACCTATTGGAGGAAATTTAATTTCTGCATTTTAAATTTATGCACTTTATAGTTTGAGTATATTTCCAATGTGGTGGGTAATACCACACGATTGGTGTGCATATTTTCAATGTGGTAAGTTATACTACACGATTGGTTATAACGAATCCTACTCCAGAAGAAGTAGTTGATCAAATATTCTAATCCTACTCTCGAAGTAGTAGACGATGAGAATAAAATTACTTCTCCATATATACCGAATATTAATGGAGAAAATTGAGTAAGTGGTACTTGAAGTCACCATTGGATAAATAGATGAAAATAAAATGCTCCATAGATCTCATGTTGATAAATCAAAGAAAATATATCGCATGGAGAGATTATATGAAGTAATCTCATCGATGATATGAGATTGTATTAATATGAGAATAAAATGCTCTTGAAGAAGCATAATCACTAGATTTCTGTATTTGAATAAAGTCAATATGATATTATTATTACTCCAGAAGAAGTACAAAACAGCCGAAGTGGAACATATTGAGAATATCAAAAGATGGCATTAAACACTCAAAAATATAGAAATGCAAAAAGAAAATACATACTGAATCCGTAAATGAGTGATGCGTCTCGAGAGTATAAATACTCCGTAACTCTGCCACCATCAACATTAGGATTCATAATAGATATTTAAAGGATCCGAATTTCTTTTTTCGCTTGACACCAATGGTCTGTGACCGACGGACCTGGGCTTCCACAGATTCTTGAATATATGCATGAAATTTGATGAGTAGTTCATCAACAAGATCTAGCGAAATAAGTATTTTTCTCATTGAATGAGAGATAAACTTATTATTTACACTCGATCTAGAAACGCTAGTAAGCCATCAAAGAAATTATTAATATTCAACAAACCTATTGGTTTGACATGAAAGTTCCACTGCGCCAACGAGGCTATATTGAATATTTCCTCCGATTGTGTTGTAACGCTTTGGAAGGACAATGAAAGCATCACTATTATTCATCATATACAAAGATGCGGTTGTGGATGGATTGCGCTTATAGCACCAACCTCTTTGGACCCATGGTAGAACGGCTCCACCGAGTCTTAGATCCAACTAGATGGAAAGGTATTACACTCAAACTCTTATTCCCCATGATTGTGCGGCCATTATAAGTCTAGCTAAAAGTTTGTTGTTGGTTCCTCCGTATAGTATATTGATTTCTTGTCTCCTAACTCTTTAACGAGTCGGTTTGTCATATCCACATATTGGATATGGCCTACTAGTTTAGATCCACCAAAAATACATACGGTTTTAATCTGGCGAGGTAAAGGCTGACTTGTATGAGATGATTCTAAAATCTCCATATCCATCTCTACTCCTATCTCTCTTTTTGCACTATACTTTTAATGTATGAACATGAGAGATATATGAATCACTTTATTTAAAGATAAATTTTCAAACCAATAATTGAGTGCACTATTTACTTTTTGACAAATATGAAAGAGAAAAAATGCAGAAAAATTTTTTTAAGTGAAAATGACATATATCTGTCGGTGATTGAAAAATAATATATATATACATATATATATATATATCTTAAAATCGAAAAACAATATTTACAATTACAAGAAAAACATTGATCTTCGTTATTACACCGAGCTTCCTTATATTAATATGAGAAAATTATTATACTAAAATTTTCTACTAAATTTACAAACAGGATCTTCTAAAGTAAGTTTTTCAAGGCATGTACGCGTTTGTTGATCTTTGAATTTGGCTCATAAGGCCATTAGCTCACCTTATGCGTGCCCACTAGGATGTGTCTCAAGAGCACATTGAATATCATCCAAAGGCTCCTTACTCAATCCATCCTTAATGAATGCTATTTTATCTTCTCGATTTACGGACAAGTACCCCACAGATTTACATCAGTGTCACATGTCCACCGAGCACACTTGTAGCATCCTCCTAATCTTTTTGCTCTCCGTTTCTTTGAAAACTACTTTTACCCATACCAGGCATGTATTTAGAAGGAATTGAAGCCTCACCAGATAATCGAAACTTTGCTTCAATCAAGCATCGGATATCTTGTGGGATACCCTTATTCATTAACATCCTTAATCTTTCCAGCCTACATCGATAAATCCTTTTTAGGATTTTGATCGGTAGTGATGGATAGTATTTTCGAAGATTTGAGAGCATATGATCCATTATAATGTATAGGCCCTTGTTAGGATGAATTTTGCAATAATTTTGATGATTTATTTATAGAATAATATGACGCGTATGAAATAAGACTCCGATTTTAAATAAATAATATGAAGCGTAAGAGCTACGATTTCGGAATTAAATAATAGCCGGATGTGATGCGTATGAGCTGTAACTCCGTGTTTGAATAGTGGTAGACAATAATATCACCAAAAGATGATGGAATATGTCGGTGAATTGTTTTCTATGATAAATCATGTTGAGCACTATACAGATACTAGTGAAATCGATATAAGAATTTCTTGAACTAGAAGTTCAATAATACTCGTTTGCAAAACCTGGATGACCATCCCGGTTTAAATAATTATTGAAATCAATATTTCAAGTGAAGAATTAAAAGAATTCTTCAATGATTGTTCTCGATAAATGATGAAATCATTACTACCAATATTGGGAATAAATCCCAAATATATCCGGAATAAAGGATGAGAAGTATGGGCCCACTCATCCTCCATGTGGACTACTAGATATTATGATATGGATCCACTAGATAGTCACATGTGTATATGATTCGAAATTTGAAATTTACAAAATATTTGCTCACGGTATGAGCATGATTTCCAGATTTAATGATAAAGCTAGTAAATATATATATATCCCAATGATTTGAATAAATCCTGAAGGATTTGAGTATGCATACAAGTGGGATATTATATGGCAAATTATTTAAAGTCCTCAAATAAATTGCCGATATCGAGAATAGAATGCAAAGCGGTCTAAATTCCCATATTAAAAATTTGAATTATGAGAACATATATGATTAAAATCATACCAAGTGTATGGGTTTTGGTGTTCTAAATTTTCTCAACATGAGGGGGAGTGTTAAAAGTTGAAAATAATATGTGAAATGCATCATGTTATATCCTCGAAATTGAAATACGAACTTGAAGTTCAAAGATGCATGAAAGGCTATGAACAATCACATATATCAACTACGATGCTTTGATAAGTTAGCGCTTGAAGCGTTGATATTTCCCCAAACATATATATCAAAGCAAATTATAAAAGATGGTCTTAATAACGGAGGCATATGCTCTTGAAGAGTATATAGACATAACTATATTGTGTAATCCTACAAGAGGATTGATAATGAGATATCTCGATAAGTTATGTCGATATGGGGAAAGAAATGAAATTGAAAAGTGTCGACACGATATGAAAATGTAGCGCTACATATGATCAATGATAATGAAAATATTGAGATATATTGAAGATGATAAATACTGAATGTGAAATCTTTAACTTATGAGATGATGAGATGATGATGACTAATGCTCAAGTTTAAAGATAAGCATGGTGGTCATTATATATTGCATGCTCATGAAAGTTAAATTACCGATCGTGTGTGTAGTACCGAAAAGGAAATTAAAGGATCGGATGAGCTAAGCCCCTGGGAATGAAATAACCTATTAAGTGAGTATTAAATGTTAAATGATATATTTTAAGTGTCAGTTAGTTATGAAGGTTTACTTATATGTTTACATGTTTTTACGATGAATTTATATGCTTTAAATTGTGTGTTTGGAGACATGTGTTCATGGTGAATGTTTTGTAGTTGTGTATGAAAATTGATGCACTCTAAATGAACGAAGAGTATAAAACCAATGTATATGATTCTCATACAAATATATGAAAGATTTTGAAATGCTTGCAGCATAATTGTATAAAATACGCGTTGCACTCTTTTTCCCTTGACTGAGGTTTTATCCCATTGGGTTTTCCTAACAAGGTTTTTAATGAGGCAACTTTAAAGGCGTATTCACATGAATAATGTACTCTTTTTCCTTCATTAGGGTTTTTCCCACTGGGTTTTTCCTAATAAGGTTTTAACGAGGCATATTCATGGTATATTGAGAACGATAGGAGAAATTGATCTGATGTATCTATTGGATCAAGTTATAATGGAGCTAATGCTTTAGATCCAAACGATGATGATATTGAAATCATTTACCAGAAGTAAAGATATCAGTTCTCAAGATATGAAATCAAACGGAGCAGCTGTACTGTTTTTCCTTCGATCAAGTTTTTTCCCACTGGGTTTTCTTGACAAGGTTTTAACGAGGTAGCACGTGAATACTCATATGCTGCTGATAGACATCAGGGGGAGCAATGTTTTGATGAAGCAGTATATAACCACTCCAAGCTATCCTACAATCGGTTTGGAGGTTTTTTCCCACTGGGTTTTTCTCCAAACACGTCCAGAAGACATTTGTATTAATAGTCATTCAAGGGGGAGTGTTATGAATAATAATTGAAGAATAATTATTAGGTGTTATGAATAATTGAGAATAATGTGGTGGTTATGAATTATGAGGAATAATTTGGTGGAGGAATAATTTGGTAAAAGATGTAATTATTATATGTGAATGACTATTATACCCTTGATGAAATTATATAATTACGATTGTGCCATTCGAAGTTTTCCTATAAATAGGGCTTCAGTTATTAATGAAATTCATTCCAGAGAATTCCTTCGAATTCATTCTCTCTAAATTCTCTCTATTGTTTCTATACTTTTATAACATTTTTATATATTTTTACATATTTTTATATTTTTTTTCAACTCCACACATTATCTCTCTTATTTCATATCTACATATCTTATGGACCTATCTGTAGTACAAATATTCCCACTATTCAATTCCACTCATTCTCTTTTCTATATAACATAAAAATCCATAAAAAATTCATTTTTACATATACACTAACACTCGCTTAATCATACTTTGCAAAAAATATTAATCACTCTATCCCATAAAGATAGTCCGATAGTTATTTTCACATAGATTAGGAAATGATAATTAATGTAATTAAAGCATTAAATTTTACCTATCTTTTTCTATCTATACCCTTACATTAATTACTAACTAGTTTTTACGCCCGTGCGTTGCACGGTAGTAAAACTGTGTTAAGTAAATAATAAATTATTTCAGATATGATTTACAATTTTTTTTAATTGGTAGTAGCATAACGTTTGTTATAATTTGGTAGTATATATTATTATAATATTTCTATATTAGGTTTATAATGCGTTCACAATTAAAATGATTAAAAATAAATGGTGAGAGATTAATTTAATAAATTGTGTGGTGTGTGAAAGATAAATAATATAAACAGTAATAATTAAAGTTACAATCCGATAAGTATTTAAATGGCATTAGTTTTAAATGAATTGCAATGTAATACAATAAATTATAGTTTTTAAGTTCTAATAATGCTTTAACAATGTCAAATATGTACATATCAACAAATTAGCACAATGTATAGCTGAAAATTAAATAATTTAAAAATAATGTAAAGACAATGTTGAATTAAAACATAAACGTAATTCAAAACAAACACATAAAGTATGTTAACTACAATGGTGATCATGTAACATAGAAAGAATATAGGTCAAAGTAGAAACATATGTAAAATTAAAAATTATTTAAAATCAATGACAATTTACAGTTCTATTGCCTCATCATCAACTATTAATTGTGACGAATCTGCAAAAAGAGATAATATGTAATGTATTACAACAGACACCAGACACCATTTTCGTGCACCATTTGCACCAACCCAAGACACTACATCTCATACCCAATTTAAATTTCATGATTTTATTTTTTGTTTTTCAATTAATTTGACTTATAATTCATTATTTTATTGTCTCTTTTACAATTAACTTAAATTATGCATTATTTTTCGCTATATGAGGTCATGTGCCGAAAGCCAGAAAATTAATTTCATAAATCTTTTTCTTAATTTTGACAAAAAAAGTCACTACGAAAAAAGAGAGTTTTCACCATTAACTTTTTTTCCCAAAAATTCAAAAAAAAAAAAAAAAAAAGAACTAAAGAAAAAACAGAGGGTAGATGTTTAAAAGTTTAAGCCTTCCAATCTCCAAAAAAACAAAGAGGATGATCAAACTATCATTTTCAATAAAATATTGGTCACAACATGGCAAGTTTTCAAGGACAAAATCGCCAAAAGTAAAAATTTTTATGACGCATTAATTCTGAAGCAACAACGTAAAGAATCTACATGAATTAAATAGTAAGCAAACTCAATAGCAGCTAATCGCAGACAATCTCATACATTTTTCCTCCCAATATTCTAAAATTATTTAGCATCAACTTAGTTTTAAGTTTTTATTTCCTTCTTGGCACCTCTGCAATACACGAGTAGTAATTGCTAACAAAAAATAATACGATATTAAAAATATAACTTTATTCCATGTGAATCAAGAAAATTTGTGATTTGAATGTGAAAAATCAGTAGATATTTAAAATTTTTAAAAGATCTATAATGTATATAATTTTAGAGATGCTAAAAAGAAAGTGAAAATTTATAAAACATGTAAAAATAAAAAGACTTGTTTATAAATTTTTGCCACCAAAAGAGCAATTAATATAATATATCATTAAAAAAATAAATTACAATGATCAATTATTAACGCGTAATGCTAACATTGTGTGTGTACACCATTAATTCAACTTATTTAAGAATTATAATAATGTCCTAAATTGATTAATAGACATTTCATTATTGGTCACCATTTGGAATACTATAATAATTTAAATTTATAATAATCGATTAGAAAACATTTAAGTAACATAATAATCTTTATCTTGTAATAATTGATATATAACTCATACCATAATTAGTTTCTATTCATCAGATCATGTATAAATACTTTAATTAAATTGTAGCAAGGAAATTTAAAAATTAGTAGCGACATTTTTAAAACCATTTCTCCATAATAAAATTATTTTATTTTTCAATATTTATTGTGTAGAATTTATGAATTAATCCAGCCGAAAATGAAAAATATTGTTTCCATCTTCTGATATTAGTTAAAGATATTTGTTGTATCATTTTATTCATTTGTGTAATTATTATTGATTAAGATTATACTAAAACTATTTGACTTGTTCAAATGAAGAAGTTAGAGCAAAAAATTAGGACACATTTGTTAAAGTAAATTAGAAAGCGTTTGAAAAATCAATTCTTCCCATTATCTACTGACATTTAAAACTACCTGGACACGTGGCATTCAATCATAGGGAGATCAATATAAAAACAACTATTTTTATCTAAAACAGAAGTTAAGCATGTCCTAAAACCACTATTAGAAAACAATAATACCACGCACCTCTACTTTATATATATTATAAATTCTAGACTGAGTAATTATTGAAACTATTGGGTTTGTTGACAATTGTATAATATCCTAGCAAAAGGCATTAACACAATTGAAGCTTAATTAGTGGAGCGTGTAAAAGCTTTAAAATTCTCCAACAATTTGAGTGGAGTAAAAGATCGTTGATTTCCACTATAAGATAACACATAGGTAGTTGATTTTTATTTTTATTTTTTTAATTTCAAGATAGTATACATTGAGTAGGGACATCTGTGAAAATAAAAAATTAAATATACTTATGGATAGTTATATTGCCACCGCGTTAATTATTTGTTACACCACGTCTTTTAAATTGTATCTTAATTCCTAAAATAGACATAAAGAAAATAATATAAATGACATTTTCTTCAATTTCCTTAACTGTTAATGTTAGTTCTTGTCGGTGCACCACAATTTGGTCCAACTTGTAAGTAAACCTATGACTTTTGGCTTTCGGCTTTCCTCCACCACTCCTGTCCAACCACAGACGAGTGACGACGGAGGAAGAAGGAAAATAAAAGGGTAAATGTGGTGGTGGGCCATGGTGCACAGCATTTCGTCAATTTCTTGGCGGGTGAGGCTAAATCCATCCCCAAATTTGCTAGCTACACTCATTTTGGGGCAAGAAAATAATTTTACCCCCACCCCCAATTTTTTTTTTTCTGTTCTGTTGGATGAGGTTCGGCTTGTGTAGGCCGAACATAAGAAGCGCTCATTGGCAGCTTCTTCAAGCTATATAGCTTTCCTTTGCCATTTCCGACAAAGATTTCTTCTTTGGAAATGTAATCTTATCGCAAAAATTTCTTTGTTTATCTTCAAGTTGCCATGGCAGCTTCTTCTTCTTCTTCCCTTTTTATTTATTTATATTTGAGGGTGATGGCTAAAATGGGAAGTGATCGATCGAGGGTGTAGTAAAGAAAAAAAAGGTGCATTTAGCCTCAACCATTCTTGGCTTTCTTTTGCCTTTCTTGAGTTGGGGGCATAATGGTAACCTAATTGTCGTATATTTATAAAATGTAATGTTTAAATGTTGTGTGTCTATAAATGTGGTAGGACAAACATAAAATGCAGTGTTAATATAATTAACCTATACTTATTACAGTAAATGGACTATCTTTGTAGGAGAGAGGGAGTTTTTTTTTTTTTTAACATTTCTCTATAACTTCTTTTATTTCTAGTCACGTACTCTTTAGAGCATCTCCGGCCCAAAACTTTATTTTACAGTTTTGAAATTCCAAAATACAGTTGATGCTACAGTATTTTACCATATCAACTCCAACCATCAACTCTAAATTTTACACCAAATTCACATTATTCACTATTTTTATTTTCTTTCTTATTTAATTAAATACATTTGAAATCTAAAATATTATTATAAAAAGAATAATTACATATTTATAAAATACATTTGTGTTCAATATTGTATAATTTCCTTTTCATTTGATAGTTAAACAAATACTAATGTATCGTAATTATGTAACAAATATTATCTACAAAATACATAAAAAGAAAAAAAAAGATTTCATTGCCTAAACCAGTGGGACCCAGCTGGACCAAGTTTTACCGTCCATGAAACTGTTCACAATCCCCAATTTCCCGTTGCAATTGGCGCTGGGCTGGACCTGATTCAACTGGAAATTGCAGCAATTAACGCCAAAGTAGAGAGGGCTGGAGATGCTCTAAAAGAAGGACCGTTTTTCGTTTCCAGAAACTGTGAAATTGACTTACTTCTGTTTTAGGCTTTAGCCACCAAAATGTGTGAGAGTTTCGGTGTTACATAAAAACTGTCTCATCCTAAGCGTGTGTTCGTTTCCACTTATTTTCGCCTAAAAATTACTTACTACTAAAAGTCAAAGTCAAACATCAATATCAACCACACATTTCACATCATCACTCATTATTATCCACACATCTCGTGGTCCCCGCCATTATACTTCACTTTTAGCAAAATTTTAGATAAAAATAAGTACACACGAACACACGCTAAATGTAGAGAAAATAAAAGATTAAGATAAAATAAAATGTAATATTAATGTCGTAGTTAAAACAAAGTAAAGTAAGTTATTCGGGAATGAAAAATATTAAACCAAGATCTGATACCCACATGTGAGCACTTTAAGAATAAAAATCATGAATTTACAAATAAAACAAATACACTATTTATACACATGTTTGCATAGGATTATAAGTCAATATGTTCTAGATAGATAATGACGATAGATGTCTCACGTAAATATCGCTCTTTATAAATCTATGTGTTCGAGTAACATTGCTTTAAGGTTTAAACTAATCTAGTTTTTAACACTCTTCTGTATGGCAAAGATATAAAAAGTGTCATGCATGAAAGAGCATTGAAGTTAGAAATTGAGTTTAAATGCGCCCAAATGCACGAACGCATGATGAAAGCGCGACTAACACGTGATAAAGCAAGGAGTGGCAAAGTGTAGACTTCAAGCCTCAAGCATAAACATCGTCTAGGAGAGCTTTTGAGAATACTGTTGTGTTGTGTAGTAAAAAGAATGCAAATATCCAATGCAACCACTTGGAAAGAAATGTTTATGGAGACAAAAATAGGGGTGAAAAATCGAAGCCTTTATATGGTTTTTCCATATGATATCTGTAATATCGTTTGCTTCTATAAAACGCTGTTCCACTCAAGAATCAATTACAATTCCACTATATTTCATGTCCAACGTTTTGTTTCCTTTCAGGCTTCACGTATGCCAAAGAGCTTCAATATTCTTGAATCTTGTGCTAAACTTCGACCTGGCATTCACAATACCAACGATCAGACATTGGATAATCAAACACCTGCACAAACAAAGAACATTGACTATGAAAAACTCGCTCGACTACACTAATAAAAGTTTATCTCGCTCAACTACACCTACACTTCATGCATCTCTTTCGGAAAACAATAAAGTGAAGACACATTGAAGAGCCATGTTGAACACAGTGTTCCTCATGTATAATCATATCTAAGCAAGATTCAATTTTTCATCGAAAACAAACTAAAAACTCACTTTTTTTCATGAGAAGCAATAAATGAGGTGGGAAAATGCACGATCACTCAAACGCAAGTCTCTGAGCGCCAACAAGAGAAGCATATTCGCCCTTCCTTTCTAACAACTCAAAATGTGTCCCCAATTCAGCAACTTTTCCATCAGAACACAGTGCGATTTGATCAGCATTTTGAACTGTGCTCAATCTGTGAGCAATAACTAATGTTGTTCTTCCCTTCATTAGGCGATTCAAAGCATCTTGAACCAGACGTTCACTCACAGTATCCAAAGCACTAGTCGCCTAATAAAATGATGCTAAAATAAATTCTCAAGATTAACATAATAAGTCTTCTTTCAAGTAGTGGGTCCCATGAAATATGTCAATAAGAATAGTGTAAGGTCAAGTGGAGTGATACCTCATCAAGTATCAAGACTGGAGCATTCTTGAGAAGAGCTCTTGCTATGGCGATTCTCTGGAATAAATCTAGACCATTAGATAACTAAATAAGTGTCAATCAAGGACAGAAAGTTGATACCTGTCTCTGTCCTCCACTTAACAAACCCCCACGCTCACCAACCAGCGTATCGTAACCCTGTGGACGGACAAACACTCACCAAAAACATTAAGAGCTTGTTTGGGTGAGATTATTATTGACGTGATTGTTTGGTCTTACTTTTTTATACCTTTTTACCACAAGTTAAAAAAGTCAGTTTTTCCAAGAATCTTTACCAAACAAACACTAACTTGTAGAAAGAAGTAAAGGTATGAACAGCTTCGAGCTCAACTGACCTGTGGCAAAGAAATTATGAATTCATGCGCATTTGCGGCTTTAGCAGCCTTTATGACATCATCTCGGGAGACATATTCGTCTGGGAGCCCATAAGCAATATTTTCACCAACAGATACAGAGAACAAAACAGGGTCCTACGATAGTAGTATAGTGGATGTATCAGAAACATAAGCATTATTCCTTATGGTATTATATGTCTCCCAAACAAAAGTATCATGTCTATAAGCTATTGGAATCCTGTTCTTCCTTTCTGTTTCATTCCTTACTTGGACATGTTGGATTGGAAAAGTTGCTTATTCTTAGGCCAAAAGGCGAGGACTAATAAAATACGCATGCTCTAGGACACTTATTTGGCTTAGTCTCATGTGACCAATAAATTTACTCTTTTACCCTTGTCTTTCTTAGATATTGCAACACTTTCATCCTATCCTCGTGACATGAAAAATAAGGTCATTTTCAGTGCCGGTCCTATGATTGTTGGAGCCTGAGGCGAACATTATAAAATGCGCCCCCTTAAAATGTAATAATTACTAAAATTTATAAGTGTTCTACAAAAATTAATAGTTAGTTAAAAATAGTACAATAATAATAAAAAAAAAAATAACTCTACCATGCCACATTTTACATTATAAGCTAATAAAAATTTTGAAATTTAATATTTGCTATTTTGATAAAGGAAAAATATTAATTAAATTTTCAATAATTTAGCATTTTTACCAATATAATTCAAAATTCTAAAATGAAATTTTAAAATTCATAGTTGAGAGTATTATTTGATCTCTGTAGTTTATGACATTTTATCCATATATGATATTCTTGATATATATAAAACTCATATTTTTGTTGTTAAATAATTTTCATGAAGTTTATGCCATTTATTTTGAATATTTTTCATTATTTATTTTATTAAAGATAGGAATGAAAATGGTGAGTCGAATTGAGAGCAATTAGATTTTGATGAGGGAGTACTGTTACCATTAAGAGGTGCACCGTAATAGGTCTTTTTCAAAATCTTTTATATTTTATTTATGTTCTAAACCAATAAGATTAGGTTATTTGGACTACATTTTATTTGATGATATGAAATTTTAAAATGTTAGAAATTGTAAATATGTATAAAACTAAAGGAACTATTTCAAATTTTTTATTCATAGGTTTGGACAAACATTTTTTAGATGATGATAAATAATAAAGAATTAATGTAGTTTTATTTTTATTTTTAAAAAAAAGAATTAATATGGTTTTACAAATTTTTAAGTAAAAAAGTAATAACTAAATATTACATGGAAAAATGCATCATGTGGGACTTGAACTAGGTTGGACAAGGTAACATAAACCTTCTAGCTGCTGCACCACACGCCAAGTTTAGTAACAAAGCTATCGCTTTTTGATATAATGTAGATTTTTATGTATGAAAAAAAAAAAAAAAATCGCCCCCTCCGGTTTTGCACTGAGGCGACAGTCTCACTCACCTTAGCACAAAACCGGCTCTGCTTATTTTCCTAAGTTGTCATAGTGACCTTGCTTAAACACGTTAACTCTCAAGCATAATTTACGTATTGTATTGTAAGATCAAGATGCCTACCTTCTCTTAAGCCCACCAAACTATGCAGTTGGGAGTTTGCATGTTTGGCTAAGCTTACTTGTAAGTAAATATATTTTAAATAAATCATATTTTTATCATAAATAAATATTGCTTATTTCACAGTAATGTAAGAGTTGCTTCCATAAGACGCAAGGTTTTTTCACTTATCCAAACATGTCTCCAAACAATCTTAAAAGTAACTTCCTTTTTTAATCTTCGGTTCACCTTAGCCAAACATTTCATACATTTAGACAAAATTTCAATCATTAGACAGCATAAATTCAGGAGCTACCTGATTCACTATGGAAACCACTCGAGCCCATTCACTTTTAGCAAATGTCCGCAAATCCTCTCCAGCAACAGTTATACAACCTTTGGTTGGCTGCCATAGTAGAGTTCATTATACAATTTTAACATGTGGGGGATATGATGTTCTAATGTCAATTAGAAATGATAAAAAGGAAGTCACCTCGTAAAAACGAGCTAACAGCTGTACAATTGTACTCTTTCCTGCACCACTTGGGCCCACCAGAGCCGTAACAGTTCCACACTTCAAAGTTAGGTCAAGACCTTGTAGGATTTCTACATCAGGTCTCAATGGATACGAGAAATGCACATCTGCAAAAGAAAACAGTATAATTCCAATTCTTCAAGTTCGATATTGAAATAAAAGACATTGATAACACATTAAATGCTGACTGGATAAACTTTCATTTTGCTTAAAACTAACTTTTTAGATCGAAAATTGGTGGAGCACATGAAATATATGGATAATAATGAGTAGTTATTTCGAATTTGTGGTTAATATTAAAATTCGACATTGACACAAAGTTAATTTTTAAGTATAAAAAATTAAAAGAAAACGATCTAGGCAGATGTTTGTTTCGACTACTTTTTACTTGAAATTAACTACTCCACTTAATCAACGTCCAAATTTGATATTAACCACGCATCTCAAATCACCAGTCATTATTAATCTTACATCTCATGGTCTTCACAATTATTCAATCTAAAAGTCAACTTTTAGCTCAATAAAATTTTATCCAAAAACACACTAATCATATACCTTCAAGGCAAATATCACCAGACTCTGCAAGAGTACGCACGTGAATAGCTGATTTTAATGAGGACATGTACCCCGAACTTCGAGTTTGTGTTGTCCCGTTAGAACCATTGACCAAAAGAGCTTCAAGATTTTTGTCATGCACTAGGTTTCTCTTCAAGTCTTTTTCTAAAGAATAAGCTAAAGAATCATCAATTTCCAATCCAGATAAAACAGAGTTGATTCTTTCGGTAGCAGCGAAGGCCCCACGAAGATCTCCAAAGGTGTTCACTATCCCTTGAACCTAGAGAACACAATTTCTCTGCTCATATTGAAGAATGGAAATAAGAATGGAGAACTAAGAAGAAGAAGAAGAAAATGTACTCACAGCGAATGTTAAGGTGAAAGTGTATCCAATAAAGGAAACCATGGTGCCCACTGCTAGTTCACCCTATGTGCAACACATGATAATTTTGGAATAATCAGATTAATAAAATATAACCAAAAAAGCGAGCTCCAATCGATCACAAATTATAATTAACTCAAAAACAAGTTTTGCTTGAAGTCTTTAACAGAGGATAGAGAAAGTACAGTTAAATACAAGGTAGAAAAGGAGTCATGTGCTTACAGCCTTTACTTTGCTTCCTCCAAGACTATACAAGGTGACCAAAGAAACATAAACAGCAACCCTTGTCAGGGATTCATTGATGGACTTAAACGTCCCTATTTTTATCCCGCTATTCTCATACTCTAGGACCTGAGAAACCCCAAACATTGTAATGGCGAGGGAAAAAATGGTCACATGTTTGATATATAGGATTAGATAGCACTGGATGGTATGATGAACAATACATGGCGAGTGCTGTCAAATACTATGTTCCAAATATGCACTGGTATTTGACATTACCATAGAAATTTTTATGCCAAAAGTGCCATACCTGGCGACCAAAAATTGACATTTGACGTTTTTCTCCTCCAAAGGATCTTACCTAAACGCAGACACAAATACTAATTAGCCGATATTAACTTCAGCACAAGAAACTAAATTACAGGTATGACAAAGGTCATAAAACCTACAGTACGTATAGCAGCAAATGTCTCAGTTACACAATCAGCTATAGCAGCTTGGACTGATCCATGAGCTTTAAATACACTCACAGTTGATCTTTTGTACACAGCTAGAAAGATTCGCATGTCAGTAGATATCAACAAATAAAGATGATTATAAATTACAATAACTTTTATAAGCTTCTTCGAAAACTAAATTAGCATTATTTCCTGTTTTATATAGATCATTTTCAGCAGATGTCAATTGACCTCTATGAACATAACTCACCAACTAAAAATGAAACTGAAAGCATGAGTAGGCCCAAAATAGGTGCAAGTTGGATGGACAAAACAAAAAGTAAGCACATAGTCCCAATGACCTGCAAGAAAGTCAAATATTCTAAAAAGAGACTAAACAAAACTAAATTTAAAACTATTATGTTTAAAGTAGGCTTGCCTCAGATAGGGCCCTGAAGCCACGATCACGTGATATATTTTCGCTGACAATATTTTTCAAAGAGTTCAAATCAGACGTCAATAGAGCCGTTAGTTCGCCAACCTATAAAGATCCCACAGATGACCAGTAAATATATTGTTGGAACGTCCATAAGGATAATGTAGATTGGATTCATAAAATTCGAATGCCTCATTGAGTAACCTCGAAATGATATAAAAAATTCCCACATGAATACCTTGTATCGATCAAAGAACTCCACCTGCAAAATCAATATGAATAGTCAGCAGCAGTCCTATAACTTTTAGAGCTCGAGGCAGCAATAAAATTCTAAACTAAGTGTCCCTAATAGTGAGTCGGCCTGTGTATAGGATTTTTTTTTTTTTTTTGAAAAATGAGTTCATTAACACGCAAAATAATTTTAACTTCTGACTTACTTTTGTTGTGTTTGTATTAATTCCACGTCATAACATAAAAAACCCTCTCATAATAATTTTTTTTGTTTGTTAAACTTTGAGTTAGCAAAAAATCGCCCCCCTTTCAAATGGGAGCCTGAGGAGGGCGCCTCTTTTGCCTAAATATAGAAATGGCCATGTGAATAGTTTATCAAAATGTGGATGTGCACATAAGATGAACAAACATAATTCCCAGATAGTTTATTCAAAGCAAGAATGTTTGTTTTTCTACTAGTTGTAGTATATATTTTTTCCATTCCACTGGAGTAGTTTTAAACATATAAGCCTAAGAGCCCACATAAGTTGACTAGTTTGACGGTTGTTTACCTGGGGTGAATTACTTAATTGTCCAATTCCCAAATGCTAATTACCGATTTGTCAATTACTTTTATAAATTACGAGAATATCAATATTTTCAAGTAGTTGGACCATTTTACTGTCATCCTAGATCCTACAATATAGGATATAGAAATTTTCTGCTGATAAAATTTCAATACGAGTACGGTTCATCTTCTTCGGCAAAAAACTCTGGCAACTTTCTTCATCTTCTCGTGCCGACAAATCACACTTCAACCGCCACTCATCACACTTCAACGAAACTAAATTTGAGATGGAACCGTTTGGGTTTTTTTTTCCTGTTTGAGAAAATTACTTCTGCCAAAGAAAACCCATTTACAAATAAAGATTGCATACAGAGGCTCAGATCCCAGATTTGGAAATAACACAAGCAAAGAGAATCTGCCATGGCTGCAATCAGAAAAGTCCAATCACAACGTCTTCCATAATTACCACGCCAAACTACGAATCGAATTATCTCGGAGCTAGATCCATTAGCTTAGAACAAAATAACAAAAAATCAGCACAGCCCCTCGTATTCAAGTGCACTATCTGGTGTTGGCAGCTTCTCCACTCCGATGGACAGTTCCGGCGGCCATAGTGGAGAGGAAGAAGAAGAAAAATTGGAGGAAGAAGAAAAATTGGGGAAGAAGAGTATGTTTGGGTTGGGTTAAGGGATACGGGGGCAATATTGTCCGCCGATTTTGACTAATTGGTAAATCAATAGTTATATGATGACAAACATGTAATTATTTCCTTCAAAATTTAAAGATTTGGTAACAATGCCCCGTCAAAAGATCAGAATGTTTGGTCTAGCTACTTTCCTAATATATTTCTTCTCTAACTAATTTTCGGTCAAATGTTCTATGGCGCACAGAAATTTTCACACGTTTCAACCATTTATTGTCCACAAAGTAAGTTTTACTTCAAAACACATAATAGATACATTTTGGCACTTGTTTGGTGAAACTTCTTCACTAATCACTTTTTTCTTACGGTCATTTTCAACCACACACTACAAAAGAGATACAATTATTCACACTTCTCCATAAAGCTTCCTTATTTGTAGCCACGTGCTCTCTAAATCACTACAGAGAGGGAAGACAGAAGGGGGTGGTGTGGGGGCAGACAAACTTGCAATGGATTGTGTGTTCCCTACAAACTAGCAACTAGACAGTACAAAGAGAGTTACCACATTGAGGAAGGATTTTACCTTTTGAATCAACACTCTTTGAAATATTTGAGCTCTTAAGCTAGACATAGCCTTCTCCCACATGATATTCATGTTTATCACAAAAATAATTGTAGAAATAGCCTCCAAAGTGTATAGAATTCCCAATCTGCTAACCACTTGCCAGAGAGGAACTGGTCTCGTCCCAATAAGCACTTCGAAAAATCTACCTGAAATAAGCCTCTCGTTGACATCAGTAATACATGCCAATAGGTTATCAATCTATATCTTTAAAATAGCATACATTACAGTAACAGCTTCTCATATGGAAATTCAGAAAGTACAGTCATACATCTAATTTGGTTAATAGATTCAAGAGTGATTATTATCAAATCTTATCTTCACTTCAGAAAGGATATACAGCCTTAATCTTCATATGTTCTTTTGAACTCCGTGTGTTCAAACAATACCATGATGTGAACCTCGAGTACTGATTTCAAACTATATTCTAAAAACTCAAAACGTTAGTTATAGCTCATATTGTGTTTATCTTAGTCAAACGATACAAATATCATTTTATCAAGATGACTATAAGTTACCACAAATAAGTCAAGTGAAACAACCAGTTATTTTTTCATTCCATACTATTACTGGTAACTAATAGAACCCAATGAATATGGTGATACTTCAGAAAGAAAGAGAAAGAGAAGGGGAATTGGCACACATCACACATCAAAATGAAGAAGAACGGGACTTGAGAAAGTAAAAGAGGGAAAGAAAAGATATATGATAGCCTCCCATTATTTCTAGTTTGGCAGTTCAATCTATGATTAATGATTCATGGACGTCGATAAGAGAGAAGAAAGGGGTGAGGATAGACAGTTCAAAGGGCAGTCCAACTCTCTGATGTAAACTAAAAACTGTGCTACATGAGCAAAATAGACTAATGCAAGCTAATATGGAGTTCAACTGGACTTCGTTGAACTCTATCTAAATCAAAAGGTCCTTTGAGAAAAATATAGTGCTTGTTTGGTATGGTTTTCTTCAAAAACCATTTCAAACATACTCATTTTCAACCACACATTCAATATCTTCAGTGGAACTCGTAATTTTTCCGAGTTTTCAACTGCACATTCTCCTTGATAAAACCATTTTCCTCTACTAGTTTTGTTTTCATTTTAGGATAATAAAGGACGTCTAGATAGCCATTCATAGAATGCATGGGAAACTCATTTCGAGCATTGAGTGTTTATATATTAGAGACATCACCACACGCGGTTGGAAGTCTTTCAACTCCTATGCTAATATAAGAGTAATGCCATGTAATAATTGTAGTGCTTCAGGTTAATAGTGACTCATGTTTCAATATTTGAAGTGTGCAGCACCAGTTGTCCAACTTAGCATAATTCATCATTGAAATAACAAAATATACAGTTCTGTTTCTTCTTGTCTAGCAATATCCGATCCTACTTATGCTACCTATTCAACATATCATAACTGTTGCCTAGTTCTTCTTGTAAAATGAGTGATTCTAAGTTCCAGCAAGACAAGTCTAACATACCAGAATATAAGGGCATGGAGAGAGTGCAGGTTGTGCAACTCACAAGACTAAGAACTGAAACCGCGACCCTCAATTTGTGCCTTGAAACCAGTTTCCACAACAAGCCCCAACTTATCACATCAATCGGTTGAAGTTCTTCGATCTCAATTCTGCCCGAATCATCAATTTTCAGCTCACTTTCCGGCAAACTTTCATCGAAAGCCGGGGCGGAAACATAAGCGCCAGTGACGATTCTCGATTTTCTCCAAATTTGTCCAACTTTTGGCAAAGAAATCGAAGTGCGCAATACAGAAATTGCTTCATTTTTTTGTAAATTGAGCTTAATCTCTGGTGTTCTGTGAGAGCGAAAGTGTTTTGGGAGTTGAAAATTGTAACGAAGAGAACAAGGTGTGGTAGCTGTTGCCATTTCTTCTCCGGGTATATATGGTCTGCTCATGACATGTTGGAGGGCAGTGTTATATACCGAGAACTTAACTGAAGATTCTTGTGGGAAAATTTTCGGAGACACGTTTTAATTTATTATCCACATGAGTGCCCCATTCCTCTTTTGTATGTTCCTCCTCTTTTGTATTCTTTTGTAATCGGGAAGCATGGTCCCTGCTCGCCGGCCCACACCGTGGGCGTGGGCGGGGAGCCATGCCCACATGATGCGCCACATCGTCCAAAATTTTAAAAAAACTTAATATCTACGTTAGATCAGATAAATAATGTATAATTACTCTGGACTCATGTGGGTCCTATGATTTTTTCCCTCTCAAATTTGGGAGTGTGGATATCTCCCCTGCTGTGGGCAAGGGAGCAGGAGTGCGGGAAGCGTAGGCATGGATCAAATCATCCGTAAATACCATAAACACTCGTTGATGTTCAAAGTTGTAATTAATTATTTATTTAATTCTAAAATATAGTTAAATGTTCATTGAACTTTACTTATTATCAATCACTAGTACTATACCGGTGTGATACGCGCGAACAATGAAATTTCTGTACAATAAATAATTAATATAATATTATAAATATATTGAATATGAATGTTAAATTACATAATTGATATAATTTATGCATAGGAGATTGCATAATTATAAATAATTATTAAAATCTATAATATTGTGTATTATAGTCAATGCAAAAAACTCAGAGTAAATTCGCAATTGTAAATTAAAAAATTCAGGTGCATCGCATAATTAAGAAGTTTATTAAAATGTGTAACTTTAATTCCAATTGTCGTGTATCGCATTACACGACAGTGATCGTGGAGATTAATTAATTATAAACGAACCATTGGAGTGAATATATATAAATTATTTGATTATAAAAACTTGTCTTTCTTGTTGGTACAAATGAAATTTATATTGAATATCTTTTTCTTTCTAAAATGGATATTACGCACTCTAAATTTTATGATTTTATGTATTTTTTTAATAATGAATTGTAATTGCTACTCAATTTTAACTCTATTGTATAAGAAGTATTATACTTAATTTTATGTAACTTAAATTTGTAGAAATACCAATAATTTTCCACATCTACAAAATTCATTTGATTTCTTTCCATTTACATAAATTGTATTTTAATTTTGGGAAAAAAACTTATTATTTTTAATTTTATATACTTAAAAAGGAAAAATGCATGCAATGCAAAATTCAATTAGTGAGCATATCACATCAGAATATTAAAAATGAAAAATATCAAATAACTTTTTTAATTAGAAATCGTGTGTTATATTAGCACTGTCAATAGGGCATTCGCCAAATGTGGCACTTCAATTGTAATAAGATAAAGATTAATAAATTACTATTTACTTAAAAATTGATAGATTGTTCAATATAAATTCAGTTATAATTTTAACTAGTCATAATTTGATTTTAAAAAATAAAAAAAAGTAAAAAAATACCCAATATTTCTTAATAGTCCAATTCACGTAACCAAGCAAAACTATCAAAACCTACAATTTTAACATGATGAAAATAGATTAAAAAAATATTTATTATTTAATATTTTGAATTAGAACTTTAAAAAATGAAGTTATATTTTTTTCTCATTAAATATTTACTTTAAATATTGGTTTAATTTTAATTATATTTTTAATTACTACTAATTAATGTTGGACTATTTCCAAAACTAACTTTATAATTTTTTAAAAATATTTAATGTGTGTCACGTTGACATCTTTGCTAACGTGACACTCCAATTTTTAAATATAAAGAAAGATTAATAAATTACTATTTACTTAAAAATCGATAAATTATTAAATATAAATCCAATTATAATTTTAACTACTTACAATTTGATTTTAAAAAATAAAAAGTACCAACTATTTTTGAATAGTCTAATTCACGTAACCAAGCAAAATTATCAAAACCTATAATTTTAGCACGATGAAAATAAATAAAAAAATATTTATTATTTAATATATATATATATATAGAATGAGTCTTTTTTTCCTCCTAAATGCATTCTAAATTTTTCCCGCCTATTAAATTTTCCTAATATAATCTTCTATCTATATATAGAATAATTTATATATTTATATATATAGAAAATAATAAATTTTTCTTATTATATTTTTTATTGTCTTAAATCTGTCTTCCCTTTAAAAAAAATCTCTCTTTTATTTTTTATTTTCGAATCCATATTGAACTTTCTTCATTTTTTCCCTTCCTAATATATTAATATTAATGTATATAGATTTTATTTTATTATTTCTATCATACTTTATCCAATCTCATAACATCTAAATACTTCCTCTATCATTTTCTCTCTTTTTTTTTCATTTTCTACATATAAAAAAAAATTGTGATTCTATTTTACTCGACTTGATGAGAGCTTTAAAATAAGTATGCTATTAATACATAAATTTTTATTTTTTGGAAAATTAAAATTTAGCACAAATATATAAATTAGTGTCCAACTTAAATATAAATTAACAATTTGTTACGACAGTTAATCAATGTTCGTGTGTAAAATTCAAATATAATAAAATGTATAAATTGTTTTAACTTTTAATTCTATTCCATGTTTGATTTACCTTGAAAATAAATTAAATGAAAAATAATGCTTCAATTTGTTTATCTCGCAAATATATGGTAAAGTTAGCTTTATTTGATGTTTAAAACTAGATTTTTTTTCCTAATAAATATTTTATTTGCCAAAATAATAATTTACATATTTATATAGTACTTAAATACAATTTCTCGTGTAATAACACAAAATCGACAAATATTATATATGTGCGATAAATTTCAATTTTATTTTAAATCTGTAAATTTAAAATTTTCTTATTTTTTCTTTCAAATCTTCAAGTTATAAGTTTATGTCTTGAACAATATACGGGTGTTCTAGAAATTAGAATGAATTTTTAACTGATCGTTTTTTTCATAATTTTCGTATTTAAAAAATAAAATTATTTAAAATTAACAATTTCCACTAAGATTTAATTTCTATGCCATACAAAATTCCCATTGATTAAATTTTTCCACAAAAATTAAAATAAAGGTTTAACATTAAAATCAAAAAATAAGATCAAACCCGTTACTTAATTTTAGAAATAATTAATTTATTTATAAATAACTAGCTAACAAATAAAAATTAATTAAACCTAAGATTCAATTTTTTGCAATATAAAATTAAGATTCATTAAGGTTTTACACAAAAATAAAAAGAAACTTACTGGCAGTTGGCCAGAGTTTGAGACAAAATCCCACCACTACGATTCCGAATTTGTACTAAAAATTTTAAAAATTAGGTTGGACTCAATAATTAATTTTAGAAACAATCAATCATTTTTATAAATAATTAGCCAAGGAACAAAAATTAATTAAAATTGCCAATTTTTGTAAGATTTAATTGTTGTGTGATGAAAAATTACAATTCATTAAATTTTTACATAAAAATTAAAATAAATGTTTAACATGAAAATTTAAAACTTAGCGTGGATCCTTTAATTAATTTTAAAATGAATTTATTATTTTTGAAAATAATAATTATCTAATAAATGAAAATTAATTAAAATTAGCGATTTCACTAAGATTTAATTTTGGTGGGATAAAAAATTATGATTCATTTAATGTTTGCATAAAAATTAAAAGAAACGTGCAACATCAATTTTGTTTAATTAATCATTCAATTGTAACATTAATCAATTTTTTAATTAATTGAATCTATATCTATATCTTTCAAACTTCAAGATATCTTTTCAATTATAAGATATTGTTAAAATTAGATTCATATAATTCTTAAAATTATGGCTATGAAGCAAATATTTTTGAAATAATTAATTTTTTTAGAAATAATTAAATTAAATAAAAAATTAACTATAATTATTTAAACAATAAGTAATCAAAATAATAAATTCCATTTCTAATATTTTGCTACACATGTGTTCAGTGGACAACAATTGATCCAAATTAATTACATTCTTATAGGGGAAAATATAATTAATTTTTTTAAAAAAATTAAATTGAAGCGGGGTTTTCCCAAAAAAATGAAAAAAAAAATTAATTGTAATATATCTTTTAAATTATAAGATTTCTTTAAAATTAGATTTATACAATTCTTAAAAGTGTAAATATTAAAATGGTAATTTCAGAAATAATTAATTGTTTTCATAAATAATTAGCTAAAATGAAAATCAATTAAAACGAATTCTTATACCATTAATTAAAATTAGTAATACTATTATTATTTAATTGGACTTGGTTTCAATGGGGGAAAATTGACACGGTTTCGTTGGACGAAAATTAACCAATTGTATTGTTAAAATAGAAAAATAACATTAATTAAAAAATAAGTAATAATTAAAATTAATTAGATGACTGTGGTTAGCTAGATTTTTCTTAAAAAATGAAAGACATCTTTTGACATGCAAGATATCTTTTTAATTACAAAATATCTTTAGAATTAGATTCATACAATTTTTAAAATTGTTATTAAAAAATAAATTATTTTGAAATAATAAATTATTTTTATAAATAATTAGCTAAAAACAATAATTAATTAGAATAATTATATTACAATTAATTATATTTATTAGATTTAATTGGATATATTTTCATTTGATGAAAATTGAGAGAGTTTTATTAGACGAAAATTAATCAAAATTAATTAAATTACTAAAATGGGGGAAACATAATTATTCAAAAAATGAAAAATTATTAAAATTAATTAGATTGCTACAGGGAAGAAAAATATGCTTACAAAATTAATTTATCTTTTTACGTATTTTAAAATAAAGTTAAGTTAACACCTATAAGATTCTGGATTCTTAGAATTGGAGTGTTACATCTTATTGCAAAGTAAGTCGACTGATCATTAGTCCATAATTAACTTTATTTACTTTTTTCAGCGTCATACGTTTTTCAAAATATGCTTTTCTTTTTATTCTCATGTGATTTTGTATTTTCTATGATATTTCTTTTGAGTTACAGTTGATGACAAAACATTAATATTTTTCTTTTTGCATAGTTACCGGTGTTTCAAAGGATTTGCTCATTTTTCTTAAGTAACAGGCTCCAAAAATAGGTTTTTAAATAATATTATTTTTTATTTTGGTACTACTCGAACCAACAATTATATAATAATTCTTTGGTTCAATATGCTTTCGCTAGGGAATAAGTATAAGAATTCTTGCTAAACAATTGGTTATCGACTCAATTATTTATTGGAATTATATGACTCAATTAGAATATTTTAACTAGCTTTCAACTATATTAAATATTTATCTAAATTTCTATCTCCTAAATAAATATTAAAAATCCCACCTACTTTAAATTATTTATTTTATATCGAATTTTGGAAATTGAGATTTTATTTAATTTTTAAATATCATCAAATAGATTGTATATTTCAAGTATTAATCATATATATTTCAATTTATTTGTCTTATCCAAATTAATTTAAATTTTATATCAACTGATTCAATATTTAATATGTCGAATATGTTAAATTAGTAAGTTTATACTTAATATGTTAATACACATGTTTAGTATATTTAAAAAGTATTTATTGAAGAAATAAAATATCGAAATAAAAGTCTTCAATTAAACCATCACGATGGGGCATGAACAGGGATGTGAATTTTCTAGCGGGCATGGACGGGGAATGGAAGTTTGTAATTCTCATATCATCCTCGCTTGCCCTAGAGACTAGAGTAAATGAGGATGGGCCGGAATGAGGATAAGTGTTTCGAGGCATGGGAGGAACGGGGTGTTAGGGTCTGTTGGACATTACTCACTACATTATTATTTTTACAATATATCTCTATACTGACTATATTTCAAAATTAAAACTTAAAAATCATTATTTACATATCTTTATATTATAAAAACTGTAGTGCCACGTTGGCAGTAGTGCCAACGTGGCACTCATTAATAATAAAAAAATATAAAAATCAATTTTGTAGTTAAAAAAAAGGAAATTTTATTTTTGGAAATAAACCTATATTAATTGGTAGATGTAAATAGGGAAAATTCTTTAAATATAATTATTTTTTTAATGAAACATAAATTTATCATTAAATGTGATAAATAAAATTTAATAAGAAAAAAATAGTTTTCGAAAAAATTTAAATGCAATTTCATTTTTCAAATTTTTAATTAAAAACATTAAATAATAAGTATTTTATTTTCACCGCATTAAAAAATGTTATAGTTTTAGATAATTTTGATTTGTAATGTGCAGTGGATTATTCAAATATTGGATTATTCTTAAATAAAATAGGGCGTGCTAAAATTATAATTGAATTTGCATTGAATAATTTATTACTTTTAAATAAAGAGTAATTTATTAATCTTTATCTTTATATTTTGAATTGTTATATTATCATACCATTAATCTTTATATTATAATTTGTGAAGTGCCACATAGGCAAAGATAAAAATGTGGCATATATTAAATATTTTAAGAAAATTGTAAAATTAGTTTTGGAAATAAACCAACATTAATTAGTAGTAATTAAAAATATAACTAAAAATAACCAATATCTAAAACAAATATCTAATGAGAAAAAATTTATTTTGGAAAGACTTTATATATAATTTCATTTTTTTAAAGTTATAATTCAAAATATTAAATAATAATTTTTTTATTTTTTTTAATTTTATCATGATAAAATTGTAGGTTTTGATAGTTTTGCTTGGTTACGTGAATTGATCTATTAAAAAATAGTGAGAATTTTTTACTTTTTTCTTTTTGAAAATCAAATAATGAGTGGCTAAAATTATAACTAGATTTATGTAGAATAATATATTTATTTTTAAGTAAAATAGTAATTTATTAATCCTTATATTATTATAATTGAAGTGTCATGTTTGGTGAACAACCTATTGGCGGTGCCAACATGACATATTATTTCTAATTAAAAAATTAAATAATATTTTTTATTTTTAATGCTTTTGATGTGATATGCTCACTAACTGAATCTTGCATTGCCTATTTTTTTCCTTTTCTAAGTATATAAAATTATAAATAAAAAGTTTTTCATTATACAATTAACATACAGTTTATGTAAATGAAAAGAAATCAAATGAATTATATAGATGAGGATAATTGTGAGTGTTACTACAAATTTAAGTTACATAAAATTAAGTATAATACTTCTTATACAATAGAGCTAAAATTAAGTAGCAATTACAGTTAATCACTAAAAGAACGCATAAAATCATAAAATTTAGAGTGTGTAATGTCCATTTCAGAAGGAAAAAATGTGTTCAATATAAATTTGATATGTACTAATGAGAAAGACACGTTTGGATAATCAAAGAATTTTTATATATTCATTCCCAATGGTTCATTTACAATTAATTAATCTTCACGAGCATTGTTGTGCAATGCTAGGCACGGTAATTAGAATTAAAGTTACACGTTTTGATAAACTTCTTAATTATACGATGCACGTGAATTTTTATAATTTACAACTGTGAATTTACTCCGCAATTTTTGCATTGACTATAATATACAATATTATAGATTTTAATAATTTTTTACAATTATGCAATCTCCTATGCACAAATTACATAAATTATATAATTCAACATTCATATTTATAATTTTATATCAATTATTTATCGTACATAAATTTAATTGTTCTCGTGTATCGCTCGGGCGTGATACTAGTTAATTGTTAATAACGTACATCATACTGATGTATAATTAATATCTCTCAAAATTTATAATTGCACATAATAAAATGTAAAACAATTTTAAAGAAAAACAATAAGCTCGACTAATGTTAGTAGAGTTATTTTGATAAATATAATATTTAAGGTTATTTTATTTTGGATTTATATTAGTAGATTAATCTTGCAATGAGCAAAATATTATATATTATCACAATCATTGCTACAAATTATCATCCTGTGCAAAGCACTGGTGTAAATGCTAATTAAGTTGCTATTCTATGGAAAATAGTAAATTAAGTTGTGTGGATTTTCGTAAGTTATTCCTTACATATTGGCAGGATGGATTAGTATGAAATATAGAAGAAACTCTTTCGAAATTTTTATAGAATTGTTTCAAGTTAAATTATTTAAATTTATTGTTGTAACTCATTCTTTATTTTAATTATTTTTTTAGATTTTATATTAATATTATTAACATCTATCAATATCGTTATGAGTTGAAAAATTTATCTCCCGTGCAACGCACGGGTGAAACAGCTAGTATTTTGAATGAGAACTTTAAAAAGTGAAGCTATATTTAAAATCTTTCCAAAACCAATTTTTTCTCATTAAATGATTGCCTTAAATATTGATTTATTTTTAAGTATATTTTTAATTGCTGCTAATTAATTTTGGATTATTTCTAAAACTAATTTTTTAATTTTTTAAAAATATTTAATGTGTGCCATGTTGGCATCTTTCCCAATGTGGCACTCCGGTTATTTTAATATAAAAATTATTCATTCATCAACACAAAGTTTAAATACCAACCGAGTTCAAGTGGCCGATGGTAAATCAATTAAACCAATTACTGGTAAAAAAAATTGCTAACACCAAACAAACGATTAAACAATCCATCAGAAACTCGATTTTTTCTTATTTTCTTTTTGCTCGTATATATCGCAAGTTTTATAGTTTATATTGTTGTTTGTCTGATATGACTAAATTGCATTAGCAGTTACTCCATTGATTCCACGTACAACATCAATCGCATCGAGGTACAAAGATTATCTGGTGCCCGACATGGTGCATATTATGGTACACCCTGAGGTGATGTGGCATATTATGTATGGTACCACATCATGTGCCACATTAGCTGGGGTGCACTATAGTGTGCACCCGGTGGGCACCGGATAATTTTTGCATCGAGGTAATTGATTAATATATTTATATGTCGGATTATCAGTGTCAATTGTTGACATTAAACAAATTTTAATGAGTGTTTAATTACATTTTAAAGTTAAATACGTAATTAGTTATATCTTTAAACTTAGTGACGTATATTAAATTTACACCCAAATGGTTGATTCACTTAATTGTGAAATAATTGTAATAATTTTGATTAAGACAAAATAATGTAGTAATAATCCTCTATGTACTTTTCTTACCATGGAATCGATTATATAATACAATTTTTGAAAAATCGATAACACTACGATTTTGTCCACTTTAGAGTGAACTTTGAACGGATTTGTGAATTTCGTGTGGTTGTCCCGTCCCCCAAAATCCAATCCCTCAAGTTTGATTTCACGGGTCTCATGATATTTTAGGCAAGGGGTCAAATCCTAGAAAATGCAATTCCCATGGGAAATTCACAAATCCATGTTGAATCCACCCCAAAGTGGTCAAAATCATAGCATTGATGTCACGACACGTCAACATCGTAGGAATCATGTAATAGTGGATAGAAAGTGTAATGAAGAATTAAATGGATTATAAAACCTGAAACTTCTAAG
The DNA here is from genome assembly GCA_018223645.1 of Jasminum sambac. Classification (NCBI taxonomy): domain Eukaryota; kingdom Viridiplantae; phylum Streptophyta; class Magnoliopsida; order Lamiales; family Oleaceae; genus Jasminum; species Jasminum sambac. Next base: position 8,140,465 of record CP073645.1, on the reverse strand, counting down.
AGGTTAAGTATAGTAACAAGTTGTGATGATATTAATGAAGAATTTGAGATTTTTGTGGAAAACTGATTAAAAATTGATGAGTTTTCAGGTAAACAAGGAAAAAGAAGAGTTTTAGTGAAGATAGACGCACACTTTACATTTCACTTCTTATTGTGAAAGCTCCTGTGATCAAGGTTCTAAAACATGTGAAAACAAGGTCAAGATCAAATATTGAGTTTAGATGTGTCTTGTTGAGGCGTTTACATTCGCAATATTAAACCATAAGTGCATGGGCCGTACAAGTAATAAAGTGGACTCAAAGAGTCGGATATCGATCCCGGGGAATTGGTATTTGTATTGAATTACTCACTCTAGTGGAAAGGAAAACTATACGCAAGAAACACACACAAATAGGGAATGGAAATACAACTAACTACTAAAACAAAGAAAGTAAAGACATAAAGTGGGCTAGAAATGGGAATGATCTCGAATGAAGGATAGCTGAGGATCATGATATCACTTAACACTAGCTTGAGTAACTCAATGCCTAAACTCCACATAATGTACATTCTCAATGTTAGACTCGACTTTCCTAACTTAGCCCGCTACCTCTCTCGAGTGTTGAATCAGCCTTAATCAGTTGATTTAATCTACTATATCTCTGTGTCGATATATTATCAACTAACCACATTACACCTTGTGAAAGCAGCTCAAATGATCACTTATGGTTAGAGGTATATCTCTATCCTCTATAAAAACCTAGGACGATTTCTCCAGGGTCTAATCTATGCACTTTCCCTCAAATAGATACACAAATCACAAAGCATTCAAATGGTGATCAAACATTCAAGTGGAATCAAGTTAAAAAACAACCACACAATAGAATAAACAACAACTTCAAATCCATAAACAACTATCATTAATCAAGTTAGGTTAAAATCCATCAATCATCCCAACATATACAATTTAGCCCATAATATAGGAAATCATTGATATATATACAATCAAAGCACAAATTGAATTATAAATATAAAACAAGATAAGATTATAGACAATCTCCCTTAAAAAGTAAAGTCTTGTTCTTCACTTTTATCCAACTTTTCTTGATCTCCTTACTTCTAACTCCGAGTCAACATCCCCAATCAAAACCCAAAATAAAAAAAGAAGAAGAAAGGAAGAGAAGAGAAGAGAAAGAAAGGAAGGGAAGAGGAAGAAAAAACTAACCCTAAGCTAATCTAAACTAAGAGAGGAATGAGGAAATTGGGGATTAAAAGTGCGTTCAAAGGTCCCAATTCATGTGTCGACATATGCCCAAAAAGCCCTCCAAAGTGGTGAAAGAAAATGGCATTTTTGGACCTTTTTGTGCAGAAAAAAGTATGTACGGCTGCACAAATGTTTTTGCCAGATTTTTCAGCATGCACAGGTTTAAGTATTTTGGCCATAACTTTTGATTCCAATCTTCGATTGAGCCGATTCAAATTGCGTTGGAAACTAGACTCAATGATCTACAACTCTCTAGTTGATTGTGTCCTCCAACTCGACTTGTATCTTTATAAAAAATGCTTCTCTTTAGGTCTATGATCTTCATATCTGGCCATAACTTTTGATCCGAAACTAGGAATTGAGATCCCTAAAAATTGTCGGACTCATCATTCCGTGTTCTTCCATATAATCTCAAGAAACACGGCCAAGAAGATCTCCACAAATTTGCACCCGAAGTCCTCCAACTTTTGAATTATTGAGTTTTGGTCATTTTTTCTCCTTTTTGCCATGTTCTCATCGCAACTGTGGATGCCTACAAACACAATAAAAACATAAAAATAAGGAGACATCTACTCGGTCTAATGATAAATTAATCATTTAGATATATAAATAAGTGTGTAAAATGCACGCATATCATGTCTAAGCGTACCAATGCATAACGAAAGCGCGGATCAATCGTGATAAAGTGTAAGACATGGCAAAGCATTATGTCCAAACTTCAAGCATATGTGCTGTCTAAACGGGCTTTTCAAACACTTTGTGATAATAATTGTGAAATTCTTAGTTTTCAAATGTTTAAATGAAATATTATAAGGGAAATTTTTACAAATGATAAAATAAAACAAAAAAATATTACATGTACAACAAGTTATACAATGAGTTGTAGAATACACATGTGATTCATTTGATAACCATTGATTTAAAAATTTTGATGTGTAAAAAACAAAATATTGCACAACTTTCTGTGCCTCTAGCATAGCTTAAATAAAACAAAGTGCATTCTTGATAAATGGACCTCGCACAATTGAGGAGTGGGAGATATTATTATTGTTGTTGTTGATGATGATGATGATAATGATGATACAAGGGGGTGACAAGGAAGGGGTAGGAATGGTCGAACCCTGGAACTCTTGTTCGGAATGCGAGCATCGAACTACTGTGACACAATTCAAATCCTCATTAATGCAACATTTTAAGTATAAGATTTACCGAAAATCATATAGTAAGAAAAATATATTTATTGTAGTTACAAGAAACTGATAAAAATATTTTATGGCTGTAATGAGCAAAAAATAAGTTATAAAAATTGTGTATAGATACTATAACGATGAGAATTACATCATAAGAAACTATATGTACTTTATTGGCAATAATATATCTATGATATTAAACAATTGGGTCCTGATTCTACCAATAAGGTAATATATAATTATTGTATCATTTTAAATATAAGGTTTGCAGAACAATTGCATTATTATTATTATTATTATTATTATTATTATTATTATTATTATTATTATTAAAAATAAGCATTGTAAGAAATTTATAGCATAAAAGATTATAAAAAAGAAAAATTATAGTGTAAAGAATTACATTTTAAATATAATGATTTTTCAAAATATTTTTTTTATATATGTAATATTTGGAATTAATCATTTATAGGTTTATTTGACATGGATTATCGAAAAAATAGATTTTAGATGTATGGTTAAAAAGTCAAAAGTGGTATCAGAAAATATGAAAAATTATCACATATGAATGATTGGAAATAATAAGGGGCCAATAAAGCTTTGTTCTATTGGCTAGGAGGCCTACAATGGCTGAGGCCTTGAGACTGTTTAGGTCTAACCAACCGTGTGTTAAGTTGTTTTAGTTGTTGTAGTTCTCCCACTGGCAAGACAACTATGTTCCCACCAATAAGGCGATTAGTTTATGCTAATAGAGCAATTTTTGTATCGTTATCTCATGACTCTGTGTACGAATTTGGCGTATCTTGTATCCTAGAAAGGAAAATAATGACCCACCATCACACAAGATTCTCACAAAAAGGAAAATAATGACTGGAAAAAAATTAAATTAAATTTTGAGTCAAACAAGGCCTAAAGCTTAGTTTGGTACTACTGCGCTAAACAGAGAATCAATTTTTGTTGTGGTAAATAGAGAAACAGGTGTTAGAAGAATCAATTGAGTGTTTGGTAAATTATTTTTTGAAACTGTTGTCTATTTTAAAAATAATATTTAAGTGTTTGGTAATAATAAATATTGTTGTATTAATATACAATTGCCTAAAAGGATAATTTCTTTAATAATGTTAAAATCGATTATTAATATTTTTTAATTTATATACAATTGATTTTTCCATGTAAACAAATGTATAGTTTTTTAAAATTTATATCAACAATAATATACAATTTAATTATTCATTTTTTTGTCATCTTTAACTTACCAATGTTAAATTTCATAAATAAAAAATAAATCCAAACTATAATATACTCAACTTGAAACTAAATAAATTTATTTTATTTTATCTGCATCATCAATGTACAATATTTAATTTCTCAATTTTTAGTATAATAAGAAATAAATAAATGTAAAATATATGTTATACGTGAATATAAGAAAATTTAGGTAATGTGAAATTTTTAGTATTTAAAAAGGTGAAAATTGAAATCTACATATAAATAAATTGCCCAGGTTTTCCCACTCAAGCTTCTATTTTTCAGAATTTAAAAAAATTATTTTAATCTTAATACATTCTGAGGTCTTAATTAATTTTTATTATAATAATAATTAGAATCATAATTTCCATCTTAATCATATAATGTTTTGCTAAAAAGTATTTAGGATGTGTGTTTTTATGTGATATAGGAGAGAGAATAAGTGAAATTGAATGGTGGAGATTTGTGTAGTACAGATAGGTCACAAAATTTGTGTGTAAAAATATATAAAAATGTATTAAAACTTATAAGAGAACACGCGCAGGTCTGTAATAGAACAAATTTTATCAATCTCTTCAGTGATTATGTTCATGAGCCAAGGAAAATGTTCATTTACCTGGCGTCGACATATTCATGTATTATGGGAGCTCAAAATTCAGCTTTTCTGCAGCAGGTAGAATATTGTTAACATTTTTCATTCTTCATTACAAATTTTACATTCATCGACTGATTTCCACTGAGGCATGTTTTATTGTAGGCTTCTTATATAACTAGTGGCGCATATCTGAAGCCTCAACATTTGATGGCTTTTTTCAATATCTCTCGGTAGGTAGTTTTCTTGATTTGATATTAGCTTGCTCACTGTAAGATTATTCATGTTGAACCCAAATATGAAACTTTTGAATTCAAAGGTGACAGGAATGTCAAAAGGCTACCAAAGAAGTGACAAATTAGATATTTTTGAGAAATTAAATATTTTACTTTTTGAAGAAAATAGGCTTGGTCAAAATTTGAATATTTTTCATGTTGCAAACTTGGTGTTGCTTCCCTTCCTCTGTAACATTACGGACAACAAATATAACTTAGATATGGTAAGTGTTTGAATAAATATAACATGCAGCAAAAAAAAAAAAGAATAGTAAAAAGAGCTTAGCATGCTGATGCTGTTACTTTTGATTTTATTATCGACTTAGCATATGCAGCGGTAGCTTTTGATTTTCAAATTTTATGATTTAATTAGCAAGCTATTTGTACAGTTTATTGTCTATAGATTAGATAATTAATATAATGTAATAATCGATTAGTATTATCTTGTTTGCATATATTTTTTATTTCAGAATTCTAATGCTTTATTACAATGCACTGCATGCAATAATCTGTATTGAAGAGACCAAAAAAAAGTTGAGATTCTCACATTTAATCAAAATTGTCAAATCAATTGATATTATCACTTTCAAAATATTTTCATTCTACATTTGTCTTATCAACAACCAACTGATAAAAACCGTTATTATTTCTTTGCACGAGCGCTACAAATTTTCTTTTTCTTGGCGATTATTTGTTTCTCATGCGCTGTTATGTTTTTCTATCTTTTTTTCAAAGTTATGTTTGATTGGATTATTTTTCACTTAACACATTTCACATAGTAAATCGAAATTTGAAATGATGCAAATAATCAAAATTGGCGATGTTAATTTGTAAATTGCTTAGTAGTTAAAATTTATTTATTTTGTTATATTTTATATTATGCTTTTTTAATTTGTATTTTTTTGGGGTCTTATCAATCTTTTTACTTTTTCAAATGTGATTATTTTATTCTTCCCCTTGCACTGTTAAGTTTTTCTTTTTTTTTTCTAAGTAGTATTTAATTATTAGGGTATTATCTCCTTTGCATGGATTTTTTTTCCTGGATTCCGAAAGCTTTATTACAATCCACCCCATGTATTAATCTCTGCTCAAGATATAAACTAAAAGTTCAGACCTCACATTTAATCGAATTATCTATTTTAAAGTCAGACTGAATAATGGTGGCTAGATATACACTATGAGAGTTAAAATTGCTCTTGGATTATTTTCTGACTCTATATTATAAATTAAAATTTTTAGAGAAAAAGTATATCCAAGCACCAATGTTATTATTCCTTCGCACAAGCATTATTTTTTTTTTATCCTGGTGATTATTTTATCTCCTTACACTATTACATCTTTTTAATTTTTTGTTTCAAAGAAATATTTAATTGAAGTATTTTTCACTTAACCCAGTTTACTACAAAAATAGAAATTCATCTATGACTCCAATTCTTTTCTATTGTAAATTGTAAATCATACGACACATGCATAATAGAGTATACGATTTAAGGTATATAATAGATTAGGAGTTGTTTCCTCATTTAAAAATAGATGACAATGGAATATAAGCAGAACGAAAAGAGGATTGTAATTTTGTAAAACGAGTGAATATTAATCCTTTTAACACTACTTGTGTTGTAGGATGTTGTATGATTGTGAAGAGTGGACCAAACAATGGTCGGGAGACACGAGACAATGGATTAGTTGGATATGATGTGTTAGCTTTATTTTCGTATAGAAAATTAAGTTAGTAATTGGCATTTTTATTTTTCCACATTAATAATTGAGTTAGTTAAATTATGTGTTTAATTAATTTAATTATTGTGGATTTTTATGGACTTATTATCACATTGTATTTTTAAGTTTATCTTGGTTTAAATTAGCACATGTGATAATTCCTTATTTTAATTAAATAAGCGAGAGTCCAAGTGGGACACGAACCCTAGCACACGTCTAGGATGGCTTCTGTGTCACGTTCGACGTATCATATGATTTGGTAAGATACTTTCCATATTATATTGATACATGATAAGGTAAGATTTTTTTTCCATATTTGATTATTACCTTATTTGATTTATCCTACAATTAATGGTAATCTTATTCCTTGTAGGATTTGGTGGTTTATGGTAATTTGGAGACTTGGCCAACAAGTAAGACAAGTTGTATTAAAACACCAACAATTGAAGGAACACACTGGAACACGTTTGGAGCTTAATTTCGTCCCCTACCCTTCTCAAGAAACGTGTCTCCTTCTCCCATCCCGTGCATGGTTTTTTCAATCATCAATTGATCAATCCCATGCACACCAACCTTGATTATTAATTGATCTTGGTTCAAATCTCCTGGAGGGAGTCCTCCAACCAATAGATCAGCCCACAACTTGAAGAAATCAACACGGGAGGTGTAGATTCGTTGCGGGAACGCGGTTATAAGGAATCACTGAAGAGAGACGGGATGTCTGCTCGCATTACATGCTAAGGAAGATCGAACAGGGAGTTCCTCCATTTATTTCTTAGACGTTGCAATTAATTATGCGTGATTATTGCCTTTGATTTCCTTTGTAAAGTTTTAAACTGATTGGACGTGGTTGGTAGGTTTTGCTCGTAGGCGACGAGCACGTGGTTTTTTCCCGTTTGGGTTTCCACGTTAAAATTCCTGTGTTTTTACTGTTTATTTTTCTGCATTCTGTTATTTCCGCAATCTCGATCCAGACGCATCTGGCGTACGTAGACGCATCTAGGATACGCCGATTTACAGACGCATCTTACATTAGACAGTAAACTGTTACGAGTCGAATCTGAGTCACGGGACATAACACAGACGTATCTGATCACTTAAATCAGATAACTTAGACAACTATAAACTTTCATTTGGTATCAGAGCGGGTTCACTTTTATAAAGTGAGATCTAGTTGTCAAAATGGAGTCGTCTAATACTCTTAGACCCCCTATTCTCAATGGATCTAACTATCCTTATTGGAAAATTAGGATGGAAATTTTTATTCAATCTATTGATGAGTGTTGTTGGACTACCACCCTTGATGGATATACTGCACCCACTGTCACTGTTGGTGATGTGACCACTGCTAAACCTAGGAGCACTTATACTGATACAGAACGCACTGCCGCTTCTTTTAATTCTAAAGCTCTTAATGCTATTGTTTCGCAGGTGGATGCAGATCAATTCAAGCTGATCTCCTCATTGAGGATGGCTAAGGAAGCGTGGGATGCCCTGAAGATTGCTAATGAAGGCACCTCTGCTGTTAAATCATCTAGATTGCAGATGATTACTCATGAATTTGAAGTTCTCATCATGGATGAGAAGGAGGACTTTAGAAGCTCTTATGCAAGGCTAAGTGACCTCACAAATTCAGCCGAATCCCTCGGTCAAGGATTCACTGAGGTACAGATCATAAAGAAAATACTCCGATCTCTACCTGATCGCTTTGAAGCAAAGGTAACCGCAATTGAAGAAAGCAATGATCTCTCATCTATGAGAGTTGACGAACTTGTTGGTAATCTTATGACCTTCGAGTTGCATCTGGGCCGACGCAGAAATTTTAAGAAATCTGGAATTGCATTTAAGGCTAAAAACGAAGAGCCAAATGGATCTGGAGATTCCGATGAGGACGAAAATACGGCTCTCCTCACGAAACAATTCAAAAGATTTCTCAAAGGTCAGCAACAGGGTAAGAACCCAAAATCTCAAGGGAAAAATCAGCGCCAACAACAAAGAAAGAGTACCTTCAATGCAAAGAAGAATTCGAATTCTTCAAATTCGTTTGAAGGGAAAGGTAAAACCCGCATTCAATGCAGAGAATGCGAAGGATATGGACATATTGCCTCTGAGTGTGTTAACACACTGAAAAAGAAAGGCAAAAAGGCAATGAACATCACATGGAGCGATGTTGAGTCAGACACATCTGGACCCGATTCTGACGAAAACTCGTCTGATAATCAGGTAACTACCCTCACTGCTTTACACTCATCCGATCGATTCTATGACCTTGTCTACCGCAGAACCACCCAGATGACTTTGGAATAACGGTGAAGATCGAAAAGACGACTCGGATAGCGAAGAGAGGATCCATCTCATTGCGGATAGCAATCGAATCCAACAGAGAGGATGATCGGATGTATCCGCACCTGAACGATTCGAAAAGCTGAAATAAGCAGATTGAGTGATGAACTTGCTAAAGCTCATGACAAAATCAAGGATTTGGTACTCGGAACAGCCCGCCTTGATGAAATTCTGAGTTATGGAAGACCAGCCGGCAACAAAAATGGCCTAGGCTATAAAGGTAAAGGTAAAGGTCCAGCTGCAGTCCCTACATTTGTGAAGGAAACGGGCACAAAATCCGAACTTCGAAGTGGACTTCACCCAGACGCATCTGCGACCACCAGCCGCCCACAGGAGGCATCTGGCGTGACGTTACGCTCTTTGCGAAACCGCACTGGCTCGTAATGTCAAGCCTCGGTTGAAGTGTTAGGGCCTCCGTCCAGAATCAGGTAAACAGACGAACCTAGTCTCATCTGGACAGGAGAGATGCATCTGCAGCACAGGTAACGTGTAATTTCTGTTCCAAACTTGGACATGATATTTTTATCTGCCATGAGTATTTGAGTCTTATTAATGCTCATAAGAGACGACCTGTAGCTCATCAAGGCCTTTCGAGACATTATCATCCTAAAAAGACGAGGGCAAATGCATATGTTGTGCAATTGTCTTTTAGTGCATTGACTCCTAACACTTGGTACTTTGATAGTGGTTGTTCCAGGTACATGACAGGTGACATCTCATTACTATCAAGTTTTGTGAAAGGCGAAACAGGTGTTGTTACTTTTAGTGATGGCCAAAAGGGTAAGATTGCTGGATCAGGTATCATCAATATTGAAGGTTTACCTACATTAACTGATGTACTATTTGTGACTGGTCTGAAAGAAAATTTGATCAGTGTAGGCCAGTTGTGCGATGAAAACCTTCTTGTTATGTTTTCTAAAGACTATTGCAAGGTGTTGAGTTGTAACATGAATTCTAACCCTTTGGAAAGCGTCATTTTCAAGGGAATCCGATCAAAGGATAAGTGTTATACACTAGACAATCCTGTTGTCTGTAATTCGGCTACTTTCAAAGCCGAAGAATTGTGGCATCATCGGTTGGGCCACTTAAACTACCATGATCTCGTGAAGCCGGCAAAAACCCAAGCGGTTAAAGGACTACCCAATCTGAAGACTATTCCAGAGGGAGTCTGTGGCGATTGTCTAAAGGGTAAGCAAATTCGAAGCCAACAAAAACCAGGTAAGTCACTTGTCTCTTCTCATATACTCGAACTCATCCATATGGATTTGATGGGTCCCATTCAAAAGGAAAGTATAGGAGGTAAGAGATACATTTATGTATGTGTCGATGACTTTTCGAGATATATCTGGGTCATGTTTATTCGCGAAAAATCTAATGCCTTTGATAGTTTCTCTATTTTGTTTCAGAAATTGAGAAACGAAAAGTATGATGAACAGGTGAGAATCAAGAGGATCAGAAACGATCATGGAAGGGAATTTGAAAACTCTGATTTTGCTGACTTTTGTGTCCAATATGGGATAAGTCAAGAGTTTTCCGCACCAAAAACTCCACAACAAAATGGAGTTGTGGAAAGAAGAAACAGGACCTTGCAAGAGATGGCCCGTGTTATGCTAAATAGCAAACAAATGCCCACTCGTTTTTGGGCCGAAGCCATTAACACTGCTTGTTACATCATCAATCGAGTCGTTCTTAGAACTGGCACTAAACAAACCCCCTATGAAATTTGGAAGGGCAGAAAACCTAGGATAGATTACTTTTATGTATTTGGGAGTCAATGTCATATCTTGAAAGATAGGGAACATCTGGGAAAATTTGACTCAAAATCTGATGATGGTGTGTTTTTGGGCTATTCAGAGAATAGTAGGGCATATCGTGTCTTTAATCTTAGAACTCAAACAGTTATTGAGTCTATTAATGTGAAAGTTGATGATACTAACAATGGAAATTCTCATTTGCAGGCAGATGAATCTGACCCACTGAAATTTCCACTTGATCAGATAGAACAGCTGGTTGAATCTGACAGACCAACAGAAAATCAGTATCCAGCCGAAATGCAAAACAACACTGAAGGACCGCAGGCCGATGAATCTGACACCGAACGGTCGAACTGGACACATTTGGCACTGCGATGCAGCAGCTGACCTAAAGCGCAAAGAAACCATCGTCGAGAGTCCAAAAGGCACATCCTTTGGACAACATCCTCACCGACCCTTCTAAAAGGATGGTAACTCGAAGAAAGTTCGCTGCTGAACTAAGCAACATGTGTTTGTACTTGGGAAACATGTGCTATCTCTCACAAATTGAGCCAAAAAATGTGAAAGAAGCATTGAAAGATGAGAATTGGGTTCAAGCCATGCAAGAAGAGTTGAACCAATTCGAGAGAAATGACGTTTGGGAATTGGTCCCACGTCCGAAAATAGGCAATGTGATTGGGACAAAATGGATCTTTAGAAACAAGTCAGATGAAGCTGGCATTATTGTGCGAAATAAAGCCAGGCTAGTCGTACAAGGTTACACACAAATTGAAGGCTTAGACTTCGAAGAGAAATTTGCTCCCGTAGCTCGTCTTGAATCCATCAGGTTGCTGTTAGCTATCTCGTGCTACGTCAACTTCAGATTATATCAAATGGATGTCAAAAGCGCCTTCCTGAATGGTGTGTTGAACGAAGAAGTCTATGTGGAACAGCCACAAGGGTTCAAAGATCCATTCCATCCAGACCATGTATACAGGCTTAAAAAGGCTCTATACGGTCTGAAGCAAGCTCCACGAGTTTGGTACGAGAGGCTCACGTCCTTTTTGCTCAGCAAAGGATATAAAAGGGGAGGAACCGACAAAACTCTTTTTATTAAGCATTTACATTCTGGACTAATTGTCGCTCAAATATATGTTGACGATATAGTATTTGGCTCTACTTCACAGTCCAAAATTGATGAATTTGTGAATGCTATGAAAAGAGAATTTGAAATGAGTATGGTTGGTGAACTGACTTTCTTTCTTGGTTTGCAGGTGAAGTAGGATGCATCTGGTATCTTCATCTCGCAAGAAAAATACGCCAAAAACTTGGTGAAAAAGTTCGGGCTCCAAGACGCAAAGCCCATAAGAACTCCCATGGCAACCACGCTGAAACTCTCAAAGGATGACACTGGCAAAGAGGTTGATGAATCCCTCTATAGAAGCATGATCGGCAGTTTGCTATATCTCACTGCTAGCTGGCCAGACATATCCTTCAACAGAGGTGTATCGCGCCGAGATATCAAGTTTAACCCGAGGAGTTGCATCTGGCGTGATCAAAAGGATCATCAGGTATGTAAGTGGTACGTATAACTATGGTATTTGTTATACTCGAGACACCACTGCCCATCTTGCAGGTTATTCGGACGTCGATTGGGCGGGTAATGTTGATGACCGGAAAAGCACATCCGGTGACTGTTTCTATATTGGAAACAATCTGATGGCGTGGCTAAGTAGAAAGCAAAATTCTGTATCCCTATCCACAGCTGAAGCAGAGTACATAGCCGCTGGGAGTTGCTGCACTCAACTCCTTTGGATGAAACAGATGTTAGATGACTATGGGATCTCGGTCGATCAAGCCACTATGTTTTGTGATAACACCAGTGCCATCAACATTTCGAAAAACCCAGTCCAAGACTCCAGAACAAAGCACATCGATATCAGACACCACTTCATCAGGGAGTTGGTGGAACAAAAGATTATCAATCTGGAGCACATACAGACTGACCTACAACTTGCAGATTTGTTCACTAAGGCCCTCGACACTGCTAAATTTGAAAACCTTAGGAAACAAATCGGGGTTTCCCCACCACCTGAATAGGCCATGCATTTTGTTGAACAAAAAAAAAACAAAAAACAAAAAAAGGGAGAAAATAACAAAAAGATTTACATCATTTGTTTCATTTTCCGTTTTGCATTTGTTTTAAAGTTTTATACATGCATTTAGATAGTTTTTCCTATTCATGTGGGTATTACTAATTGTAGACTGTCTGGATACTGCAGGATGAATCTGAGTGCTGGAAACTGACATTGAGGCAGATGTATCTGGCGTACGACAGTTAACATGCCTCTAGACTAATCTGCCAGCACTACAGTCGGACAATCCTATGGAATAAGTCACTACCGTCAATGCTATAAGGTTTTGTTTCTGATTGAGGCTCTATATCAAGAGTGTAGACCTATGTTCAAAATCTTGCTTTTAGCATTGCACGCGACTCGATTGTCCAAGGGCAGGGTCAGTGGAAAAGAAGGCTGCCAATCCAAGCCAAGTCCATACCCCTCTTCCAAAAAAAATATAAGAAAATAAGCTCAAATTGAAAGAAAAAGGGGGAGAAGTGAGAAAGATGACTTCTGGGGATTGAGCGTAGCTATTTCCACCTCCAAAAGACAATGCCATGTTATTGAAAAAGTCGGCAAAGCCGGACTTGAGAACTCGCACTTTTACAGATTTTGAACGGTCTGCTAGTGCGCTACAGTGAAAAGCCAATAAGTCAGTGCAACCATAAGGTATTTGACGGTGATGTATGATTGACCAGCGGTTGTTTGGTTCACACACACACACTGTAATTGACTTGTATTTTTGCGTGGTGGACTGTACATTACCCAGATGCATCTGTCGCGTTGGAAGCCGACAGTACCCAGATGAATCTGGAGGTACTAGATGCATCTAGATCTAAATTTCGGAATTATTTTTTAATTTTCATGAATTTATATTTAAAGGCAGTATACAGTAGGCTTATGTGCGCGTGTCTTGCAGGAAAAGTCAGCTAGTTGTGGGTCCAATTTTGGTAACTTTTTGTTTCCTTAATTCTCTAATTTTTTCCCAACTAACCAACTGCAATTCAAATGGAAACAGAATTTGGCGCGTACATGGATTCCTTATTTGAGCAGATCTGAAATTTTCATCTGCATGGAATTCGAAAAGGTGATGATGTTGACAAAGAAGTACAAACTGATGGAGATGACTCAGATGAATCTGAGCAGGCTGCTGATCGACCAGATACATCTGCACTGCAGAAATCTGGATCTGACTTTGACGATGAAAAGAATGTGAATGATGAAAGTGAATTTGAAGAGACCAGTGGTGATGAGCTTGTTGTTGAGCACATGGCTACTCGAAAGGGAAAGAGAAAGATATGGGACTCTCACAAGACCACAAAGTCCCTACATGATGTTGATATATCTGCTCTTCTTGATCCCACGGTTGGAGATCCTTCCACCTTCACTCAGGATAGCCTCCAGGCTGCTCGAGGTACTTTTGTCCCTCTTTGTCATCGGTTTTGGTCATCTGGTGCTTACAGTGATTTTCATAACTTTATGGGTGCACTGTCATTTCATTCTGAGCATCGTATCCCTATTCATCAGTTTAGACATTGTCATGAGATTGAGGTTGAGTCTATTGTCGCTCACTTCGGGTTAGAGCGCTTGTTTGCATGCGAAGGGAAGGTTAATGAGACTTTGGTTAGGGAATTTTATGCTAATATCCCTGTTGATTACCAAAGTAATACATGCATCTTTTCTGGGAAATTGTATGTGAGAGGCGTATTGATTCGCTTCTCGGCCGATGACTTGAGGAGTTGGTTGGGTTTGAAACCCAATTGTGTTGATGATGTTGATTCCTCTGAGGCCACAGAGAACACCATTGCACAAGAATTGACAAATGGTGCTGGTAAGTTCGTGAAAAGCAAAATTGCAGCTTCTCTCTTTACGCCAAAATATAAGATTTGGCTTCGCTTTGTGAAGAAAAATGTGGATCAGTTGGTTCATGCTACTAGCTTGACTAGAGTGCATGCTTTGGTACCTTACTTGCTTGGCACTAGACAGAATATTGATGTGGCCGGTCATATTTGGGCCAATATTATGGAGCAAGTGACGGGTAGTGGACCCCGCAAGAGTACTAGAAGTCATCTTTGCCATCCATGGATTATTTCATCTCATCTTCTTGAAAAGGGCGTTATGACTCGTCCGGAGGATATTTGGACCACTCCCGAGACCTATGGCTATGTTAAGGCAAAGAAGTTGATCCTTGAGAAGCATGCTCCTCCAGCTGCATCCGGTCCTCCGCCACCTCCAGTTACATCTGATGAGAGGATTGCTCGCCTTGAGGCTCGAGTTACGGCGTTGACTGAGGTTGTGAAGTCCCAAGATGAAAAGATTGCATTGTTGATGGCTCGCTACACTCCTAGTGAGATTCATGAGACTTTGAAGAAAAGAAAGTCATCTGCATATCCATCTGGAGCCCCCAAGAAGACACAGAAGACCCGAGACACATCTGGGCCGTGACTTCTCCTCCAGATCCATCCAGCTGTTTCGTTCAGCTTACGTTTGCTAGTGTTATGACTATTTTCTTACTTTTGGTCTGTAACTAAATATTGCCTCATTCCCATCACCCCTTGATATTTGGTTATGGTTGATCACTTCTTATGGCAGTTTACAAGACGTTATTTGCAGTTAGTTCCATTGGCTCCTCTATTTGTTCCAAAAAGGGGGAGTAGCATATCTTTCTTTTTGAGGGGGAGTAGCATATCTTCCTTTTGAGGGAGTCGAACTAACTCTTTCTCTCTTTTGTATGTTGAAGTTTTATGACATCTAGGTGGATCCGTCCTAGTTATGTGATCTTTCATGTGCACTTTTTGCATGATTCCATTTGTCATTTAATTGTCTTTACTCATTGCTTGAGGAGGAGCTTTTTATGGGTAAATTTTTTTACAACTTCAACCATCTTTGTTTTGCAAAAGATTGAGACTTGTTTTGGAAAAATAGAAAAAGCTAAAGGGGGAGATTGTTAGCTTTATTTTCGTATAGAAAATTAAGTTAGTAATTGGCATTTTTATTTTTCCACATTAATAATTGAGTTAGTTAAATTGTGTGTTTAATTAATTTAATTATTGTGGATTTTTATGGACTTATTATCACATTGTATTTTTAAGTTTATCTTAGTTTAAATTAGCACATGTGATAATTCCTTATTTTAATTAAATAAGCGAGAGTCCAAGTGGGACACGAACCCTAGCACACGTCTAGGATGGCTTCTGTGTCCACGTTCGACGTATCATATGATTTGGTAAGATACTTTCCATATTATATTGATACATGATAAGGTAAGATCTTTTTTCCATATTTGATTATTACCTTATTTGATTTATCCTACAATTAATGGTAATCTTATTCCTTGTAGGATTTGGTGGTTTATGGTAACTTGGAGACTTGGCCAACAAGTAAGACAAGTTGTATTAAAACACCAACAATTGAAGGAACACGCTGGAACACATTTGGAGCTTAATTTCGTCCCCTACCCTTCTCAAGAAACGTGTCTCCTTCTCACATCGCGTGCATGGCTTTTTCAATCATCAATTGATCAATCCCATGCACACCAACCTTGATTATTAATTGATCTTGGTTCAAATCTCCGGGAGGGAGTCCTCCAACCAATAGATCAGCCCACAACTTGAAGAAATCAACACGGGAGGTGTAGATTCGCTATGGAACGCGTTACAAGGAATCACTGAAGAGAGACGGGATGTCTGCTCGCATTACATGCTAAGGAAGATCGAACAGGGTGTTCCTCCATTTATTTCTTAGATGTTGCAATTAATTATGCGTGATTATTGCCTTTGATTTCCTTTGTAAAGTTTTAAACTGATTGGACGTGGTTGGTAGGTTTTGCTTTGAGGGCTTACGAGCACGTGGTTTTTTCCGTTTGGGTTTCACGTTAAAATTCCGTGTTTTTACCGCTTTATTTTTCTGCATTCTGTTATTTCCGCAATCTCGATCCAGACGCATCTGGCGTACGTAGACGCATCTAGGATACGCCGATTTACAGACGCATCTTACATTAAACAGTAAACTGTTACGAGTCGAATCTGAGTAACGGGACATAACACAGACGTATCTGATCACTTAAATCAGATAACTTAGACAACTATAAACTTTCATGATGTCTATGCGATTTATTGATTCTTTGGAGACATGATGTGATTTATGTAATTTATATTATGTTTGTGTTATAGATGGTAATTGATGTTGTTGTATTTGGATTGCCTTTGCTATTGATATGGTGGTGGATGATATACAGTTATGCTACGTTGTGCTATTTTGGGTTTATGATATGGATATTAGCATGTTGGATTTGTCCGAAATACAGGGAAGATTTGATCAAATTTTATATTGAATTCTACGAATGTGGCTATTTTTTTTTTAATAAGATTAGATTATTGATACATAACACTGCACCTATATGTTGGAAATATCTTCTAGTGTAATGCATGGATGAAAAGCTATATATTTAAATTATTTAAAATAAATATCTAAATTGATGAGTTAAAAAACGTTAATATACTGAATATGTTAAGTTGGTGAGTCTATACTAAATAAGTTAATATTTGTTTTTAAGAATGATAATGGGTCAGGTTTCAGGCAGATCGGTTAAGACTCACTTCAAGGTTAGGTCAAGGGGTGGACCAGGTCAGACTTTAAACCCTCGAGTTAATCCACGAAACAATTTTTTTTTCCTCACTTCAAATTTTTTTTTAACAAATAGTGAATGGGATAATAGTCAGACACTTCATCATGAACTTATAATTTATAGATTCAAATATTTTTCGTTTCCAAATTTTGAAATATTTTTACTTCTATTAATTTTTTTATAATTTTAAAAATATAATTATATTTATGATTAACAAGCGCGGATTCGGGGAGAATATATTCGAACCCAGACCCACCCCTAAAAAATTTGCGAGTTACAAAATCCGCCTTTGAATTTTAAATTATATCTTGGACATGCGAAAGTGCTAATTTTGTAAATACATATGATTGAAAAGCTAAAAGTAGAATTTGAAAAGCTACATTTTTGCTGCTTTTTAAATTCTGCTTCTCGATGAAGTAAATTCTTCTACAAGCAGTTTTTAAAAATTTACCAAATACTTAGAACTGTGTCTTTGATTATTTGCAAAACAAAAATAGAACTTTAACACCAGTCCCAAACTGAGCCTAAATGTCAATTGACCCTATTGATAAGTCAATACTGGGTAACCACTCGTGTAACCCAATTCTCAACCATCGGCCCATATGAAAGTTTGCGGTCCAGCTCAATATGATAGTCTGCGGTCCACGCGTGTAGGGAAAGGCCTAGTAATCACTACAGATTCGGGCCCAGTAGTCCTTCGACCACCTCATGCTACAATTAATTTTGTTGTGATATACTGATTTTTGTGGCATGATTACTGATAATTGCATTGTCTTATTAAACATTCGTACATGGTCATACAATGGTTTTCAAATCATTACATGATCATACAATGTTCAATGCAAGATCTTGGTTACATGATTCAAACTGAATTTCATTTACAACATAATATATAAACTTGATCTATAAGAAAAAAATATGATTTTTTTCTTAAGTTACAATGTTTCTTCTTTCAAAAAAAAAAAAAAAAAAAAGTTACGTTGTTAATTGCCTAGTTGTTTTATTTTAAATTTGTGTCAATTATTAACATGAACGAGTTACAAGAATTTTGCATATCTCCGTTTCCGTTCTTTTAACTTCCACTTTTTAATCAAAATAAAACTTTAATATTAATCACACATGCATCTCAAATTACTATACATTATAATTTAAATATTTTGTAATTTCTATATATCGCTATCCAACGTAAAATGTTAATTTTAAGTAAAATAAAAATTCACCTGAACACAAAGTTTAATTAGTATTATATGGTTCAATCAGGAGTTGATAATGATAAAATTTAAAGTACGATTTAAATACAATTGACCAAACGAGCTCACACCTAACCTAAAGACTTGTAAGTCTTCAATGAGCGACCCTAAAAATTAAAGATTTGTGAAATCAAGAAATTGTTAGATTTAAAAGATGACTAATTAAGAATATGGACCCATGCATTAACCATCTGTTGATCTTTTATCCTTCCTATCACTCTTGTTTTTGTCTTAAACCAACTGATAGAAATTATATTCCTTTTCCACACACTTTTAAACATTTCGAATGTGTGAAATCAAGAAATTTAAGATTTGGGTTCCATATGGATTACGTTAATTGACAATGACAATGAAGTGTCCAACGATGAGAATCACGATAGCTTAATTCCAAAAAAATAATATACATATATATATATATATTACTTTTTTCGGTCAAAATAATTAAAGTGTTGTTTTAACATCCTAAGCGATGGAATTTGACATAAATTAAAATAAGTATGCTCAAGCCTCAAGTGCTCTAGCGGTTTAGCCCATTGGCCCCATTGGTTTTGCTTATTGTCTTATTTTTGCTTATAGGGAACTCATATTATTCGTCCTATTCCAACATTAACACGATTAACTGTGTTGACTCGTACATTGAAAATATTCAGTTGTAATTTTTTGAGTTGATCCATGTTAGCTTGATTCTCATCATCGAACCATTTAGATCAACACGTGACATTAAATGTGAAAATCAAATAATATATACTTATAAAACATTAAGTTGTGTGTAATTTTGTTTATAGTAAATATTTCGCAATTTTTTTTGAAATTTTTTTAAAATTAACTATATATTGAACAGAATTAAATCACAAGATCGCATTCAGTAAAGGGCAATTATATTTACACTATAATTTTTATTGGGTGCACCACATGATAATTAATTCTCATGCACTTAAAGCTTATTTTTTATTGCAATTACATCTTTAAATAGTTTTTTTAGTTCGAATATTAGTTTTAACAATTCATTTACAATGAATTTGTTTATAATAATAATAATTTATGCACTTGCTAAAATGTTATTATCATTTGAATATCAAATGATTTATTTATGTTTGATAATTTTAAATAATTAAATATCAATAAATATGAAAATTCCAAAATTTGATATTAACTTTGACGGACGCTAACATAATATTTATATATATATAATGTTTTTATGAACCAAAGATGTTAATTATTAAATAATTAATTATAAAAATAGGGAAAAAAATTGAAGACCTAATTGTAATAATAGGTAAATTTGAAAGCCATTTAGTACAAATAAAATGTGGTGCACCGAATAGAATTTGGAGTGCCAATATAATTGGCCTTCACTAAACCCTACACAAAAATAGTATATTTTGAATTCAAATGTCATTGTATATATCTTCATTGTAATCCAATGGTTGATAATATATGCGGCTTTAAGTGGCCGTTAATTTAAATAAAAAGATTGATAACTCATACAATTTATCATTATTTTTATCTTATTCTTTCCAACCACTCATATATTGATTTAATTATTTTTTTTTATTTTTTGATACTTCTTCTCAAATTTTCAATAACGCATCTAAATTTTCAATATGAATTTATTGTTATTTTAAATGAATAATATTACTCGTAAACAGCTTTATATTAAAATTCGTACGTAGAGCTTGGTTAAAAGAAACTATTTTATTGTTAGAAAAAAAACTATTTTAAAAAAAAAATTTCGTTGAATTTATTTTCAGTTATAATTAATATAATTGACGTGGCAATTGTTCTCAGACTTTTTCCCTTGAAAATCGGTTCCAAACATAGTGAACTCTTTCGGGTTTCATACCCCTTTTCCTGTCTTATCGTCAAACTATCGAAAACTGGATTATGGTTGCATTACGTGGAGAGTAATCTTGAAAAGTTGAATTAAAAATGGGTTTTACTTCCTTTTACAAAGAAAAGTGACTTCGTCAAAATCCATACTTAGATTCTTTGCTTGTGTTCAGTTCATTTCACTTTCCTTTGCTTTACTTTTTTACTTTTGATATCCTATTTAGTATTGGTTAAGAGCTAAGCTTGGATATAGTCGTATAGATAACACATTTGAAATTCTAGAACACGATTATCATCACATTTTGTGATTCTTATCGGCGTGAATTCAAACAGATACAACAAGATCTTAAATATATTTCTACAATAGAGTCAAAAGATAAAAACGTTTTATATCAAGTACATGTCAGGACTTTGTCGCAACCAAAGTGGGGCTACAATTGTTGTCGAATTAAGAAAATTGGGGTGTGTTTGAAAATTGGTAAGTTGTCTAAATTCTGTTTAAATGCGTTTAGATGGATTTGAACAGCGTTTTGTGACTCAGATTCATGTAGAGATAGTTTACTATTTTATAGCAAGATAAGTCTGGAATTGTACGCTAATCAGATTGAATTGTGAAACGAAATTGTGGCAAGTGTATCGAACAAAAAGGAAAAAGTAAAACAGTAAATAAATGAAAAACACTTGAATTTAATGTGGAAAACCCCATATGGTGAAAAACCACGTGCGAGCAAAAATCGATCCACTAGTCACCAAAGAGCTTAAATCATTACAAGCAAGCTACGGATAGTTTTATGGATAAGACCTATCAACATCTAAGAAAATATGAAAACATTCTATGTTTTCTTCCTTACCATGCAATGCGAGCCAAACATTTCGTTGCTCTTCAATAGCTTATTGTATTCCCGCGAATCCCCAATAGATCTGCACTCCCATGTCGATCTCTCGGCTTTGTGTCTCTTCTCGCAGATAGGACTCCTCCCAGCGAACCTTTAAACAAATCTAATAGATCAAAAGCTGGTGTACATGAACTGGTAATAAGCAGTACTGGAAAGTGTCATGCCAACATTAGAACGATTGAGTACTTCTTTGTTTGATGAAAGTGGTGCTAAGTTCAAGCTTGAAAGCTTTTAGTTTTTCATATGTCGGCAGAAGTAAAAATGTTAACTAAGTGACTATAACTAATTAACGATACTTCAGGTGTGAATATGATTAGCGGAGCATTTCTTTGCTAGTTTCTATCTTCTTGTATATTATTTGTGTGAGAGAAATATAAACTTTCATATTTCCGTGGGGATACAAGGCGAACACTCGCTAAAAATTATTTAACCATTGAATGTGATTGGTTAGACTTCTCTATGTAGTTACCGTTTTTGTATATTATTTGTGTGAAGTATAATCTTTTATATTTCAGTTGGGATACAAGGCGAACACTAACTAAAAATTATTTAACCCCCAAATATTATTGGTTAGACTTCCCTACCTGGTTCGATGGGAACATTGTGTTTAATTAACATGTTGTTATCTTTTCTAACTCTTTAGTGACGTTTTATCTATCCATCTACTTCGATTTGTTGATTTGTTATGCTTTTAAATCCATTTTTGAGTTTATATCATTATATGATTATTGCATTCACTTTGGCAAATTGAATCATTTAATCTTTAAATTCAAGTTATGTGCTATGATTGGAACTTTTGATCCGTAATTATCATTAAATTCTAATCCAAAGTAGCAAATGAATATCGTTCATATTTATTAACAAATCAACTTAGATGAATTAATTTAAATTTGTAAAATTATTCATCTAATTCAACTCATCATTCTCGTTCATTTTACACTAGCATTACATTAGATCCTAAGAATTTGTTTAGGGTCATCTAATACACTTAAGGAAGAATTCGTTAATAAGATTTTCTTGATCAATTGGAGTTGATAAATTAAAGAAAGAAGAGTAACATGTTGCATGGAAAAGAATAACAGAAGTTATTGACACAACCAAACCCGAGAACTAGATATTTCTTTAAGTTATTTTATTTCATCAATTTTTTGCTTACTATTTAGTTTTCGAATTTCATTTAAATTTAAAAAACCCCCTTCGATTTTAATTGATAAAAACAACTAAATTAAATCCCATTCCTTTTGGGTTCGATCCTTACTTACCATTTCTACATTAATTTGTAGTTTTGAATCGAGTAAGGAAAATAAAAACAAATTTTGGTATAACACGACAGTGCACCAGTTGCAAACTATGAATCACTCTGTGGTGGAACCCACGTTTTTGCCATTTTTTATTTTTTAATCATTTTTATCTCAATTATCCCATTTTTTCTCCACTTTTCCTTCATAGATTCCTGTACCATATCTACAAATAGACGCCAGTTCGGAGTTTTTCTATACGATATTATTATTATTTTTGAATTTATTTCTATATCTCTCATCTTTTTTACTTTTTCCTCTCTTTTTTTCCGTTCACTTTCCATCCACTTTCAAATAAAATAATACTTTTTCTTCCTATACCTCTCTACCTTCTCTCTCTACTGCACACTTTTGGGCAATTGATAGCCTATTGGAGATAGCCTTAGCAATGGCTGTGCATATTGGTGACTCTTAGTAAAGGCTTTTGATACGATCCAACCCAACTAGAACAGATCGGTGTGCGGAAACATCGAAAGAATATTAGATCTAACCCACGATCGTCAATTCGGGATTTGTCCTTGATCAATAAGAGAGATCGGACCCGTCAAATGAACCATGATCTTGTTCACACCGCAAGAACTCGATCTAAGATTCTTGATAAGTGAAATGCAATTTCTTAACTAAGAAATTATAATGAGAATTAAATTCTCAAACAACCCACCAAGGACAAAAGAAGAGAAAACTCTCTTGATTTTATTCAATAATAATGATCTAATATTAACAATGAAAGAAATAAAACATTTAAAGTAAAAGACTTCCTAAACAACTTAGAAGACAAGAAATATTCATAAAATACGAAAATAGGTAATAAAACTTAAAAAAAAAAACCTAAAATTGAAAAATTCTCGAACAGCCCGGATTTTCCCTATGCGGCCACATGGTACATTATGTAGGCGCATGTTACGCCTGTGCAACCCCTACAAGTTTTGCTTATAACTTTTGATCCCAAACTCCAATTTGGGTGATTCAAAGTGCATTAGAACCAAGATGAAGAGTTTTTCATTCTTCAAGATTGACCATTTTGAAATTCAACTCTCATCTGCACCAAATTTGCCCTCAAATTTTGATTCTTTGTCAATTTGGCTTTGAAATTCCGTTTTAGCCTAATTTTCACGCTGGACTTCCGTTTTGAGCCCTTCCTTAACACTTTTAGGCCTCCATTGCCACACTTTGAAAACATGAAGGCTAAATTCTGCATAGAAGCTGGAATGATCGTTTAAGCCAATGAAAATCCAATCCCTTCTGCAGTTTCAACAAGTCATTATGTGACAATTATTGTATGTAGATCCACAAACGTTCCTTATTTCCCTTGGATATTTGCCAAATGCAATTGGTTCTAGGAGCATGCCCATAGCAAAAGATTTATTTATTTCTCTTCTTTTTTTATTTTTTGCAGGGGTCCTATCGATTTTTTAAAAATTTTTCATACCAAAAAATTAATTTATTGTTCCCCTTACACTGTTTAGTTTTTCTAAAATTCCATCTAAGTGTTATTTAATTATTGTGAGATGCAAATTACTTAGCAGGTAAAATTTATCTACAATTCCGATTCTTTTCTATAGTAAACCATACATCAAATAATAGAGTAGATAATTAACATTATGTAACAATGGATTAGCATTATCTTCTTCGCATATATTCTTAATTCCGGAATTCTAATGCTTTATTACAATGCACTGCGTGCAATAATTTGTGTTTAAGAGATAAATAAAAAGTTGAGATTCAAACATTTAATCGAAATTGTCAAATCAACTGATCTTTTCACTTTGAAAATATGTTCACTCTACAATTGTCTTATCAATGGCCACAAATTTTCTTTTTTTTTTTTTTGTCTTATCAATGTTTTTATGTTTTTCAAATATGATTATTTTGAATCTTTCCTTTACAATGTTAATTTTTTTTGAAATTTTTTATAAGTGATATTTAATTATTAGGGTATTATCTTCTTCGCATGGATTTTTTATTCTTGAATTCGAAAGATTCATTACAATCCACCCTATGCATTAATCTCTGCCCAAATATATAAAATAAAAGTTCAAACTCTTACATTTAATCGAAATAATAATCAAATGTCATTTTAAATTGAGACTACTGGATATACATTATGAGAGTTAAAATTGCATTTGGATGATTTTTTCACTCTATATTTGTCTTATAAATTAAAATTTTTAAAGCAAAAGAATATCCAGGCACCAAGGCACCATCGTTATTATTCATTTGCATAGGCGTTAAAATTTTTCTTTATCTTGGTGATTATTTTATCCCCTTACCCCTATTTCATCTTTTTAATTATTTGTTTCAAAGAAATATTAATTGGAGTGTTTTTCACTTATCCTAGTTTATCACAAAAATTAAAATTCATCTATTACTTCGATTCTTTTCTATTGTAAATTGTAAATCATGCAGCACATAATAGAGTAGATGATTAAAAGTATATAATAATATATTAGAAGTTGTTTCCTCATTTAAATATAGATCAAATAAGCCAAACAAGAAGAGGATTGTAATTTTGTAAAACGAGTGCATATTAATCATTTTAACATTACTTGTGTTGGAGGATATTGCATGATTTTGAAGGGTAGACCAAATGATGGTTAGGAAACGCAAGACAATGGATTAGTTGGATGTGATGTCTATGTGATTTATTGATTCTTTGGAGACATGATGTGGTTTATGCATTTTATATTATGTTTGTGTTGTAGATGGTAATTGATGCTGTTGTATTTGGAATGCCTTTTCTATTGATATGGTGGTGGACGATATACATTTATGCTGCGTTGTGCTATTTTGGATTTATGATATGGATATTAACATGTTGGATTTGTTCGAAATACAATGGAGACTTTGTTGAATTTTATAATGAATCCTACAGATGTGACTCTTTTTTTTTTTTTTTTTTTTGGATAAGATTAGATTATTGATACATGGCACTGTAACCGTATGTTGGAAATATCTTCTCGTGCGACGCATGGGTGAAAATGCTAGATATGTCGAGTCATGTTTTGAGGTTGAAGGTCGGCGTTCTGGTGATGTTAATGTGTAATATCAATCATTCGTCGGGATTATGTAATGGAACTCAACTTAAAGTCACGAGACTTGATGATCATGTGGTTGAGGCAAAGGTTTTCTGTGGCGTGAATGTTGGGAAGGAATTTCTAATCCTTAGATGGAGTCCAAATATTTATGGGATGATTATGAGGACTTATAATTTATGGGTTCAAATATTTTTTGTTTTCACATGTCCAAGTATTTGTGCTTATATTAAAATTTTTAAAATATAATTATATTCGTAGTTAATAGGGACGAATATATGCCAACCCCTCATGTTCAAAATTATATCTTAGATATATGTTTCCCCATGCAATGCATGGATGAAAATGATAATAACAAAAATAAAAATGTCAACAAATAAGTTTAACTTTAAAAATTTAAAGTTAACAGTGTTTGTTAGAAATAGGAAATGGAAATGGATTTTTTTTTCCAAAGAATTTCAAAGTTTCCCATCATTCCCCCATCTGCAATTTTCAGTTTAATCTTATTTGTATATCAAACCTTTTCTATTGCGAAGTCTAGGGACGGAGGGGAGGTGGGTGCTTGGGAGGTCACGTGACCCCCAAGTTTTTTTGGTTTCTTTCTTTTTCTTTTTTCTTTTTTTTTTTTGAATTATTAGTTTTCAAATGAATACTTATTATTTGGTAATGGCAAATATAATTTAAGAGAGTTTATTTAGTCTATTTAGTGATAATTGACATTTTGTTAATTTAGTCTCACTACAAGAAAGTGCGGCAATAGCGACGGAAAATTTCCGTCGCTATTAGTGACAGATTACCGATGGAACTTTGAATTTGCCGACGTAACAAAATTTTGACTTTTCGCCATTAATTTTGGAATTGGGGGAAATAAATTACCGATAGATTTACCTACGGAAATCATCCATCGGTAGTGTCCCGTAGGTAAATCCGTTGGTAAATTTTAAAATAGAAAAAATAAAAATTACAAATATTTTACCGATGGATATGTCCGTTGGTAACATTAAAATAAAATAAAAAAGATTTTCATGAAGATTTACTGGCTGATTTGTCATTGGTAATTCTGTTGGTAATAGCGGCCTACAATACTTTTTTTGGTACCGTAAAAATATGTTATGCCCCTTGGTAATCTATCATTCACAAAAAATTAAAAAGGATCTATTCAAAAAATAAAAAGATACAGTCGAGTGTATATTCTATGTAAAATATATTTAAATTAAATATGTTATTAGCATTACAATATTAATAATTATTTATAAATTTGTTATGTGCACAACAATTATTTTTAGGTAAAATTAATCAAGTACGATAAAATAAATTTTTATATAACAAAAAGAGGACAATATAATATTCTATATATATAAAGCTAAATGTAAAACAAATCTGAAGTAACAAGTTGCTGATGCAATGAGAAGTGACTTATAATAGTATTCGGGGGTCTCTGTCACATTACCAAGATAAACACGAGATTAAATAAAAGTTAAATTTTTTTAATAGCGCCCACACATAAAAGTACAAACTCTTATGCACCACATTAAAAAAGAAAAAAAAAAGATAGCAATCGAAGAGAAAGAAAATAAACACGAACAAAGAGCAATCACACAAACAAATAACATCGGAACGTAATCAATTCTGAAAGTTGCATGTTAGAATATGTATAGCCCGGATACAAATTATACACTTTAATTATTTCCACGGCGCAACATCATCATGGTTGACATCAAACTAGAGGCCTGTTGACTTCGCTATAGAGGACATCATCAATAGCATTCCATGTACTTTGTCAGTTGAACTCTTTTATGCACAACGGCTGATCTCCCATGGCAAAGTTGGACCTTATACATATGATTTTTGGAAATTTTAAGTGCACAAACGAATCACAGATTATAGTTGAAATTCGATCGATAAGTCTTTGAACATTAGTAGATCGCCTATTTGTTGTGGAAATGGTTTTGCTTAACAGGACGAAAATTGAATTGAGAGTTGTCTTATCATTCACATGACCAATCACTGGCCGTGGAAATGACTACTTCATGGCTTGATAAAGGCTGCTAGCAATGCAAATTTTTCCCCCTTCCTCACATATTTCATCTGATATTTGAGAGTGACTTAGTCGAATTGCAATAGTAAACTGTCGAAATCATTTTTAGTCACAATGACAAAACATTGAAATACAATAAAAGATTAAAAGTTCATTGGTCGCCTTTTGTTTTGATTCATGCACAAAATGGTATTTTTTTATTGTGTTGCACGAATAAAGACGTGGATTAAACGATTTCTTTAGTCCTCAGTTTGTATATAGCAGTTTTTCCTCTATGCCATGCACATACCTATGCCTACACAACCGTTTCATTAAAAATTTATAAAAGGATAAATTACATCAGGGTCTCTAATTTTTACGGGTGTTACAATGGGGTCGCCAACCTTGAATCTCATTTGTGAATTGTCAATTGCACAAATAAGACGCCATCGAATTAATAGTGTCATTTTTTATTTATCTCTTTTGTTTTGTTTTTTGTTTTGTTTTTCTTTTTGACATAAACTTTTCTTTCTTTTTTTTTTTTTTAGTAATTTCAATGTTCTAAGAAGACACATTATATTTTGAGTTTTAAAAAAAATTAATTACTTATTCAATTGCTCTCTTGAAAAAATCATCATTACTTTGAATAAATATTGTATAATCAATTAGTTCTTGCTTCTCCTTATTGATTGCTAATTATAAATCATAAAGTTAATAAAATTTACATAAATATATATTTAATAAGTAATTTTATCCATATATATTTTTTATTTTTATTTGGGGGACGGGGGATGAGAATCGAACCTAAGTAGCGCCCCTGGTCCGGTAGGGTTGGCATCACTGCCAACCCTGATATGATATTTTATTATACTTTCATCAATTACAACAATTGATATGATATTTTTTTCTTACAAGAGAATGGTTTAAATCAAATTTTGTAGACCAGTATTGAAATTGACCTGAAATCTATAATATTATATATGTTTTGTTAGTTTTATTTTGTATTAATATTATTTTATATAAATAAACCATCTTAGGGGTTGTTTGATTGGGGATAAAAGTTATTCGCGCGGTATTTCGTATAAAATGTGTGGTTAATATTATATTAAAAAGTGTGTATGTGGTTGAAAAGAGGTGAGAAAAGAGTGTTGGATAAAAATTATCCTAAATAGAACAAGACCTTAATTGTCTCGTGTATCGCACGGGGGAAATGCTAGTATTTTTTAATTTCAAGTGTTATTTCAAAAGTATAGTTATCATATTTTCCTAAAGACGTTTTCTTAAAAAGATTATTCTAAATAAAAAAAATGTTATTTTGTAATGACTGCGAATTAGTTTGATGAATGATTTTTTTTTTTTTTTTTTACTTTTATCTTTATTTTTTAAGTACACATTGAACATTATTTTTATAATGTTTATCAGACGTATTCTTAACTACAACAAATAACAAGCTCATTATAAATTAATACAAGTAACAAATTTTTTTATAAATTATCTAATACAAATTAATTTATAACTTTTTTTTCATTTTTTATAAATACTAGTATTTTCTCCCGTGCATTGTACGGGGAGATTTATGGTCAAGTTATAATTTAAAATATGTGTAAAATAAAAATTATAATAACATATTTTCATTTTTTTCATGGTAAAAAGATATGGATGGGAGATTTAAAAAAATCACACATGATAATAACCCGGATTTGAGGGATAAGGAATGATTCTATCAAAAGATGAGGGGTGATAAGTCGAGTTGGAAAAGACATGTAGAAGCGGTAAAACTCGTCACCATAATTAAAAATTGATTTTTTAATTCAGAAAAATAGGTGAAAGTGGCGCGAAAATGTGCTGGTTTTATTAATATATATAGATATAGATATAGATAATATAGATAATAATTCATTCCACTTAAATTTTTATTAATTCTTATTAATTTATAAAAATTTAAATTTCCGCCAAAAAATGAAACGCGCGCTGGAAATTTGAGTGTCCCGCTCATCAAATTTTAGATAGCGAACCCTTAGTTGAAATTGCAACTCACTCTACGCTTCGTCTCAAGTCTCAAATGCGGTTTCTCTCGTCCCCCTGCGTCTCCGCCTCACACGACAGGTTTTCGGCGAGGGATTCTCCAGTTGCCCGTTGGTTCTCGAGCTGGCATCTGCCTGGGGATTGGTGATTGAGGATAAGAAACAGGTCGGACGGGCTCCGACCCCGGTCGGCGGGGCCGGTTACTTGAATCGTGGATGAGTAAGGACGGTTTATCTAGCTCGGTTATGCTGCAAGATCTGATTGTACCCAATGGTGTTTACTCAAATTGTGGTGGAGGGGCGATAAAGAAGGGGGAACGCCAGCTGCGGTAAGCAGAGACAGGTTATTCTGTAGAAATTTATTGATCAAGTTATCATTATTAGTATTCTCTGGATAGTATCTTGTATCTTTGATTATTTTTTGCATATTATGGTACACAAGTTGGATAAATGCCTGATAGATTACGAAGATTGAATTCTTCATTAGAGATCAAATTTTGGGGGTTTTAGGTTAGTATCGTGTTAATGGCCTTTTCTTGAAGGCATTTTGAATAAGCACAATGCTTTTTGCAGGATATTCTTAGCATATTAGTCAAATATATGCTAAGAATATGAACTTTTGCTGCCAGTTAAATATGTCCCTGTCTTTCTCCTCTTTTCCCCCATCTCTTCATATAATTGTTTTGGCATATTGGAAATTTTCCGTTACCTTTTTGCTTGAAGCTAGTTTAATCAATTTTATGTTAGCTTGTCAATTTATGGGTCAAGCTCTTATCTCCTCTTATGACTCTTAAAGTTTCATTACCACAGTTCTGTATGTATGAACTTGACTCAATACATTTTTGAAGAAACTGAAGTTCAATGGCCTACTCATTTTTACCAAAACTCACATCCTTTTTGCTTATCTTACCTTCAATCGTGTGTTGATGCATTGTTTCTGTTTGATCTCGCGAAGAAGAATTCCATTAGTTTACATGTTGATGGTGGTTGTTGTTGCATTTGGTTTTCCAGACATGGGATTTTAATTTGGGGCAATTGAGGGGCCATGAGGATTCTAATGCACTAGAATTGAAATTCGGTGCTAGTGACCAGTACATGGTGCAAAATTATGAGAAACTTGTAAAAAAACACATCCTTGGCAAGTAGAAGAGGAGTAGCCGTCCCTGGAGTAAACTTCCCAGTTTTACATGAGAATGCCATAGACTTTAACGTGAGTGGTTCTTCTGTGCCATCTCTAATTCTGCAAATGTTAGTCTCATTAGATTCATTGGTGGTTATTTTGTTTTAAAGCTTTTGGATTGTAGTAATTTTAATAGAACAGTGGATTTTTGAGGATAGAAGTAATCTTTGAAGGGATGATTACATTATTGAAATACAACCTACACTGAACAGCTTCACTCTAGAAGGAACGACTCTACTCGATTATGCTCAAACATAGCAGTTGGCTAATGATCATTTTGTTCCATTTTCTTCTTCTCTTTACTCTGTGATATAATATCATATGGAGCTAAAATACAATATATTTTGTTGAACTATAGAGTAACCCAAACAATCCATCAGCAAGCCAGGGGCCTGCAACATCAGAGAGCAATAATTTACTAGCATCACGGCCAAAACCACGTTCAGGTTTTGCTAAGCTCAATTTACTCATACTTCTCTTTCCCAGTTGATTTCCAATGTTCTTTGTGTAATAATGATGTTGTTTTGTAAACAGATAGGATAAGCACATACAGTATGAATCAAGGAAAGAAAGGGCTGATACAAGGAAGGGATTCAAAGGTCGATTTGTGAAGGCCAGTGAAGCTTCAGACGGGTAGCCAACTGAATATCTATTGTTCTGTTATTGCATTTTTCTTGCTTTGCTTTGCTTGCTTATTTTGTGAACATCACTACCTAATAAACCTCTGTTCATGAGTTCTTACACCCCAATTTTGAGCAGTTAAGTTATCTTAATTAATTTGCAGAGTATGTTTAAAAAAAAATAATTTGTAGAGTATAAATAGCACAAACTCTTACAAAAGGCAAGCTCTTATTTTTGAGGAGCCAAGGTTGAGACTTCAATGCTACTAGATTTACTTTCACATTGAGAATTTTGTTACATAAATTCTGATTCTTATGGGTCCTGTATGCTTGTAGATCAATAGTATTATCAACAAAGGGCAGCCGTGGAGGCTAGCTATAGCATCGTTTGTGCATGCAAATATTGTACATCTAATGGTTTGATCTAATGGGATCACTATTATGGATTTATTGAGGTATGTTTATTCCAAATTCCTCTGAATTTCTACTATTTTCTTATGGCTAATCCTTGGTTTCACATTTAGTTTATTCTAGGTATGGGGTCACAAAAGTGGAAAGCTGAAGAAGGATCTTCAATATCTGACTGATGCAAGTTGTTTCTTCTTATGATTTTCATTTTCCTTACTCAGGTTTTTCACTTGAGCAATTTATTATTAGCCATTATATTGTGCTTGATGGATATACTGATCTGTAATGCTTCAATTAGCTAATAATTTCTTATAATCTTATTATAATGCAATCCCTTGGACTTCCCCGAATATTATTTTGTAAGTTGCAATGGAAAGTCAGAAACTACTCTTTGTTTGTGGAATTAATTAGTCCTCCATTAAATATTGAATCAATATCAGAAACCAAGTTTTGATTACATTGGTTTAGGCTAAAGTGGTGAACGGTTATGCTTTTTACCTTTTCTTTGTTGATAACGATACTAATATTTGGAGAATAGAGCTTACTGCCTTTGCCCTCAGTACTTCTATCTTTGTGTACAAAGATGATATAATCACTGAGTCATTATTATCCCAAACCAGAGGATTGCATCTTCAATTACATGGTATCTATGTTCATGAAGTTAGGATAGTAATCTTTGCCATAAAACTATTGTCTTCCTGAAAACACTGTCATTTCCATCATTACATGCGAGATCTTTATGCTGCATTTGGCCTTTGACTATTTAGATGTGGTGGTTAAATTATTTTGTTCCAATTGGCTAATACTATATTGTTATTTTGTGTTGTTTGATCGTGCAGGATTGCAGGGCGGTGCTATAATATGGTGAATTGGCTTTCAAAAAACTCAGGGTCAATTTATTTCCGGATGTTGTTAAACAATAGAAAATTGGCATTGCAGTTTCAAGTTATTTTATTTTACTTTTGTAATTTTGTAGTAGATATTATTATGTGTACTTTTTCAACATTGAAATTAAGAAATGAAATAATTTTGTGTTTTTAATATATATGTTTTGGTTTGCGTATATTGGTAACTTTAATATTTTAGGAGTGTCATCTGTCATGCAGTCTATACAAATGTAATAGTAATTTTTTTTTTTTATTTTTTAATTGAGATTTAGCGATGGAAATGCCGTCTCTAATTCCATTGGGAAAAACTATGAAGTTTACCTTCGGAAATACCAACGAAAATTTTCGTCGGTGATTTCTGATGGAGTATTTCCATAGGTGAACTTGTAGGTGACATCTACTATTGAAATCCGTCGGTATTTTCCGACGAATAAAAATCCATTGCTATTTCCGTCGGTAATTACTGACGAATTTTTGTGTGTTGGAAAAATTACCTACGCGACTTTCAGCTACAAACAATTCCGTTGGTGGTAATCCGTCGGCAAGCGATATTACCAACGGAAAATTAGCCTTCACCAACCGATTTTTTCCGTTGGTGAAGCCGCACTTTCTAGTAGTGTCTATTTGCTTACTCTTATAAATTTATGACTTCACTTTGAATTTTGAAACTTAAATGTGTCAATTTTCCTTTGATATAGAATTAGGATATGTTTGGTAAAGATTTTTAAGAAAATAAGTGTCAAATAAGCTCTTCAAGTATATAATATTCAATCAAAGTCATTAATATTAACTTTGTATCACATATCACTACTCATTATTATCAAAAAGTCTAGTAGTTCACTGTTTAAATTAAAGATTATCATGTATATTGATAATATTTCACAATAAAATTTTAAAAATCATTATTCACATATTTATTATTAATACCATGCATCGCATGGGTGTATAGTTATATCTTCCGAATTTATAATTGAATATAGTAGAGTGTAGAATAATTTTAAATAAGAAACTATAAGCTATACGAATGGTAGTATAGTTTTTGAGTGTGATTATTTTGATAACTATAATATTATTTTATTTCGCATTTATATGATCAAAATCTCTATTACAAATTGCTTTGTATCCAGTATAGGGAAAACTTTATCGAATTTTTTATAGAATTCTTTTATTATTTTATATTAATTAAGTTTAGTACTCTGACCGATATTCACTTTATTTTAGTGGTGCTAATATCATACTATTAATGTTTATCAAAACCACTATTTGTTGGAAAATTTGTCTCCCGTGCAACGCACGGGTGAAATAGCTAGTATGAAGAATGTAAAACCATGTTCTACATTTTTATTTTTTTATTTTTTTATTTTTATATTTTTTCAGAACGCTACTATGCGACCGCATAGACCTACCTTTTTTTCTTCAAAGTTCGTGGACTTCATTTCTCGTATCATTCTTGTCTCATCCTCGTCTCATTAAATTTTTCGTGTATAATTTATTGAACAGTGAAATTTCACACAATCTGCCACTTGTTCAATAAATTATATAACAACACTTGTGCATGAGTTAAAGATATCTTTTGATTTGAATCTAACCATAGAGTCAT
Organism: Jasminum sambac; assembly: GCA_018223645.1. Lineage (NCBI taxonomy): Eukaryota > Viridiplantae > Streptophyta > Magnoliopsida > Lamiales > Oleaceae > Jasminum > Jasminum sambac. The sequence goes on along the minus strand of CP073645.1, from coordinate 8,106,337 downwards.
TCTCGCAAAGTACTATCGAATTTTTATGTAGCATAATAGCTTTGAACTTGCGAATTCTTGTGATAATACCTGCAAAAACACACACACACACACACACAAGTGTCATGTGTTCTAGTTCCTCAATGCTTAGCACTTTATAGCCTTTGCGTTTATCCTGTTTGGTTAAACTTTTAAGGAGAAACTCCAACTTTCTATTGAGGTGGCACCACCTCAAAGTTTTAACTAGGTGAAATTCTTCCAGTATCTTTTTACGTTTAGAGATACTTCTACCTTGTACTGAACTTCATTAAGAGTTAGAAATCTCAACCATCCAAATCATAACAACCGGTACTTATAACCTAGGACATGGATTTGAATATACGTGTTGAATCTATCCGCTTATCGAATGGCTTGTTTTTACCATTTGAACCCGTGAATTACTGTTCAAGTAATGATGGGTACTGTCATTGGTGCATATATGTAGTGGAGTTTCAACCATATCCTCTCCGATTTTAATCTTTAGAATCTCTAGTTATGGTTTTAACTTTATCCACTCAACACTAGACTTTAAATATTAACGTGATGACATCTCAATATTTTTTTACAACACTTGTCGCACAACAATTTTAATCCATTTGTGCGTCCTTATAGATTACAAATCAATTATTTTATTAAACTGACTTCTTATTTTCCTTGACAAGGTAGGAAGTCATGCCCTTTACAATAACACACTAATCTTATTGAAATTGACTAAGTTCTCGCAGTACTCACTTTTTATAATGAACCTGTTACGTACCCAGACTTGTTAGGGTAATCTCACAAATTTGGACACCTTTTGTAGCTAATCGATCTATTACCCCCATTTTTTTGGGTAAACTCTTGTTCTTTCACTCAATGAAAGAAATGATCTTCCTTTTAATTTCTTCACTCAATTGAAGACACAGTTTTATATTAAGTACTCCTTTAATTTACTTAACTTGAAAAGTACAAACTTCTCATTTTCAAATGATGAACAATATTCATATAAAAACCTTATATGATATCAACACTTTGATATCAACAAAATGAATCAAACATGATTCAAGCGTTCATGTTTATTTCCCATCTTAAAATTCGAAGTACTTTATTTACTTTGAACTTTCTTATTTCACTCTTATGAAAGATATGAAAATTAATTAAGTGTTTTGGCATTTATCCAACCCTCAGGGGTTGAATTTATATGTCTAATAAATTGATTTCATTATTAATTTTCCTTGTCTTTGGACTAAAGACAAACTTCCATTAACTTGTTCGAAAGTAACATTTTTCAATCATCATGTAAAATGATTGATAACCACATAACACGTTATATGAACCTCAACGTTCATTTGTTTTGAATTATTCAATCTCAATTTGATAATATTATTTAGTTTTATGTTTCAATTGAAGACCAATAATATGGTGGCTCTTGAAACATATGACTGGACTGCCATTCATGGTGATCGTGTGTTTGCAATCAATTCCAGGATTCTCCATGCGAATCTTGGTTGCACCCACTTGAAACCAAAGTTGACTATTTTATTGTCGAAATCCTTATCTCTAAGGAAGCTGATTACCAACAATGACCAAAAACTATTGTTTATAGGTTTGCCAATTGAGACAGGATTCTCTGAAAATGTTAAAAGTAAAACGAGTGTGCGAGGCACCAAGGCCGAAAGTAGCTTGAGAATGAGGGAGTACGGACCAGTAGTTGAGTGCAATGTTTCAAGAGGAAAAATGGCGTGTTTTTTTCATTAATCAGTGTTACATTTGTGCACAATAATCGTATCTCTAGTGTATCACTAACAGAAAATGACAAATACTAGACAGATACAATTGAGAAAGTACAAAGAAGACAAATAATGACTTCAAGTGATAATGTACAAACATGAATACACTTCTAGCACAATTGGGACTCCTTTGACATGTACTACATGGGCTGCTTGGGCATGCATACGTGTGGGGTCAACCGTGGTTATCCTAACATGTCCCCCTCAAGATAGAACGTGGTAACACTCCAATCTTGTCACGTACTAGGCTAAAGCGGGTTCCCGAAATGCATCCGCTAGCTGATCGGAAGATGAGATATGAATGACACGAAGCTTGCCTGACTGCACTAGTTGTCAAACAAAATGGAAATCAATTGCAAGATGTTTCATTTGAGTGAGACACTAGGTTGGCACTAAGGTAAGTTGTTCCGAGATTGTCATAGTAAATTAATGGCAGGCATGCCACACTAGTACAAAAAGGGGTTTGGGTGGCGGTTGTTTTATATTTCGAGTGACGGTTTTTTGATCGCCACCCAAAAAAGAAAGGGCGGCGGTTGTTTTTTAAACAACCTCCACCCCTTCTATTTTTTTTTTAAAAAATACTTAGGGTGGCGGTTGTTTTTTAAACAATCGCCACCCATTCTAATTTAAAAAAAAATGGTTAGGGTGGCGGTTTTTTATACAGAACCGCCACTCGTTTTTTTTTTTAATGAACAATGAACTACAGGATTAGGATTGCAACTATTGCAACTAAGAACGAAATAATTAAGAACGAAATAATTTTTATTAAAAGTCAATTGCCTCTAATTACAACAAAAATTGTTCTTAAATAATATAACCCTAAGATACTCTGAAATGAAATAACGAAATGAACAATCGAAGAACAAAAATACGAAACTAAAAAATGAAAAACTAAAATTATTCATAACTCCAAAATTACTTATTTAATTAATAATAAATATACCTCTAATTCAACAATATGCATATAAATAAATCAAGATATAATTCAACAATATCCATATATAACAAAAATACAGATTTACAATAGAAAATATGATTCCAATCAAATTACACAATATATAGGTATATTACAACAAACAAAAACCATAAAATCAAGATTTACAAAAAAAAAAACCTAGTTAATTTGGGTGTGTTAACTTATTAACCTCAAAAATAGGGAAATTTGGGACGAATTGACAGAGGAAGACGACCTTGCTATGTGTTGTGGCTCCAACTTGTGAATAAAATGCAATAAAATCCGATTTCAAGAAACCCTAGAATTTGGGATGTTAAATTATAACCTAAAAAATACATGAATTTTGGAGCAAAAGATAGAGGAAACTTACCTTACTTAAATTGGGCTCCAATTTTGGAAGAAATTGCACTTAAATCTGATTTGAAGTCATGAAAATCCGTGAATTTTCGAAAGAGGAAGAAAACACAGAAGCTGCTGCAATGGCAGCTTCGCGTACACGAGTAGTATTTAAAGGAAATGGTGCCGATTGTAGCAAAAAAAACCACCAAAAAGTACTTTTTAATAATAAAAAAAGAAAACGGGTGGCGGTTCATTTGAGAAACCACCACCCTAAATATTTTTATTTTTATTTTTATTTTTTAATCTAGACAACGGTTGGCGGTTGTAGTAAGGAACCGCCGCCCGTTATGCATTTAAAAAAAAAAATTCACTTTGGGTGGCAGTTTTTTTCAAGAACCGCCACCCGTTATTAGAGAAAGGGTGGCGGTGCTTGAAAAGAACCACCACCCAAAGTCATTTTTTTAAATCTAGACAACTTGGTGGCGTTTTTTGTAACAATCGCCACCCTTTATTTTTAGGTGGCATTTTTCTGTAGAACCGCCACCCAATGAGCGACACCCAATGTCAATTGTGTACTAGTTCCAGAAATGTGGAATCCAATTTCTTTGATCAGCTAGACAAGTCATTGGATTTCGATTGTCATAAACTCAACTGATCGATATTCAATTCTGCAGAAGAACATACAACCTTTGCCTGTTTCTTGGAGCTCCAAGAAATGGGCGTGCTGCCGATGTAGACAATGTAGGTGCCTGTGGAAGAGGGGTCTTCAATATTGCCTCCTCAATCTACATCAGAAAAGGCATGTAGTGACAGATTGGAAGATTGTGTTATATGAAGTCCATAATCAATGGTTCCACTCAAATAACGCAAAATTCTTTTTCAAGCAACCCAATGGACGTGTTTGGTGTGCACATATATTGTGATAATTTATTTATATGGTAGGAGAGATTTGGCTTGGTTAGAGATGAATATTGCAACCCTCCTAGCAATGATTTGTATTCTCGTGTACTCTCAAGCGGCTGGCCATCGGTGATGGTGGTGGAGAAATTAGTTGCAAGGGGTGTCGATGTGGGTTTGGCTGTGGTCATATTTGTGACGCCCCGTTCGTTTTCCTTAAGAATTTGTGGTGTTCATGACGTGAATTTGGTGTTGCTTACATGTTCAATGTTGTTATATGTGTTTATAAGTGTATATGAGGTCATGGATGGTGTTCGGGTCATTAAGTGTAAACCGGGTGCAAAATACAGAAAAATGGGAATTTACGGCCGTAAGGTTATCAGTTACGGCCGTAAGTGTGGTGTTACGGCCGTAAGGGTTATGGATACGGCTGTAATGTGGACCAGTGAAATGTGTATAAAGATGCAGAGAGCTAATTACGGCCGTATCTTATGAGTTACGGCCGTAAGAGGGCAGTGTTACGGCCGTAAGTGTCAAAGTAAAGAATGACCCATATTTACAGAGAGTTAATTACGGCCGTATGTGGTGTGTTACGGCTGTATGTGGTGTGTTACGACCGTATGTATATGGGTTACGGCCGTAAGAAGTATAATACGGCCGTAAGATAAGAAGGGCCAGAATTCTGAATTTACAGAGACGATTTTACGGCCGTATGAAGGTTTGTTACGGCCGTAATTATGGGTTTTCCGGCCGTAAATCAGTAAGTTACGGCCGTAAATGTTAAGTCGGCAGAATGGTATTTTAGGCAACTGAACCCATTTTTGGGGTATTTTCTTCATGTTCTCGACCCTAAACCCCCAAAAAGCCATTTTGATCATCAATCCAAGGTCTTCAACTTGGGAAAAAGAAAGAGCTAGCTTGTGGTCTTGTTGGATTGTTTGGTTGGTGAAGGTTGAGGTGAAGGAGTTGATCATCTTCTTGGTTCTCTTCCACTCTAGTAAGGTGGGTATTAGATGTATTAGTTGTAACAAGGGTAAGTAGAAGTAGAAAGTTATATATACCTCTTGAGATGTATATTTATGGCTTGAAGTAGACATGTATAGCATGATTTATGTGTTACCCTTCTTGTTCATGTCCTAGAGCCTAGGGTTTATGTGATGAGGCTATGCTTGAGGTGATATATGATGTTGATGTTTTATGTATGTTGAATGTATGTTGATATCACATGAGTAGCTTCACAGGAAGTAGAGGTAACGGAAAGGTTAGCTATTTGTACTCGTTATGTTCACGAACATATTCATAGCGTTTGAATGTAACGTTGCTTACCAGGTGATTACACCTATGTAAAGTTATGTATGGTCCCGCAAGAGGATTGAGACTTTTGGGCCACATATGTTATGTTATGTTATATTGGCGCCGGTGTATCCACTTGATAAGCAACTAGGCCCAATACACGAGTGTGACATGCATTGCATCTATCTATATGCCCACTGAGTCTTTGTGACTCATTAGGTTTTCTCTGTTATAACTGTAGGTACTTCAGGGCAGACGCGCAGCTCGGGTGATGGCAGGGAAACCTCCAGGGAGTGAGGGGTGAGAGATTGTGCGTGGGGAAGAAGAAAGATCTTGGTAGATCTGTATTTATGCTTTTGAGATAAGCACGGGAAATAGTTTTGGATATGTTTTGCGAATGTTAAACGTTTTAAAAATGGAAATAAACACCCGTGTTGTTTTGTTTAATGTTATGTGTGGCGTCGAGTCTAGTTCCGTAACTCTAATTTCGTAGGGTTTAGATTGGGTGTTACAATATTGGCATGTATGAACAGATCGTGAATGTATTTGCTTTGAGTTAGAACCAGAGTACAAATGGACGAGCTTCGCTGAGGCAAATGGAGAGCTTCCAGTGATGATTATATCATCAACATATATAAGGACAATGTGAGTAATATTGTTGTGAGAGTAGATAAAGAACGGCATATCGATTTGTGAGGTGTAAAGTGAAGACGGCGAAGAAAATTCTTTAAAGATAGGTACCAAACATGAAGGGCTAGTTTGAGCCCGTATATGGACCGATTTAAATGACACACAAAATCAGGTTAGTTGGGATCACAAAAGCTGGGTGGTTGTTTCTGTCAGGATAATGTCACACATAACATACAATAAACGTGCACTTCACATGCACAGTGTCCATGCTCTACTAGGAGTGTTATTGTTGTACAAGTCTAATTATTTAGTTGTATATTATCTCTTAGAATAGTTATCATGTAAATTCTATATTTATCCTTTGTATTTGTTAGGTTTATCTCTTTACCTAATGGTATAGTTTAGGAGTCCTCTATATATTTGTACTTGTGTCTATGAATGAATCAATATAAGTCATTGCTGCAATCGGCCTCTGTAGCCTTTGTTCTTGTGCATTAGCTCGGCCAATGTGCCTCATTTGAGCTTCTTGTTTTTACATCTTTATGGTATCAGAGCGTTAAAGCAAAACTGCTCACTCGATCCATGGCCTCCACAGGTTGTACCAATCATTCCTCTACCACCGAAACGGAAACTACCACTTCACCGCCACATCCTCAAACACCCATCATCTTAAACGCTCAAAGCCAACTCCCAATAAAACTCACTTCTTCGAATTATACTGTTTGGTTTGCTCAACTCCATAGTTTGCTTGTTGGTCTCGATCTACTTGGGTATGTGGATGGCTCACGTCCATGTCCATCAGCCACTGTCACCATTGACAATGTGACAACTGCCAATTCCGCTTTCTCCTTTTGGATCAGACAAGATAAGTTGATTCTCAATGCAATCATCAACTCCATATCGCCTAATTTGGCGTCGTTCATTGTTGCCGCTAGGTCCTCAGGAGAAGCCTTCTCAACGATTCAAAATACCTATGCTAGACCTTCCCAAGGGCGAATTATGGGACTCAAAAGCAAGCTTACTGTCTTGCACAAAGGGGAGCGAGCCATTACTGATTATCTCCATGAAGGAAAAAGCATTATAGACAACCTGTCACTCCTCAATGCTAAACTGGATACTGATGAACTCACCCTCCTTATTCTTCGAGGACTTGGCTTTGAATATGACGGCATGGCTGATATTATTCGTGCAAGGGACACCTCTATTGAGCTGGATTAATTGCATGAAAAGCTCATAACCACTGAAGCACAACTCAAACCCGAACTTCAACGTTCTCAATTCTCATCCCCCATGACTGCCAACGCTGCTTATAAACCTCAAACCAACAACCGAAACTCCTACTATACTAACCAGTCCAACAATCGCTCAAACTCTAGCAAAAAAAACACCAACTACAACAATTCTGGCAGCCAAAATCAATCAAACACCTACACGCCTCACGTGTGTTATCTTCATCCCCCTACTTGCCATCCACACCACACACGCCACCAACTTCAGGTGGCACTTCCTCCCCTTCGGCTGGGCCTCGCCCAACTCGACGCTTATCTGATCTCCTGAATCAAGCACCACCCCTCACGCCTCTTACTCCACCACCCATTCAAATCATGGACTCCCTCACCATCTCTCCTCCACCCGCCGTGGAACCAACCCAATCGGTAGCCTCTACCGCCGCCACTCAGCCACCCTATTCGACAGCTCCTCATGTCGACCCCTCATCCCCACCCCCACCAGTCCGCACACATCGAATGCTCACACGTGGCCTCACCAAACAAGCCCACACCGCCATCCAGCCAACTCTCCAAAACCGTGAGCCAAAAAATGCCAAACAAGCTCTTTTTGATCCGCAATGGCTTCGTGCCATGCGCGATGAACTAGCCGCTCTCTCACGTAACAACACCTGGACTCTGGTGCCCCCATCTTCAGATCAAAATATCATTGGCTCCAAGTGGGTCTTTCGTATTAAAACCCATCCTAATGGCACCATTGACCGCTACAAGGCTTGTCTTGTTGCCCGTGGCTTCCAACAACGCCATCTTTTGGATTACACTGAGACATTCAGTCCTGTTATCAAGCCCACCACAGTCCAACTTGTTCTTACACTTGCCGTCCAGTTCGGGTGGCCGTTACGCCAACTGGACGTTAATAATGCCTTCTTACATGAGACTTTTACTGAAGAGGTCTACATGCACCAGCCTCCAGGGTTTCGTGATCACCTGTATCCTGATCACGTCTGCAAGCTCAATAGATCTATATATGGTCTTAAGCAAGCTCCACGAGTCTGGTATCACTCTGTTCGTGATTTTCTTATCCAACTTGGGTTCACACATTCTCAAACAGACACTTCCTTGTTCATACACGCTCACAACTCAATCACTCTTTTCGTGTTAATCTACGTTGATGATATCATTATAACTGGCAGCTCTTCAATTGCCTTAACCACTCTTGTCCGTCAGTTGGCTTCCAAATTTTCGTTGAAAGACATGGGGCCTTTCACCTACTTTCTAGGGATTGAAGTCACACATCACCCCTCTGGTCTGTTTCTGACACAACGTAAATACATCACTGACCTCCTCCATCGATCCAATATGCACCTTGCAAAGCCGTCCCCTACTCCCATCTCTACTGCATTCTCGTCCACTCTTGCCGAGGGTCAGCTGTTAGATAATGCACGCGAATATCGGTCTATACTTGGAAGCTTGCAGTATCTCTCTCTTACCAGCCCAGATCTCTCCTACTCTGTTAACAAACTATCACAGTACATGCACACACCTACTACGTCTCATTGGATTGCACTTAAGCGCATTCTACGTTATTTATCTTGCACTCTTGATCATAGGTTACTAATCCGTAAATGCAGCACATTGTCTCTCCATGCCTTTTCTGATGCAGATTGGGGAGGAAACCTGGAAGATCGATCCTCCACTGGGGCCTACATCATTTATCTTGGTCGCACCCCAATCTCATGGAGCTCCAAGAAACAAACAACAGTAGCTCGATCCTCCACTGAAGCCGAATATAGATCGGTTGCTGCCACTGCGTCTGAGCTCACATGGCTTGTCTCGTTACTCTCAGAACTAGGTGTCCGGATCTCCACCGCGCCTGCTATCTACTGCAACAACCTAGGCACCACCTACATCAGTGCCAATCCCGTGTTTTATAGCAAGATGAAATACGTTGCCATAGACTTCCATTTCGTGCGTCAACTCGTTCAAACCGGCCAGCTACGTGTCACTCACGTCCCATCCGCTGATCAGCTAGCCGATGCTCTCACCAAACCCCTCCCGGGTCCACGCTTTGATCTGCTCCGACACAAGATTGGCGTGTTATCACCCTCCATCCTGAGGGGGGCATGTCTGGATAATGTCACACATAACATACAATAAACGTTCACTTCACATGCACAGTGTCCATGCTCCACTAGGAGTGTTATTGTTGTACAAGTCTAATTATTTAGTTGTATATTATCTCTTAGAATAGTTATCATGTAAATTCTATATTTATCCTTTGTATTTGTTAGGTTTATCTCTTTACCTAATGGTATAGTTTAGGAGTCCTCTATATATTTGTACCTGTGTCTATGAATGAATCAATATAAGTCACTGCTGCAATCGGCCTCTGTAGCCTTTGTTCTTGTGCATTAACTCGGCCACTGTGCCTCATTTGAGCTTCTTGTTTTTACATCTTTATGGGGGCATGTTAAGGGATAAATCCCACATGGAATAATTACAAAATAATAAACCAACGTACAAGGGTTTGGGCTACTCCTCTTAACAGGTTGATCTTTTAAGATGGAACCCCAGGCCTTGATATGGTATCAGAGCCCAGTAAGCTCAAACGAGCAATCGATTCGATTAAGACTAAAAAACGAGCACACGAATTTCAAGATTGGTCTGCTCCAACGAGCCACCATCTTGTGGGGGCATGTTAAGGGATAAATCCCACATGGAATAATTACAAAATAATAAACCAACGTATAAGGGTTTGGACTACTCCTCTTAACAGGTTGACCTTTTAAGATGGAACCACAGGCTTTGATAGTTTCATGTAGACATCCTCAACTAAATATCCATGAAGGAAGGCTATTGACGTCGAGTTGAGGTAATTTCAACCAAAATGAACGCCCGGTAGTGAGAACCAAATGAATAGTGGTGGGTTTGATAATGGCGCTATATGTCTCATCGTAATCCAAAATATGTTGTTATTGAAAGTCCCGAGCTACCAACCGAGTTTCGTACCGATCAAGAGAGCCATCTGTCTGCGTTTTATATGATTTACCCACTTGGAGATAATGAAATTTTTCTCCGGGGATGGAGGAACGAATGTCCAAGTGTTATTATGCAAAAGGGCCGAATATTCATCGTGCATAGCTTGTACCCAATTTGGGTCAAGGAGAGCTTGTATAAGGTGAGCTAGCTCTCGAGAGTAGGGTTAGAGTTGTTGTGTATGGCTGTTTGCACTTGTTTCGAAAGAGCACGGGTTGTCATTGGGTGCGTGCGTGTATATGGTATAGAGGAACTGGGGGCTCGGGGATTGGGAGGAGACGATGATCGCACAACTGTCGATGGCATCGGTGATGTAGAGGACAAGGTGGTTACATCAATTTGTTGGATGGGAGGTGGTGTTAGTGGTGGGATGGGTGTTGTTTTGCAAAGTAGATTTGAGACTAGATGTGTGGATCAAGTGATGGGGTTCGATGTGTCACTGCTAGTGAGTGGGGACGATGGAGTAGATGGTGTTAAGGAGTGCATAGTGTTGAGGTGAAGATTGTGTGAGTAGTCATGAGTCTCTGGGTGTGGATGGATAGGGGGTAGACATTTGATGTCGGGGAGATGGGGGGTTATAGTTATCTGTTGGGAAGGATTTTGAAGGTGATTGGAGGAGCTAGCACTCATGTTGGGGAGGAGTCAAAGCTGTACTCAGCAGGGGCCAATGGTGTTGCTTGTGGCTGACCATGCAGAAAAACCATAGGGAATATTATATCATCCTTTGGAGCGATAGATGTATCATGCATGGGTGATGTGCGTGCGTTTGTAAATGGAAATTGAGTTTCGACGAAAACAATGTGCCTAGATGTGAAGATTTTATTTTTTATTTTATTTTTGTCATAACAAAAGTACTCACTTTGAGTGTTAGAGCTAGGGATGGCAAATGAGCTGGTCAGTTCGTGAGCTCGTGTATTCAACTCGGTTCGGCTCATCAAGAATTTGTGTTCGGCTCGTCAAAACACGGACTTGGACTTGGACCGAGCTGAAAAATTGGGAAATGGACAGTTTGGGCTCGGCTTGTAAAGTTCGTGGATCGGCTCGTGAGCTCTTCAAATTTTAATGTGTTACAATTTTAAAATTTTTAAATGGAAAACTATTTTCATTTCGATTTTTTCTAGTTTTGTCATGTTCACTTTTAATTAATGAATGTATACTTTTAATCAATATGGACAAGTCATGCTAATTAATTTAAGTTATTGAAGTAATTATTCAAAAAAGTAAGTTATTTAAGTAATTGAACATTTGAAATTGTAAAAAAAGAAAAAAACAGAGCCTAACCGAGCCATTCGTGGACTACTCGGGTTCGGGTCGTGAGTCAGACGAGCCGAGCCGAACCCGAGCTCAAGAATTTGGTCACGAGCCGAGGCGTCTCGGCTCGTTTGTGGAACGAGCCTAGTTGAGCCGGCTCGGCTCGGCTCGTTTGCCATCCCTAGTTAGAGCACCCGAAAAAGACACATGGAATGGAATGAGACACTGATTTGTGAGCTATATATGGGTGAAGCCACGGAAGTAGAGACAACCAAATACTCAAAGTTTTCCAAAATTGGCCATTTTAGCAAACAAATTTTCAAAAGAAGATAGGTAGGCAATATCAGCTTTGGGCATTCAATTGATCAAGTTTACAACCGTATGGAATACATAGGGCCAAATCTTGATTGTAACAAATGCATGATCAAGTAGATTGAGGCATGTTTGGCTATGCTCAGCAAACCTATTGTGCTCAGGTGTATGCGGGTGGAGTGGTGAGATGAGTGATGCCATTTCTAGCCCAAATTTGAGAAATGGCAATGAACTCACCACTGTTGTCACTATAGAAGCGTTTTATTTTTGCGCAAAGAAAGTTCTCAACTAAAGCTTTAAATTGAATAAAGACCTTTTTAACATCTGATTTACGTCGTAGAGTATACAACTAAATATATCGCGTAAAATGATCGAAAAAACAACGTAATATTTAAAACCTTCATTGGAGACAGCCGGAGACGTCCAAACATCAGAGAAAATTATATATAGTGGTCTAGCACTAGTAAGAGATGAATTATTAAAAGGAAGTTTTTGACTTTTCATGCAAAGACACGTCTCACAATTAAATGAATTGGATTTAGATAAAATAGACAATTGCAATGACCTAGCTAAGTGTTGTAATACTTTAAATGACAGATGAGCTAAACGACAATACAGAAGCTCCAAAGGAATGGTCTGTGTAGTCTACACAAGCTTGGGGGCCGATTGAGCATGAGGCCATAGGTCCACCCCATTTTCAACTTCTTCTCGTAGTATGAGCTTCTCCGTGCATAGATCCTCCACACAAAAAAGCCAGTTGGTGAAAATTCAATAGAGGTGTTGTTTTGTGAACAAAATTTAGAAATAGAGATCAAGTTCTTTGACATTGGTGGGACACACAAAACATTTTGAATAGTAAAGCCAGCAGTAGGCGTGTGAAGTGTTTTAGTGCCCATATGTGTAATTTTTAAACCTTTACCGTCACCGATGTGTACATCATCACACTACGCATGTTTTCGCTAATTGTCATGGTTAAAAACCGTGACCTCGACAGTGGGCACGGTTTTTAACCATGACAATATGAGGTGTGACCTTGCATTTAGTCATGGTTCATAACCGTGACAATCAGCTTGAGTCGCGATTCCCTTCCAGGCCATAAAACTGTGGTATCCAGACCATGGCTCCATTAATTGTCATGATTTTTGACCGTGACCAGTAGAGGTGTTTGTCACGGTTAATAACCGTGACAAAAGGAGAGGCTGGTCACTGTTAAAAACTGTGACCCTAATAGAGAGGGTCAGGGTTTTGGACAGTGACCCTATCTCAGAGGGTCATGGTTAAAAACCGTGACCCCCTTAGATGGGCAGCCAGCAAAATATTTGCATGGCTGTTTTATTCTATTTGTTGGTAATTAAACCACCAACTATTAAAACCTGTTCCATACAAACAACAATCTAACCAAATATTCTATACAAAATCTGACCGAAAAACCAAGATATTAAATACCAAGATTTCATAATTTAACCGTTGTTCAAACATTAACCTACATTAACATAAAATAGAAATGTCTTCGTTGATGCAAAAGCTTTAAATAAACAACATTATGTCAAGTAACTCGTACACCAATAGGAGATAATTATAATATCTCCAATAACATATATAGAGGCCACACAATGAATGACCCATTACGAAAATCTCCGAATGCACTCGCACAACCTTGTTGACCAAGATAGACTGGCTCATTTTCCATAACCGGATAGATCGACAATAATATGACTTTTGCTTTAGGAAACTGCACTCGACGAGAGTGAACAACAGTACTGGCTCAATAGTTTCAATTTTTACCATTGCAATGTACTTTTCGTTCTTCAAATCTTTCATATAATCGTAACCCTTGTGTGCTTTCGAAGGAAAGTTGTCATCAGTCGTTGCACGCTTTGAAGAGCTTTCTCCAACTGTAGAACATTTATTTGTATTACTTTGACCTGTGTCTGGCGATGGAATGTCCACATTTGGAGTGGCTCGGTTTTGTAAGAAATTGAGGATGGTGTCCATTTTTGAAGATTGGTCTTGCATTTGAATCTCCAATCTTTCAATCTGAGACACTGCGGGTTGAATGGCCTTGTACTTAGTTCTGGAGACTTTGCTTCCTACTCCACGAGTTCAGTCGTGCTTGTCCTTCCCAAATACTTGACTCAATGGATCGGTATCGACATCTGTTTCAGTTGAATCTTCCCCTTGAGTCATTTGTATCTCAGCAATTTTAGCCTATCGAATATTTAACATAATTATGTCACCATCTATATAGCGATTATTCTTAACATACATCTATAATTATAACAGTGTCTACTCACTGCAGTTTCGACAGCGTTTGGGTGATATTCTCTAGATTTCATCTTACAGGCATGTAAGTAGAGGTTGGTACGACTTGGAACAATGCCCTCATCATTTGTTCCTTTAGTTCGGTCCTACGAATTTAGAATAATAAACAATATATTTTGACAAGTGCAAACAAAATATTTAATATATCATCCATATTTAACCATCCACCAAACTCGCCAATTATTTCGTGGCCTATATATAATCCACTCTAGCAAAAATGGATTACAAACTTAATTACAGGGCATTACCGCCCCTTTGTAATCAATTACAATCCATTACAATGATGTAGTTGACTACTTATTACTGAATTAAAGTTGTAGGATGTTTCTTACATATATTCTAAAGGGCAGTGAGGTTTGAATATCATTAGATTACACAACCTTGTTGATTCTTCCTTAGACATAAAGTTGACCAAGACTTCATTTTATCTTCCATCAAAACACTATATAAGGTAGGTAAAGCATTACACTAAATCCTCTTAACCAAAATTTATTGGCTAATTGTTTCTCACTTGTAAACCTATCTAAGACTTCAAATCGAACAAACATCTTGAAATGGTTATTCATGCAAAGGTTGATAGAAGGCACTATTTGGGGCTTTCATTCATTTAATCATTAAAGCAAACAATTAAACTTTGGTTCTACTAATTTCCTACTAGTCATGTCACATACCTTAGGATTGTTACCAATAAGCACAAGGCCCTAGCCATGCAACTACAAGGCCAAAGCTTACCCTTTTTCATTTTGTAGAAATCAATTCCTCACAACTCCCTTTCATTATAGTTATTCATCATGTAGAGATTAAGTAATGTGAACGAATTAACCAAGAGTCAACCAAATAGTCTCCCTTGCAAATAACAAATCAATAAATACGGTTAGATCCCACATCGGGTAAACAGGTGTATAAAATCCAGTTAATAAAATGAGGGTAAACCTTCCCTGATAAGCCGGTTTTCTAAGGAGAGTTAGACCTAATATCCTAACAAATACTTCTTCGAAGTAGCAAAATAAATAGTACAGTGTATCATTGGAGTGTAAAAATATTGAACAATGATATGGGCACGGAGTGGATCAGGAAATTGTTTAAGGAATGGAAGCATTTTTACCAAACTGTCCTTAAATACTTTATTTTGAAATTTCAAAATAACGCATTTAAGGGCAATTTGGTAAAAAATATTATCATTTCCTAAACCATTCCCTAATCCACTCCTTGCATATATGATTTTTGAAAAAAAAATATTTTTGCTCCCGTAATTCAGATAAATGTGATAATTCTAGGAGAACAAGATAGCAAGCTCACCTAGAATTTCAAAATAAAGCATTTAATGACAATTTGTTAAAAAATATTATCATTTCCTAAACCATTTCCTAATCCACTCTCTACATATATTATTTTAAAAAAAATATTTTTGCTCCGGTAATTCAGATAAATGTGATAATTCTAGGAGAACAAGACAGCAAGCTCACCTAGTTTACGGGGCATGGTAGACGACTAAACGTCAACATATATAATATAATAGGGAAAAGGAAAAAGATAAATGACGGTACTTAAATGTTCATTGCTTACCGACTGAAGGTCGCGCTTTGTTACCATGTGCTGGAGGAGCTCGTGGAGATGGAGAGGGTTTCACTGGGTTAAATTTAAATTAAATATATCAGTGGACACTATAGATTAGGAAATCTTCACGCTAAACACATCTGAGCATTTTTTAAAAATGATCACAGAAAATAAAGAACCACCTAACTACCTGAACAACACACAATACAATATTATATATCGAAACTTTTTTTCAACAAAAAAAAAAAAATCGAAAAAAAAAATGTAAAACTGATGTGCCAATAAAGAAATGGATCCTGCATCTTTATTTTTTAATTTCGAAACCGTGGGTTTTCCAAGAGTGGTTATTTTTTCCTTTCCTTAATTTATTTTATTTATTTGATTGTTTAAAAGTTGGTAATAAAACATGTAGTTAAACATGTAGCAAAATTAATATGTTTTATTAGTCCAAAAAAAAAAAAATGTTTCGGAGTGTAACTGAATCCAAATATGTTCTTAATATTATTCTATCATGGTTGCCGCATTCAATGAAAATAAGTCGCATACAAAATTATGTGTATTAATTTTGTGATGTGATATGTTTGATTCGATGGCAACATCAATAAGACAACATTCAAGACATTGAATTTAGCGGGTGTTAGGGAGTGGTTTTTAATGATTTTTAATGTAAAGGAGGAGAGAGAATGAGTGAAATTGAATGGTGGAGATTTGTGGATATGATGTGATATGTGGATATAATTTCTTTATGGTAAAAAAAGAATGTATAAAAAATGATAAAAATATATATAAAAAAAAGGTTGCCTATCATGGCTTTAGACCCGACCAAACCACGAGAGGGTTGGAAACCTCATCAAATGTGAATGTCAATTTCTTGACTGTTGAAATAGAAACTTTGGGTGTAAAACAATTTCTGTGTGCTCTTGGAATTCAAACAAATGTAATTGTTTTGGGAGATGGTATGGACATGGAGTGGGTTAAGAAATAGTTTAGGAAATTGGGGTATTTTTACTAAACTTGCCCTTAAATATTCATTTGAAAATAATATTTAATAGTACTTTAGTAAAATAAATCTACGTTTCCTAAATCATTCTCTAACCCATCCCTGCACATATTATTTTAGGAAAACATGACAACAAGCTAACCTACTTTATGCGGAGCTTGGAAAATGAATGAAATATATAGAGAGAGATTCTAGAAATAAGTTTAAAAAAAAATGAAAAAGGAAAATAGAAAAGAAAAAGGATGCTAGTTAAAGACTTACAGACCTGTTCAGGTCCTCTTTGGTAGGGTAGCTTACTGATCTCTGAATTTTCAGCCGTCAGATTTCAGTTTTGAAATCGAAAATTTCTTAGATTCATCACGATGAGATGGAACTCCAGGAATTTTGAAAAAAAAAAAAATTGGATACTGTGGTGGTCCGTGGTGAAGGGTTAAAGATCATTCAAAGTTTTTACCCAAATTTTTACTAAAAACTTTGACTGATCTTTGACCCGTCCACCACTGTCCTTGATGTCTAAATTTTTTTCAAATTGTGGAGCTCCACCTCATCGTGATAATCAAAGAAAATTTTCGACTTCATAATTTCTTGAAATCAACGGCAGCAAAATCACCCGTAGAGATATAGCTCTGATTCTACCGATAGGACCTAAACATTTTCGTAAAGACTTATTGCTTACTAGCTCCATGTGTCCCTGTGGTACCACAAAGAGGTTGAATTAGACCACACGATTCCTAAGTGGCGATTCGGTTTGGGCAAGCGGTTCCCTTTGAGCCAAGCGGTTCGGTTTGAACCAGCGGTTATGCGGTTCGAAAAATGGAATCAATCGAACCGTGCAATCTGATTTCGGTTGATTTGGAACCGCCGGTTCGGTTGAACAGCGGTTCCGGCTTTTTTCTTTTTTTTCAAGGGCCTTCACTAGTTAACCCCAACTAAAAAAAAAAAAGTTAACATAATATAAGGTTTGAACTTAATTTTTTTTATTAAAGATGTGGTTGATGCATCTTCACTAAAACCAAACATTTTAGTATAATAAAATAAAAATATAGCATAAAAACTTAGAAAGTGTAATAATAAGAATTGAAAATATAAAGATTACATGTAGAATTGTAGATTGTGGAAATTTAAAAGCAAATGTAGAAATTTGAATTGAAACTTGAAAGAAATTAAAGAATAATAACTAAGATTTGAGAGATTGAGAATTGTGGTGTGAAAAAATAAAAATAATGTGGGATATTTATAGCTAATGAATAAAAGAAGTAAAAGAATTAAAAGAGAAAAAAAGAATTTTTTTTTTTAAATATGGTCCGGTTCCGGTTTGGAACCGGAACCGGACGGTTCAAACCGGAACCGAAAGGTTCCGGTTCCAAAAAAGTGGAACCGAACCGGTCAACCGGTTCCGGTTTTGACCGGTTCCAAACCTACGGTTTCGGTTTAGAACCGGAACCATGATCGGGTTGTTGAATGCTTATCACTCCATAATTGTGGCCTGTGATTCATAGATTTAAATTACACTGTAGATTAGGAAATACTAACGCTAAAAACATCTGCCCACTTTGTAAAACCTATCATAAAAATATAGAAAGTAAGAACCAAGAATACCCAATATATACCACAAAGGTTTTCAAGAATGATCTAGTGCTGCAAATGTTTTTCAATCATTGCTGCAAATGTTTTTCAACAATAAAATCAATTTTGATCCAGTGCCATTGATGGCAA
The DNA here is from genome assembly GCA_018223645.1 of Jasminum sambac. Taxonomy (NCBI): domain Eukaryota; kingdom Viridiplantae; phylum Streptophyta; class Magnoliopsida; order Lamiales; family Oleaceae; genus Jasminum; species Jasminum sambac. Next base: position 8,088,016 of record CP073645.1, on the reverse strand, counting down.
CTTAGTTAGAGTGAAAATCTGCTGTCCTAGCTTGACTTGTTATCCCGATGGCTGTCCTACCAATGAATTTTTGCCACATCATCTTATTTTTACAACTTAACAACTCCTGGCTTTTCATCCCCAATGCTTTTCATCCCCAATCAATGCTTTACGGTATATTTGATTGGGCATAAAATTAATATAAATAATATTTTGTATAAAATATGTGATTAATATTATACTGAAAAGTATATATGTGATTGAAAAGAGGACAGTGATTGAAAAGAGGACTGAGAAATTGTGATCGAAAAGAGGACAGATAAGTTTGGGACAACTTTTATCTTCGATACAATAAGGTCTTAGCCAATTAGAAACCTAAAACAGCCGCACCAAATCTCGAACGGTACCATCACCACCACAACACCCACTGTCACCGTCTGTCTGCAGCGCCACCACTGCAACCGCCGTAACTGCGATATGTACTTCGGAAAACATTCGGCGCAAAGTTATTTTGGGATTTAAGAATTAGAATTTCAAAATCTCAAATTTAAAATTGATATTAAAAACTATGTAAATGTATTCCAGCAGGTCTAATCCAAATTCTCAGTTGGAAATTCTAACTATTCATGAAGAAACTGATGGTGGTGGCACCTTCACCGACGGCCACGTTCTTGACGGGATACGGATCCTTTGCCATGAATGGATTTAACAATCAACAACCAACAGATCAATTATTGTCACTGTAAATTATGTATTAGAAAAGAATCACCTTCAAGAAGAGCAAATATGTCCTCGGCGGCGGAGACGGAAGTGGAGGAAACGGAAATAGGGATGGTCACAGTGGACATTACAACAACGAATCTATATAATTTTTTGGTGATTTGGGGTTATTTTGCTGCAGTTAGAATCATGCCCACAAAATGGAGCATAAATTATCTCGGGTGGACAGTTGAGACGGAGGTGGAGGCGCGGTGGTCAAGGAAGGTACAGTGGTGGCGGTGGAAAACTGGAATTCTGGAAATTGTGAAGCAGATGGTAGATTGATGTTTTGATTTTTCAGACTCTGCGTAGGGATTGTTTGGGGAGTAAAACCAAAAGTTTTTTTTTTTTTTTTTGAAAGTAGTAAAACCAAAAGTGAGTTATAAAAATAAGATGATATACTTCCAAAAATAAATAAATAAGACGATGTGGCATAAATTTATTGGTGGGACAGCCATTGGAATAGCAAATGGCAAAAGCAGATTTGAACTCCCCTACTTAACGTGTCATCGATGATATTTTCGAATTCGAGTAAATATCCATTTTGAAATATGGGGTCAGATCCAAATTATGGCCAAAACTTTAATGGCCGCCACGATATCGTCAGAAAATTTTCAAAATTGCTGGAGCTCTCCTCACCGTGCTGATTCTAAATCTCTGATTCCAAATTTTAAAACGAATATCGGATCGGACCCAAAAATATCATCGATGATACCTTAATTAAAGTACCATCAATAGCACTAAAAAAATACCAACAATAAAAAATATAAAGAATGCAAAACTGAAGCTACAATAAAGAAGTAGATCCTACATCGTTTATTTTATTTTGAAACAGGTTGGTCTTTCTCGAGTGCCCCCCACCCCCGCCCCCCTTCCTCTCTCTCTAAATTTATATTGTTATTTATTTTAGCTTTCAAAATTTTGTAATAAAACATAACCAATTTTTAATACTGGCGAGGTTATACCCGCATGTGCTTTGCCATTAAAATTATACATGTTTATGATAAACCACTAATAATGTTAAAGGCAAGCGTAAAGTGTCGTAGTTAAAGGCAGTCGAGCCGTTTGTGGGCGATTCGATGTTCGTTTTAAAATCCAAGATCAGATCTGAAATCAACACCGTGAGGGTGATCTCCAACAATTTCGAAAATTTTCCGACGATACCGTAGCCGGCCGTGGTGGCCGGTCAAAGTTTTGGCAACAATTTTAGGCCAAAATGATTGCCAAAACTTTGATCGTTGCACGTACGACAACGATGTCGAAATTTTAAAGTATTGAGGCTCTCCCTCGCCGTCTTGATCAGATCTGTCCATTTCAAATCCGGAATCGAATGGGCCCACAAATGGCGTTGATTGTTTCTTAATTATGGCACTTATGTTGGTGCTTGAACATTCTTGGAGAAACCACAATGTACATGTGATTTAACAAAAATATATATGCACGGGTATAGACCCTCGCAGGGACCTGAACATTCCCAAATAAAGCATGTAACAATATTAATATGTCGTAGAGTATAACTGAGTTCAAATTCGTTGTTCTTATTATAATCTATCAACTATCACATTCAATGAAAATAGATTACATATACAACTAAGTGTGTTAGTTCAATAATAATATGACATGTTTTTATTTGATGAGAAATTAATTAAACCAACGAGACAAAATTCAAAACAATAGATTTAGAATCTACAGAATAACAAACGAGTGAGACACCCCATTTCAAATGTGAATGTCAACTTCTTGATTGTTTGGGATAGAAAATTTTTCTATTTGTATGACATGTATGATATAGCAATCAGAGATGATCTAGCATATTAGTGATTTAGAGATCTTGTGCTTAAAAACTTATCCAAAGATGCTCGCAAACTATATGGTACAAAATATCAATGGTTGAGAGAGCTCACTACCTTGCGCATTTGATGGAACGAACAATATTGAGATGAGCAGCAAAAGAAGGAAGAAAATACAAGTTTTTTGAATCATGTCTTTTGGTTAAATTAAAATTGCTGCAGAGCGGAGACTGACTGTGGAGGGTTACAAGTTCCTATCTTTTATAGCATTCTCATAATGAATAAATAAAAACAATTTAAGAAATGCAGTTTTCTTATTTTTGGCTCTCAAGTCGTTTCCGTTGACTTAGGTCATACAATTTGTTTGTTCTTAAAAGTAGACTAGGAAAAGACATTTTGTGGCCCAGTCAACAAGGTTCGAATGACTTGGAAAATGGCACGTCATATACTCAATTCATTTGTAATGGTTCATTCATTTGTAATTAGCATCAACTAACTCAATTTTTGACTTTTTCTCACATAATTATCTTCGTGGGCTAATTGCTTCACAATGAGGTAGGGGCGGACACTTTTACCCTGAACCGGTAGAATACACCAGAACCCAATAGTTCGGTTTGATTCTCTTAAAACTATGTTGGAAAATAGGTGAATGGAAATTGAAAATTGGTTGAAAAATGAGAGTAATCCCACATTGAAAAGCAAAGGGAAATAGTATTATGGGAAAACTTAAATAACTATCCCACGTAGAGAAAAGAAGTGAAATCGGACCAATTTAAATATAGTTTACGCCTTTTAAAGTATAGCCAATTGTTGTATTGAAAATCATGGATCGATTTCCACATGAGTCTTGGAATTTGTGTACGAGAAGGAATTGCGTACATGAATATCGCACTTGATTGGCCACTACGCGCAAGCCAAATTTTACAATTTTCCTTCACTTTTTCAACTTGAAACGGCTAGTAATTGAATATCGTAACCGTCGATGTAATTGTTGAGTATTATGGTTTGGAGGTTACGAGTAAATATTAATTGCTAGAGATTAATAGTAGCAACTCCACTCGCCTATAAATTCCACAATCCTCCACGGTCTTACAAGAAAAGAAGAAAATTCCTTTCCTTCAATATATCCCTCTACAATCACGAAAGCTACACAACCATCGGCCTTTCAGGTGACACTGTTCGAACACTGCATTCAGTTTGACTGCAATGACAATGCAGTAAGAGTCGTTGTTAGTAGGCATGTCCTCCCCTCTTCCAAAAATATGAACCCCAATTTAAGTCCATCCAAATCTTTACAAGATAATCATATCAATTTGAGTCCATCTAAAACTTTGCACATGATGACAAAGGTCACATGATGACAAAGGTCACATAATGACAAAGGTGATGACATTCCTAATAAAATGTGGACACGTTTCTAGTCAACTCAAGGACTCCTAACAAGATTTAAACTCATCCTATGCTTAAAAATATCTAGAACATCTTAAAAATAATTCATGTGATAAAATGAGTTGACTGCTAATTAATTCAATTAATAACACACGTTAATAATTAATTAAATTATGCATGATAAAATAATATCTATATCTTAATAAAACGAGCACACTTTCCCGCTCATTTCAGTATTTTTCTGAATTAAAAAATTATTATTTTATCCTTAAATCATTTATTGCTTTTAAGTGTTAATTGTTAATGAATTAATTAAATTAATTAAAGTTGTGCGTATCTTCAGGAAATCACAGCTCAAAACTGATCCCATTAAATTCGGCAAAACTAACCTTACTCGCCCAAAACGTCCACTAAATCCGGCGACATATCATCATTCCAAATTTGCACATATCTTCGAAAATCGAAATCATCTTCATCTCAAATCAGAGCGGCTCTTCCAAATCAATTGCATTCTAATCTCTTAATTGATCTTCCGCCGTCGGTGACCATTGTGATATCTTCCTCCTGATCGATATATTTGATATGATTTGGCAGGCCGTGCATTCATCTCCATCTTTTGATGATTTTCTCCCACCGCGTGTAGTGATTTTCTGTCATCTATCAAATTTGCCCAAGTTATTTGAGGGAAATTATAATTCTATTGATTCTATACTATAGATTAATTTATAATCTTCTTTAGTGTATGTACTCTGCAGTCATTAACAGTCATTTGAGAAGAAGCAGAGCTTTCGGAGGAATGTGGAATCGTTGGCGGCTGAGCTAAAGGAGATTCGCGGCCGTCTAGCTGCGAAGGAAGAATTATTTCCTATCAAAAGACTAAATAGACAGGCACGTGAAAATTATTAGTTGCCAACACTTCGTTTTTCGATTTTTTTTATATGAATATAATTCGTTTAGATTTGGTGTTGATATGACAATGGTGTTCAAAAACACCCGGGTGTTTCTTAACTAAGAAACTCCCGGGTGTTTTACGGATCCATACGACCTCCGTTTTTAAATTCGAAAATGGATCTAGATTCAGCACGACGAGACGGAGCTCCAGTAATTTTTTCAAAATTTTTGAGATCCCATTGGATGCCGTGGCGGCCGGTCAACTTTTTGGCTAAATTTTTAGTCTAGATCCATTTTCGAATTTAAAAACGGAGGTCGTATGGACCCGTAAAACACCCGGGAGTTTCTTAGTTAAGAAACTCCCGGGTGTTTTTGAAGAACCAAGTGATTTCAAGCTTTTGTAGTTTAAAGAATTTCAGTGTGGGGCTCTACACTCAGGGCTCTAGAAGTCATCAATATTTGGATTGTGGTGGCAGAGATCTATTTTATTATTTTTTCTAAAAAAACAATTTCCATACAGGAAGCAGAAAACAGAGCCAGGTACTTGGAAAGAAGAATAGTTTAGAGGAAACAAATCATTAGATTCAGGCTGCATCTTCTGCTACTGAGATGGTATTTACACCTCTAATCTATATTTTTCTGCATTTTATGGTATTGTATTAACCAATAACTTCCAATGATTTGATTGTTGAGAGAACTAATGTACAGGAAAGATTTGCCAATTGTGTAGATAGAAATATCATTTGCCAAGCGATGAATGTGACAATGAAAGCATTGTTCTTTGCCACGACCTTCTAACTTGATTGATTGGGAAGGGCCAAGAGCTGACAATGTCTTTGGGTTGCCGGTCAAAAATTCTTATTTCTCGAGTTCAGCACGGGCGGATGCCATCAAGAAGAATAGATCTCGTCAAAAACTTGTAATTTTATCAAGTGAACACATAAAAAATTAATAGCAATTTTATCCGAGTCATGCATAAAGACTCGCCAGTCGCCATCTAATACATGTTGATCCTCTTCAAGGGGTAGTTTTTGCCTTTTATTGTTTGTTGTCCTGGGAAGTAGGCATGATGATCATATGGATTGTACTATTTCCTTAGATTTTAAAGGCCAGACTTCCATTTCAAGTTGCAAGCTTAGATTTAAATTTAGAAGTAGTTCTAGGCATCATTGTTCTAATTTCCTCGAATTTTAAACGGTCCTTTGATAATCATTGAAAATAGAGTCAATATATGCTTGGGTTCTTTATATGTGGATAAATAATCTCCGTGTTGCATTTATTCGGGATGTCTACAAGAAAGTATTCATTCAACAATTTCTTGGTCGTCCGAGGCTTTAATGCCACTGTATTTGCTTGTGGTTCATCGGGGAGGTAATTTAAATTAAGCAATAAATAACAAACTATAATATTATACCTTTCATTTGAGATGACAACATTCATATAAATTTTTTAGAACTAGCATATACTCTGAGTGAAATGCATGGGTGAGGAGTCGTGGACAATATGGTCAAAGGGTGGGATGGATGCATTCTGGCAGGGTGTGGTTTTCATGTCAACATTTGTGCAAAATATATGGTAAACTCCGCCGAAAATTTTAAAAATTTTTGTGCACTTTCTCTCTTGCACATACTTTAAATTATATCTTAGGCATACATCTCTCCGTGCAACGCACGGGTGAAAGCACTAGTGACAATTAAAATCATATGCATGGAAAAATAGAAATGACAATTAATAGTACATAGCTTAATTAATTAAATCACGTTCATTTAATTAAAAAACAACCATATGGGAATTATCTCTAACCACATTAGAATTATCTCTAACCACATTAGAATTTATCAATTAGGATTTTATGAGAATAGGCGTGTAGGACATTATAGAGTAGATCGATGATTTATCTAATAAAATCTAAGTTTAAAATAATCTCAACACTATCGAAATCTCCTATTGGATAACATTATCTCAACAAAGCATTATATTTTGATAATATAATCTCAATAAATTTAGTCAATTTAATTGTCACAATAAGGAACTCAATTAATTAAATTAAGTGTGGAAAAATAGAAAGGACAATTAAAATAAATAACTTTTAATTAATTAAATCACGTTCATTTAATTAAAAAACTAACAATTCGAATTGTTAAGGTGGTCATTTCCTTGGAATTTGTAACGTATAACTCATGCATGTAGTGACTCCGTTGAGATTAATATGCATCGGTTATGACTAATTAAGTTTGAGGAGAAATCAGTTATGATACATTTATGCATATATTAATTTACCTATTGCTGATTCTATGTATTGGCGAATTTTATATTAATAAGTTATAGTTTATTTCATAGTCGAATTTCATGGCAGACTCGATCGTACGGCTAAGCAACTATATATAGTGCTAACATATATACGTGATTCCACTTTGTGAATTGGATCAATCTAAATTCATCACTTGGGATTTGAATACTCATGCATGTATGTTGACGTCGATCATCTCTACTCCCTATATATATGCATAAATTTGAGTTTCGCCATCAACTCTATCGAACTATGGAATCATTTCATCCTATTGATCATCTGTGATGCTGTTTGCCCTATTCATGTTCCATTTGTCCTGCTGATGTGAATTTGCTCTGCTACGTGCTCGATTATTAAGGGATATATCATAATTCTCCTCACTTGATTTCGGCATATTTGATATCCATACTGGAATTGGTGATATCATATGGATGGGCAATGATTTGAGTTGTAATTGCATTTTATTCTGACTTACATGCTTAATTCGAGACTGCTCGATGCTGGTATTATATATTTGCATTGGAGTTCACTGATATTCAGATGCCATATGTCGAATGATTGATGCACGCTTGATGCAGAGTATTTGAATTCGACCTATATGATTCTGCTCATCCTATTTGAATTCGACCTATTCGAGCTTGCCCTATGCTGAGCGATTGGGTTGAATTGATATTTACTACTCCCTCCATCCCATTTTGATAGGCTTGTTTTCCTTTTTTATCCGTCCTAAAATATAGGTTACTTTCTATTTATATTTATTTAATTTTTTCATTTTTCTATTATACCCTTATTTAATAGGCATTGTTATTAGTAAAAATATGTTATGATCATTTAATATAAGGGTATATATGAAAAAATACAACTAAATTTTACTTTTCCAACAATATTAATTATCATTTCTTAATCCTTGTGAAAGACAAACTATGGACGGAGGGAGTATTTGATTAAGTTATACATATAAGAGTATGGAATAGGGCCTCAATTAATTCCAGATTGATATGTATATTTATTCGAATAAAGAAAAAGTGAATATGAGCATATCACTCCTGATCATGTCTTAATTTGTCCTATTCGTGTTATTTGATATGTATGGCTCCATTTCCCAAGTTGGTTTAATCTGATAACTCCTTGTTGGAGTTAGTATCCTGCATATTTTGGCATTCAATTGAATTGATTTAATTGTCCTATATTATGTAATTTTTGTCATGTAATTCTGCATGAATTAGAAATGTAAATTGTGGGATATATATCCATATATTATTCCAATTGGGACGTGTTTTCCAGTATGTTCTATATTAGAATTGAAATGCAATGATGATTTAATGTATAGCATCATATGCCTTAAGTGCTGATTTAACTTTATTTGTAAAAGTTAATTGCTCTCACGTTTATTGAGTTGACAGCAGTCGCCCATGCATATAGTTGATCGATCGCTTTTCGTTCAAAATGATTTGGTTTGAACATACTAACTGTTTAGTTGTGGTTTAGAGTTAATAAGAATTGTTGGGATTGGAAAATACCTCGGCCAATAGCATTGTGACACCTGGAAATGGTGTCGTGCCTCAAGTGACATTGATTGTGTCTCTAGTGGCACTAGTGGTGACTACCATATCACATACTGTGACTCTCACAGTTGTTGCGATGAACATGGTGGCTACTATGCCAAGTCATGGTGTTGATCTTAGTGTGACGGTTTCCAAAAAGTCAGAAAAGATCAATGGGTCGAACTTCAATAGGTGGAAGGAAAAAAAAAGTTGTTCCATCTAACGATAGTCACTACACCATAACACGCGAATTGTCATGGTTTAAAACCGTGACAAAAAACACCGTGACAACCAATTTGTCACGGTTTTAAACCGTGACAAAGTGGTGAAAAAAAAAAATTTCAGTATGATTTTTTGACCTTAAAAAACATATATGGTAGATGATATAAATTAGTAACAATAATTCATTCAAAAAGAAGTCTAAATCATTCCAAATGACATTCTCAAACCAGTCGTCATAAAATTACAATTCTAAACTAAAATTCGATCTCATAACATAATCCACATTGTAAGGACCTTAAAAGATTACAATTGAAATAACATAAAATTACACTTCTATACTAAAATAGCTTCTTCTTGAAGGTCTTTTAGGTTCTTTGGCAACGACCTTAACACGTGCCGTAGTTCCTCCACAAAGGCCACATCTCATCACTCGCAATCTGTAGTGGTGATACACCGGTATAGATTTCAGCATCTTGAACATTTTCACAACATCTCTCCTTACACAAAAGAATAACAAAGATTTAGTTTGCATCACAAAGAATAACAAAGCTTCTCATTATACCTTCACCTTTGTGTGACGAACAGTTCAATCTATTCACAGAAGAACATCACCCTAATATTGACATGACGTACTGCAAACAACACATCTAACAGCACACCGTAGACGAATGTATCACTTAATGTGTAAGTTGTCATTTTCTCACACACAAAACTTCTACCACTTGCAATAGTTACTCCCAAACTCCTTTCAAAGATGTAATTAAGTTAAAAAACATGATGACTAACTCCAACATCATCATACACTACACAAGGGCAAATTATCTGGTTGCAAAACATTGAAACCCCACAAAACCAATCCGAAACAATTATATATCTTCCTAATTCCATACTTTCCATCTTCTAGCTTTCAATGTTAGAAACATACAATGCCCAATCTTTTAACAGATAAGTGAGACACACAAATCTTTCATCTAGCAATTGTGTACTTAACTCATGCTTATGTACAGAAACAGTGAAACAAGTGGTTGGAACTAAAAGAAAATTAATAAATGTTAAAGATACTACGAGAATCAAATAAACTAAATACAAACATGAGAGTTTCAATATGCATCTAATATGTGGAAAAAAATAAGTTACATTAGACAATTCAACATCTTTGGAGAGGCACCTTTGTCAATGCGATATTCACCATTAGCAAGATAATCTGGTTCCTTTATTACCGAAAAGACTCTACCTCTAATCCTTACCATCCACAAAAATCTAGCACTAGCTAGAGTAGTTAATATGATGTGTTACTGAAGCCGACAATAAGTCAAAGAAGAAACAAAATAGCAAAGGCAAACATATAGAATTATTTATAAACACTTCAGTAATAAAAACTAGTAACTGTACAATAGACAGCACCAAATACTTAATTTGCAAGCCTCTGAAATACAAGGCAAACTGTATGTTTTGGGAGTATAAATAGTTAGAATAAGTGGGTAAGACTGAATGGCGTGGATCTTACAAAATGTGTGGACATAAAGATAACAAACAAATTAAGTATATATACAAAGAGCAAATAATACCTTAAATATATGAAGTATATACATAGACAAGATATATACAAACAATATTACATAATCAACAAATTATAGCATATGCAGCCCATGCCAACTAAAAGTTTCAATCTCTTGTGCTTATTGATGTAAAACTTTATGCTCCTAAAACAAATTCCTAATTTGTTTCTTTCAAATACCCCTAGCATTTAGCTGTGATCTTATCAGCATCCTTGACACCCAAGCACCTCCAATAAATCAAAAGTTCCTTAATTTAGTAGACATCCGATTCTATAAATCAATGTAGCATCCAAACATTACACCCCACGAAACAAACATTTGAAATCTAGATTCTTAAATCAATCAAACTTGAAACCCAAGTTTAGGCCCCTCATATTCTTTTCTGAACAGAATGCGCAAAAATAAATCAGATATAGCTCCCTCGAAAATAAATACCTCGAATTAAATTCAGAAGCTCTGGTAGGGTATCAACAAAACACGATTCCAGATCTCGAAGGCCAATATTTTTAACAGAAAACAACCCACATTGCCACAAATTAAGAATGCGAAAAAAATATCCAATAATCAGAGAGAATATGATAAATATCTTCTCACAGACACAAACTGAATCAGTTTGAAACTCGAATTCCGCATTTTTATGATTATTCCGTGAATTTCTAAGGTGAATTGACTATCCACTGGTACTTTTCGAATCCAATGTTACACAACTTTTCAATTAAAAAAACTAAAAAAAATAAGACAAAAACAAAGAGAGATTTTCGGATCTGAAAAGTCCCGAGAAATGCTAGTTACCCGTTGATAATTGGAACAAGAACGAAGACTATACAATGGATATATGCTTGATTTGTGAATAAGAAAAAATTAATAATCAATGGGACCAATTTTAGATTCCTTCATGAAGTTCACTACAAGAGGTTACCTCGAAATTTAGACGGTGATTAAGCCAAGACTTGAGGCAAAACCTTGATTTTAGACCGAATTCAAGTTTTGGGAGAGATTTTTGAGCATTTTCGTGGACAATTTAGGGTGGAATTTAGGTTAAGAAATTGGGGATCTGCGGTTTTGCTGAGAAACGCAGCTACTGGTTTGGTTTCGTGTTTAAGCCACAATTTTTTAAAATTTGCTGATTGTCACCGGATTTTTAAACCGTGACAAATCCAGAATTATTAATCAGCGTTTAAAACCGTGACAATGATTAGATAGTCACGGTTCATAACCGCGATCCATTACCCGCGTATTTTCACGGTTTAAAACCGTGACAATCTAAAATAAAAAATAAAAATATTGTCACGGTTTAAAACCGTGACAATCAGCGAGAATTTTAGTCACGGTTTAAAACCGTGACAACCTGAAAATCTATTGTGTGACAAATTACTCGTTTTGGTGTAGTGAGTGAATCTTGCGGGATTCTTGACTGGAAAAGCTCTGAACCTGAAAGAGGGGGATGGAGAGACCCAAGCAGTCATTGTCGTTGACATTTGGAAGGATTTTTAACCTTCTTTGCCGGGTTATATAATGAATAGTTCGGCAGATTTGCCTTAAAATGTGTATAGCTCGATGGAAAACGCAAAGGAATTGTGGAGGTCTTTAGATCGTAAATATATGGCCAAGAAAGCCATTATTGGTTGGTTCTTGGATTATAAGATGGTGAACTCGGAAAATGAAATTAAAGTTGGATCTCACTCATTCGTGGTCGCTGCGATCATTGAGAAATTGCCTCCGGGCTAGAATTTGAATAATGGACATTGTTGTAATATGTCATGTTGAGGCTACCCTAGATTTGTGGGGGTCGAAATGTAAGAATTATTTTACCATGATGTACATTGGTGTTTGGAGATGTTCCAATTCAAAAAATCCAATGCTATAAAGAAAGAAAGAAATAATCAATGTGACAATGATAAGATCTGAGTTACCTCAAGAAATGTGGGGGGGAGACTGTGTTGTCAGCTAATTACCTTTTAAATAAGGTGCCCCGAAAGAAAGTCGAAAAGAGTCCTTTGAGTTGTGGAAAGGGAAAAAAAGCCTTCCTACAAATACTTACGAATGTGGATTTAAGATTAACAAATGTGACAAAATGAGTATGTCAAAAACACTCACAATGACTGTCATGTTGTGTTTTATGTTGATGATATGTTTATCGTTTGTAATGACGATAAGATCAGTAAATCCATAAAGACATGTTGAACTCAAGGTTTGACATGAAAATGATGGGTTTTAGCGATGTTGTCCTAAGTGTTAAAATCTCTAGGGGATCGGATGGGCTTATCATAAGCCAATCATATTATGTGGACAAGACTCTAGAGAAATTTAGCAAGGCTAGAACAACCCTGATAGATACGAGTATTTTATCGAAGAATAGAAACGATATTGTTGCTCAAGTTAAGTACTTTAAGATAATTAAGAGTCTTATGTACTTAATGACTGGTACAAGACTTCATATAGCCTACGTAGTTAGTAAACAGTAGATATATGAATAATCCAGGATCTGAAAGCTGGAAAGTGATTGTAAGAGTACTAAAATACTTTAGATATACACACAATTATGGGCTGCACTATACCAGCTATTGTTCTATGATCGAATGATATCGAGATGGTAATTGGATACTTGATTTTAAAGACTCAAAGTCTATAAGTTGAGTTGTATTCACATTGGTAGGTGCAACGATATTGTGAAAATCCTCTAAAAAGACAGTTATACCCAGATCCATTATGGATTCTAGGCAGATAACTTCTTGACAAGTGTGGAGGCTGAGTGGTTATGTCGACTATACCAGGTTTTAGAGGATATCCCTAGATGGTCGAAGCCTGTGCCAGCGATTTGCACACATTGCGGTAGTTAATCTACGACTGGAAAGGCACAGAGCTACATTGTGACTATTCTTAACAGGAAGTATCTCTATTGACTATGAGAAGTCAAATGATAACCTAGCAAAATGGTTAAAACAAGAGGTAGTCACAAAGACATAAAGAGGAATGAGACTTAAGCCTCATGAAGAGAAAGTTGTTGCAAAGGAAAACCCAACCTAGTTGATTGGAGATCCCAAGATTTAGGTTCAATGGGACAACTTAACTGCAAAGACTCAATTGAAGATCATTGTGGGGGATTTCCCTAGTTCATTCCTTTAAAACAGTGATGCCCGTGAAAGAGGTTGAGCAATAAGCTCTTAATGATTCCAAAGCGCTAAGGATCTGAGCGATTGGAATAGAGTAGTGCGGGCTACTCTTAGAGAAGGAATCACCTATGTGAGAGAGAAGTGGGGCCGCTTCGAAGGGAATTGTTGAGGCGCAATTTTTACGTAACTCTCGCAGAACCAGGCGCGTGATCCATAGCCATTAACGGACACACCCGTGAGAACTGAATGGTGTTAGACAGATTCCTGTGTGGGGTACATCATCCTTTACACAAACGGCAGAATAGTTCAAGGACATCACGTCTACTGGTCAACCAGTAAAGTAAATGTACTTTCACAAGGGAAGGTTCAAAGGGTAACACCTACCTATCCTATATAGGTTTCTGATGTTGAACTTTGTCACCGAGTATTCTATGTCTCTGCCAATTCCCATTCATGTGGGGGATTGCTGGAAAATAGGTGAATGGAAATTGGAAATTGGTTGAAAAATGGGAGTAATCCCACATTGAAAAGTGAAGGGAAATAGTATTGTGGGAAAACTTAAATAACTATCCCACGTAGAGAAAAGAAGTGAAATCGAACCAATTTAAATATGGTTCACGCCTTTTAAAGTGTATCCAATTGTTGTATCGAAAATCATGGATCGATTTCCACATGAGTCTTGGAATTCATGTACGAGAAGGAATTGCGTACATGAATATTTCACTTGATTGGCCACTAAGTGCAAGCCAAGTTTTACAATTTTCCTTCACTTTTTCAACTTGAAACGGCTAGTAATTGAATATCGTAACCGTCGATATAATTGTTGAGTATTATGGTTTGGAGGTTACGAGTAAATATTAATTGTTAGAGATTAATGGCAGCAACTCCTTTCGCATATAAATTCCACAATCCTCCACGGTCTTACAAGAAAAGAAGAAAATTCCTTTCCTTCAATATATCCCTCTACAATCTCAAAAGCTACACAACCATCGGCCTTTCAGGTGACACTATTCGAACACTACACTCAGTTCGACTGCAATGACAATGCAGTAAGAGTCGTTATATCCTGGGAAGTAGACGCTCGTGATAGTGCGCGGAGAGGGCGAATCTGTTTTAAGGAAATTGCGTGAAACGTAAGCCTCAACTAACCGGTTTTGTATCTCTTTCCAACTTTATTTTATAATTATATGTTATGACATGTTTCGTAGTTGTATGAATATGTTTAGCAACATCATCGTTTACCATTTTTACCAACAAACTATCGGACCAATTCGGTATTTAAGAAGGAGAACTGGTTGGTTCGGTTTTGGTTCTCGGTACTTAGAAAAGAACCGGGGTTTCCCCGAACTTTTTTTTTTTGTGTAAATGAAAGATGATTCTGATTTACTAATTTAGTTTGATATCAATTATTTCTATCTATGGCTGTTGGGAAATCAAACCGAATATGATTTCACATTTATCCCAAAATCTTGCCTTCAAGTTGAGAAATACCAAAAGAATAGGAGAAATAAATATACAAGGAAATAATAACACAAAATTTACGTAAAAAACTCCAAAATCGGAAAAAACCCATGGTGGGGCGTGTCGCGGCGCGCCAAAGTTTCATTTTTATTTCCTTACTCGGTTTCAAAACTACAAATTAATGTAGAAGTGGTAAGTAAGGGTCGAACCCAAGAGGAACGGTGCTTAATCTAGTTGTCTTTATCAATTAATATAAGAAAGTGGGGGTTTTGAGAATTTTGAATAAAAATCAAATGACAAAAGATAAGATCAAATAAAACAATTGAAATAAATATCTAGTTCTCGGGTTCGGTTGTGTCAACAACTCGTTTTTATCTTTCCCATGCAACGTGTTACTATTCCTTCTCCAATTTATCAACTCCAATTAATCAATACGCTCTGATTAACGAATTCTTCCTTAAGTGTATTAAATTAAAGTGAGCTCTTTAACTTAACATCTAGCTATTGGATAACCCTAAACAAGCTCTTAGGATTTAATGCAAAGCTAGTATGAAATGAACGAGAAGAATGAGTTGAATTAGATGAATAATTTCACAAGCTCGAATTAATACATCTAAGTTGATTTGTTAACAAATATGCACGATATTCATTTGCTACTGTGGATTGGAATCTAGTGACAATTACGGATCAAAAGTCCCAATCCTAGCACATAACTTGAATTTAAAGATTAATTGATTCAATTGGCCAAAGTGAATGCAATAATCGCATAAATTTAAAACGGGTTTAAAAGCATAACAAATCAACAAATTGAAGTAGAGGAATAGATAAAACGTTACTAAAGAGTTAGAAAAGATAACCACATGTTAGTTGAATACAACATCCCCCTCGAACTAGATAGAAAAGTCTAACTACTCATATTTGCGGGGTTTCATACTTTTTAGCGAGTGTTCGCCTTGTATCACCACCACAATATGATAGATTATACAAGTAATTTACGCAAAATATAGAAAACAAGTAAATAAATGCTAAGAAATAAATAGAGAAATAAAAGGAAAGAGAAACTTAGCGAAGAATTGATCACTTGAATATGGAAAGCTAAGAGCTTCAAACTAAAACTAAGAACAAATGAAGAAGAAAATTTTATTGGAGAGAAAGTTGGAGAGAACTACTAGCTAATTCACTCCTACTAAGTTGTGTCTTTCCTTCCTTACAAATGCCTCTATTTATAGGCAAAATTTCACAAGAAAACATGATAAAAAATTGTGCAACTACTCCATTATGATTCCACTAATTGGTAACCACCAAATCATGATCTTAAATTGCTCCATTAGTTCAAATATTGTATCATGGTATATGTAAGCATCTTGGCTGAATTGTGCAATTGGAATTTCCTTTTTTTGGTATTTTAATAGAAAGTTATGAATTTTCTACCAAAACATGGCCCAAGAAATCCTCCATTCACATCACTCTCGGTTTTGCCCATTTTTCACCATGATATAATCCGAATCATTTGAAGATGTCAACATCAAAGTTGTAGCCCTCTGAGTGTCATTTCCAACAATATAAAGTGCAGGTCAATCCGAATTTTGTAACAAAATTTATGGTCAAATCACTGAACTGCGACAGTAAATTCGAGCTGCTGATTTTTTACGCTTTGTCCTTTCTCTTCAAATGGTCATAACTTTCACTAGGAAACTCCGATTTGGGATCCGACAAAAATGTGGAAATCCTCTTTTGATATTATTTGATATTGGCACAAGAAAAATTGTAAAAACAACTTTTCATAAAATTGCATCGGATGCCCTCCATCTTTGAATTTACTTGCATTTCGGTCCCAAATTCCGTTTTCGCTCCATTTTTATCCATTTTGGCTCCTTTTAATTTCTTGTGACTCTAAACACACAATAAAAGGAAAGCACATAAATATAAACATATAATACTAATAAAACACACAAATACGTAAAATAAAAGAGTTATTTAAGTGCTTTTCTAGCACTTATCAAACTCCCCCACACTTAGACTGTTGTTCGCCCTCGAACAACAACCATATGACACAAACAACACACTGATTTTTCATGAGATTAACGACTTTAAACGGTGAAATCGAGCTACAGATAGTGACTTGCTTATTAAACATTCTCCCGAACCATGAAAATTTCACTTCTTCTCAAATACACAATGGCTTGTGAGTGTGTGCAATTGAGGTTATCATCCCATCACTAACTGGAACCAAATGAAAGCTTACGATGATCTATCCAAATCCTGACCCGAAAGGGTCAAATATTTCCTTTCATCTCTCGTGATCCTGCTCTTATTTTACAATGATTCCCATGGATCCTAAAAATTACTCTGTTCACCAAAAATCATCAACTGTTAGCACTGCAAAGAAAAAAAAAGGGCATGGCAGGTGTTTTATCGCAAATATGTCTTCAATTTAAAGAGTGTTTAGATTGAGCACTTCAAACCACTGAGGAAATTTATTTATCTAACTTCACACTTGGGTAGCTATCACATTTCTCGCGATTTTTTTTTTTTAAGAACAAATGAAGAAGAAGAAGAGTTTTGCAATTTTCTTTTCAGCTTTTACCCCACAGGTAGCTTTCACACTAAACCCCTTTCATTGGAGGCAGCCTTCTTCACCCATTCGAGGTGACGGCTTCACACTCTGAGGTAGGTAACTCTTTCCTGTGGTCCCTCTCCTTATTTCGAACATAAAAGTAAAATTCATTCTCAGCATAGGTCAATGCTTTTTCCAAACTTTTTAAACTCTATCAATAAAAGACACATTCACAAAAAAAAAAACAGATACCATGCGATTATAACTCGACCTTACTAACAATCGATATTTCCCGGTTACTTTGAGCAGGACGAATGGATAGAAAAAAAAAGAAAAAGTTAGTTTACTATGGTCTAGAAAGTTAGAAAAAAAATCAACATTTTCAACCTTCAATTTGTGTTCCAGAGAATGATAGTAAATTACCTATAAATGTGCTCAGATAAAATTGCCAGCTGTGCTTGGAGAAGAACAAAACACATTTTTTTTTCGAGATCTTGTAGTTTCAGTTAAGTCACACAAATTAAGCTCAATCATATTCAAAAGTTGCTATCTCATGCAAAATCGTCGACACAAATAAAAAATCACACTTGCAGACCACAATATGCCACTCCCCCATACTTAAATTCTACATTGTCCCCAATGTAGAAATATAAAAAGCATGAAAAAGAGAAGAAATAGAAACTCCCCTATGGTAAGCAATGAGTCGTGCCGATCGGGGATGGTGGTTGCACAATGGAGCACTTCTTAGAAAAGGTCAACAATCCAAGAGCAAACGACCTGCAATCAACATATGTACAGAACAAGAAAAACAACAGCTGAAAATATTTTGGTTTTTTTTTTGTTTAAGATGAAGATAAATTTATATACAAAGCGAATTTGGGAGTTGACAACCCTCTGAACATCTTGCAGTAGTATTCACATCAAATTAATGATATGATTCCATCAAGTCTGATCATTCAATAAAGAACAGCTCCACAAGAACCAACAAATAGGAGAACGTTTAGAGCAGAACGTCCAACTCAGACACTTCTCAAATGAATGAGACGTAGTTTTACATCTTCGGATGGGTGCTAGTGATCACGCTCAAAAAGTTGCTGCCCAATGGTTATGCCTTTTCCTTCTACAGTTACAAGGCAACATCTTCCTTAGTACGTTAGATAAAAAAAATGGAGAAATAAAAACAAAAACACGAAAATTCAAAAGAAAAATAAAAATGCGAGAAAATGCTTGGGTTGCCTCCCAAGAAGCGCTTTTGTTTATGGTCGTTAGCTCGACACAGTTCCCATTTGTCAAGTAGGATTCCTCAAATCCATTGCGACTCCACTTTGTCTTCGATGGCTTCTCAGTGTCTTGATTTCTTAAGATCCTTCTTGAATTCTTCTCCAAATTTTTTGGTCTCATTTCTTTCCATGGCTTCCTTCTTGAGATGAGGCAATTGTGCTTTGGCTCAATCTTATGTGTTGTCTTTGGCTCTGCAATTCAACTTACAGTTCTTGCACAAAAGGATTAGTTGAATTGATTGCAAAGACATAACAAGCGTTATTAGGGCTCAATGAACCATCAAAAATATTAAAGTTCGCTTTTTCCTCATCAAATTCCATGGATAGTGTACCCTCATAGACATCAATTTTAGTGCGAGAAGTATAAAGAAATGGACGTCCCAATATGATAGGTGTAGGGTGAGGTGAATGTTCATCATCCATATCAAGCACGTAAAAATCGTGAGGAAAACTAAACCATTTATTTTGACTAGCACATCTTCTATCACTCCATCCGGGTATGCATTGGTACGATCAGCTAGTTGCACAATTACGTGAGTTTCTTTCAGTTTTCCTAAATTTAGTGAAGCATACAAGGATCTAGGCATGACATTTATGGATGCTCCTAAATCTATAAGTGCTTTGTCAATGTGGTGATTGCTTATGGTACAAGGGACAGTGAATATACCCGGGTCTTTGCATTTTGGAGGCAACTTCTTCTGGAATACCGCTGAAACGGTTTCTCCCATTTTGATCATTTCATTTCCCTTCAATTTCCTCTTATTGGTGCAAAGATCTTTCGAAAACTTAGCATAGCGTGGAATTTGTTTGATTGCATCTAACAATGGAATGTTGATTTCTATCCTCCTAAATGTGTCCAAAATTTCTGATTCCTTGTCTTCTTTGTTAGTTTTCGCTAATCTACTCGGAAAAGGGGGAGGGATCACTTTAGTAGTGACAGAGGGGTTAGGACATACTTCCTTTTCAAGCTTTTCTTCTTTATCTTCATGTGTGGGAACTTCTTTGTGAGGGTTTTCGATCTCTTTTCCAGTCCTTAAGGTTATGGCACTAACATTCTTTGGATTTACCTCAGGTTGTGATGGTAACTTCCCTCTAGATTGTGCTTCCAGTCGATTGATGGCAGTTGCCAATTGACTCATCTGGTTTTCCAAGTTTTGAATGCTCAATTTGGAGTCCTGTTGAAATTTCACAGTGTTAGTTGCTAATGTTTTCACCATATCCTCGAGAGACATACCTGATTGTTGAGGTTTTTGTTGAAATTGCCCTTGGGGTTGAAAATTCCCATGTTGTTGGAATTGGCCTTGAGGCTTGTTAGGGAAGAATCCTGGGGGCTTGTTGTTTCCATAGCTCAGATTGGGGTGGTTTCGCCACCCTTGATTATAGGTGTTTGAGTACGGATTGTATTCTTGTCTTGGGAATGGGAAATTATTTGTTGAGTTCACTTGTTCGTTGTTATCCACTTGTAGAACAGGACAAGCATCTGTAGGATGTCCTAGATTTGTGCATATGCCACATGCTTTGACTTGCGGATTGTTTCCTACAACAATTTGTTTGAGAAGATGTATTAGTTCAGAAAGTTTGCTTTCAATATTGGAATTACTTACCTCGTTAACTCTTCGAATGTTCATCTCCCGGTCTGTACTGAATTGTTGAGTGTTTTCAGTCATGTTTGAAATCAGTGTTCTGGCTTCAGCAGGGGTTTTGTTCATCAATGGGCCTCCACTAGCAGCATCAACTATGTTTATGTCTGATTGACATAAGCTTTCATAGAAGTATTGCACTAGGAGGTTTTCACTGATTTGGTGATGCGGGCAGCTTGCAATGAGCTTTGAAAGCGCTCCCAATACTCATAAAGAGTTTCTCCATTGTTTTGACGTCTGCAGGAGATATCTTTCACGATATTTCTTGTCTTTGAAGCTGGGAAGTACTTTTCGAGGAAAAGTTGCTTCATTTGATTCCATGTTGTGACTGAACCTGGTGGTAAAGTGTATAACCAATCTGTGGCGGCATCTTTTAGTGAAAATGGAAAAGCTCTGAGCTTGATTTGCTCTTCAGTGATGCCCGGGGGTTTCATGCTATCGCACACCACATGAAACTCCTTCAAGTGTCGATATGGATCTTCGCCGGATTGTCCATGAAAAGAAGGTAGAAGATGTATCAATCCAGATTTTAGTTCGAAAGTCTTACCTTCTTCTACGGTTGGAAAGGTGATACACAAAGGTTGTTGAGTAACTTCGGGAGTTGCCAGTTGTTTGAGAGTTCTTTCGTTATTGTTTTCTGCCATTTCTCGTTCGGTTTGTTTTGCTTGTCTTATTCGTGTTCGAATGGATTTCTCGATTTCTGGATCGAAACTTTAAAGAATTCGATTAGTAGATCGGGTATTATGCATACAAGTGAAGAAGAAATTTTTTTTTAAAAAAATTAATTAATAAAAGCAACTAAATTGGTTAACCGTTCCCCGGCAACGGCGCCAAAAACTTGGGCGCGCTTGTCGCGGCGCGCCAAAGTTTAATTTTTATTTCCTTACTCGGTTTCAAAACTACAAATTAATGTAGAAGTGGTAAGTAAGGGTCGAACCCAAGAGGAACGGTGCTTAATCTAGTTGTCTTTATCAATTAATATAGGAAAGTGGGGGGTTTTGAGAATTTTGAATAAAAATCAAATGAAAAAAGATAAGATCAAATAAAACAATTGAAATAAATATCTAGTTCTCGGGTTCGGTTGTGTCAACAACTCGTTTTTATCTTTCCCATGCAACGTGTTACTATTCCTTCTCCAATTTATCAACTCCAATTAATCAATACGCTCTGATTAACGAATTCTTCCTTAAGTGTATTAAATTAAAGTGAGCTCTTTAACTTAACATCTAGCTATTGGATAACCCTAAACAAGCTCTTAGGATTTAATGCAAAGCTAGTATGAAATGAACGAGAAGAATGAGTTGAATTAGATGAATAATTTCACAAGCTCGAATTAATACATCTAAGTTGATTTGTTAACAAATATGCACGATATTCATTTGCTACGTGGATTGGAATCTAGTGACAATTACGGATCAAAAGTTCCAATCCTAGCACATAACTTGAATTTAAAGATTAATTGATTCAATTGGCCAAAGTGAATGCAATAATAACATAAATTTAAAACGGGTTTAAAAGCATAACAAATCAACAAATTGAAGTAGAGGAATAGATAAAACGTTACTAAAGAGTTAGAAAAGATAACCACATGTTAGTTGAATACAACATCCCCCTCGAACTAGATAGAAAAGTCTAACTACTCATATTTGCGAGGTTTCATACTTTTTAGCGAGTGTTCGCCTTGTATCACCACCACAATATGATAGATTATACAAGTAATTTACGCAAAATATAGAAAACAAGTAAATAAATGCTAAGAAATAAATAGAGAAATAAAAGGGAAAGAGAAACTTAGCGAAGAATTGATCCGCCGGAATATGGAAAGCTAAGAGCTTCAAACTAAAATTAAGAACAAATGAAGAAGAAAATTTTATTAGAGAGAAAGTTGGAGAGAACTACTAGCTAATTCACTCCTACTAAGTTGTGTCTTTCCTTCCTTACAAATGCCTCTATTTATAGGCAAAATTTCACAAGAAAACATGATAAAAAATTGTACAACTACTCCATTATGATTCCACTAATTGGTAACCACCAAATCCTGATCTTAAATTGCTCCATTAGTTCAAATATTATATCATGGTATAGGTAAGCATCTTGGCTGAATTGTGCAATTAGAATTTCCTTTTTTTGGTATTTTAATAGAAAGTTATGAATTTTCTACCAAAACATGGCCCAAGAAATCCTCCATTCACATCACTCTCGGTTTTGCCCATTGTTTACCATGATATAATTCGAATCATTTGAAGATGTCAACATCAAAGTTGTAGCCCTCTAAGTGTCCTTTCCAACAATATAAAGTGCAGGTCAATCCGAATTTTGTAGCAAAAGTTATGGTCAAATTACTGAACTCAAGGCGATAAGAATTCGAGCTGCTGATTTTTTACGCTTTGTCCTTTCTCTTCAAATGGCCATAACTTTCACTAGGAAACTCCGATTTGGGATCCGACAAAAATGTGGAAATCCTCTGTTGATATTCTTTGATATTGGCACAAGAAAAATTGTAAAACAATTTTTCATAAAATTGCATCGGAGGCCCTCCATCTTTGAATTTGCTTGCATTTCGGTCCCAAGTTCCGTTTTCGCTCCATTTTTATCCATTTTGACTCATTTTAATTTCTTGTGACTCTAAACACACAATAAAATGAAAACACATAAAAATAAACATATAATACTAATAAAACACACAAATACGTAAAATAGAAGAGTGATTTAAGTGCTTTTCTAGCACTTATCAACCCACGGGCGGACCGTCAAAGCTTTCTACTATATGAAAATTTTTTACAATCATATAGATTTTTCACTAGGCCAACCCCAAATCCCAAGTATTACAGATAAAAATATATCAAGTCTTACTAAACTCACAAATTGCTATTCTTTGTACTACCCACAAAGATTACAAAATTAGAGTGCTAAACTAGTATTTTTCTCTCAACCCTTACTGGGTCCCTCTCACAAGAAGAGAAAACACATCAATTTATAGGAAAACAACAAACCTAAACCTACCAAAATTAGGAGAACAAAATTCCTAATTCTAAATGCTTTAGGACTTTGACCAAAAGCTTTCCTTTTTCCTTTTGAATTTATTTTTGGTAATATCTAACAATCTCCAGCTTGGCAAAAATAAGTCAAAACTTCTTATCTTCTTTTCTACAGTCTTGTTCACAATACTTGAAAATTACCAAGCAAGCCTTTGACACACTTTGACGATCCCAATTTTCAAAATCAGAGAATTAACATACTCCACCATAAAAGTATAACCACTTAGAATTACTTACCAATTCCAAGAATTTCATCGGCTCAATGTCGAAATAAAACCTGCTGAAATTTATGGTGCAACTCTCTTGTTGGCTTTCCAGAGAGCTCATCAGTCATCGACATTACTTCAACCACACACCTTGCATCAATGCCAGTCAATACCCGTGTGTAAACCCGCTAGTAGTAACATATCCTCTATCATGACAACTAACGACATGCCATAAGGATGACCATCCTACTAACATTACTTCTCAAGCTCTCACACCAAGAGAGTCGGATTGTCCAAATCTGAGCAGCAGCCGAATCTATTCCACCTGAACAATATTTTCTCATGTGACTAGTTCGTCCATACTTCCAACAACTTACTTTCTTCTCCATGGAGTTACTCATATTCCATTTTTCAGCAACAAGTAAAGGAAGAAACCCGATAAATCTAAATAATTTACCAATTCTAACTCCAACAACCACCAGTTCATGGTCGATCCCATTGAGAATTTCAGTACCTGCACCAATTTCCAGGTATAATAGATTGGAAAGACATCTTGCCTGATACGTCATGCTCAATTCATGCCGCAACTCCTTCACAGCAAATAATCCACAAATATTTGCAAGAATATTATTGACAAGACGAACACGTATCCTATTTGCAACTATCAAATCTAAATATCCCAATCATCATCAACCATACTAGGTTCAGTAACTTTGTTAGAACACGGGGTTGCCTTTTTTTCCAAATCCTTGTGTAGTCCAGCCTGAATCAATATATCCCTAACTTGTACTTGCCACAAATCAAATATTGATTCCTCCATCAAATTTCTCAACTCCCAACTTGGAACATGATATTTCTCCTCTGCGATCAAAACTCCATCGCACTGAAGGACCTCGCTCTGATAGCACTTGTTGGGAAATCAAACCGAATATGATTTCACGTTTATCCCAAGATTTTGCATTCAAGTTAAGAAATACCAAAAGAATAGGAGAAATAAATATATAAGGAAATAACAACACAAGATTTACTTGGAAAACTCTAAAATCGGAGAAAAATCATGGGCGGACCGTTAAAGTTTTCCACTATATGAAATTTTTTTACAATCATATAGATTTTTCACTCGCCCAACCCCAAATCTCAAGTATTACAGAGGAAAAATACATCAGTCTTACCACACTCACCAATTCCTATTCTTTTTACTACCCACAAAGACTACAAAATTAGAGTGCTAAATTACTATTTTTCTCTCAACCCATACTTGGTTGGTTCCTCTCACAAGAAGAGAAAACGCATCAATTTATAGGAAAACAGCAAACCTAAACCTACCAAAATTAGGAGAACAAAATTCCTAATTCTAAATGGTTTAGGACTTTGACCAAAAGTTTTCTTTTTTCCTTTTGAATTTATTTTTGGTAATATCCAACAATAATATTAAAATAAATTTTCACGGAGAAAAATTATATGAAATTATTAATCATATATTCTGAAAATAATTACGAAAGATGTCAACATCAATATATAACAAATTCTAAACAAATTTAGTCAGAGATAAAGTCTACAAGACTTATAAAAATTTATTTTATGTTTACCATAAAATTTATTTACCTAATGTATAAAAAACCTACAACCATTGCATATCTCTAGAATAAAAGTCAAAGTTTAAACTTTCATATCTTATAGAACCGAACTAAAACCAAAACCAAGACCGAACCGTTCAGCTTGGTTCTGGTACGGTTCTATAGTAGCAAGAGGAATCATTGGTTCCACTTGATAAATACACTGTCCGGTTTAGTTCCCATAACAACTGAACCGAACTGGACCGCATCCACTCCTACAATGAGCACCTCATCTAGTGATGGCAATAGGCCGGATTCGGGTCAGCCATACGCGAACCCGAACCACGATACCAAACTCAAATCCATAATCGAACCGAACCACAGATCATTCAGGTCTGTTCGGTTTGGATATCCGTTCGAGTCGGTTCTCAAACATGAACGGGTACTAGTTTACCTGAATTTCTTTTTTTTTTTTTTGGCAATGAAATCAAATGTGAACGGGCATGACTCCATTACAATTTTATTGGTTATTATTATTAGTAAGTAAAAAAATTTGAAAATTTTTTGGCCCATGCGGATAAGTCCAAAGATTTCCAAGTTAAAATAAATGTAGCATGGAAGGCCACCTGATGGATTATATAGAGAGGAAATGAGCTTACCCATCTTTTAACTGCCGAGTGGGATTGTGATGCACTTGCTGACAGCCGACTTGCCCAAAGATTTCCTTATTTTGCATGTTTTCTTTGACTTCTTTCTCTTCTTGTGTTTCTTTCCTTTTGTTTTGTTTTCTTTTTTTTTTTAGTGTAAAATAGAAATATTATTTATGGTTTAAAAATGGAAAAATTATAAAAATGATTATTGAAAAGCATGACTATTTTTATAATATCATTTCTTTCTATTATTTATTTTCTTTGAAAGGCTTTTTATTATTTATCTAGTAGTGGAATAGTGTGTTAAAAATTAAAATTGCCCTTTAATAGAATTACAAAAAATGATAACTAATAAAAAAAAAATTGCAGGTATTCGGTTCGGGTTCGGGTACTCCTCTAAAATCCATATCCGACCCATATCCGCTTTGGGTTTTCGTATCGAAAACCATATCCGATTCGTCGACCCGTCGGTTCGGGTTTTTTCGACCCATTCGATTTGGGTACCCGCGGTTTTCGGGTTTCGCGGGTCATTTTGCCATATCCCTAACCTCATCATGTTGTGTCAATATTGTTATTCATGCAAAGTTCTCAGGTTACGATTATCAGTGTGCTTATCCACCAGAAAGCCCACGAAGTAGCTAAGGTCCAAGTTGGGTAATTGTTGTTTACTAAAAATAATACCAACTGGAGAAATTTACTTTGCAGTTTTGAATGGTACAATCTGCAGCCAAATGTTAGTATTGGGACATTTTTAATATTTTTCAATAGTTTTACGTTGTAAATTCAATATGTATGTTAATGAGATGAAAGTAAATTAAGTACTTTAATGCAATCAATTTCATCTATAAAGTGAATATATACGTGACTTAATGAAAGTGATGAAGCATAACTATTGAGTTAATGAAGTAAATTACATTAAATTCATCACTTTATTAACGTTACTATTTAACTCATGCATGCATATATTGCCTATAAACAGGGATTCTTGACGAGGATGTAAAATTATGAGAATATTGTTTTGAGTGATATAATTATTTAACTATTATAGTTATTTTTTTGGCCAAAAAGAAAGGTGTTCCTGTAGTGAGAGCTTTGGGTTATTCCTTTAATGTAAAGAAGGAATTAACCACACAACGTTTCAAGTTGGGTTGTTGTATCCTGAAGGGGACAAGTCATATTTTCTTGTTGCACCAATGGTTGACGTTTTCCAATACCACAGGGGGATTGAATCTCCTTAAAGAGAGCGAGATATCTACGCCTCTGCCTAATTGGTTACTGGTTATTTATCCACTTCATTTGCGATATATTTTGTATTATTTTTGTAATATCACCAGCAGTTAGTATAAACTAGTTATGTGCCCATGCAATGCACGTGCACTATGATGTTTAAATATATAAATTGAAAAATAAAAGTTTTTTTTTTTATAAATTATACAATTTTAAAGATGATGTATAATATAAATTTTCATTAATTTATCATAAAAAGTTACTATTATTGTAACTTGTAACTAATATTTTGTGACTCGGTGTTATTTTGTCTGAATGAAAACTAATGTTTTTATAGTTCAAAAAACTTTAAGTAAGTTATAACTATCACTTATTGGTATTTAAGTTTTCATTTCAATTCTTTTTTTAGTAAAAAAAAATGTCATAAAAAGTGTCCTCATCTTACCATAAAACATTAATATGATAACAAATGTTCTCATCTTATCATTAAAAAATAACCGTTAAGAAAAATCGTTCTCATCTTAATTATCATCAAAAAATCATTCTCATCTTATCATTAAAAAACCGGTTAAATAACCATTCACATATAGTTAACTGAACAATTAAAAAAAAATAATTGACTGAAACCGGTAGTTGTAAGTGTATACAATTTTAAATTATAAAAGAAATAATTTTACATCAAGAGCTTGTAGCTCAGTTGACACCAAGATATTTTTCTTGTGTATGAGGTTGGAAGTTCAAATCCCACCACGAACGGTTTTCAATTTTACCATATCTATATATAAATAAACCAATGACATTTTCCGGCTCAAACTTACATTTTCAAAATTAAACAATTATTATTTTATTTAGAGAAAATGTCAAATAACTACATGTCAAAGTTGGTCTTTGCCTACTAAATCAACACATCTTATTTCTTAATCACTAACTAACACTTATAAAAAGTCACTTTACCAATTACTCTTTTTAAGTATTTATGGACTTTTTTGCCCCCATATTTCTTTCTCCACACTTTTATTTTCTCTCTATCTTTTAAATTGCACAAGAGGTCCTCTAATTTTCAAATTTTGCATTTTAGTTCTCAATTTTTTAATTTTATTTCAAAATACCCCAAAATAGTTGCACCCAGTGTCCTCTATCTTTTGGATTATTTCATTTTAGTCCTCAAACTTTTGGATTTTTGACACTTTTATTCCTTTTTGCTCATCTTTTTGGTTGTTTTCTTCTATATTTACGAAATTCACCTATAAATACAATATTTAAGATAACATAAATAAATAAATTTGTTATCATGATACAAAAAATATTTCAAGTATAAAGATAACTTTATACTTCATTTAATACTCTTAGTAGCAATTCATAAACATCAATAGACGTACAAATATTATCTTTCCAAGTAACATGGATTACCACAACAAGTAATGCACATTACCTACCCCGGTCATCTCGATAAATATCAAACTTCTTGCTTCACTGGTGTCTCAATTTCTCTCTCTAGATTACCACTACAGGTAATCTTGAAAAATATTCAACTTCTCATTTCCATCGTCTCTCACTTTCTCTCTCGTCCTACTCACTTTATCTCTCCAAATTACCACCTTAGGTAATCTCGACAAATATTCAACTTCTCGCTTCCCTCCCAGACTTTCTCTCTCTCGCATTTTCTCTCTAGATTACCACATTGATAATAACATTATCGGTAGGTAACATTATTATTAGGGTAGGTAATGATATTATCAGTGCATATATTTGTATTATTGGGGTAGTTGTGGTAGTGGTTTGATATATTATCTTTGTTATCGATAAGGTAATATGAAGGTGATATGATTACCATGGCATGTAATAATATCGATAATATTATTATTCTAGCGGTAATAGTATTATCGGGGATAAGAAATAGTTGTGCTTGAGGCGTGGCGATAGAATGGCGACAACGGTGATGATAGAATGATGGCGGTGGTGGTGGTGGTGGTGGTGGTGGTGGTTTGGTAGGTAACCACCCTTGTTACTAGGGAAGGTAATATGATTATCATGACATATAATAATATCGATAATAGTATTATTGAAGCGGATAAAAGTATTATCGTGGTAAGTAATGATGGTGATAGTGGTGGTGGAATGGTGGTGGGATGGTGAACTAGTGGTAGTCATAGTGATTGTGGTAGGGAATGATGGTAGTGGTGGAGGAATGGTGATGTAGTAGAGTGGTGGTGGTAGGGGAATGGTGGTAGTGGTGGCGGTGGTGGTGGTGGGGCGGAATTGGTAGTGGTGGAATGGTGATGGTGGTGGTGAAGGAGGAATGGTGGTGGTAGGAAAATGTTGGTGGTGGTGGAGTTATGGGTATGGTTGTAATAGTGGTGGGAGAATATTGGTGGTGGTGGTGGTGGAGTTATAGTTGTGGTAGTAATATAGAGAGAAAATTGGGGGTGAGGAAAGCGAGAATTGAATGTTAGTTGTGGTGCATCATATTATTATTTGGATAGGTAATAATAATATGGAGAGAGAAAAGTGCGGAGGCGAGAAAGTCGAGAGATGGGGAGGAGAAGTTGATTGTTGTTGAGATTACTCGTGGTAGTGTTGAATTATCATGATAAGTAATATTATTAATAATATTATTGAGGGCATGTATTTGTATTATTGGGGAATGGTAGTGGTGGTGGTGTTGGTTTGGTAGATAATACTGGTACCAGAGAAGATAATATGATTACCGGGACGTGTAATAATATTGATAATAGTATTACTTTGGCATGTAATATTAATTAAATAGTGATCGAGAGAGAGTGCATAGAGATAGAAAGTCATAGAAGGGGGAAGTGAGAAGTTGAATAGTGATTGAGATTACCGTTGTGGTAATCTAGAGAGAGAAAGTCGGGGAAGATGGAAGCAATAAGTTGAATGTTGCATGATCGAGATTAGGATTCAATCTAGAGAGAGGTTTTATGTCCGGGGTGTGATTACTGGGGTGGGTAATATTAATATTGGGGTAGGTAATGCAGATTACCAGTCTAGGTAATATTATTATCGAAAGTGGTAATTTAGAGAGAGAAAGTGAGAAATTGAATGTTGATAGAGATTACTTAGAGGCGATGTCTGGAGAGAGAAGGTGCATAGAGAGAAAGTTAGAGAGCGGTGAAGGTGAGAAGTTGAATGTTGATATAGATTACTTGAGGCGTGTCTGGAAAGAAAGTGCGTGAAAGAGAATCGAAGGCGGGAGAAGTGAGGAGTTGAATGTTGATCGAGATTACGTCAGAACCGATTACTGATGAGTAATCTGGAAAGAGAAAGCGAGCGGAGATGGAGATAAGGGCAATGTTGATGGAGATGGAATGGTGGTGGCGGCGGGGTGGTTTGGTGGCAATGGCGGTGAGGTGGTGGGGCGATGGTGGTGGCGGTGTGGTTGTAGTTGTGGTGGTAGTGGAATGGTGGTGGTGGTTGTGGGGTGGTGGTGGGGGTAGGGTGGGGGCGACTTGGTGATGGAATGGTGGTGATGATGGTGGGGGTGGTAGTAGTGGGGTGGTGGTGGTGGTGTAGTGGTGGCGGTGGGATAGTGGTGGTAGTGGTGGGGTGGGGGTGGGAGTAGGGTGTGGTTAGTGGTGGCGGGGTGATGGCGGTGGTGGTGGAGCGGTGGTCGTGGGCGGCGTGGATGGTGGTGGTGGGGTGGGGTGGGGAGGGTCGGGGTGGTAGAAACGGTGGTGGAGGGCGGAGATGGTAGTGGAATGGTGGTAGGGTGGTGGTGGTGGTGGAGGGTGGTTGTTGTGGTGGGAGTAGGGTGGTGGTGGTGTTGGTGGCGGTGTTGGTTTGGTTGTAGAATGGTGGTGGCGGTGGGGTGGGAGTAGCGGTGGTGGTGCTTGGTTGTGGTGGTGGTGGTAGTGGTGGTGGGGTGGGGTGGGGGTTGTGGAGCGGTGGTGGTGGTGGGGGTGGAAGTAGGGTGTGGTTAGTGGTGGCGGCCTTGGCCCAGGCTTGATGGTGGAATGGTGGTGGGGTGATGGCGGTGGTAGGGTGGGGTCGGGGTGATGGAATGGTGGTGGTGGAGGGCGGGGATGGTAGTGGAATGGTGGTAGGGTGGTGGTGGAATGGTGGTTGTTGTGGTGGGAGTAGGGTGGTGGTGGTGGTGGTGTTGGTGGCGGCAGCCGGTTTGGTTGTGAAATGGTGGTGGTGGTGGGGTGGGGTGGTGGTGCTTGGTTGTGGGGGTGGTGGTGGAGTGGTGGTGGGGTTGGGGGTGGTGGTGGCGGCGATTTTGGTGATTGTGGTGGTGGAATGGTGATGGCAAAAATTGAGGACTATCACAAGCTTTTATAGTTGAATGCTTTTTTGTACAATTTATAAGATAAGGGACCTCTTGTGTAATTTGAAATTGTGTTTATTTTATTTTTATGAATTTTTTTTGCTATTGTGGCATTGTTGTAAATTTAAATGTTTATTACTTTATTTATTATGGTGGCATTGTTGTAAATTTGGATGTTTATTTTATTAGAATGACATTGTTGTAAATTTGTGATTTTTAAATTCTATTTTAGTCTTATTTTATAAAAGATGAGTTAATAGTAAAAAAAAAGATGTGCAGGATTTAGTGGGCAATTTTTCCCCATAAATGTAGTTATTGGTCAAATGCCCTTTTATTTACATTTCCCACTCATTCTTTTATTCGCAATAATTATTATTTTATTGATTTCAAAATTGATTCACCATTCTTAAATTCACTCCCATCTTCATATCCCAAAATCAATCCACATCCGCCTCTCTCTCTCTCTCACTCTCTCTCTCAATGAGGAAAAACACATGCCAAGTAATTTGTGGTTTTCTAAACTCACAAATTTTGAAATATACCCATTAAGGATTCTGAAATATATATTCTCACATCCACTCAATGATGAAAAACACATGCCAAGTAATTTGTGGTTTTCTAAACTCACAAATTTTGAAATATACCCATTAAGGATTCTGAAATATATAAATATATATTTTCAAATTTTATATATATTTTCAAAATTTCAATTTTTTATTAATTAACTTATATAAAATATTTGACCTTATACTTCAATTTCTTGCTTTCTGGATGAAGTTTGTTATGAAATTTAATGGACACTAATTCAGTTGTAATTCCAAAATATTTATCATTTGAGGCATATCCATTTTTCAAAGTGATAAGCATTGCACGTGCTTCTGTATTGTTAGGTGGAAGCTTAAGACTGATTGATATAAGATTGTTGTGTTGGGTTCTTATGGATTCAGATGGGTAATATTTTTCTACTCACCTAACTAACATAGCATAGGTATTGAAATATATAAACCTCAATGCTTGAATTAATCCATTATATTATTGTCAATAATCGACCTTATTAATTATCAACGAAAATGTCTATTTAACGATTTATTAATTTATTTTGATAACAACAAATTAATTGAACGGGACTGATGATTTTAATTTTATTTCGTCATTTAATAAAAAAATTGAAAATTGAGTTGAATCAATTTGCAATATAACTATTAAAACACTAGATTAAGAGATAAATTTAAAGATGGTCTAACAGTTGATCGGTATTATTTATTATTTTAAAACTTAAAATTGTTATTGTTAATGTTATAAAATTACAAAATTTAGGTTGATTTTCAAATTTTATAAAAATATATAGATAAAAGAATTCAATAAGAATTATTTCATTTAATTTTCTTTAATAATAATCAATAAGAAGAAATTAATTAATTAATTAATGTATAAGACCTGGCCCTAGACTGATGAGATATAAAGTTGCCCCGACGCATGAGTTCTAGGGGTAGATCAATGGGCAGGTCGGGTAAGACTTTAGACTCCCGAGTTGATCCACAAAGCAATTTTTTTCACATCGAATTTTTTCTTTTGCAAATGGTGAATGAGATAATGGTGAGACATTTCATCGCAGACTTATAATTTATGGTTTCTCATATTTTTCATTTTCAAGTGTCTAAATATTTTTACTTATATTAATTTTTTTAATTTTAAAAATATAATTATATTCGAGGCTAATTGGGGGGGATACATGCCAACTCGGATCGGTTCCAAAAAAATTTGCAAGTTATAAAATTTGCCCTTAAGTTCTAAATTATATCTTGGACATTTGTTTCCCCGTGCAATGCACAAGAGAAAATACTAGTTCTGGTAAAAAAAAGAAAATTAATAAATGACATGAAATTTGACAGAAAAATTAATTGATGCATAAGCTCTATTACTATTATACATAAGACTAGTACTACACCCGTGTGATGCATGGGAAAAGTATAATTTACTTATAATAACAGTAAAACTATTTATTATACAATGGAAATGAATAAATATAAAATATGTTCCAAATTTGAACCGAGTAAATATTACAAATCTTGAAATAATTCTTTGAAACCAATATTAATCGTCGAGTTCTTGGGCTTTCATGTTTGTTATATATAATAACATTCAATATTGCATGACTTGTAACTTTGGATATTGCCACATATAACTGCTACGACTGAATACTGGTTTTTTCAATAAAAATGCTGACTTATGAAAGTGACTGCCATTGACATTTGTTTATAGTCATAATATACGGAACAATCAATTGGAAATGTTATCACTGAAACTTGAAAGATAATTTGGCATTAGACAAAGTAAAAGATATTCTTGTGATAAATACTTTTTGATCTGCATTAGTATCAAACAAAATTTAAGTCACAATGATATTTTTGAACACGGATTTATTAATATTAACTTTTGAAGAGTTTATGAGATGTGAATTATGTATTCTGTGAAATGATTAGATCTCGATGCAAAATATTTATAGGTGAAAGCCTGCATATTTATTTTTAAGTAATGGACAGTTTTCCATAGTAATTGAGAAATTTTCTCTTGTCTGATTTTCTTTTAATTAAATATATGCGCCTATTTAATAATAAATGTTTGAGTAATTGGCTCCCATTAATATATTTTACTTTTGAGTAATTGCGACAGCAAACATTAAATTATTTTATGTTTTGTTTTTCCAAAAACCCATGAATTTCAACTAGTATAAGCACATGATTTCATGCCCAATTTGTCATAAAAATTACATTTTTTTCAATTTTTTTTTCTATAGTTATATAATAACAGTAGTTTGATTTTCCTTTTTCACATATTTCATATACGGGAATAGTTGATGTCTCATTACGTATCAATAAGCACATTAATTATTATAATTTCTCTAAATTATACACTCTTAAATGGAAATTATATTTAAAGCGTTTCCTAAAAAAATATTTTATTTTCTTTAGCATACGCGTGCAATGTTGCCACTGTCCAATGTGGCTCTTTTACTATTGATAGTTAAATTATATAAAATGTATATAAAAAAATTAATTTGCATTTTAATTGATATTGTAAGTTATAAGGTTGACCTCTTATCACATTTTCATTAATGTGTGTAAATTATATGAAAAGTAATAATGTTTGATACTTGTAATTTTTGACAAAAAATAAAGGGATGATTAAATGGTAATTTTTTATAATTATTCTTTAAACGGCTTGCGAAACGGTGAAATGAGACATGAAAGTTGTCGTTTTCAATTTCTCTTCTAACTTGCAGTAACCCCCATGCGCCGCACGGGGAGACATGTCGGTTAATACGTTATTCCCATAAATATAAATAGAATACTAGTAATATAATACTGACAATGATTATAAAAAACGCACCACAATTTAGAACATTACACAATTTAGGTAATGCATATTTAAATTTTACAAGAATTTTGATGGAGTAAATATATTGCAGTTTAGGTATTTATTTAATTTTTTATCACACAAAAATTAAATTTCAGCTAAAAATTTTAGTTTTCATGTTTTTAATTAATTTTATCTTTAAAACAATTAATTATATCTAAAAAATTAATTAAAGGCTGCAATCTATTTTTTAATTTAATATTATACGTTTCTTTAAATTTTTATATAAAAATTTAAATAATTTTAATTTTTTGTCACACCAAAATTAAATTATGGGGAAATTCTTAATTTTAATTAATTTTTATGTCATCGTTAATTATTTGTAAAAATAATTAAATGTCACAACCCCGCCTCCCCCACCCCCCCAAATTTTCGAGTTTGTAACAATTCCAATCCCATTCTTTTTTTTCCAATGTGGAACCGCTTAATCTTTAAATCAAGAGTAACTGACCCCCCTCCCCCACACTAACGGATTCCACCCAATTCAACTGTTAAATTTTATTTATTTATTTTTTATCATTTTGGACACTAAAGTTTGTGCTAAAACATGAAACAATATTTTATTTCACAATTTTAAATCTTTTTGAACTTCGCAAATTTTAACAATGTGCAATTTAGCCTTAAATCTGTTTAAACTTCATCATTTGAGCGTGAATTGTTTGCAATTTAGTCCATAAATTTTGCGGTTGCACCGAAATTGGTATGAAACAAAAAAAAAGATAGTGTGATATTAATTTCATTGAATGAATAAATTTGATAGTAATTTTATTTTGTTTATAATTAATTTTATCGAACTTAATTAAGACCTATTAAATCATTTTTATTGACAATTTTCAACAGAATAACATTTCTTCGCATTAATATCATAAT
This sequence comes from Jasminum sambac, assembly GCA_018223645.1. Classification (NCBI taxonomy): domain Eukaryota; kingdom Viridiplantae; phylum Streptophyta; class Magnoliopsida; order Lamiales; family Oleaceae; genus Jasminum; species Jasminum sambac. The sequence continues at coordinate 8,052,293 of CP073645.1, read as the reverse complement.
TTCTCAAACTTTTCCTTAGCATTAGAGATGCGTATTTTCAATTTTAACTAACAGTTAGCAATAAATGTAATTATTTTGCTCCATAAAATTTTAGTAGATATTTATCATTGTAAAAACTATATTGAATGTAAAGAAATAATCAAATAAAATACAAAAAAATTAAAAATTAAAGTTAAAAACCTTAAACACGACAGCGATTTCGCCGCCTGCCAACCAAGGGAAAGCCCATGAGTTTGAGATTGTTGGTTACACTAGCAAATCGAGGGGTTTCCCTCCTGATTTACTGATCGGCAATCAGTTGGTTGACAACCAGGAGATTGTCGCCTACCAGTGACTTCGCCGGTAGGTAAGTGACAAAATCGAGAGGAAGCCCCTGGATTGTCGCTAGTAAGGTAAGTGTTGTTAGGGTTTATTAGAGGTGGGTTTTCGTGTGACCTATGGGGGAGGGGGTTGGGTTTTTGTTTATTTTTTATTTGTTTTTCAAGTGTGTTTTAATTATATTTTATTATTTTTCTACATTCGGGTTATTTTTTATAACGATATATTCCTACTAAGATTTTATATATTATATTTATTATTAACTATTGGTTGAAATCAAATGTGTATGTGTTTAATTCTAAATGATTTTTTTTTTTATTTTGAGAAATGATGATATTAATGCGATCAAATTCTACTATGTTGAAAATATTTGATAAAAATTATTTAATCGGTATCAAATAAATTTGATAAAATTAATTATAAACTAAATAAATTAGTATCAAATTAATTAATTTGATAAAATTAATAGCAAGCTAAATTTTTTATTTCGTGTTAATTTCGGAGCAACCACAAAATTTATAAACCATTTCCGCCATTAAAAAATGTAGGACTAAATTGCAAAAAAATAAAACTAAAAATTGTGAAGTTTAAAAAGATTTAAGACTGATCGTACATTGTTAAAATTTTTGAAGTTTAGAAAGACATAAAATTACGAAATAAAATATTATTTCAAAATTTACCCCTCGGACTTTGGTGCACAAAAAGACAAAAACAAAAAATCCAATGTAACTGCTGAATTGGATGGAATCCATCAGTGGGGATGGGGGAATAGGGTTCTACGTTGAAAAAAAAGAGAGGCTTGAATTGCTATATACTCGAAAGATTGGGAGATTTTGTGGAAATAACTCAAAAATTAATTATGTCTAAAATTACTTAATGGTCCAATTTAAATTTTTTTTTAACTGTATACATTGCTTTAAATTTTTGTGTAAAAATATAAGCATTGGTAATTTTATATCGTACTAAAATTACATCTTAGTAATCTTATTAATTTTAAGTAATTTTCATTTCTTGGCTAATTATTCATAAAAGTAATTTATTATTTCCAGAATAATTAATTGCTCGAATCTAATTTTATAATTTAAAAAATAATACACCTAAAAAAATTAAAACAAAATCTCCTACGTCTAGGCAGGACAGTCGATAAAAAAATCAAATCTTAATTAAAAAATTAGACACTAAAGGGAAAGTGTCATAAGTGGGAAAATTAAATCAACCAATAGACGAAAACTCTCATAGGAGGGAAAAAAAACCCTCCAAAATCTATATTTAAAAAGGTTGAAAAATGAGCAGGAAAATTTCCTCCGAAAGCGACATCTCTTTATTAATATGTAGATTAATTAATTATTTATTTTACTAACTATTTGAACTTTTTTTTAAAATTACCGTTTATAAGAATCGCTCAATACACATTACCCATGAAAATTGTCTCATATTCTCATTTTAACTTGGTAAAAATAAAAAAGAGGTTTTTATGTAATATACATATATATATATAATTATAAAATTAATAAACATATAAAATGATTAAAATGTAATATCATAAAATTAAATTATATATAAAATGTTAATTCTCATTTCCAAAATTAATTTAATATGTATTGTAAGGTGTTACTTTGATCTTTTAACATATTTTTATTAATGCATGCAACACTAAATACAAAACATATTTAAAAAGGAATTGTACAAATTAATTCAAAACAATTAATTTCCATTTATATATTCCTTTTCCACTTATAGTAGGAATCAATTATTAAAAGTATTCTTTAAATATTTCCGTACATAAATCTGGTAACTTGGAATCACATAATTAATTAATTAATATAAAGATATTTTTTTCAATATTGTGAGTGCTAGCTAGGCACTGTCAGCTTGACGCAGGGCCTAGCATTACATGATTTATAATATAAAAATATTTGTATAGTCTGTTTTCAAAATTGAATTTTTTCTTACTAAACACTTCGCTACTAAACATTTTCCTTAATATAATAATTAACCAATTTATGCCATACAGTGACCACATAATGAACTACGTGCTTACCTAATGATAAATTTATGTTTCATTAAAAAAATTAATAAAATAATTACATTTAAAGAATTTTTCCTATTTAAAACTGTCGATTAGTGCTGGTTTATTTCAAAAAATAGAATTTCCTTTTTTTAACTACAAAACTGATTTTTAGTATTTTTTTAAACATTAATGAGTGTCACGTTGACACTGCTACCAACGTGGCACTTCTCTTTTTGTAATAACTGGTATTTCCCCCGTGTGATGAACGGGGACGATTAAAATAGTTTTTTTTTATATAAAACAATAATAATACAAAACAAAAATAATAAAGCATATATAATATTATATGTTTCGATAATGGTTTACAAATTTTAATCCGAACTATTATCTAGTAAGAAAAAAATATCACATCAGTTGTCATAATTGATGATTTTAGACAATAACCAAATATTTGGGATCAAAATTTAAACAATGCTTATTTGAACAAAAAGAAATGCTCATATTAAAATTTTTGCATTAATTTTTACCATCAACGTCATTCAATTAGCTAAGCCATGATGATTTTTTAGTATGGATTTTTGAATGTTAAGTGTTGGAGAATTTATGCGATATGGATTGTGTTTGGTTTCTAGAGCTTCCTGTTTTGCTGCTGCTAAGCATTGGCGGAGGCAGGTGTCTTTTGTGGGGATGGAAGTGAATACCGAATACCTAGGTTTTGGTGATAACTTTTCTTTTAAATTTAATTTTTGAAATTTATGCATTTTAAATGAGAGGTTGGCACTTTTTCAAAGAACTGGTATGGCGGTATCGGACCACGATCAAATAGAACCAATTGGTTTGGTTCAGTTCTCTTAGAGCATCTCCAATGACTAATTTCCATTGTTGTCAGTGTGGCACTTAAATGGACATCTTTCTAGTCTATGTGGACCTAAACATAATTAAAACCTAAAATTACTCTCCAATGGGTTATGTCTACAACCCAATTTTATCGCTTATGTGGAAAATGTTAATACTAAATTATTTAAAAAAACATAAAATAGAAGATGGGGAACCCAACAGAATATTGAGTGTCGGACCCTTTTGTTCATCACGCACGCATCGGAATCAGGTAATTCAATTATTTCATATTCTATTTTTTGTTTTGTGATTCATATTCTATTTTTTGCTTTGTGATTGGGTAATTCGTATTCAATTCAATCAGGCAATTCATACTCAATTCAATTCTTTTTTTTTTTAATTTTTGGTGATTGAAAACTGTATCTGATTGATAAAATTGAGATTTGAAGCTTCTAAATTCATCTCCTTGTTCGCCAAAAAAGCTACATAAACCTTCATATCTAATTTATGTGATAGATATTGTTTTATATGCTTCACAAATAAATAGTTTTAAGATTGGCAGGTTAGATTGCAAGCCAATGTCTTCATCAAGTTATGAATCAGATTCAAATAGTTCAACATCAAGCGATGATTCTCTTTCACTGTCCAAGCAACTACTAAATGACCAATTAGAGGAGGAAAGTTTATTCGCTAAAATAACTCAGAACGTGGTTCAAACTATAGCAATTCATGTTCCTACAATAGTTTCTCCACTGCTAGTGGATGAAAAGCGTACTCCTGGTGGCTCAACGCTCGGGAGACGCTATATTCGTCGTGATAGAAAAGAACGTCATGATTTAATTATTAATGACTACTTTAAAGATGAGAATTCTAAGTATACACCCAAGCATTTTCGACGTCGGTTTCGAATGGACATCAATCTATTCAAACGGATTCTACAAGCGATAAGGGGTTATGATCAGTATTTCACACAAAAGGTTGATGCAGCTGGAAAAGATGGGTTGACTCCTTTACAAAAGATGATTGCAGCTGTTCGCATGCTTGCATACGGTTGTCCTGCTGATATGCTAGATGAATATGTTCAAATCGGTGAGAGCACTGCAATTGAAAGCCTAAAGCGTTTCTGTGATGCTATAATTGGAGTTTTTGAAGAGGAATATCTAAGAAAACCAAACAAAGACGATATTGCAAGGTTGTTAAAAGAAGGCGCGGCTAGAGGATTTCCAGGTATGCTTGGTAGTCTAGATTGTATGCATTGGCATTGGAAAAATTGTCCCACGGCTTGGCATGGTTCACATACTAATGGCTTTAAAAATGTTCCGACTCTAATTTTGGAGATTGTGGCCTCACAAAATTTATGGATTTGGCATGCATTCTTTGGTATGGCTGGTACTAACAATGACATTAATGTTCTAGATAGATCTCCATTATTTGATGATATTATTAATGATGTTGCACCGCCATGCAACTTTGTAGTACAAGGTCATCACTATAATATGGGGTATTATCTATCAGATGGAATTTATCCACAATATGCTACTTTGATTCAAACAATTTCTCAACCTACTTCTATGAAGGAAAAGTTATTTGCCAAGCACCATGAAGCTGTGAAAAAAGATGTAGAAAGGGCATTTGGTGTGTTACAAGGGAGGTGGCATATTGTCAAAGGCCCTGCACGTATGTGGAATCCTAATGATTTGGGAAAGATAATGAAGACATGCATCATCTTGCATAATATGATTATCGAGAGTGAACATGGGCAAGGCATGAATCCGGAAAATTGGCATCCTCATAGAGAAGAAACAGTTGAAGATATTAATCTAGAGCATGATCTACCTTTTCTTGTGTCTAGGATGATCAATCGAACAAAACAAGTCCACGACAAAAGGGTGCACAAAGATTTAAAGGTTGACCTCATTAACCATTTGTGGAATGTGTATGGTGGCCATCAAGTAACTTGATATTTGTGGGTTGAGCTTGTAGTTTAAAGATTTAATTGTTAACTTAAATTTAAAATTTATTGATTATTTGTTCTTTATTACTATTGTTTTAACTATAATATCCTATCAGTTTTGAATACAACTTGTGGTTGCTAGTGTCCACAGCGTCTGTCTCACTTCATTATCATAATAATATCTTATGATATTATGATTGAAAAAAACGAAACATATTTGTCGAAAACTCGAATTGAAAGTCATTTAGTAATCAACAATTAGCTAACATTTGAGCCCAAACAAAATTTATATACTAACATCACATACTAGATATGCAATAAACCCTATGTCTCATCATAAAGAGATGCAACCAGTTTGTTCAAAATTGCAAAATCAAATCGGTTAATGGACAATTTGGATGTGTAAGATGTTGCATCTTGTTTCAGTCTTTTGCAATTTTTTAATGGTAATTTTAAGTAACACAACAAATTTCAAGATGCATTTTGTGAAAGTCTTATTCACTCAAAAGTTTCGAAAACATCACAGAAGTTTTATATTTCACACATACCACTTGTAGCACTGTAACCGACAACCTAAAAGTCATCAAACAACTTAACCGCCTAATTCCCCAATATGTAAACTTAACATGAAACTTAGGAATGAATTTCCAAAACAGAAACACAATAAACATAATTAACTGTAATTAACAACTTCATTCCATTCCATATGTATTGTAATAAAAAAACTTCATTCAAGGAAATTGATATTTGCAATAATAAAAATAATGGACAATTCCTAGACAATATTTTGCTAACCACAAACAGCTAAACCAAAGTTAAAGACCATGAAAAAAAGGCGCAATCCTTCTTCAACTCCTTCAATATCTGAATAAAACAATGGGTCATTAATACTAATAATAGTTAAAGACATTGTTAAGACAAGATAGAGCAAAACGAAGAATGCTTACTTGTACTGCCAAAGAAACCATCCTACTCCCATTCTTATTTATATGTGAATAATAGTTGGATAATTAATATTGAGTAATGGTTAAAGACATACTAAGATATGATACTGTAGAATGAAGAATGCTTACTTATATTGTTTTGCCAAAGATTCCATCCTTCTGCCATTCCTTCATAATTTGAACCTTGCGAATTTCATAAGTTTCTCGAAATTCTGGTGAAATTTTGCTAAGATCCAGATTCATTATAAGCTCTTGGTCTTGCCTTCTTTGAGCTTTTTCCCTCAGTTCTTGATCTTTCATCCTTAGTTTTTGTGCTTCCTCCTTCATTTTTTGATCTTTTCTCTTTAGTTCTTGAGCATTCTCTTTCAATTCTATCTCCCTTCTCATTAATTGTTCTCGCAATTCAAATTCCTTATTCTCTTTCTCTCTTTTCAATTCCATCTCCTCGCGGGTAACATTAATCTGCATCTCTAAAGTAGATTGCAACTTCTGTAACGCATCAATCACACCCTTTTCATCACTTAATTTCCTCTTTTTCTCTTTGCAACCTTTTCTTCCTTGAGGCCGCACAATCTGATCTGAACTAGAACCTTCAACTGCAATAGTTTCATTGACAAGATGATTATCAAGATTAGCGGATGCATCATCTTTAGTAGGTTCACGCCCAATACTATTGTCTGGTTTTGATTTGTTTGACCCATTTGTCTTTGTAAGCATTTTAGAACACCATTTTGGGTTTTGTATCATTATCTCCCAACAATGCTCAAATTTGAATGACTTTTGTTCATTCTCGTCCTCATACATTCGCATGGCTTCTCTTCTCTGTAGTAGAAAATAAATATATCAAAAGCTTCAACTATAATATACTCGCGAATATTTTATGAAACGTAAAACTCACCAAATCCTCCATGTGTGTTCCACTTTGAGGATTTCTTTCCAACCGATCATAATGTGCATTAAACTTGCTAACTGCAAACTGTATTTTTCCCCACCGTATAGCTAAACTATTAGTATTTCGGGTAGGATTGAAATCAGTCCCCATGTTGTCCTTGAAAATTTGGAATATGCGGCTCCATATGGCTGGAGTCTTTTGATTGTTCCCAACATCAGCATCACCAGAGACATATAACCATGCCTTTGTTAATGTGATATCTTCTGCTTTCGTCCAGTTTTCGTATCCATTGGTTTTAGAGGTATTGGACTTTTTAGTATTCTTGGATTTATTTTTCTGAACTTTGGGTGTGGTATAAAATTGGGAAATGTCAATCGGAATATTAGGATTTTTCAACAGTTCTTGGTAAGATAAGTGCGATCCAAATTGTTGGTTAACGTGAGAAAAATAGGAAGGGTTCATTGGACCAAAGTGATAGTTAGGTTGAAAAGGAAGGTTTAGTGGAATGAATTGGTTTGAAAATTGAGTTGATGGGGCATCAACTGAAGCTTGTTGTGAACATGAGATTTTGTTAGTGTCTTGTGAATCCATGTACAAAAAGTATATCTTCAGAGTATGCAAAAAGAAATTCCAGAATCTAGTAGCTCCAAGATGCCTACACAGTACACAGTTTAAAGCTTATATGCATCATTATTTCATTAACATAAAACATGAATGCTTTAGCCACACTTAATATCTAAATAATTCAAATGCATCGAGTTTGCCTCATAATTCAATCTAATCTTTGGAGGAGCTATATAAATGGTGTTCATTTTATTAATTATTTAATTGTCAATGAACTACTTTTGGGGAAAAAAGGTCTTTGGATGCTCAGCATTTAAGGGGTAGTTTTGATAGTACAATCAAATGCTTGCAAATACATAAATCCCAGCAAAAAAATGTAAAATAATGCACCAAAAGTCAACAGTTAAAAATGACCTTCATTTGGGAAACAAAATAATGTGCACAAGGCAAAATTGATAGTACTTAAACAGTTAAACCGATAGAACTAGCTTTAAAGAAACTTAAATATACACTCAATTTATCAACATCACTACAAAATAGTGCGCCAACGCTGGATCTTTTAAGAAAAAGTGTTCGTAAACAGCCATAGTCGACTTAACCTTTTCATTAGCTTCGATAGTGAATATAATTGAGTCACAAGAAATTTGAGATAGCCTGCCCAAATATACCGACTTGATTAAATTGCTTAGATTGACTGACTAACTGAAACATAATGATTCCCCAATTGCTTAGATTTCCAGTAACAAAACCCGAGGTATGAACTATTATCAACCATGACTAAATCAAATAAACTAGGAATTAATATTCTAAATCCGAGTAAAATATTCATGCTACATTTGATGAATGGATAAAAAAAAAAGATCCTTCTCTAGTTTCCTAGTTGAATTGTGTAAGCGTGGCAGTCCAAAATCATGCATTTAGAGACAATCTTGATAATGTAAAATTAAATAAATATTTGGGGATTTTTACAACTAGAAATTCAACTATCATCTATTGTGTTATCCTCATTTAGATGACATCTATGTAACTCTCCAGAAATCACAAGGCAAACTTGTCAGACAAAACAAGATTTTGTTGGGCCACTTTTTCACCCCCATATTCTCTTTCTCTTTGCCATTCCACCCAACTCACACACAAATACAGTGAATACATGGATTTCTATGGAAGATTTTCCTTTATTGCACAAACAAATCAACCCAAAAATTAAAAAAAAAAATTAAATAAACATGTTTTCAATCGTGTGTAAAAAACACATATAATATTCTAATCTTGCGGATCAATTTAGATCGCTCCTAACTGATTTAATCGACTTGATTTAAGGAGCTTACCTCCGAGATTTTGGTTTCTCTTCACTGCAGATGATAATCTTGCCTCTGGGTTGTGGACAATTTACCCTAATTTGGTTTTCTTTTACCTTGTTGATGGATATGCTTTTCTCCCCTTGTAGAATAAACAGCTCCCAAAGAGAACTCTCCTAATTTTGATACTTCCCGCCTCAATTTTTCCCTCCCCTGTCAAGCGCTCATTCTCGCTGTAAAATTTTGGTGAAGGCGGTTCTCTTTGCTGAGTCACCATGTCAAAGGCTGCCTCTAGAAATGGATAGTTCCCTTCACAATGTCTATTAATTCAATTGCCAGACAGTTTCTTTGACATTACCCATTGGAGAGGAATTTTTATAATTAATATGTACTGAGCTGATGTGGATATTTATTTTTGTGAATAGATAGAGCCATTGGAGATGCTCTTAAAAACATCGCTCTTATTCGGTAACTAATTAACATAGAGAGCCATTTGGTTTCGTTTTGATTCTCGGAATCCAAAAAAGAACCAATGTTTTTCCCGATTCTCAAACTTTTTTTGTTTTAGATTAAAGATGATCCTAATTTTTTTTTAGTCTGATAACAATTGTCTCTATCTATTACATTAAAACAATTTGTCAGCGAGAAAAAATATATCAAATTATTGATCACATATTGTGAAAATAATTACGAAAGATAAATATATATAACAAATTCATTACAAATTTAGTCCGATATAAAGTCTACCAGCCTTAAAAATTTATTTTATGTTTAAAATAAAATTTATTTACCTGATATGAATAAATGTTGTTTTACATATAAAGAAAAAATACTTTGCTAGCGCATTGGGAAATAGACATCAATGGCTAACACACCTAGATAGTGTGTTACATATTGTCGATTTTGTTGGAGAATTATATGCTAACATGTATAAATATTGGGTAGATCAACATTTTATTTTTTATTTTTTTATTTTTGCGTCTAAAATTGTAGTTAGAACTACATTGTACTCCCATAAAAAGGTTTTCAAACCTTTTGATTAATTGAACAGTTCAATATGTCAATTATTTTGACATATTGTATCAAGGTATCCTATAATCTCCTTTCTTCACATCTAAAATTGAAGTTAGGTCTTTTGCTCACAACTTTTTTTGCAGTCATCTACATGCAACAATATCTTTAGAAATTTACTAAAAAAGGTTGAGAATACTACGATAATTGGGATCCAAGGGACAGTTCCAATTACTCCAAAACGGCTCGATGCATGGCACCAATTACATTGAGCGGTCGTTGAGTGCCGAAAATAAAGTTTATAGACGAAAACGGTGGGGACATGGGGTGGATCTATTATTTCCTATCGTGGGAAATTATAGAAATTTGTGCTGTGGCTAAAAGCGACTGTACTACCTTTCATTCAACATTCAACAGAATGAAATGTTTTTTAGTACAAATGGAAAATGCAGCTATAACTTTTGATACTTGTTACTGTCTGCTAAAAAGTCACTAATAGTTAAAAAGTCGCAAACTTGTTCAAAATGACAGTACATTGAAAAAGAGACGAATAACATCAAAACTCACAATCAAACTCTAATTCTAAAATTTATAAATCCATCACATTCGATTTTTTTTTTCTTGTGAGTTTTTCTTCATGATCAATGGTGTGGGATTTTGACATGATCCATATCAGACCATATCGTTATAATTTTTTTTTATCTTCCACAGTTTGAGCTTAATTTAACTTGTTTCTCCTATTGATTGTAATGCCTTTTACAAAACGAACCAAGGACATGATATGAGTTACTTCTATGATATGAGTGATTGCTATCATGGATACATGACAATATATAATAGAAGAATATATGGTGTCACCTTTTTATTCGTATTTGACTCTTTTTTTATCTATTGTGACTTATGTTACAGTAGCATGGTGGCATTGTCTAAAAAAGTGCCATGGAGGTCAAGAAAGTTACAAACATGCTCAAAAAGAGAAAAATAGTATATAAAGTGACAATCCTATTTTAAAAAATGATAAATATGCTCATAATTAAGTCATAAATAGTTACAAAGTGACAAAGAGGTTTAGAAACTCACAAATAGTTGAAAATTTTGATAAATGGACTCAAGAGGTGACAAATAGTTAAAAAAGTATAAATCAAATTCAAATATTGATAAAGATACCCAAAAAGTTACAAATATTATAAAAAGTGAGAAATTGGTTTGGAAAAGCGATACACAGACTAAACAATTTACAGACGATTAGAAAGTGACAAATCGGGTTGAAAATAGTGGCACGGGTTCTGAAAGTCACAGACAATGTCTCAAACAAATTCTTTACGGCATTGTGTCAAACAAATCGATTGAAAGCATATGTCCTTAATTTATGTCTGAAGAAGCAAAGTATTTACTTAATTATATCCCAGTCAATGCTGGTGATGCTAACAAAATGAATGAATGAATGCAATTCAATAACTCTCATGCATAATCGGCTTTTCCAATGGAAAGAAAATCAAGACTGAAATCAAAATTAATTGATGCAATTCAACAGCTGTCATAATAAAAATTTCATTAGCGGTAAGCTTTTGTACACCTCGTAATGTAGCGCAATGGACTCTTTTATTGCACTAATTTTATTGCCGAAAGTATATTAGCTTTGAAGATGATCGTACGTGCAATCCATTCTGATAACAATTCTAGTCATTTGGAACTCAATCCAAATTGAAAGCATGTGTTCTTACCGTACATTCTCGTTTAGTGTTTCAGAAGGGTCAATCTCCTCCCAAAATAATAATAAAGTGTGACTCTACATTGAAAAAAATGAAACATAGCATTAAGGGAAAAGATATCACAAAACATGCTAGTGGTGTCGATCGAACACGACATTATATTATTATTTGAGACGCAGAATTAAAAAGGGCATCCATGGTGAAATCATGAAACATCAAACATTTTTCAATCTCATATTTTATCAAGTTTTAAGGTTTAGTAATTTTGGGATTTTAGATGGTTTTCTGGATTTATTTTTGGTAAAGTTAAAAAATTGTATTAAACGAATAATTTTATATATTTTTATGAATTATGGTTAGATTAATTTGCTCGTACTTAAATAATTAGTAAGGATAATCCCGATTCAAATTTACCTTTTTTTTTTGGTTAACATAGTACGCTTTTGATTAGTTTCAAGCTTGACAATAAAAAAGTTAATTTGAATTTGAACCGCAATTCAAACCATAAAACATATCAATTATAGAGACAATAATTTTATAGAGAAGACTGAAGACATGCATGAAAAACGAACAAAAGTATTACATTACATTTTGCTAGTTGGATTGACTGAAAAGCTTTCCCATTAATAGTCTTGTGCAACTGATAGGAGAGCAGGACCCGCCGCTGATGTTGTGAAAAAATTAGGAAGCCAAGCAAACGTGAAATATTAGCTAATACAAGTAAAGTAAATTGCCATATCGGCTTATTGGCGCACTTCCTAATTAAGAAAATCAAGTGGACAACAAACTCAGCACACAATTTGTCACCTTTTCCTCATACTATGGTGAAGGTCGAGCAGGATGACCAATGGACGAGGCATAGAAAGTGGCATTGCAGATAGGCTTATCGCGCACTAGCGGATTACCGAACGTCACTGGGCTTCCACTTTTTTCTTTAATTAGTCATGTCATTCGACAGAAGCCAAAACAGTAAACAATGAAATAATGTCGGATACAAAGTATAAGTTGTTATTCACATACACTAATGCTTATAATCAAAAGCACAAAACGTACAACTCCACGTTAAATGAACTGGCGACCAAGTCAGCTCATTTAGCTAGCCAGCTCATTTAAACGAATTGAATGAAATTGGCCCAACAATTGTGGGGTTTACGATGAACGGATCTAAACACATTTTTGACTCCGTTACTTCTTCTATGTCACGTGTACGGCCTACTATTATCTTCAAAATTTTATTTGAATTGAAAATTATTTTCTTTATTCAAATTTCATATTCTGATCGTGTGAGAATTCACCGAATTAATTAGACTTTCTAAATATAATAATATATTTTTGTATTTTAAAGAATGGATACTTAAACATAAGTTAACGTAGACATATTTTAACAACAGGGTAGGAAAAAGAGAAAGAAAAAGGCTAAAGAAGAAGGCCGATCTCCCGTGGTGCTGCATGACAACGCTTGCGTGATTTCACGCCACAGTATTTTCAAAAGAAAAAAAAAAAAAAGAAAAGAAAAGAAAAGGCGAGAGTCTATTTTTTAGATAAAAAAGAAAACTTAAACGAGCTAGGGTATACCACATAATTTTCCAATTATTGATCCAACATTTTGGTCCATTTATGTAGTTGAGCCGGCCCTTTTGTGACACTAGTGATGCGAATCTTGTTGTACGTTTTTACGCAAATTCGTTGAGTATCAATATCAAATAGTAATATATTTATTTATTATGTTTTTAAAGAAAAAACGAACACATGTAGATATAGAATTTGATTGTCATATTTTCAAATTGTAATAATATATGTCATGCATGAATATAAAGATTATAAACTCTTTGAATATGTCAATTCATTTAACCTATTTTATTGAAAATATTCCAAAAAAAAAAAAAAGAAAAAAAGAAAGAAAGAAAAAAGAGGAAAAGAAAAGGTATAATGACGTTATTATTGTACACAAAATAATTTGAAAATAGTCAATTGAATTTGTTATTAAGTATTATTAATTGCTAGTAGTATTCATGAACATTTCAAAAGTTTTGAACGTCTCTATAGTCATGCATCCTTACAAGTTATAAATTCAGAAAAATTAAGGTTTACACTTTAAAAATGTTAATAATTAAGAAGATGAAAGATATTTACTCATTAATTGAATTATACTTAAGATGATGACAGATCTTTCAATTTATTAATATTGGCGACTCTAATGTTGTATCCTGATCAGCTAGTATCTCCGTCCATTTAATTTCAAAGGCATTGTTCTTCAAGTTCTATATATATTTTTTCTTTTCCCAATAAATTTTAATTAGAAAGACAAAGTTAACATTTAACAGAACGTGTAGACTTATTTTTGAGAATCAGAAGATTTCATAAGTTCTACCCTCTTAATATAATATATATATATATATATATATATATATATATATTTAGATATATAAAGATAGGAATTGCACATCTCATATCAAATTTTCTTAACTTTGTTTACATCTATTTGTACAAATAATTGAAGTGCAAAATAAAAGAAAATTTGATTTAGTAAAAAAAATTATCTAACCTTTTAAAAATTAAAAGGAAAGTGATAATCGATCACGATCATATTGATTAATCAATTAGAAATGAATATATAATATTTCTCCATTAGCAACTCAATTCATTTGATTGATCAATTAATATACAATTACTAACAGGATTGTTTTGATACACCCGGGTGTGCCATAATTACGGCACATTCGATTAATTTGTGGTCTCATACGAGTTCCATTTTAAAATCTGAAACTAGATTCGGATTCAATACGACGAGACGGAACTTCAACAATTTGGAACATAAATAATTTTAAACTCGCCGAAGAAAAATAAAACTACCAAAAACAAAGAACTAATTAATAATTTTATATGAAATATATGAAAACAATAATAAAAAAGACATGGTAAAATAGCATAAGAAATTTAAAAAATTATCACATGATGCTTGATCATGGAATACACAATGTACGTAGTTGAATACAATTCAACTGATTTACTTATTTGTTTATTTATTTATTTTACACCCTCCAACTTACTAAAATTACACATTAAAAGAGAATAATTTGAATATAATAGGATTATTATTGGATAAGGATGCATTCTACTACCTTTTATATATATATATATATATATATATATATATATATATATATCAAACTCTCTATACTACAATTAGCTTTTCGTGGGTATCTTAAAGTTACACGAATTATCCTAGAAAATAAAAATCAACAAATACACCAAAAAAATGATGACGAAAAATTGTGAGATTGTTGTTATTTCTTTCCCATGCATTGGACATTGTTTGTGTCTATTTGCAGGCGCTAGTTGCTCGCCTATCAATCATATATATATATATATATGTGTGTGTGTGTGTGTGTGTGTGTGTGTATACCTTGTACATATAGAGTAAAGGCACTATACAATATTTACATTGATAAATACAATAATAAATTCATACATTGTGTAAAACAAACATTGGATTTACTATATTCATTGAATATTTCTAAGACATTCATTCAACTAATGTGTAGATATATGTTTCAACTAATGAGGCTACGTACGACGTATGTAAGTCTTGGAATATACATTGGAATATACACGAACATGAATTAATGAATTCCATTAAATTAATATATGTAGGATAATTTG
Organism: Jasminum sambac; assembly: GCA_018223645.1. Taxonomy (NCBI): domain Eukaryota; kingdom Viridiplantae; phylum Streptophyta; class Magnoliopsida; order Lamiales; family Oleaceae; genus Jasminum; species Jasminum sambac. The sequence continues at coordinate 8,037,089 of CP073645.1, read as the reverse complement.
GAAATTTTAAAAAAATGAACGAGGATATTTTAGTCCAAAAAATGATTCTCAATACTTGTGGCTCCAAAAAGTAATTCTCAATACTTGTGACTTCTAATATATTGTAGATGTAGGATGATGTCTATAGACCCTTATGCTACTACATTTCTTGATCATTTCTGTAGTAGTTGCAATCAACTATGGGCTCATGTTCATCTATTATATATTTGGCCATTGATCTATACGCAGGGCTGAGATCAAGTTTCCGCTCATGGTCTCTTTCATATACACCTCAAGCAATTAAGCACTATCGAGAGGATTTGGCGACGAGAGTTCATGATAAGGTTTAGTAGTGTTCGTTCTTGTATAGATTAAAGTGTTTGTACTGTAGCATATAATATTGGTCTATTATTTTGATGGATTGTTTTCTTGTACAATTTCATCATTTATAGTCGATTGAGCATAAATTCGAACTATGGGATGCTTAATGTGAAAGGTAATTGTTGGAAATAAATGGGTAAATGAGGGGTGTGAATGGGAAATTGGAAGTTGGAGTACATGGAGTAGTTGGAATCCCACATAGGAAGTTTACAAAAATATAGACCAACTTATATGTGGGTTGCTTCAAGTGAGGTGTAACTCTTGTTACATTGAGACTGCTCCATGGCCTACGCGCTCCCGCAGGGGGGGTGGAAATCACAAGCCAGTTTCCACATAAGCTTTGGGATTCGTGCTCGAGCCCGACCTGCGGACACGAATGTCGCACCGGATTTGACCAGTGGATGCAAGTTGAGTTTTGCACAACGGAAATGGAGATGAAACGGCAACATTACATTGCTATTGTAATGGCAGTTTTGAAACGGTCCTACATTACATCTCTGCTGTAATAGTAACGGCTCTGCATTACAATTCTACTGTAATGGTAACGTCTCTCCATTATACAGTCGCTGTAACGGCTCCAATTCATTGTCCCGAGGCTCCAGTGCACCTATTTAACCAGCGACTCCCACAGTCTCATACACACCACCAACACTCTCACGAAATTCTCTTTGCATTACTCTAAATAATTCCAGTCTCCTTTGTCCAAGCTTGGTGATTTTGGTTCTCGCCACATTTGGTTCGCCTGCAACTGCAGATTAAGTCGTTGTATCCTGGGAGGTGATCGTCCTGTGAAAGTGGTGAGGGCGAAATCACTTTAAGGCCATTGCGAAAATACGCAAGACTCGGCTACCTCGACCTATCGGTTTATCGATTTTCTATTCATGTCGTTGTGTTCTATGATGTTAATGTTATTTCATGTTGTTGAATGTCATGCATATTATTTGTGGGGTCATATATTGTTTAGCAATCACCTATACATCCTACAACTTAAAGTGAGTTTATTTTGAACTGCTCAAATGGATAACAACCAAAACAACAACATTGTGGCTCTCGGAAATGATGTGGCGTCTCAAGTGGCACCAACTGTGGCTTCGATAACGCCCGTGGTGGCGCCCGTATCACAGACTGTTATTCCAACGGTGGCTGTGACTACGACTGTGGCCTCTGGGCCAAGTGTTGATGCTGGTCCAAGTGGGACGGTTCTTGTGCCGCATATTGGGGCTGGTCATAGCATGACAGTTCCCGTGAATCACAATGAGAAACCGGATAAGTTCAGTGGGTTGAACTTCAAAAGATGGCAACAGAAGATGTTCTTCTATCTGACCACGTTGAATCTTGCGAGATTCTTGACTGGAACTGCTCCAAACCTGAAAGAGGGAGAGGGAGATTTCCAAGTGGTCAGTGCCGTTGACGCTTGGACGCATTCGGATTTCCTTTGCCGAAACTATATCTTGAACAGTTTGAGCGATTCACTGTTCAGTGTGTATTGCTCCGTGAAAACGGCAAAGGAATTGTGGGAGTCATTGGAACGTAAACATAAGACTGAGGATGCCGGCACGAAGAAATTTGTTGTTGGTCGATTCCTAGACTTTATGATGGTGGACTCCAACACAGTGATTAGTCAAATCCAAGAACTGCAAGTAATTATGCATGAAATTCATGCCGAAGGGATGGTTGTGAGTGAATCATTCCAAGTGGCAGCTGTGATTCATAAACTGCCACCCGGCTGGAGAAATTTCAAGAATTACCTGTTGCATAAACGAAAGGAAATGACAGTTGAAGAGCTCATTGTGAGACTCCGAATTGAGGAAGAACAAAAATAGAGGAATTCTGAAAAGAAACAGTTTAATCACTCACTGTCTGCTAAAGCTAATGTTGTGGAACACGGTCAAGGCTCTAAAAGCAACAAGGGAAAATATGTTCTATCGAACAGAAACGGGCCACCGCCACCCAATAGAAATGGGTCGACGAACAGCGGGCCTAACTTGGGACCAAAAGGAGGAGTCACAAAGCCGAAGTTTTCGGGAAAATGCCACAATTGTGACAAAGTTGGTCACAAAGCTTGGGAGTGTAAACTTCCAAAGAGGAACAACTATAGAAGAGAGGCCAACATGGTTGAAGGCAATGAAGCTCCTGACATGGACCTTGTTGCGGTCATTTCGGAGGTGAACCTGGTCGGATCGAATCCAAGAGAGTGGTGGATCGACACCGGTGCTACCCGTCATGTTTGCTCTGATAAAGAGATATTCCATAGCTTTGAAGCTACGGAGAATGGAGAGAAGCTGTTCATGGGGAACTCGGCTACCTCCGAAGTCAAAGGCAAAGGAAAAGTGGTTTTGAGAATGATGTCCGGGAAAGAGTTGACTCTCACCAATGTGTTGTATGTGCAGAGAGATTGAAAAAGAACCTTGTATGCAGATCGTTCTTTGAACAAACATGGTTTTTCGTATGGTGTTTGAGTCTGATAAAGTTATTTTGTCAAAGAGTGGAGTGTTTGTAGGCGAGGGTTATGTTTCTGATGGGCTCTTTAAGCTCAATATAATGGCTGTTAAGCCTAAAATGAATAAAATGAATAACACTTCCGCTTACTTGCTTGAGTCTTCCAATTTATGGCATGGCAGACTAGGTCACATTAATTATGATACTTTACGTAAATTGATTAACTTGGACCACTTACCATCATTCCACATTGACCCGAAGCACAAGTGCGAGACTTGTGTTGAAGCAAAATTGACAAGGACGCCATTTCAAACTATTGAGAGAAATAGTGAACCACTTGATTTAATCCACACTGACGTGTGTGATTTGAAGTTTGTGCAAACACGGGGTGGCAACAAATACTTCATCACTTTTATAGATGATAGCATAAAGTACTGCTACGTGTATCTCCTTAAAAGTAAAGATGAAGCGATAGAGAAGTTTGTTCTCTATAAGAATGAAATTGAGAATCAACTCAACAGGAAAGTCAAAGTGTTGAGAAGTGACCGTGGCGGTGAATACGAGTCACCATTTGGTGAATTCTGTGCCCAACACAGGATTATCCATGAGACGACTGCGCCATATTCTCCTAAGCAAAATGGCATAGCAGAACGGAAGAATCGTACATTGAAAGAAATGATGAATGCGATGCTCATCAGTTCTGGGTTACCCCAGAACATGTGGGGGGAGGCTGTGCTGTCAGCTAACTACCTTTTAAATAAGGTGCCCCAAAAGAAGGTGGAAAAGAGCCCCTACGAACTGTGGAAAGGTCGAAAGCCATTGTACAACCACTTGCGAGTGTGGGGGTGTCTTGCCAAAGTGGCTGTATCTACGCCTAAAAAGGTGAAGATCGGTCCAAAGACTGTTGATGGCATATTCATTGGATATGCTCACAATAGTAGTGCTTATCGGTTTCTTGTGTACGAATCTAAAATTGAAGATATACACAAGAACACGATAATTGAATCAAGAAATGCTTCTTTCTTTGAACAAGTATTCCCATACAAGTCAAAAGAAGAAGGGAGTTCTTCTAAACGAACACACGAAGATGTGGACCTAGAAGTCGAAGAGGAACTTGAGATTGAACCAAGGCGTAGCAAAAGAGTTAGAACGGAGAAATCTTTCGGTCCAAATTTTCTAAGTTATATGCTAGAAGGTGAACCTCAAAGCTTTAAAGAAGCTGTGAACTCCTCTGAAGGACCTCAATGGAAAGAGGCAATCAACAGTGAAAATTGGATTTACATGTTACAAAGCCCGTCTCATTGCCAAAGGATTCTACCAACATCCTGGCGCCGACTTTCACACCACCTATAGCCCCATCGTCCAACCATCCACCATTCGCATTATGCTCACCATTGCCCTTCATTTCAACTGGCCCATTCATCAACTTGACGTCAATAATGTCTTCCTTCATGGCACCCTCTCCGAAGAAGTATATATGAACCAACCTCTGAGGTTTACCAACCCACAATTTCCCTCTCATGTCTGCTGCCTTCACAAAGCTTTATATGGCCTCAAACAAGCTCCCCGTGCCTGGTATGATGAACTCAAATCCTTTCTCACGTCGTATGGTTTTCACAAATCCAAAAATGACTCATATCTCTTCCTCTACTTCAAATCCAAGGTCACCCTATACTTTCTCGTCTACGTCGATGACATTCACATCACTGGCAGTTCACCAGCTGCCATTTCTTCCTTTATCCTGTCTCTATCCTCCCGTTTCTTCATCAAAAATCTCGACTGTCTCTCTTATTTCCTTGGCATCGAGGCTATCCCCACTCCCTCCGGCCTTTTCCTTAGTCAACATAAATATATACGTGACATTCTTGATTTCACAAACATGATCGGTGCAAAAGAATGCCTCACACCCATGCCTATCTCATAACTGCTTCGTCTCCACGACGGCTCCCCTCCCACCGATCCTACTCAATATCGCCAAACTATTGGCGCTCTTCAATATCTATGTCTCACTAGCCCTGACATTTCCTTTGCCGTCAACAAACTGTCTCAATTCATGCATAAACCCACTGGATCTCATTGGACTGCTGCCAAACACATTCTCCGTTATCTCAAATCCACATTTTACCATGGTTTGTTCCTCAAAAAATGTCCCCACCTTGCATTAACAGCCTTCATCGATGTTGATTGGGCTGGCAACCCTAATGATCGTTCCTCTACGTCTGCCTACATTGTTTATCTCAGTGGCAATGCTATCTCTTGGTACTCCAAAAACGAAAAACTATAGTCGATTCCTCCACCGAGGCTGAATATTGTGCCCTTGCCTTATGTTCTGCTGAAGTCTTGTGGATTCGCCATCTCCTTGAAGAACTCCACATTCCATTTCTTCGTCGTCCCGCCATTTCCTATGATAACATTGGGGTTACCTACCTCCCTGTTAATCCCGCTTTCCATTCTCATATGAAGCACTTAGCCAATGATCATCATTTTGTCCGCCATCACGTCTCCTCTGGTTCCTTCACCGTCTCTTACATTTCATCAGGAGAGCAGCTTGCCGATGCACTGACAAATTCCCTCTCCCACGCTGCCTTTCACACTATACGATCCGAGATCGGCAACGTGAGCTCTGTCTTGTGGGGCATGTTAAGGACACGTCCGACCCACAAAGTCATGCAACGTGACTTGTTTCTCAAGACTCTCCATGATTTGCTTTAGTTGTATAGATTATAGTTATTTCCATTGCAATCACCTTTCCTTGTATAGATTATTCTCATAATATTTCTTGATTTATTTCCTTGTAATAGTTTAGGTACAAGTGTGTATATATCGCACTCATGAGATCAATAAAAATGGTATTCCATTCTCAATTATTTGTCTTTTATTTTACATCTCTCAATTATTTGTCTTTTATTTTACACCCCTGAGAAAAAACCCGAGCATACATGTCTCTCTTCTTTCTCTAAATTCGTGTATATTAGGGTGTATGCTTGAGAGATTGTTATCGAGTTTGCAAGAGTGATCAAGGTTAGACGATCAGACGAGAGAGAGGCTAGGGTTCTTGAGCATCATCTTTCTCTTCGAGAGAAAACCTCTGTAATCTTGTTGTGTATTGTGTAATACATAGAAATAGAGATATAGAGAGTGAGTCCGAGAGAAAGATGCATTGTAGATTGAAACCTTGTATTCCATTTTTCGAACTTTTCAGTGGATTTGAACATGAAACCACCGTGGTGTGGATGCCCAGCGGGGGAGTCGGCGTTTCCGAACCTCCAGGGCCTTTGGCCAAAAATTCTCGTGTGTTGTTATTTATTGTACTTTATTTTTCGGTTGTTTCGATCCTATGCCTCTATAGGAGCTATGTTCAGATTAATGATCGTAAATAATACGACTCACTAGTGGCCTCTTCATATTATACCCATTAACAACAAATAGGTGACTTTCAAATTTCTTCAAAAACAACTAATTAACGTGCCATAGACTCCGCCATCACAGGACGGTCGAGAAGGACTCACTAGTGGATAACCCACCTTCCACTTTTTCCTTTAGTCGTGTGATCCAACCGAAGACAAAAAAGTGAACAATTAAATAAGGCCGGATACAAAATATATGTTGTTATTCACATATACGAAAGCTTATAATGACGACGGGTAAGTTTGGCAGAACAAGTTGGTAAGCTGACTGATAGTTGATAAGTTAGCAGATAGTTGATAAGCCAACTGAGAACTGATAGCTTACAGCGATGACTGAAAAGTCAGTTAATTTAAATATTAATTTTTGACAAAATCAGTTGAAAAACTAAGTAAAAAAATACAAAATGACATGTTTAAAATAATACTATTTCTTTTTTTACAAAAAGAAAAAGGTGAAAATGGAATAAAAAATAAAAAGTTCATGAGATTATTTGAAAAACTAGTAAAATAAGTTTTTCAAATAAGCTCAAACTTCTCAAATAAGCTTTTCTAATAAAACGGCGCTGATTTGAGTAAAAGAAATTTATAAATTCTCAAAATAAAAAATAAATTAATTTATTTGGCTGACCAAATATGCTATAGTTACTAACATGAAATAACTCCTTTTATTTCTTCTCCGTAACGTGCACCCCGAGAATTTATGGAATTAATTAGACTTTTGACTTTTCAAATATAATATATTATTTTATTTGAAAGAATAGTGCTTAAACATAAGTTGTTAAAGACTTTCGATTGTCGTTCAAAAAAATAAAAAATAAAAAACTTTCTATTTTAATTTTATTATTATTATTTTGAGTAGAATTCGACTCTCCAATCTTACATTACAATGATTAATGAATTTTATCAGTTGCCGATCCTTGTCCTCAACTTTTAAAATTTTTTATTAACATATAAAGAATTATATAAAGTAAATTATAATAATAAATCAATAAATACTTCTTCAAAGTAGCAAAATAAACCGTACACAGAGAGTATCATTGGAGTGAAAAATTTTTTTGGCTCTCGTACTTCAAACAAATGTAGACATATTTTAGCAATAGGGTAGAACAAAGAAAAAGCGAAAGCGAAAAAGAAGGGGAAGGGAAAGGGAAAGAGAAAAAGGGCTCGATCTACTTTGAATTTAACGAAGCACATGTATTGCAAAATTCAACCGAGCACTCCAGTATATTATTATTTGAGATGTGGAATTAGAAAGGAGATCTATGGTGAAATCAAGAAAACCCAAACAATTTTCAGTCTCATACTTTGGGGTTTTAAGCTTTAGTTCTTAAGGGGTTTTCGCTAGTTTTGTTGAAATAGAGAAACCCCAAACAATTTTCAATCACATATTTATGGGGTTATAAACTTTAGCCATTTTGGGATTTTAGCTGGTTTTGCTGATTAATTTTTGGTAAAGTTAAAAAATTGTATTAAACACATAATTTTATTTGTCTTTCTAAATTACGGATAGATTAATTCACATTCGTACTCAAATAATTAGCAACGGTAATCTAGATTTCACTTTGGCTTTTGTTTGTCAACGTAGTGCACCTGTGATTATTTTTGAGCTCGACAACTAAGAAAATAAATTTTAATTTGAATAACAGTTAATACTGTAAAACACATCAATTACAAATATAGTAATTTTAAAGAGAGGACATGAAAACGAACATAAGTATTACATTTGCTAGTTCGACTGACTGAAACACTCTCCCAATATTTTTGGCCCGCAGATGGTAGGAGAGCACGTGACTAGCTACTGACATTGTGATAGGAAGCAAAACAAACACAAAATAGTAATACAAGTAAAGCAACTTGCCATATCGACTTATTGGCGCACTTCATAAGCAAATCAAGTAGACAACAAACTCAACACACAGTTTGCCACCTTTTCTACATTCTTGTGTATTATTAAAAAACACCAGGAACCTGAGGATATGGATTATCCGTGGGATCTGTTGGTACCCAACCTATAATTCATAATATTCAATTAAAAATTAAACAACACCGTAGATTAGGAAATTCTTGATGCTAGTGTGTTAATGGTTCAGATTTCATGCTTAAAAGTTTAGCCAAACATGGAATTGAAAAATTACAAAGTGCCAAACATGGTTGAGAGCCTTTTGAATTCTCGTATAGAGTTTTCTTGCAGTCGATAGACCGAACGATATTGGGATGGACAGCAAAAGAAATTAAGAACAAAAAACAGGGCCTTTGAAACATGTATTTCGGCTGAAGATTGATGCATAATAGAAAGCCTACAAATGCAAATGTAAAACAATCTCGATCTTTGTGCTCTTGTAATAAATACAAATGTAATTGTTTTAGGAGAATATGACAAGACGCTCACCATATGCTTGGTCGACTTTAACTGTCGCTTTGTTACCCGGGGGTGGTGAAGGAAGTTTTCGAACGGGACTGGGTATCGCTGGGCCTGTGATTCATATCATAGATTTAATTATAGTAAACACACTGTAGATTAGGAAATTCTTCATGCTAAAACCATGTGCCCACTTTGTAAAAGTCATTGTAAAAAATAAAAAATATAAAGAATTTAAAACTGATATGCCGATAAAGAAGTACTTGCTACATCTTTTATTTTTTATTTTGAAACAGGCGGGTTTTCTCCGGTGAATTGTTTCCCCCTTTCTTCTCTCTCTTAATTTATGTTATTATTTATTTATTTTATTTTTTAAAGGATGTTAATCAAACATGCAAACAAAATTAATATATTTTCGAGTAGAGATGAGTCCAAATCTGTTGTTCCAATTCTGTTCTATTAGCTGCTCGTCAATGAAAATAGTTTACATGTACAATTAAGAGTGTATTAATTCAATGATGCTACATATTTTCATTAGATGAGAAAACCAACGAGACATTTCAAGATAGTAGATTTAGACTCGAAGAAACCGTGGAAGAGTACTGCATTTCACATGTGAATTTCATGACACGTATGATCGATAGAATCCACAATTGCAGTTGGAGAGAATCTAGCATATTAGCGATTACTGATTAAGATCTTATTCTTAAAAACTTACCCAAACATGCTCGCAAACTATATAATACAAAATATTGATGGTTGAGAGAGCTTACTACCTTTTGTATTTGATGGAACGAACATTATTGAGATGAGCAGCAGAAGAAAGAAGAAAATGGAAGGCTTTCGAATCATGTCTTTTGGTTGAAGATTGCCGCAGAGCTAAGAATATTGATTGTGGAGGTTTGCGAATTGCTATCTTTTATAGCATTCTCATAATAAATAAATAAAAATATTTTAAGAAATTCACTTTTCTTATTTTTGTCACTCTCGAGTCAATTCGTTTACGTTGCTCTCACTCATGAAATTTCGTTTGTTTTGAAAAGTAGACTAGAGAAAAATTTGATTGTCCCAATTAACACAGTTTGAATGACTTGGAAAATTGCAAATCATATACTCAATTTATATAACAAATTACATTTATCAGTATCGAACATTCTTTTTTTTTTTTTTTTTTTCCCTTTCCGAATGGGTAGTCTAGAACCATTCTAATAGTCAGTCTCAGTGTAAATTACGGAGAGAAAAATTATAGCTGCTAAATACCACTACACTGATCAAGTCTTATTTCTTGTTTATGTGGTTTCAGCCAGCGGTATTTCTATTGATTCTGAGAAGATAGCAGCTATTCGATCAGGAATGGCCATGTCCCAAGTTCGTCATAGGAGTGCACAGTTTTCATGGGCTAGCGCCATTCTACCGTCGATTTATTCAGCATTTCAGTACCATTATGGCTCCTATTGCCGATTGTATGAAGGCACCCAGGTTTGATTGGACTCCCAAGGCAGAAGAGATATTCCTACTTATTAAGGAGCGTTTGATGATAGCTATTTCGCCCAAATTTGTTGTTTCAATTCTATTCTATTAGTTGCCCGTCCAACAAAAATAGGTCACATGCACAACTAAGTGTATTAATTCAATGGTGCGGTATATTTTCATTTGATGAAAAAATCGGGGGACAATTCATAATAATAGATTTAGAGTCGACGGAATCATGGAAGAGTCGAAGACCCCATTTCAAATTTGAATGTCATGACACGTGTGATAGAATTCACAATAAAAATTGGAGATGATCTAGCATATTAGTGATTAAGATCTTATTCTTAAAAAATTATCCAAACATGGTCGCAAACTATTTACTGCAAAATATTGATGGGAGAGAAACCTCACTAGCTTCCGAATTTGATGGAATGAACAATATTGAGATGAGTAGCAAAAGAAAGAAGAAAGTACAATGCTTTTGAACTTTGTACAATGCTTTTGAACTTTGTCTTTTGATTGAAGATTGCTGCAGAGCAAAGAATAACGATTGTGGAGACTTTGGAACATATTCAAGTGCTAGCCAAAGTTAATAAAAAAGTCAGCATGTGACCAAAGACATTCATTTAGTATACACGTTAACACATTCATTGTAAACAAAATTTTAACATTTAACTAACTTATGATCATAATATGTGACTTAACGCATCCATTGGGGATGCTCTAACCCAAAATTTTTTCCTATTTTTTGTTTCTTCCCTCTCCATCTCCCTTGTGAATGATGACAAATTTCATAGTAAATTGTCTTTTTCAAGGCATCTAATCAGAGTGTAGACTTGGCTCTAATTGGTCCCAATTAAGATAAACTGAAACATATAGAATGAATAATTCATTCACACTTTATATGTTCCATCAATGTTGAATTACAGGCTTAATGATGCATAAGACGTTCTCAGAAGAATTATATTTTATTAATCACTCAACTATCCTTAATAATGAACCGAAACCATTTAAAAATAAAATACTTCGAAACTAATCTAAAACTAGCATGTACAAGTAATTCTAAACCAAAATAATAGCTAATCTTGAACTAAATCAATTACCAATTTCTAAACTATCTCAACCTTTTATCTCTATAATATAATTCATCAATAGTGCTAGTTATTTGTAATAGTGATGTAGTTCTTCATTAGAAAATTAAAATAAGGTGTCGTGTTACATATAATAGAGGAATGGCATTTAGCAAGTATAATTTTGTCTCCGTAATTCACACTGAGATTGGCTATTAGAATGGTTCTAGACTGCCCATTCCAAGGGAAAAAGAATGGCTTTATATTGATAAATTTAATTTGTTATATAAATTGAGTATATGATTTGCAATTTTCCTAGCTAGTCATTCAAACCGTGTTAATTGGGGCAATCTAATTTTTTGCGAGTCTACGTTTTAGAACACACGAAATTTCATGATTGAGAGCAACATAAACGAATTGAATCTTGAGAGTGACAAAAATAAGAAAAGTTCCTTTCTCAAAATATTTTTATTTATTTATTATTCCCTCCGTCCCATAGAGATATGCTTAGTTTAATTTTCATAAGGATTAAGAAATTATAATTGATATTATTAGAAAAATAAATTTTACTTATATATTTTCAAATATACCCTATATTAACAATGAAGAATTAAATAAATATAAATAAAAAGCAACCCATATTTTGGGATGGAGGAAAAGGGAAAACAATCCTATTTTTGTGGGACATATCGTGGGAATGAATTATTCATTCTATATGTTTCGGTTTATCTCAATTGGTATTTGAGCATGGAAAGAAATGGAAAGGAAAGTTGAAGGCATTTATTTAATGAAATGGAGAAAATTGCAGCAAGTGGAACTTTGGCATACATTTTGTGGGGCCGAAAAAAATTGCGCACGACACCGTATTTTTTTGCGAATGGTTATACAACCATTCTAATAGTCAGTGGTGGTGTAAACTATGAATAGAAAAATTATACTTACTAGATACCATTATTCAGATATGCACATGACACCTTATTTTCTAATGAAGATCGAACTACATCGCTAGTATGAGTAATTAGCACTATTGATGAATTATATTACAGAAATAAAAGATTGAGATGGTTTAGAAATTAGTAATTGATTTAGAGTGTGTTAGCGGATGAGTTATAATGTATTTTTATGAGTAGGAAGAGAGAGAATGAGTGGAGTTAGATGGTAGAGATTTAATGAGTAGAGAAATAGATGGATGTGATTTGTTTGACCAAATTTAAAATTTGAAAAAAATGCATTAAAATGCATTTTTTGAAGTATGCTAACACCCTTTTAGTTCAAAATTAGCTATCATTTTTGTTTGGAATTACGTACACATGTTTGTTTTAGATGATTTTTCGATGTCTTTTATTTATAGTTGTTTTTGGTTCATTATTAAGAGTAGTTGACTGGTTAATTGTTAGAACTTCTTATGTATCACTAATGATGTGATCCAAGATTCCCTCATATTTAAATTGGATAAAGATGGAGGCCAAAAACACACACACACAGATATATATATATATTACTGGGCCAAACCGACCTAGAATCGGAGTTAGAGGGCCAATTTGATGCAAATGAGCAATTTTTGATCCCACGCTCGATTGAGCTTATTAAAAGTGTGTTGGAAATTAAACAAATAGGACTTCAACTATTCTAGAAATATTTGATTTCAAATTCGATAGATATAGATAAGTTAAACAAATAATATTGGAAAACAATTCTTCAAATAGTATACTATTTCTCGTTACAAACATTATTAAAATATAACATCAAAATTTTGACCAACATATGTGCTAACAAACAAATCACCCAAAAAGTAATAATTTGTGTCCAATAACATGACTTTGTCAATTTATTAGTATTACTCGTTGTCATCTTTAGATATTTTTAATATTAATAAATGAAGTGAATATTAATGACGTTGGGTTACAAATCATTATTAATAAAGTGGAAGTTAAAGTTGATGAATTGATTATCAAATTAATTCATTACTCCTTCCATTCCATAAAATAGGCACCCACCATTTTTCAAATATATTAAGAAAATATTTTAAATATTATTGGAACTAGTATTTTCTCCCGTGCGTTGCACGGGGAGATATGTTGCAGTTTTGTGATTATCCGAAGCGTGATTTTACAATTAAATTTTATTTTTTAAATTCAGAAAATGAAACTTTTAGCGGAAAAATGACCTCATATTATATGGGAGATATATAAGAGTTCGAATTCTAGAAGATGAAAGAAATATTGAGTTGTAAATTTGTGATTATCTGAAGCGTGATTTTACAATTAAATTTTATTTTTTTAATTCATAAAAATAAAACTTTTGGCGGGAAAATGATCTCATTTTATTAATATATAGATTACAAAATATTTTTATATTCTTCCTATTTTATCCTCGTATTAAATGACAAAAAAAATTAGTGTGAAAATGATTAATATCCTTGAGAGATGGAATACCTAGTTGATTTTTAGTATTCCAACAATATTAAAGAGGGATATTTTAGTCAACTAGAAAAAATATACTCTCAATAAGAAAAGTGGATTATAATTTGGGACAAACGAAAATGAAAAACAAGCCTATTTTAGTAGGACTGATGGATTACCTTATACCATTAATGTAATTAACTATCTCAGGGGTTGTTTAATTGGGTATAAAGTAAATGTGCGCGGTATTCCGTGTAAAAATGTGTGATTAATATTATTTTGGGAAATGTGTGTGTGGTTGAAAATGACTATGAGGTATACGAATTGCGTGCCGGATAAATTATATAATAAATAAAACAAAGGCCTCGAAACTTCCATAAAATGTACGCATTATTAATGTAACTCCGGTTCCGTTGATTTTAAAGCATTAATTGGGGTGCATAACATAACCCACCATCTCCCGATAAATATGGCATTTCTACTTGGGGGATTTTACAACTAGATGAGAATAAAGATATACACTTTATATATATATAAGCTAAGATGAGCGTGTTCTTGTTGTGGGAGCTTTGGATTATCGATTTAGTACAAAGAATGAATTAACCACACAACGTTTTAAGTTGAGCAGTTGTATCCTGAAGGGTACAAGTCAAATATTTTCTATTACACTGGTGGTTGATGTATTTTGCAACACCGCAGAGAGCTTGATTCTCTTTAAAGAGATCGATATATCCGCGCCTCAGCCTAACTAATTGGTTATGGTTATTTATCCATTTCTTTTGCGATATTTTCGTATTATTTTTTGTAATATCACCAACAATTTTGAAGGAGATTAAAATGGATGTAACCATCAGAAAACCAATGAAAGTGTTGGAGATCTCAAGGCATGAATTTCAAGCGTCGAAAAGGAAAAGTCCTCTTCTACCTCAATCTGCTCAAAGTTGCTTATGTGCTCACGAATCTTTTGAGCACGAAGAAAAGCTTGAGAAATATGAAAAAGATGAGTATAACCACCAAAACTGTCTTTTAAATTGTCTTGTTGATCATTTTTGTGATTATTATGATACTACTTTCTCATCTGCAAAGAAATTTTGGAAAGCTTTGTAGAGTAAATATGATACATAGGAGGTGGCGTGAAAAAATATGCAGCAAGTTGATTTTTCTGCTGCCAAATGGTAGATGGAAAATCTGTAGTGGAACAAGCACATTACTTTCAAATGACAATGACAGAAGTTACTTCTAAAGGAATCAAAATCGAAGACAATCTTACTGTTGTAGACTTGATTGACAGATTCCCATCTTCTTGGAGGGAATTTCAAAAGAGCATGCGCCACAAGCAAAATGAGATGTCCCTTGAAACCGTAATCGCGCATATTGGTGTGGAAGAGGAAGCGCGAGAACAAGATGCGCTTATCGATCAGAATAACGAACACTCCACAAAGGTAAATTTAATATCTACCAATGAAAAATACTCATACCAATAATATTTTAAAAAATAGTTCTTTGAAGCCAAATAAGAAAAATATGAAAAAATCTTATAAATAAAATACGAGAAATTAAACATGAGAAATAAGAACCAAGAGCATCCCTCAAATAATCAACAAGAAAAATATTGTTTGTTGGTGAAAAAGTTGGGCACCTTGCTAAAAATTGTATATATCGGAACTGTGGACCTGTCCATTGGGCCAATGTTACCGAAGATCCGTTTGTGGCTATGATCACTGATTTTAATATGGTGCAAAGTGTTGAAGGATGGTGGGCAGATTCAGGTGTAAACAAACATGTTTGTTATGATAAAGATTGGTTCAGAACTTACACTCCTTTTAAGGAGCCTAAAACTATTATACTTGGACATTCTCACACTATGCAGGTACTTGGAATTGGTGATGTTGAACTCAAATTCACCCTAGGAAAAGTCCTGACATTAAAAGATGTATTATATATATCTTCCATAAGAAAGAATTTGATGTCAAGTTATCTGTTGAACGATGCTGACTTCAAGCAGACGATGGAATTTGATCAGTATGTGAATACCAAAAAGATATTTTCGTTGGTAGGGGATATGCTTGTGATGAAATATTTAAATTAAATATTAATAATTCTAATAAAAATGTTTCTACTTTTGTTTACATGCTCTTTTCTTTAAACTTTGGGCACCCCGTTTGTATTATATAAATAGAAGATACGTGGGATCATGAGTAGTTTGGGATTAATTCCTAATGTGAAAAAGATTTTGAAAAATTTGAAATTATAGTCAAGTGAAGATTAAAAAAATATCTCATAAAACCGTTGGAAGAAATACAGAATTAATATAGTTAATTCACACAGATTTATGTGAGTTTGAAGGAATTTTAGCTCATGGAGAAAATAAATATTTTATCACTTTTATTCACGATTGCTCAAAATCTACATATGCTTATTTATTGAAGAATAAAAGTAATGCTTTGAGTATTTTCAAAAATTCCTCCTCGAAGAAGTTAAAAATCAGTTTGGTACACAAAATCAAATGGATTAGAAGTGATAGCGGTCGAAAATATAAATCATCTGGATTTAATTCTAATGTTGAGTCATTGGAAATAATCCGTGAAACTACTCCACCATATTCACTGCTTCTAATGCCGTAGGAGAGAGAAAGAATAGAACATTGATAAATCTTACAAATGCTATGCTATGCTATTGAATTTAGGCGCTCCCACAAATTTGTGGAGTCAAGCAGTTTTAATTGCTTGTTATGTGTTAAATAGAGTGCCACTTAAAAATACAAAAATTACACATTTTGAGGTGTGGAAGGGGCATAAGCCAAACTTGAAATATGTAGAGTATGGGGTTGTTTGGCCTTTGTGAGGTTAACAAACCCTAAAATACCTAAATTGAGAGTTGAAGCTACCGCTTGTACTTGTATTAGTTATACAAAAAATAGTACGGCCTACAGAATTATTCACATTAATAATAATGCTATTTTTTAATCTTATGATGTTGTTTTTCATGGAGATAAATTTCCCTACATATTGAGAAATAGCAGGGGCAAAAGAAATTGAAACTGAGATTTTAGACCAGTCTCGAGGCTCAACTCAAAATTTACAAAGTGAATAAAATCATGAACTCTGAAGGAGTAAAAGAGCTTGAATTTAAAAGGATTTTGGTCCTGGCCTTGTTGTTTATAACATTGAAGAAAAACCAATTACTTTATCATTACCGATGCTATTTTTTGGAAAAATTGCTGCGATTGATGAAATAGAGTCACTAATTTCAAATGAAACATAGAAATTAGTTGATTTACCACTAGGTAGTAAACCAATAGGGTGTAGATAGGTCCAGAGGAAGAAATTAAAAACGGATGGAAGTATAGACAAGTATAAAGCAAGACTTGTCGCAAAAGGTTTTAAACCAAAAGTCGATTTGGATTTTTTTGATATTTTTTCTCCGATGACGAGGATAACATCCATAAGATTGTTGATTGCAATTTCTGAAGTTCATAATCTGATTATTCATTGAACGGATGTGAAAATAGCTTTTTAAATGGTGATCTTGATGAAGAAACATATATGGACCAACCTGAAGGTTTTATACAACTGGGTACAGAAAGTGAAGTGTGTAACCTATCTAAATCCCTTTATGGCCTAAAATAACCCCATAAATAGTGGCATGATAAATTTGATTCATGCATGAATAAAAATGGGTATAAAGTAAATGAGAGGGATAAATGCATTTACTATAAATCGTGGGAAAATTTTCATGTGATAATTAGCCTATATGTTGATGATCTGTTGATATTTGGCTCTAATATTTTGTGATAAGTGAGATTAAAAATACGTTGAAGAGTCAGTATGACATGAAATATCACTGCCAAAAATTTTAGCATTTCCACAAAGCATTTTAGTAGAGAAAGGTCTTTATTTATGGGGAAAAGCCTTAGCAGACAAAAACTAAATTTGCAGTCAGCTTTGTGGGCTAAAGCTCGAAAGGAAAGGTTATTGGCTACAAATTTGCTTAAATTCGCACGTAGTGTTAAATGCAAAAAACCTTTTGAAAATCAATACAGTTCATAGGGAAAGGTTAGAGGCCACAAAATTTTGAAGCTGTGAGCTAAGATTTTCCCTACAAACTCTACGGAGACAAATATAATTTGTAGGCAAATTGAAGAGGCGACAAACTCTTTTGAAATAAATATGCTTTGTCACCTAAGATCTTTCCTCACAAATGACAAATATTTAAAAGGTAAATAAAAATTTAATTTTTTTTACCTAACCCGATAACCATCTATTTGACCCAACTCAACCCACCCTACAAATTACTGCATTAACTTCTGGAATATAAATGCTCAGGAATTGTGGTGCGTTGTCGTATTACACCAAAATTTATTTTATTTGCCTTAGTCGGTTTCAAAACTACAAGTCAATGTAGAAGTGAAAAGTAAGGGTTGAACCCATAAGGAACGATAGTTAATTTAGTTGTCTTATCAATTAGAATATAAAAGGGGGGTTTATAGGGGTATATATGAAGATTGAATAGAATTCAAAAATAAAATGGCAAGTAAAGAACGGTGAAATAAATTAATTGAAAGAAATATCTACTTCTAAGGTTCGGTTGTGTCAACAACTTTTGTTAATGTTTTCCATGTAACGTGATTTTATTCTTTCTTCAATTTATTAACTCCAATTAACCAAAACGATCTGATTAACGAATTGTTCCTTAAGTGTATTAAATTAAAACAAGCTCTTTAATTTAATATCTAGCTATTGGATAATCCTACACAAGATCTTAGGATTTAATGCCATACTAGCATGAAATGAACGAGAAGAATGAGTTGAATTAGATTATTAATTTCACGAACCCGAACTAATTCATCTGATTTAAATTGTTATTAAATATGTATGATATTTAGTTGCTACTTTGGATTCGAATCTAATGACAATTACGGATCAAGAGTTCTAATCTTAGCATGTAACTTGAATTTGAAGATTAAAGACTTGTTCTATATACAATAAATTTTGCCAACTTTAATTTACTTTTTTATCTCTCATCTTTTTTAAGAACTCAAATATTGATTTGAGAATTTATCTATATTTTTTAATATATCTTCTCCAAATTTCAACAACTTATTCTACACGAAATTCGAGTAGACAAAACTTATTGTCAATAGAACATGGCCTAAATGATTCAATTGTCCAAAATGAAAGCAATAATCATATAAACTCAAAAACGATATTAAAAACATAACAAATCAACAAACAACAAATCAACAAACTGAATTAGAAGAATCGATAAAATGTCACTAAGAAGATTAAAAAGATAACAACATGTTAGTTTAACACAACGTCCATCTCGAACTAGATAGAGATGTTTAACCAATCATATTTGCGAGTTAATTACTTTTTAGCGACGTAATCGCCTTGTATCCGTTCTGAAATATGAAAGACTATTTCTCTCACACAAATAATATATAAAATAGTAGAAACCAGCAAACAAATGCTCCACTAATCATATTCACGGCCCAAGTATCGTTGATTGATTATAGTTAATTAGTTTAGGTTTTACTTCTGCCGAAATATGAAAATTAAGAGCTTTCAAGCTAAAACTTAAAACAATGAAGAAGTGAATTTTATTGAAGGAGAAAGTAGAAGAGAATACCATCTAATTCTCTCTACATTGGGTGCCTTTCTTCTTCATTTTTACCTCTATTTATAGGCAAACATTTACTAGAAAAATAATAAAAAATTATACATGTCACCCCTCCAAGAGTCTATTATCTTGTGCCCACCTCATAATGTCTCAATGGGGTCAAATATTAGGTAAAAGTTTCATCAAAACCAAATTGGATGAATTTGGCCAAAATCTGGACGAGTTGCCCAAGTGACTCGAGTCAAGCGCGAGACATACGCGCTGCCTAGGTTGTATGCTGGACTGATTGAGAAGGCCCTGGGATGTTCCGATGATGACTCAAGTCACGTTGTACGCTTGTAGTGCTTACTCGAGTCATGCTCAGATGCTTGCAGCAATGACTCGGTCACTATTGGCACTGATCGAGTCACTTGCGGTGGTGACTTGAGTCATGGTTGCTGTGACTCTGAATTATTTGCAACTCAAGTACCTTAACTTTTCAACATTTTGCTCATTTTCGTCCTTGAACTTTTTGAAAGTAATGTTTGGGTTCCCAAACTTTTGGAAAGTTATTATTTGGTGCCCAAACTTTTGGAATTTGACGGTTTTATTCTTTTTCTTCAAATGGCGATAATTTTAACTACGAAACTCTGATTTGCGATCCAGAAAAAGGGTGATGATCCGCTTTTATGCTATTTCACTTTTGCTCCAAAAAAATGGCTAAAACAAGTTCTCACAAAATTCCACAGGAGATCCTCCATCTTTGATCTACTTGTATTTTAGTCCATAATTCTCATTTTTCGGTCTCTTTTACCCAGTTTGACTCCTTTTGACTCTTTGTGACTCTAAACACAATAAAAGAAAACACATAAAAATGAACGTATAAAACTAATGAAAAATGAAAATACACGAAATAGAAGAATTATTTAAGTACTTTTCCAGCACTTATCAAACTTCCCCACACTTAGGCTGTTGTTCGCTCTCGAACAAAAACAATCTAAATAATAATCCGAAGCTCAAAATGACACATTGGTTTTCCACGCGATAAACTACATGAATGTTTATAACCAGCTATAGATAGTGACTTGCTTAATAAGCATTCTTCCAAGCCATGATTTTTTTTTACATGTTTCTTTTTCAATACACAATGGCTTGTGAGTATGCGCAATTAAGGTTAACTTTCTATCCCCGTCTGGACACAATTGAAAGCTTACTATGCTCTATCCCGAATCCTGACCCAAAATCGTCAAATATGTCTTTTCATCTCTCATGATTCCATTCTTATTTTACAATAGCACCCATGGATCCTATAAGTAAATTTGTTCACCAAAAATCACTAGTTGTTAGCACTGCAGAGTTAAACAAAACATGGTAAGTGTTTATCGTTGTTGGGCGTTTATACACACGCAAATATTACCGCAAGTGCACGGGCCGTTCAAGTGATAAAGTGGACTACAAGAGTCCGGGTTATCGTTCCCACGAGGACTACCGTGATTTTTACACTAGCTAAACTATTTATATAATATGTAAACGTTAAACAAGCACATTTTGAGGCTGGAAATTGTTTTTATATAACTTCTAAGACTAAAACATGCAGTGAAATAAAGGGGAGCAACTAAATTACGAAGATGATTTAAAGTTGCGATTGTCGGGTTCATTTGAGCGCTATGTAATTAGTGCTCCACTAGATCTCGTGTGGGTTACTCGTTTTGTATGTTAGACCCACCTTTCCTCAAATAGGTGATTCCTCTTTCGAATGCCAAATCGCCCCTTTTAGATCAACGTAACTCACTATATTTCTATGTTCATTAAACATTGATCCAAAGCCTAGATCTTTTGTGAAAGCACTTTAAGGATCATCCAAGGTGGGAGTTATATTACTATCCTCACCAAGAACTTGAAATGGAAACCATTTGATCCAAGTTGAACATTCTTTTCTCAAAGTTTACTCAACTCACAATTAACAATTTGGCCAAATAAGTGACGAACAAGATAAACAATGGAATCCACACATAATTACAAGTAACCCCTAGATTCAAACTAGCTTAATACGAATAACATGATCAAAGATACCAACAATCTCAACTCAAGAGGTCTTACCCCATGAAAGCAAGTAAAGAACTCATGAAAATTGAAATATACATTATAAAGAAAAACTCAAGAGTCAATTACAGAGAAGATGATAAAAAAACTCCCTTTAAATCTTTGATATGAAGGAAATCACCATCATCTTCACCAATTACAAGCTAAGCAAAATATGACATAGGTTTTCCCCTTTTCCACTTTTTCTTGGAGGCTCAAGAAAAAGGATCCAAAAGATAGTGAAAACTATACCCTTACATGCCTTATATAGTCCTATAAAACTACCCAAAAAGACCCCAAAAGAGAAGGAGAGAATAGGAAGAAATAAATGAAATAGTAAAAATTGTCCAATCCTCGCAATTCTAGTTTTGCTGAATTTACGGCCGTAATTTCCCAATTTACAGTCGTAAGCTAAATAAATACGGTTGTATCCAACTCTCTGCATCAATTCTTCAATTCCTTGGGTCTGATCAATTACGGTCGTAGGTTTATAAGTACGGCCGTAAGTATTCATTTACGGCCGTACAAATTAATAGTACGACCGTAACCAACTCTCTGCATCAATTCTTCACTTGAGCTTCCAAAAATACGGCCGTGAGGAATCATTGTATGGCCATAATTAAATTATGTACGGCCGTAAAAATGCCCTGCTTCCAACTTTTTCAGCTTTTCGATCCAGATTTATCTCTTTTCGCTGATTTTCCCCATTTTCTTTCCCGTATCATGTTGTTGACCTACATGGATCAAAATGGGCATAAATGAGTAGAGATCCGCTTTTCTAACATGTTTCTAAACTGTTAGAAGTACCCGAAAAGTGTGCAAATAATACACCTATCAATCGTCAATATGTCTTTGATTTTAAGAGTGTTAGATTGAGCACGTCAAACCACTGAGTAAATTTATTTATCTATCCTCGCATATTTTTTTTAAGAAGAGAATTTTGCAATTTTCTTTTCAACTTTTACCCTGTAGGTAGCTCGCATTCTAACCCTTAGAGGTAACCCGCTTCACCCATTCGAGGTGACGATCTTTCACTTTCAAAGGAATGTAGCTTTTTCCCATGGTCCCTCTCATTATTTAAAGGATAAAAGTAAAAATGATTCTCATTATAGGTCAGTGCTCTTTCCAAAATTTAAAACTCGATCAATAAGAGACACATTAAAAAAAACAGAGACCATGCTATTTTAACTCCACCTTGCTAACAAATGATATTTTCAGGTTAGTTTGAGCAAAACGTATGGATAGATAAACAGTTGGTTCGCTATGGGAAAAATATCAACAACAATGTTCAACCTTCAATGTTGGTCTAGAAAATGATGGAAAATCACTTTATTAACTTGCCGGATAAATTAGCAGGTTATGCATGGAAAATAATTAAATTTTTTTTTAAAAAAAATTCATTACTCGAGATCCCGATTTCAGCTAAGTCGTGCAATTTAAGTGCAATCATATTTAAAAGTTGATATCTCATGCAAATAAAAAAAGACTAACGAGATATGACCAAAAATAGAACAAACGTACTACAAATATCCACTCCCCCACACTTAATTTCTGCGTTGAACTCAATGTAGAGTATATAAAGCACGAAAAGGGATAAAAGTTAGAAACTCTCCCGATGTAAGCAATGAGTCCAGCCGTTTGGTAATGGTTGTTCTAGAATTTAGCATCTCGTATGGCCAGTTCAACAAACTAGGAGTGAGAAACCTTACAATCAACATATTTCTAGAACAAGATAATGATAGTGGAAATTGACTTTTTTTTAAACAATAAAGGGCTGTGGGAGTTGGCAACTCTCGAAACACCTTGCAATAGTATTCACATCAAATTAGTGACAAGATTCAATCAAGGTTGACCCGCATGGAAACTATCAATGAATTAGCATACTATCTACAAGGCAGGTTGACAAGCAACCTTAATGAAAGGTCATCCATGTCTTGGTCCGATGTACGAAGAACCCACAACTCAGAAGACCACTCAAATTAATAAGTTGTAGTTTAACACCTTCGGTTGAATAAGATAATCTCCTTCAAAACTGAAAGGAAATACCATCCCTTGTACTTTTCATACAATCCTGAAGAAAGATCATCACTGATGATCAAGCTGGAAAAGTTGATGCTGTAATGTCTAACCAACAAGTTAGGAACCCAAAAGGCGTTCCCTTTGATCCAACAAGTTTTCGGTACTACACCTAATCGGTCCATCCCTACAAAAGATAGTGTATTCAGATTGCGAATGAGTTTGATTCCCTATACAATGAGGTCCGCTTAAAATTTTACCACACTTCAAGCAACAACCCAATTGTTTGGCTCGACACTTGGCAGTAGAGCATGATCAACATGTTACATACATGATTGTGTTCCAAAGTTTTCTTTCATGTTTATGCACCCAAGAAACAATATCGATCTTGAGTTCAGTAGGGATGAAGTACTGACCAAGATAGAAAAGAAGAGAGGAAATTCGACTTGGAGATGCCATACGAAATTATGGATGTCAAAAAAGCAAACTGGAAAAACAGGGTCCAATTCTTTGTAGTCTACTCGGAAAAAGACCCACAATGATTTGAGATCTGTGTGAAGGATCTCCCTTACTGACCAAAGGTGGGCACTAGATCCATTCAAAGTCAGCTAGTAAGACTATCAACACCTAATGAAAGGTCGTTGTTTAATGTCTTCGGATAGTTTTTTGTGGTTTATTACAAAGCACAACACAGATGTGTTTCCAGAGTGAACTTCATAATCTGCCATCTAAAGTTCCATATTCCTCCATCTGAAGTTAGCTATTCCACATTTATAACCTCAACTCTAAATCCAATTTATTCGGATCTCTTTTCCTCTTGCCTAATTCTTGTGGCCAGTTAATTCTGGGCAGTTCTACATCTACTTGTGGTGCATAAGCTTGTAATTTCTCCAATAATTCCTTAATTGATTCTGCAATTAGAATCATTTTTTGTGTAATAGGAGAAATTAGCTTCCGTGTAACTGCAAAATTTAGAAATACCAATAGACCGTCAAAATTGTTTTGAACGTTTAAAAGACCGATTGGTTTAAAGTGTAGTTTCAACTCGGTCCAAGATATTATGCAAACGATTTGTTTCAGTGTTTTGAAATCCCCTGGTAATGCAATGAAAGCATCCGAATGCATTATCATTAGTGTTAAGCGTTCAAATAATGATCTAACATTTTCCTTAGTGCCAATTGTTTTACTATACAACTGTTTTAAAAGTGGTATGGTAACGCCTACCACTTTTGATCCTCCCGCGTAAAAAGCTTGAGCGGCACTTCCTATCAACCCACGGAGACCTCTTCCGTATATTAGGTCAATCGTTCGATTTTCAAGTGTCATTCTAACTGTGATTGCTACCGTTAGAAGCTCAGGTGTTCCTAGACCGAGTCCACCAAAAAGACATATAGTTTTCAAGTTTGGAGTTGAAGTCCCTGGCATGACGATAGTAGTAGCTTCCAAAGAGAGTCGACTGTGCACACTAAAAACTGACACAAGAATACAAAAATAGTTAAAAATGACAATATGTACATGTAGTTGTGATTGTGACTCACATTTTCGTCTGGTTTGACATCCAAAAATGACTTAAACGCCTTCTATGAGTCGGGGATGGGTTTCCCATCCATTTATCTTATGCCAGTTTTCTTATAGACTGGCAAACATAGTTTTTAAAGCTAGATTCCCAAGATTATATATAATGTTTTCGGTTCCTTTTTAAATTGTTCCACAAATTGAGAAGTTCGATTTGCACCATTCTACTAGGATGCCTCTCAAGAGTTTTATGGATATCATCCAAAGACTCCTTGCTCAAGCCATCCTTAATGAAACATATTTTATCGTCTCGATTTGTGGACACAAATCCAATTCAATGATTACCTGAGTTATAAGTCCACTGAGTGCAGTTACAAGGCCATCTAGCACATTTATAGTGCACATTCACCTTTTTTGCGCTTTGTTTCTTGGAAAAGTTACTTTTACCCAGCCCTGGAGCATATTTAGTATAAACACTCGGTATTTTCCTTCCCAATCAGACCTTGCTTCAATCAGCCAACAAATATCCTTAGCCATGCTTGTTGCCATTAATAATTTTAATGGGTAGTATTTATGGATTTTCAAAAGTTTGTTATCGTTTTTTGTTAGAAAATAAAATAAAAAATTCAAATGTTTGCAAAATAAGTGGAAAAGAGAATTCTTAGGTTGCAGTGCTGATCGAGTCACTTGCGGCTGACTCGAGTCATGGTTGCTATGACTCCAAATTATTTGCAATTCAAGTCAATCAACTTTTATTTTTTGTCCATTTTGGTCCACAAAAATTTTTGAAAGTAACTCTTTAGTCCCCAAGCTTTTGGAAAGTTATGATTTTGTCCCCAAACTTTTGGGATTTGACGCGTTTAGTCTTTTTCATAAATGGCCATAACTTTCGCTAGGAAACTCTGAGTTTGGATCCAAAAAAAGTGTGATGATCCTCCTTTTATCTTCTTTCACTTTTGCTGAAGAAAAATTGTAAAACAACTTTTCATGAAATTGCATAGGGGGTCCTCCATCTTTGATCTGCTTACATTTTACTCCCTAGTTTTCATTTTTTGCTCTGTTTTCACCCAATTTGACTCCTTTCAACTCTTTGTGACCCTACAAACAACAACAAAATGAAATACATAAAAAAGAGCATATAAAACCAATAAAATACAAAAATACACGAAATAGAAGAATTATTTAAGTGCGTTTCTGGCACTTATCAAATTGAACCTTAGACCTTGTGGTTAGGGGGTTGAGATCTCAACCACTAGGCTACTTTCATTTTTTGTTATTTATTTTCATTTTCATTAATATAATATATAAGATATCTTAATGCAAATCTTACAAATAGTTGCGTACAAATTTTAATTTTTTTGACAAAAATTTGTAAATAAAATCATATGCCTACAATTCTATTTATTTATTTATTTTATTTTGTCGGAAAGGTATCCTCTGGCTATAAATGTGGAGAATCATAGGAAAAATCATATGCCTACGATATCCATTGTTTGTGAGAAAAAAATATCATTTGACTACAAATTTTAATTTGACCGTGGATAATTGGCAGGGAAATCAAATGTCCAGAAATTCATTTTTTGTGGGGAAGGGAACCTTTTGCTACAAATTTTAATTCGTAGGAAAAATCATACGCCTACGAAATTCTAATTTTCGTGGGAAGATATTGTTTGGCTATTTGTCTGGGAAAAAATTGTAGGGAAAATTATATGCCTACAAAATCTTTATTTTTGTGGGGAAAGGTAACATCTAGCTACAAATTGTAATTTGTAGCAAAAATCATATACCTACGAAATCCTTTTTTTATTTTTTTGTGGGAAAAGATATTCTTTGGCTGTAATGTTAATTTGTCTGCGAAAAATTTACAAGGAATATCATGTGCTTATAAAATTATTTTTTTGTGGGGAAAGATAACTTTGGCCAGAAAGTTTAATTTGTAAGAAAATTGAGATGCCTACGAAATCCATTTTTTGCGGGAAAAGATATTCCTTGGTTACAAATTTGAATTTGTCTGCAAAAAAATTGTAGGGAGAATCATATGCCTACAAAATTATTTTTTGTGGGGGAAAGATAACCTTTCATTACAAATTCTTGTAGTGGATCTTGGAGAGGCTAATTTTGTTCTAGTCGTGCAAGTTACTAAAATATGTGATGGTATTTTTATTGATAAGTTGCACTATATCGAAAAAATCTTGAAAAAATACAATTATATTGATTGTAAGGATGTTACTAGTCCTTTTAATTCTAGCATTTACTTATTTCCTGTTGAAACTAAAAATGATGTGATAAATCAAAAGGAATATGCTAGAATAATCAGTAGCTTGCGATATGCAACCGATTATACGAGATCAGATATTACATTTGCAATGGGGGTACTCAGCAGGTTTGCTCGTAAACTAGGTGAAGAACATTGGCATGCTATTGACCGGGTAATGAAATATTTACTGGATACGAAAAATTATGGCTTATTTTATAAAAAAATATCCTGCTGTTATTGAAGGATTTTTTGACGCAGATTGGAACACTTTGTCATAAGATTCCTTGTCTACCACTGGGTATATTTCCAAAATGGGAGGTGGTACTATCTGCCTAGAATCCAAAACGCGGACAATTATTGCTAACTCAACTGTGGAGGCTTTTCTAATTGCGTTAGCTACATCTAGTGAGGAGGCAAATTGGTTAAGAGATTTATTATATGGGATTCCAATGTGGGGAAAACTAATACCTCGTATTTTGATTAATTATGATACCACTGCTGCCATTGATAGAGTCAATAATTGTTATTATAAAGGTAAATCAAGATCTATAAGAAGAAAGCATAGAGCAGTGCATGTAAGATCTTATTTGAATAATGGCATAACTAATGTGAATTATGTAATAATCTTCCAGATCCATTAACTAAGGCTTGGCAAGAGAAAGGGACTGGAGTACGTCGAGGGGATTGGATTGAATGCCATATATCATCATGAGCCATGTGTAAGGATATCCAAACTGGGGACAAGAGATCATGTATCCAGGTTCAATGGGAAGAGCGAATTATATTGTTAACTTTATTTTTATAAATTTAATCAGTTTGCATTTTCTACTTTCCACATTTATAATTAAATTAATTAAATTTTAGATTTAGCTAATTTAAATGTGAATGTTATTTTTTTAGACTTATTATCACATGTTTTAATTGCTTAATTTATTCTTATGTGATAATCCTTGTTTATTGAGTTGATAATAACAAGAGAGTCCAATGAACACATGGAACCCTAGCAGGCGCCTCTTACTAAACTTGTGTATCCAGATTCAATGTATCATGTGTTATGATAAGAATCTTATGCCATATTAACTTGGTACATGATAAGGTATGATTTTATTCCTTAATATCTCTTACCTTATTGTCACTTATCCTACAAATTTTAATATTATTTATTTTCCTGGTAGGATTTAGTGTTTTAATGGAATTAAGTTTCTTGCCTATCAAGACAACTTAACGACATTAAATACACCACACCATGCGAAGCATTAGACTCGTGAAGAACTAGGGTAAAAAGAAAAATTCAAGAACTCCTATTTCACGTGACCATACACACACGTTTGAAGCAGCCAATTTCGTCCCTTTCTATATACTACAAACATGACCTTGCTTCTCCCATTGTGCATGGATTATTCAAACTACTTTTGATTAATTCTATATACAACCCTTCTTGATTATCGAAGATCAATGTTCAAATCTCTGGGAGGAGTCCATCCACTAATAGAAGAACCCACAACGTGTAGAGATCAATAATTTGTTATGAGATCGCGGTTACAAGAAGCCAATGATGAGTGATGGGGTGTCAGTTCAAATTACACGACAAGGAAGAAAGAACATGGAGTTTTTTCATTTAATTTCGTAGGGGTTGCTTAATATATAGGCACATTAGCTTTTGGATTTCTTGTAAAAATTTAAATGCTTTGGATTTAGTAGATTGGTTTTGTTCGTAGGCGATGAGCACGTTGTTTTTTACCAGTTGGATTTTCCACGTTAAAATCCGATTTTCTTGTTTATTTTACTGTTTTACATTCTGTATCACAACTAACTACATCTGTTTCTTGTTTTATTATACAACACATGACTTTAGTTCGTACAAATTAATGTTACGATAGCAAAGTAACTCAATCCTATTATTTTAATGTTAATTATTAATTTATCTTTTCCGCATTTTAATGTAAAATAAAATAGCCCTTATTTTATATTAAAGTGAATTTTCTGACATATTTTTTATTTAAAACAATATATTTCTAAAATCAATTTACCTTTTTTGCATTTTAATTTTACAAACACGGAAATAATAAACAACATAAAATATAACAAATCTCAACCGGTTTCACACATCATGAAAAATAAAACGTGAATCAAACAAAACATTATAAATATTTAAAACACACATTATTATGTGAACTGGTTTGAAAAAAGCGGCACTTCAAATCAAGAATTGATAGGATCACGGTGATGTCTAACGGATTCCGTGCGCAATTTTTTCCCAATTTTTTCGTACACGAAATTTGTAATAGTTTGAACAGTCTTCTGATTGCACTCAAACTCTTTCACCTGCAACAACCCAAGATTAATTTGGTATATATCAACTTTGTCTTTTAATTTAACTTTTTCTTTAATTCTTGATATCCGCTTCCACCCTACTTGTTTTTGCTATCATCCACACTTACAAAAGGGAACCATATAATCTTATGCCATGTTCTACACACATTAAAATCTTTTTACTCGAATTTCATGTAGAATGGGTGGTTGAAATTCGGAGAAAATGTATTAAAAAAATATTAATAAATTGTGAAATCAATATTTTGTTCGTGGAAAATGATGAGGAAACAAAAGTAAATTTAAATTTTTGAAATTTAATGTGTATAGAACAAGATCTTAAATGTCAATAACATAATGGGAAAATGCCCAATAACTACATATTTTCTTTAAAATTGCCCAATTAATCATAATATCTCTTTTTTTACCACTAACTCAATTTTTCCATAATAAGATACAAACACCATATCCACTCCATTTAATTTACCATTATGCCACTGTTTAAATCCAAAACCCAAACAACTATGATTATCACCCATACAAAAGGTCATCTATCTCTCAAATTGCAAAATAGGTCATCCAACTTTCAAGTGTTGCACTTTAGTCATAAATTTTTTAACTTTCTTTCAAAAATATCCCAAAATATTTGCACACAAGGTCCTCCGTCTTTCGACTTGTTTCATTTTGGTCTTCAAACTTTTGGATTTTTGACACTTTTAGCCCCTTTTGCTCATCCTTTTCATGTTTTCTTCTACATTTAGGAAATTTACCTACAAACACTATATTTAAGATAACATAAATAAATAAATTTGTCATATCTTCCACAGTATGCACATTCAACTTCTTCATTCCCTTATCTCCGACTTTTTCTCTCTACGTACCGTAAGAAAAATATTACCTACCCCCAATAATTTTATTATTATCTACCCAAATAATAGTATGATGTACACTCCCGACTAACATTCAACTCTCGCTCCCCCACCCCGACTTTCTCTTTTAGAGTACCACCACAACCATATCCCCACAACCATAACTCCACCACCACCAACATTCTCCAACCACCATCACAACCATAACCATAACTCCACTACCACCAACATTCTCCACAATCACCACCGCCATTCCTCCTTCACCACCACCACTACCATCACCATCACCATCACCATTCCACCACCACCACCACCACTATCAATTCCTCCACCACCTCCACCACCAACATTCCTCCACCACTACCACCATTCCCCACCATCACCAAAGACCATTCAACCACCACCACCGCACCACACCCACCATTCCTCCACCACTACCACCATTCCCCTACCACCACCACTACGACCGCCACTATTCCACCATCCTACTACCATTCCACCACCACTATCACCATCATTACTTACCACGATAATACTTTTACCCGCTTCTAATAATACTATAATCGATATTATTACATGTCATGATAACCATATTACCTTCCCTAGTAACAAATAAGTACCTACCAAAGCGACCACCACCATTCCCCCACCACCACCACCTCCAATACCAATACCACTACCACCATTCCACCACCCACACAACCATTTCTTACCCCCAATAATACTATTACCTGCTAGAGTAATATTATTGTTGATATTATTACATACCATATTAATCATATTACCTTATCTGGTAACAGTATTACCTACTAAATCACCACCACCACTACCCCAATAATACAAATACATGCCCTCGATAATATCATTACCTACCCCAACAATAATGTTACATACCTGATAATGTTATTACCGGTTGTGGTAATTTAGAGAGAGAAAAGTACGTAAAGAGAGAAAGTCAGGGGGAGGGGGGAAGCAAGAAGTTGAATATTTGTCGAGATTACCTAAGGTAGTAATTTGGAGAGAGAAGGTGCGTAAAGAGATAAAATAAGAGACGGGGGAAATAAGAAGTTGAATATTTTTCAAGATTACCTAGGGTGGTAATTTGGAGAGAGAAATTGAGAGACCAGTGAAGCGAGAAATTAGATATTTGTCAAGATTACCGGGGTAGGTAATGTTTATTACTTGGTGTGATAATCCATGTTACTTGGAAAGGTAATATTTGTACGTCCATTGATGTTTATGAATTGCTACCAAGAGTACTAAATGAAGTATAAAACTACCTTTATGCTTGAAATATTTTTTTTTTTTATCATGATGACAAATTTATTTATTTATGTTATCTTAAATATTGTATTTGTAGGTGAATTTCGTAAATATAGAAGAAAACAGGGAAAAAGATGAACAAAAATGATTAAAAGTGTTAAAAATTTAAAAGTTTGAGGATCAAAATGAAACGATCTGAAAGATAGAGGACCTTGGGTGCAAATATTTTGGGGTATTTTTGAAATAAAATTAAAAAGTGAGGATTGAAATGTAAAATTTGAAAGTTGGAGGACCTCTTGTGAATTTAAAAGATAGAGAGAAAATGAAAGTGTGGAAAAAGAAAGATGGGGGCAAAAATATCCATAAATACCTAAAAAGAGTAATTGGTAAAATCACGTTTTATAAGTTGGAGTTGGTGGTTAAGAAATAAGATATTGTCATTTAGTGGGCAAAGACCGATTTTGACTTGTAGCTATATATTAAGCATTTTCTCTAACATAATCATAAGAATATTCCGGAAGATACCACATAACATATTGAAGCAATCACACAGGAAAGATATGGAAGGAGTGACAATAATTCGATATAGATTTGAACTAATCCATACGCTCCTATTTTGAATAAGATTCTAACTAGATGCACACAATCACTACAATGCAGCTCCAAATGGATGCCTCGTGACTGTTCGTACAAAATTCACCCCACAATTTCAAAATTTTGTCACCTCTAATCTTTTCCTACAAATTCTATTTGTCTTCAAAAGATTTGTAGCGTCAAACATTAGTCCTCAAATTTTTCACAATTTGTGGCCTATTACCTTTTCTTTCGAGGTTTAGCCCACAAGCCTGGTTACAAATTTTTTTGTCTCCTCTGCTACTTCGCCACAAATAAAGACATTTTGCTACAAAAGTATTTTGTGGGGAAAGGTAAAAAATGACAGCCATGGATGTTATAGCAAAAAGCAATTAATAAAATATAAGCTGTCCTGTAGCATCATCGTTTAAGAAAGGAGCGTTTCTTATTTTTGTCACTTTGAAGAAACAATTTGTTTTATGTTGATTCTAAGTCGTGAAATTTTGTTTGTTTTGAAAAGTTGACTAGAGAAAATTTTGATTGCCCCAATTAGCACGGTTTGAATGACTTGGAAAATTGCATAGACTAGAGAAAAATTTGATTGCCCCAATTAGCACGGTTTGAATGACTTGGAAAATTGCATATACTTTGACGACAAATTAGTTGGCCATAATGAATGCAAAGCAAAAGGCCACAGAAAATTAATGCATGGAAGGGAAATTGGTAGGCATTTAATGCAATGAAGAAATTACAGCAAGTGGAACTTTGGCGTGCATTTTGTGGGCGGCGATGAAAATTTGGTATGACGCAATATTTGATAAATCGTGTGGAAAGAAGAAGTCTGGATCGCCTATGAATAGTTAGTATGGTGAGGAAGAAAAACACAACAAACACCAGAAAACACAGGCCAAGTATCTTGTGTAGAGAGAGAGAGAAGCTTCAAGTGTAGAGGCCATACACAAGAGATAAAAATACGTTAAGTAATAAAGTCTTTGCGTAAGTAGATAAAATACAATATGTAATATTGTGTACTCCTCCTTTTCAGATAGTAAACTATATTGACGTTAGTCCATGGATGTGGACACTTTATCAAACAACATTAAATCTCGTTATTTTATATTTGCGCTTATTTTAGTGTCTATTACTTTTCTCTATCTAAATTGATTATTGCATCCCACTGACATTGGACGAAACTGGCAACGTGTTAATTCCCAAGAGAGAGAGGGGGAGAAGAAAAAGGTAGACCACAGAGTAAAGATATGGAAGGAGTGGTAGTAATTAGTACACTCCTATTTTCAATAAGATTCCAACTAGATCCATACAAGCACTACAGTGCACCTCTCAAAGGATGCCTCGTGACTATGTCCGTCGGGGTATGATTGGAGGTTTGATAAGAAAAGCAATTAATAAAATATAGTTGGCCTAAAAATTTATCGCGCAACATTGCAACTAGAATTCGCACAAGTGCGATGTACGAAAAATGATAAGTGGACCATATTAATATGAAAAATACACACACAATGGATTTATTGTAAAGTTGAATTAATTTAAGACAAAGAAATCAGGTACATATATCAATATGAGGAATATAAATGTTAATTAGTTTTTTTCAAATTTACACACAAAATACAAAATAATGTGTGAAATAAGAAAACATATAAACTCATATAATGTATCATGGCAATATTGAATAAATTCAACCATAATAATTACTTGTTGTGTCTCAACCGAATATATTTCACGTAAAAATTGTAAGAAATAATCTAAACTGCAAACACATATAAAACTATTAAAATATAAGTTTTAAAAAAAGTATATACTATTCTCGTTGTTGACAGTACAATCTAAAAAAAAATTCAAAACTTTAGGGATATATATATGTACAATTATGATCTAGTACCCAATTGGGCACGAATTTAGTATGCCCAATTAACACATGTCATCTCAATATTGGATAATGTCTAGCTGATTACATTATACACTCAATTCTGAAATGACATGTATTAAGTGGACACAATAAACTCATGCCCAATCGGGCATTATATATATATATATATATATATATATATATCAATTTTTTAATAACGCCAAACATATAAAATTTGCACATGTTCATTTTAATTTTATTATAAATAATAACAAAATTTTACAGTAATATACATTACTATGCCAATATTATACACAATATTTATACAGAAAAATAAAAAATTATCAATAAAAAATTTTACTTTACATTAAATCACAATTTCCACATCCCGACACCCCACAATTCTCTATAATTAAACTCATTTAACCGCATAATAACAATAAATTTTTGTAATAATACATATATTTAGGCCAATATTACCCACAATATTTATCCAAAAATTTTTGTAATAATACATATATTTAGGCCAATATTACCCACAATATTTATCCAAAAAAATAGAAACTTTATCTGAAAAAAATTTAACCATGCCTTAAACCGCAACTTCTCCTAACTAGTTTGACACACGTGCGTTGCATGTGATATTGCAATAATAATTTGAGATATAATGTATTTTTAAAATATTTAAATAGTAATGCTAAATAGTTAATATGTTAACGTAGATATTGTAACATGGATAAAGTCGGTGATAGTACTTATAATACAGATATATTATAATATGTTAATGAAAACCTTTTATAGTTTAATTATATTCATTAGAATTACAAATTTAACTCTCGATGAGTTGGAGAAAATAATAATAATAATAATAATAATAATAATAATAAGAGTTGCGCAAACTTGGTTTTACCTTTTCTTTTTTGTGGGTCTAACTCTGAAGAGGAATTTGTTTTGAATGGATGATTCTTATGCAAATATTCGAGCTTGCATGTATTAAAAATAATATAATAATTTTTAGATTGTTTGTTATGATATTTATTGTAACATAAGTTATTTGTAAACATTACTTTTCAGTATATATATATGTTACATTTTTCTTATATCTTATTTGATCAGGATTTTTATAATAGGTGTTAAAGCGTCTCTTGAAATTGTAGTGTATAATTATCAATGTACATTTGAAGACGTATAGTTATCCATGTGAAAAGATGTTATGATAGATATGTGTACTCAAACATATAGTATGATTTTCCATTAAACTTTATTAATTATAAATGGAAGATTTCAGAATTTCGGAATCTTTTTCAGTTCAAGTAAAATATAAGTATAATTCAAATACTAAGTAAGTATTCAAATATAATAATGAATTAGAAAATCTTGAATTGCATAAATATCAGCTCTAATCCAACAACCAGCTCAAACAAAAAGGAAGACATAACTGATCAAATAGGCTTTAGCACCAATATCTCTTGATTTTCTTATCGGTATGTTTTATAACCAGTAATCTTCTCCCTGAAGTTTCTAACTGGTAACCAAAGCAATTAAAACTTACATGGAATCACTGAAACCAGACATTGATGCAACCTATATCTAATTTACAAACACATAGTTAAGAAACCATTCATGGTTTTTGTTTTTCTTTTCTTTTTTTTTTTCCAAAAAAGATGAAACTTTTATTCATGTTTGAGAACTGGTATATATGGTAAAATGAAGTTGGGCAAAAGATTTTAGACTATGAGCTACTGTATTCTGAGTGGTCGAGATATGCCTAACTTGTCCTCGATTAAGCGACCTGATATCATCAGATATGAGAGCCAAAGGATATGAAATCCATATCTTGTAAGCCATGAAGGCATCGAAGAGCACCAAATGAGTTTGGAAATTTTTCTTAAGCATTGTCGCAACCCATGCCGTAAAGCAATCGCATTCGTAACCTCCGCCGAGAACTACCCCCGTTCAATATCTTACGTCCCAGCATTGTTCGTAGAGCCCATCGTTCTCATTCCAAAAAATTGAATTGTATAATTTTCTCTACCGAAAATCCCTATTCATATGTAAAAAGAGCAATTATTAGTCATTATTCAAGATATGACAATAAAGAAACAATACATAAATGTCCTTCTAATATTAAAACTTTTACACGAGAAACGTCAAAAGAACCAATACACAAACGTCCTTCTAATATGAGAATTTTTACACAAGAATCGTCGAACTTTTATGACAGATTAACATCATATGATTTTGTTCTATCCAAGATTGTGATCTTGAAAAGAAAGCTTGAAAGCTCACCTTAATCATTAAAATAATGAAACAAGCTCATTTATGATTTATCCTCACAACTTGATTTATCAAACCTGAAGCATGAGAAACCAGCAAAGGCTTACTCGAAAATCATTATTATGGGAATCATATCTCAAAAAATAGGCGAACGTGAAATTGCGAAATAGATATCTTGGAACAAGATATGCAAGAAAACCTGGTTGATTATCATATGATGCAAATAGAAAATATATGATCAAACAAATTGAACTATGTCAAACATGGATGGTTATAACCATACAATTTTACAAATTCGGCAATTCAATTACAACGTCAACATATTGAAGATAGAAACTCTTTAAATGAAATGCAAATGATAAATAGTCACAGAATCTCTTAATTATAATTGTAGTTTCATAAACCAAACAAGTCATAGCTGCATCAACAACACCAATTTAATTACCAACCGTTAAAAATGATGAAAACTCAAAAGAGTTCTCACAATCACAACTTGGCAAACTTCTATGATACCCTGTCCTAAAGAACAAGTTCATTCTTTTAAGCATGAGTTCTTGATGGGAATACGTCAAAGAACTCAAGGTCAGACAAGTCCAGGTGACTTTTTATCTCAAACCAGCGTAGTTTCAAAATGCTACCAGGCATATTAATTTGCTATCTTCGCAAGGAAACTCACTTAAGCATAAAATATAGCTGTCATGAATTTGTTTTGGGGCACAAAAAGGCACACCTCAGATAATTACATTATCGACAAAAAAGTAATCTGACAACAAACCCAAAGAACTAGGAAACAAAGTCTCACATTCAATCAAACGAAACTTGAACACGTTGAAAAAAATAAAGGTTAGTTCGAAGAAACCTCGAATTGAATCAATCGCGCCTAGACAATGACGCAACAGTCGAGCTCAGCAAAAATACATGAACACTGAATCGATAGGGACAATAAGAGCTGCAAATCATCGACGGCCGATGGAAAATTTGGTTGGGGGGACTTACAGCATGCTTAATGGAATTGGATTATGCGACCACCTCAATTGGGGTCTATCTTGGACGAAGATAGGCCAAGGAATTAATGCATGAAACTCTTCATCTCCATAATCGATGGATGCGAACGTTGGAGACAATGGAAAGAAACAACAACGTTATGGCGGAGCTAAAGCGAAAGAATGGGAAAAGATTATATTGAATGAAAAGACAGGGCTTCTGGACTGAGGTGTAATTTTTAAGATTTTGGGAGGGTACTTTGGGAAGAAAATGTTTTGCAAGAGATCGCTCCTTTTAGAGGAAGGAAAGATTGAACTCAAATTAATAGTTGTCGTGTTGCTTCTTTACGCACAAAAAAAATAAATAAATAAATAAATATAAATAATAAAAGAAAAAAGAAAAAGGAAAAAAAGAACCTTCATTTGCTATATATACTCACGCTTTATGTAACTAGTTTTGAATACGTGCTTCGCACGTAGTATAAAATAATGATTTTAAGTTTTAATTTTAATTTTTTTCAAAAACTATAAAATTAAATCAACATAGTATTAGAAACTCATGCATGCAAACTAAATAACACTTTTGACCATTTCTACCAAATTAGTCCAAATATCTAATCTACACAAACTTCTTTTCCAATAAGATTAGTCACATATATTAAAGTTGATTAAATATGATACCAATCTAATTTTAAAACTATGCAAGCATGATATCCTAATTAGAAAATTGTGAAAGATGTTATAGAAAAAAATGATCAATATATATTTTTAAATTATACACATTGAATAAAAATACATTATCTATTGAAATATTTGTAGTGTGATCAAATCAAAGTAATTTTAAAAATCACTTAAAAATTAGTTATGTAATTTTTTTTCAATTATTGAACTACAAAAATATTTGTGACATATTTTTAAATTAAACGATTATCATACGACTACATGATTTTGTAAAAGATTTCTAGTTATTAATCATCATTTTTATATTGAATAAAATCAAAATGTATTAGAATATTTTTATGTAGTTTAATTTCTTTAATGTAATTATAATATGAAGAGTCACTCATTAATTATTATCTATATAATTAAATATATTTCTTTAATAAGGGTATTTTAGACCATATAAAATATTAGTGGGGACATTATTGAAAATCAAAAGATTTCCACACATCCACACTTTTTAATATAGTATGATATGATAGGTAATTATTATCAACAGGTAGTTGCTCATAATTTATTGCAAAACATTGCTTCTTGGCAATACCAACTATCTCGAATCCCTCAGGAACCAATCGAATCTTAAATACCAAAACCAAGTTGACCACCCACTGAATCTATATACTACCTTCGTCCCACAAAGATAGGCTTGGTTTGACTTTCACATAGTTTAAGAAATTACAATTAATATTATTGGAAAAGTAAATTTTAGTTGTATTTTTTCAAATATACCCTTATATTAAATAATACTAATTAATAACAATATATATTAAATAAGGGTACAATTGGAAAATAGAAGAAATTAAATGCAAACAAAATAGAAACTGACCTATATTTTGGGACGGCAAAAAATGGAATACAAGTCTATCTTTGTGGGACGGAGATAGTATTACTAAAGCCTATTGAGATTCTAGAATCTTTCTTCCAACGAGAATCTTAGTTGGCTGGATTCTTTGTAAAAGAGAATGTGAATGGAACAAAATTTAAACCTCTATCCTCTCACAAACAACAATGCCCTAGTGGGCAGTGGCAATGCCGCTACAAGCTCTTTTAGCTAAATAATTTATTTAATAATTTAAAAATTGTAAACACCTCTAATAATGTGACTATCTATTTCCACATTTATGTATAGTTATCCGAC
This sequence comes from Jasminum sambac, assembly GCA_018223645.1. Classification (NCBI taxonomy): domain Eukaryota; kingdom Viridiplantae; phylum Streptophyta; class Magnoliopsida; order Lamiales; family Oleaceae; genus Jasminum; species Jasminum sambac. The sequence continues at coordinate 7,998,108 of CP073645.1, read as the reverse complement.
TACTAATGATCATCAACCTTCCACTGTATTTAATTATCATCAATCGCCAGACGTGAAAAGTAAAAATTTTTTTATCCAAGTATCTCCGCTTAGAAATGCAAGCTTGAGATAAAATGTATTGATTTAAAAATGGACCTGATAAGTATTTTAGCAAGGAATTATGCAAATTTGTAGTATTTTAAATCACAGTGTTACTGAAAAACTATGTAACATTATCAAGATGAAGTAATTTTTCCAAGCACGATCTGAAGCATAAACTACCAACATTATTGAGATGAATCATTTCTACAATAACTGAAATTTGAGAAATTATTTTGTAACTTTATTGAATAGTATGAGAGTTTGGTATCTGAGCATAATTTTTTCTTCGAGAAACATATATATAAAAATAAATTCTTTTATTATATCTTTTATTATATCATAAAATTAAATATCACACTAGTATATTTGGATTTGATGTCAATATATATATATATATATATATATATTGTGATATAATTAAATCACTACTACTACTACTACTACTACTAATAATAATAATAATAATAATAATAATAATGATGATGATATATAAAAGTGGGAATAAGTGTAAAACATTCATTTTCCCACTTTACCCTTAATTATGATTTATTAGTATGATTATTGTAATATTTTCAATCTTCAAAATTTCTGAACAAAAAACCTCTGTTTATGAATTGTCCATAAAAAAATGGAATCTATTATTATGAAGCTCCGTAGTGATTCCCATCCTTATTATTATTTCAACCAGTTTGCACACCCATGCGTTGCACGAGTGCAAAACTGTATAAATTGATTAAAAATAAAACATTTGACATATGCACGTGTGTAAAACTGTGTAAGTTGATTGAAAATGAAATATTTGACATATGGTTCTCATTTATGCTTAATTAATTGAGCATATGTATTAAATTTATATTCCACATATCATATAATTAAGTTTATACTAATAAGAAATATGTATACTGTTATATTGTATCAATAAATTTTCTAAAATCTAAACTACATTGGAATAAAGTGATTAAATAATTGTATTATGTCACAAAAACATATATAAGTAGAACTAATCAAATTAAAAGGTAAAACCATGCAAAGAAACATACACTCGCAATTTGAAATTATCTAAAAAGATTAAAAATACAAAACAAAATATAAAAGAATAGTTCAACCTTGTTTCAGTGCATAATATCGAAGTATGATCTATATTCGTTAACATCACCGATATACCGATTTTAGTTTCAACTCATGATTGTAAACACATAAATATCTTACCCTATTTAAAAATTCTGTTTAGTATCAATTGGTGCAAAGAAATGATTTTGCTAAAAAAATATAAATTTAATAAAATTACAAACATCTACCAATTGTCGTAATGAATTATTCTAAAATTATAATAGAATAATAAATAAAGAAATTCTTAAAATTATATAAATCATAAAAGTTGATTTATCTCAGTTCCATTATCTAGTTATAGGACAACAAACTAAAAAAAGCAAGTAGTCAATTCTCCAACAAACTGTATCAATAATTAAATTTCGATATTATAATTTAATTATGAATGTAAAAAAAAATTCATAAGAATTTTCACGTATTGTAATTCCGATATTGTAAAAAAAATTATAATTTATGATTCCTCATATATTGAATTAAATACTCATTTCACTCTATTTAAGGCCTATTAAAGGATTAAATATTTTAAATGAGAATTTTTAAATATTTTACATAAGAATTTTCCAATATTTATAATTGGAAATTTAATAAAAATATTAAAAAATATAGCATTTTCATAATCAAAACATAGCATTTTCATAATCACATTTATGAAAATTATATTTACTTATAATCTCATTTTCAATTTAAATATTTTATATATAAATAAATACATAGTTTACAGTTATGCACCATATATTTATAAATTTATTTTCATATTATTGTATCATTATTTGCAAATTTATCACAAAAATATGAAACATTCAAAATATGCAAGTACTTTATATGTTTCAAATAAATAGTAATAATTTGAAACTGTTACTAAAGACCAAATTCAACTTAAATTATAAAATAAGAATTATTTTATAAACAATAATAATTATTTTTGCAGGTAAATAAAAAATATTATTGAAGCAACCAATCAAATGGTAATTGTAATAGGTTAAATTAATGTGCAATTAAATTAAAACGCAAAAATGGTGTGGGTTCAAATGGGAGGACACCATTATTCTACCTAAGAGGTCTGAGGTTTGAGCCTTAAAACTACATCAATTTTTAATAAACATGCCTAATTGAGATTGTAACAAAAAAAAAAAGATTATAGAATGTCGGGTGGTTAAAATCTTAACATGTGACAATAATACAACAAAAACAGTTAATACAATTAAAATACAAGTTAACCATGTCCTAAAACAACTAAAAGAAGTTAACCATGTCCTTAAACCACTGCACAAAAACTAACAGTGGTTTCACCTTTGTTTTATTATATATATAGATTTCCATTTCTATTTGGTACATGTATCATATAAAAATTTCAAAAAAATTTAGACAGAATAAACTATGAAGAAATTTGGTAGTGGCATATGACTCCGGCAGAGCAACTATGTCTTACAACTACTTTTCAATTGCAATTTGCAATTCACTTTGAAAATACTCCATCCGTCCGAAATATATGATCCACTTTGGTGTTGGACAAGGATTAAGAAATATTTTGGGAAAATGAAGTATATAACAAAACTTCCTGAAGTGCCCTTACTTAATGTGAGCGCTGGCAAACACTACCCATATTAAAAAAGGATTCACATTGAATATTTTCCAAGATTAGTTGAGAGTATATGTATGAATGAATAAAAAACATCATACTAAATATTGAAATAGTACTATATATTTGGAACATCCCAAAAATGAAATATGGACTTTATATTTGGGACAGAAGGAACCTATAATATATAGATATAAGAGGTTTGAGGTAACCCCAAACATAAGTTGAATAATACGCTTTTCCCTTTACTCTAAACTCATGCCCATCCCTTCTATCTCACATCTCCCATGCAAATTCTATAACCTTTTAAGTTACTTTTTTCTTCACCGACAATGACTTGGCTGTCTGATCGAGTGCCAACAATCGCCTTTCCCCTTTTCCTTGGCAACCTTGGCTTGTAATGATTTTGGTTGAGCGTGGAACTAATATGTGACATAGAGGTGGCGTGGCGGGATATCCATTATTGGTCAAAAGCAAGGCGATTCAATTTCTACCATTAACAGATTGGCGCCATCTGTGGGAACAATAAAAGTTGCGACATGTTCATTCTTTAAAATTTCCATGGTTTAATAGAAAGTGGAAAACCCTCTTGAACTAAGATGACGTCTTTGATAACCAATTTCGATGACAACGTGGTTTTGTCAAGTGATTTTGATAACTTTGTTGTCGAATCCTTAGTGGTAATACTTTTAATTAGGTGGCTCCTCCTAAAACTGTTCATTTGATGATTGAAGCTTCAAATTTAAATAAACATCTTGATGCGAACGACGTTGTGACGGCGCCAACGCAATCCACACGACATTAGATCTGACCCAAAAAACCTAATTAATACTCCAGCGAATTGATTGGTAGAACGATTGACCTTCAATTCACGACTTGCTAATTAACAATTGGTATATTATACCAATCAGCTCCGAATATGCGGAATTGAAAACCAATAGGGGTGAATGCTACAGTAGATGATCACGCTCTTTATAAGTTCGGGTGTTCGAGAAGAACGAAGCATTTAAGAGAAAAACTGACGAACACTCAATATATTTAATGAAATTCAAGAATTGTCTTTATGATGAATAGAACGGGGTATTTATAATGTTTAATACACTAAATAAACTTGGAAAATAAGAAAACACCCAATAAGTCTCATATTTCACTCAAAATATATGTCAAAAATAGGAATTCTAATCGAAAAAGGACAAAAAATGCATTGGCCATAGTTACAGTCATGAATTTCCTAGTAACGGCCATAACTAGTCTTCGGATAAATCTAGCATTGGGGGCTACGACTGTGAAACTCCTCGTCATGGCCGTAAGACAGCTTCGGGTAAAATTTTTTGAATTATCGGTTACAGCCATGAAGCTCCTAGTTACGACCGTAACCTATTTTTCCAACTTGGTCCTCAAACTTTATCCTAGCATTGTTTTGGAACAACCCCCCCCTCCCCCCCCCCGATTTTACATTTTGCACAGATTTAGCCCATAGGCTAGAAACGTTGATCTCTTTTTGCTCTTTCGTTTCCAAACCTTTCTCAAAGCTCCAAGATGCCTCTTTAGTGGAGTTTTGCCATATCTCTTAGATTAACCCGGTCATTGCTAGCTTGATCTTCTTTACCCTAGGTCTCTGATCAGTCCAACGGGCGCGTGGAGGCATAGGCGGAGCTATGGGGGGCTGGGGGTGGCGGTCGCCCCCCGACATCTCGCTCCACTCCAATAACCGCCCCCGCGAAAATTTTGTGCAATTTTTTTTTTTATATAGATGAAGTTGCAGAATGAAGATGATGATGAAGAAAAGAGACAACCGAATGATTGATGATGATTGAAGAAACAACCGAATGAAGATGGTGTGATGATGCACGGCTTGGTGGTGAAGAAGACGATAATGCGGCTCATACTACTTATTAGGCTTGAAGAAACATTTAAGTCAATGATTTAATGGGCCTGAAGAAACATTAAAAATGGGCCTCAAGATGATGATGGTGAATCATCAATAAACAATTAATTAATGGTCCAAAATTGAATTCTTGACATTAAGGGTATGTTTGATTGGTGATAAAATTAATTTTTTTGATATACGTGTTGAATGTGTGGTTGAAATTTGGAGAAAATATATTAAATAATTGAATGAGTGATTGTAAATGATGAGAGAGAAAAAGTTAATAAAATTTGTGTTGGTTGATGTTGAATAGAACAAGGCCTAAAAATAGGTCTGACAGCCTAAAGAAATAATTATATCATTCACTCATCGTATATGTGTTTACTTGGCTCGCTTTGCTTGCGTTGCATGACTAAGGCAAGTATTATTCTTGCATATGACCTAATCTTTTTTTTTTAGTGTAAATAATAGTTAATACTTAAAAAAAAAATTCGCCCCCCCCGTAACAAAATTGCTGGCTCCGCCACTGCGTGGAGGTCAACATGCACTGACCTAGCTTGGATCATATCACATGCTGTAGCTTTTTGTACCCAATCGTTGCCAGTTACAGCATGTTGATCGATTACCCAATTGAAATAGAGTTTTTATCACCCCATATTACCCTTTTTGTCTTCATGAGTCCTCTCTTGTTCCACATACCAAAGATAATTCTAAAGTGAGTATAGAGATGACTATAAAGATATCTTTGGCGTCCAAATGGAAGAATGCAAAGAAATGCTGGCTGCCTTGGAATATGGATATACTACAATGGTGGTGGCGGTGAACTTCTATAATCAGATGATATTGTTCAAAAATAAAAAATAAAAAAAAGGAAGGACCTCTTTCAAATCATCCGTCTTTGGAAATAGGTAACGAAGTTTCTCTATATTATTTTGTGAATTTGGATATGCTGTGTTCTTTTCTAAAATGGGAGTGTACATGCAGTGCCGGTCCTGTGATTCTCGGGGCCTGAGGCAAAACATCATAAAATGCGCCCCCATGTAATGATTATTAAAATTTGGAAGTACTTTACAAAAATTAATAGTTAACTAAAAATACAATAATAATAGAAAAATAAAGATTATTATAATTTATTTTTGTTCCAAAGTAACAAGATTCGGTTGTTTAGAAGATGATGATGATGATGATGATGATGATTATTATTATTATTATTATTATTATTATTATTTTGATAATATGAAATTTAAGAATGTTTGAAATTAACTATACGTAAAACTAAAGGAAGTATTGTAAATTTTATTCGTAGGTATTACAAACTTTTTATGTGAGTTGAAATATTAGAGAATTAATATAGTTGTAGAAAATATTTTTTTGAAGGAATACTTTTACCAAATTTTAAAGAAAGAAAATAATAAATAATATGAGAAAGGCAAGATTGGGATTCGAACTTGGCTGGAGTATGATTACAGCAAAAACATGCAAGCTAACCGCTGCACCACTCATTTGGCATCACTATAGGTGCGTCGTTTACATATATATACTTAATTGTTATGTATGAAAAAAGAGAAAAAAGTCGCCCCCTCCGATTTTGCGCCGGAGGCGACAGTCTCACTCGCCTCAAGCCGAAACCGGGTCTGTGTACATGGATGATACAAATTTACCATTTAAGTTCTTGAATTGCTGACTTTAGTTCTTCACTACAAGAATTTTACCCTTTCGCTACAAAATTTCTGGAAACAAATTAAAATTTGTAACTAAAGGTTATCGGTCCCCACAAAAAAATTAATCTTGTAGGTATATGATTTTCCCCACAAATATTCTACACACAAATTAAAATTTGTAGCCAAATGATATCTTTTCCCACAAAGAAAAATTTTTGCGGGCAGGTGATTTTTACTACAAATTAAAATTTGTGCCTAAAGGTTACCTTTTCCTGCAAAAAAAAAAGATTTTGTAAGCATATAATTTTCCTTACAAACATTTCCGACTCAAGTTACAATTTGTAGCTAAAAAATATCTTTCGCCACAAAAAATAGGTTTCGTACGGAATTAGGTTTGCTACAAATTTACATTTGTAACGAAATGTTACCTTTCCCCACAAAAAAATTGATTTTGTAGGCATATAATATTCCTCACAAATTTTTCGTTTCGTAGACAAAATAAAGTTTATAATGAATTTTATAGGCATATAATTTTTCCTATAAATTAAAATTTGTGACCAAAGATTACCTTTCCCCACAAACAAAATGATTTTGTAGACATATAATTTTCGCTGCAAATTTTTCGTAGAAAAATTAAAATTTGTAGCCAAAAAATATTTTTCCCCACAAAAAATAAATTTTGTAAGCATATAATTTTTCCTAGAAATTAAAATTTGTAACCAAAGATTACCTTTCCCTACAAACATTACGATTTTATAGGAATACAATTTTTCCTACAAATTTTTCCTATACAAATTATAATTTATAGCTAAATGATATCTTTTCCCGTAAAAAAAAAATTCATAGGTATCTGATTTTTCTAACGAATTAAAATTTGTAGCAAAAGGTTACCTTTTCCAAAAAAAAAAGACGTTGCAGGCATGTGATTTTTAGTACAAATTTTCCTCAAATAAATTGCAATTTGTAGCCAAAGGTATCTCAACCCCCTCATAAAAAGGTTTTGCAGGCATATGATTTTTCTACAATTGTTCAGCATTTGTACACAAATGTTATATTTTCCAGAAAAAAGAATTGTAACCATATGATTTTGTGTGCAAATTTTTTTACAGATAAATTGAACTTTGTAGTTAACTAATTGTAAGATTTACACTCATAACTTACATATTATATTAATGAGAATGAGAATGAGTAACAAGAAATTAAAATAGCCGAGTGGTTGAGATCTTAGTTTCTCAATCATGAGGTCTAAGGTTCAATTCCTATGCACTAATTTGGCATCACTATAGGTGCGTCGTTTACATATATATACTTAATTTTTATGTATGAAAAAAGAGAAAAAAGTCGCCCCCTCCGATTTTGCGCCGGAGGCGACAGTCTCACTCGCCTCAAGCCGAAACCGGGTCTGTGTACATGGATGATACAAATTTACCATTTAAGTTCTTGAATTGCTGACTTTAGTTCTTGTATATGGTTGTAAATAAATTCTCTCTTTCTATGTTTTTTTGCCCTATGATAGAAAGCACTTGTATATGTTTTTTCATCAACTATATTATGTTTATGTCTATGATTTGAAATATTTTATTTTTCTCGCTACTTTTTCTAAGTCCGTCGTATTGCAACTTGTAAGTCATGATGGCCCATTAACTTGAGCCCATTAAACAAGCCCAACTTTGAAGACTACTTGGAGCCCAAATTTCTTGGCCATATATGGATGAATTCATCTTCAGATTAAGATAGATGAGTGGATCATTTTCAGCAGCTAAGTCTCAACTCTCTCAAAAAGCTCCAAAAATTCATCCGCCATTTTTGCTCTCTAACATCGTAGATCTAGTTCGTTCTTCTTCCTTTAGTGATTACTTAGTGTTTTCATTGATTTAGGAGAAGGTTTGTTCTAGTCTAGATCTTTACTTGGTTTAGAGTTTTGCAATGTTTTCTTCGTGAAAACAAGTTGTAAATTGGGTTTTGTTCGATCTTTATTTTGAACGTTTTTGTAAACTTTTACTTTGTTTTTAATGAAAGAAATGCATTCTTAATTCGAGATTAGAGTCCATCTAATCCCTACAGTGGTATCATAGCTTGTTTTTGATACTAGGGTTATAGATCTGAGGGTTTTCTCGTCATTTCATTTGAATCATCAGTAATCTAGCCGAAAATGACTGCTATTGGACGGAAAATTGAAACCTATCGAAAACCCCCAATTTCTAGGGTTGAACAGTAACCAGCGGTGGTTGAATGAAATTTGGCCGAAAAACATTGTTGATGGATAGAGGTGATAGCAAACTGAAAAAGCCCTAATTCTAGGGTTTGTTGTACAACATTTGTTCGGCACTGGTATGTTGGCAAAGGTATATCTGACCATCTTTGTAGAATTTAGTATTCTATTGTTGTTATCACTTATTTGCCTCTGTTGAAACCTTCTTTGTTACTTCTTGTCTGCCCTTATCTAGTGGTTCCATTTGAGAACTCTCGAAACTGTTGGGGACGGTTGTTAACCTTAAAAGGTTGAGGTGATTATCGGAATTCAGGTAATATTTGTTATTACTTGTTAGTTTTTACCGTGGGGGATATTTGAACTTTGGTAGTAATTTGTTTTCTACCTGAGATTATTATCTTTGTGATATTGTCCTCTGCTAGCGGTTAGTTTGTGATATGTTATCTGCTCTTCTTATGACTTTGTGTGCCTATTTGAATTTCTTTGTCTCCTTAATCAATGACTTCCACTAAGATTGAAGTTGCAGCCTAGAACGGATCAGGTGACTTCAGCTTATGGGCGTCAAAAGATTAAGGCTTTACTTGTTCAAAATAGATGTGCTAAGAGTTTAGATAGCACTTGGCCTGATGGCACAACTGATAAACACAAAGCTAATGCTGATGAAATGGCAAGGAGTATTATTTTGTTGCATCTTTCTGATAAGGTGCTTAGAAAAATAGGGGAAACTAGAACTGCATCTGAGATTTGGAAGAAACTTGATCATCTTTATGTGACAAAAACTCTTCCAAACAAAGTTTTCCTAGGAAACAATTTTTCAGCTTCAAATTTGATGTTATTCTTGAACTAGAAGAGAATGTTGATAGGTTCAACAAGATAACCATTGACCTCACTACTTGTGGTGAAAATCTTTCCGATGATCAGAAAGCAATTTGTTTGTTGCATGCCTTGAGTGATAAAGATAGGGATGTCAAAAATGCTTTAGAATATGGTGGTCAGACCTTAACTGTTGACATCATTTATGCTGCCTTTAAAAGTAGAGATCTTGAGCTTAAATCTGAAAAATAAGAGGCTTTTATTGCTGACGATAACTTTTTTAAAAAGAATTTTCAAAAGAATAGTGGAACTGGTCCTTTTTATCAGGGTCAAACTTTTAACACTAATAAGCAGAAGAACCACAATGCCTCGTCTTCTAATCAGAATAAAGTTAAGAACAAAGATGCTAAGGGTAATGGTAAAGGTAAAAAAGAAGGATATCACTTGCTATTATTGCAACAAGAAAGGTCATCACATTAAAGTTTGTTTTAAGAAAATACAAAACGAGGCCTTAGTTGCTAGGTCTCAAGGTGGAGGCCAAAACAGTAATACTGAGGCCAATGAGGCTCATTCTTTTTTTGTATATGGCTTCTACAGATAGTCAGACTTAATGAGTTCTTGATTCTAGTTGTTCTTTTCATATGTGCCCATCTGATGACATATTTTCTAAGTTATCTTATTCTGATCGTGGAACTATTAAATTGGGGAATAATTTTATGTGCAAAATTGAGGGTGTTGGAAAAATTTCTTTGAAACTTGAAAATGATGCCCTTTTAACCTTGAATCAAACCAGGTTTGTGCCTGATTTGAAAGGAAATATGGATTTACTACATGCTTAAAAGATAATCACGAAATTTGCACTTCTCCAAAGGTTAATGGAATTTATCTTTTAAAGGTCGCACCCATTTTCCTTGAGTCTCTAAGTGCTGAATCAAATCTTTCAAACAAAACACAACTTTGCCACAAAAGATTAGGACACATTAGTGAGAAAGGTTTGTTTATCTTGAAAAAATGTTGGTGCTTTTGGTAAAGGCCAAATTCAAAATTGCCTTTTTGTGATGAATGTGTCACGATAAACAAACCAAGTCTCCATTTGACAAAGGTTGCAAAAGTCCATACAAATCCTTGAGTAGATTTCATGTTGATTTGTAAAGACCTGCCCCAGCTTCAGCAGTTTCAGGTTTCAGGTATTTTCTTTTTATTGTTGATTATTTTTCAAGGAAGTCTTGGGTTCTTCTGTTGAAGTCTAAGTCCAACACACTCACTGTTTTCAAAACTTGGTTAAATTTGACTGAAAATCTCAAAAGTAAGAAGGTGAAGGTACTTTGGACTGATAATGGTTGGAATTCTGCAACCAAGAGTTTGATTTCTTCTGTTCTAATCACTCTATCACTAGGCATAGGATTGTCACATGCACACCACAACGAAATGGGGGTTACTACGAGAATGAATAGGTCTCTCTTAGAAAAAACAAGGTGTTTGCTACTAGAATCTTACTTACCAAAATTGTTTTGGGGAGAGGCAGTGAAAATGACTTTCTTTCTTTTAAACAAATGCCCTTCTAGTGCAATTGATTTCAAAGTGCTTAATTTTATTTGGAATGGCTATATGCCTGGTTATTCTTCTTTGAAAATCTTTGGTTGCACTACTTTTATCTACCAAATAGAGCCTAAGTTGGATTCTAGGTCTATAAAATGTGTTTTCATAGGTTATGGTGATGTTAAGGGCTATAGATTGTGGGTTAAGAAAAATGTGGGTTATTCTGTCATAATTAGTAGGTCAGTTGTTTTTAATGAGCATGAGTTTCCATGTTTGAAAAACAAAACTGAACGTGTTCTGTCCCAAAAGGACTTTGTTGTTTCTCGACTGAGTTTTGAGAATCCTCTTAGTGAGGAGACTCAAACTAATACTAAGTTTCAGGTGGAGCAAGTCCCACACGTTTCATCGACAAACTAACCTCAACAATCTGATGTTGAAGGTGATTCAGGATCTGAAATTGAATCACCTGAGTTGTAGAATTATCAATTTGCTAGAGACAGAACTAGGAGAACTGTAATACCTAATCGATTTACTGATGATTTTGTGTCTACCATTGTTTAGCAAGATTTCATTAATTCTGTACCTCAAACCTTTGAAGAACCTGTTGCTTCTAAAGATGCTGCAAAGTGGATTGCAGCAATGAATGATGAAATGTCATCCCTCCACAAGAATCACACCTGGGTACTTGTGGATAAACCAAAAGGTAAGTTGGTTGATTATAAGTGGATTTTCATGGTGAAAGATAGTGAATTTGAAGGTGGAAAACCTAGATACAAAGCTAGGCTTGTAGCTAAGGGTTTCACACAAAAAGAAGGCATTGACTTTACTGAAATTTTTTCTCCCTTGTCAAATTCACTACTATTAGAGTCTTACTTCCTTTTGTTGGACAATTCGATCTTGAACTTGAGCAACTAGATGTTAAGACTGCATTTTTATATGGCATGATCGGCGTTTACTCACGCACAACTTGAACCACAAGTGCACGGCCCGTACAAGTAATAAAGTGGAACTCAAAGAGTCCGGATATCGATCCCACGCGGAATGGTACTTGTAGTTGAGTTACTAATTCTAGCGAAACACACAATAAAAGAAAGGAAGACGACTAAACTAACCTATACTATAAAAGCAATAAAGGAAAGCAAGTAAAATGGGTATGATAGGGAATGAAACTCGGGTCAAGAGATAGTTGGGGATCATGAGTTCAATCAACCGTAGCTCAATCAAATCATCGTCTAACCAATACAATGCCTATCTTCTATGTTAGACCCGACCTCCTCATATAGGTAGCTCCGCTCTCGCATGTCAAACTACCCCTAATCAATTGATTCAACCTACTACATCTCTGTGTCGATTGAAAATCAATCAATTGCATTAGGTTTCGTGATAGTAGCTCAAAGGATCACCTAGGGTTAGAAGTGTATTTCTATCCTCTACAAGAACCTAGGGTGGTTGTTTCCACGGTCCAAAATGTGCATCTTCTCTCGAAGAATAACACAAATTGTAAATACATAAATTCGATGATCAAACGAATCATGGAAATAGCCCAAAAACAACCACACAAGAGATACGACAAACATTTCAAAGCAATGAACATTTCATTGAATTAAAACTAGGTTAAAATCATCATTCATCCCAACTTATACAATTTAGCTTATGTTAAGGAAATCATTAATACATATTCAATCAAGACAAAGGAAATCAAAGGAAAGAACAAAACAAAGATCATAGACAATCTCCATTTGAAGAGTGAAGTCTTGTTCCTCCAAAGCTCCAACTTCTCTTGATCTCCTCTTGTTTTACTCCAAGTATTCACCTCCAATCAATACCCCTAAACTAGAAAAGAGAAAGAAAACAAAGAAAAGAGAAGAAAAGAAAGAAGAAGAGAAGAGAGGAAGAAAAGAAAATAAAAACCTAGCTAAACCTAAACTAAAAGATGGAATAGAGTATGCATCCTATGATTTGGGGATGGAAATGGTGTTAAAATGTCCCAATTTTCGTGTACAAATGATCCCCAAAAGGTCCCCAAGTCGAGAGAAAAAGAGGGAGAAAATCGGCCAAAGCACGGGAAATCATCGGCATCTCGTTCTGGTGTTTTTACGGCCGTATTTCACATTTTACGGCCGTATTTCCCATTTTACGGTCGTACAATTACTTGGTACGGCCATATTTAACTCTCTACATGAAATTGGCCAATTTTCTGATACTTTACGGCCGTACATTATAGGTTACGGCCGTAAACCATCATTTACGGCCGTAAAATTACATATTACGGCCGTACATATTTTTCTGCATGCGTAGGTTTTGGTATTTCGGCCATAACGTTTGATTCCGATATCCGATTGAGCCGATTCAAGTTGCGTTGGAAACTAGACTCAATGATCTACAACTCTCTAGTTTATTGTTTTCTCCAAATCAACGTGTATCGGTATCAAAAGTTTCCCTTTCTTCATACATCCTGCATTTTGGGCACCGATCTTCGTCTAGCCATATCTTTTGATCCGGAACTCGAAATTGAGATCCGTAAAGAGCTACGGACTCCACCTTCCGTATTTTTCCATGTTAGCACAAGAATTCGGCCAAGAAGATCTTCACCAATATTGCTCGAAGTCCTCCAACTTTGGAATAGTTGCATTTTAGTCCCCGACTTCGGATTTCTTGACACTTTGAGTCCTTTTTCCTCCTTGAGGCCTCGTTTTCCTCACAATGAGGAAACGTGTCTATAAACACAATAATAACACATAAATATAAGTAGAAGTCTGTTCCAATTGAATGTAAAGATATATAAATAAGTGTGCAAAATACACACTTATCATGGCAACCTTGATGAAACTATTTATATGAAACAATTTGTTGGTTTTATCAAAAATGGGACTAACCAATGATATGCGTGCGTTTTAAACCCGTTTTGTCCTCCATTTTGGATTGAATATAGCCCATCTACATGCTTTTGTATGATTTTTGTTGTTTTGAATGGTATTGCTTTTCTTTTCTTTGTTTGTGGTGCGTAGGTGTTTTAGGAGCTAAAAGTTGATGAATCACCGCCAACGAGAAGACCCAGAAATACTAAAGTATGGAACGAAACAATGGGAGAAAAAAGTCATTTTTCAGATCACTAGAGAATAGGTGAAATGAGATGGTTACACAACCCCCTGTGCCACTCAGCACTCAGCATAGGTCGGTGCGATTTTGCACATCCCTATGCCACTCTGCACAGCCCGTGTGACGGGATTTTTAGGCCTGCACGAATTTCGAAGAGTTTCTGACTGGGCATACCACATGGGCTAGTCTAAAAAGAACTCAAACACTCAGAGATGGGGGCTAGACCTAATTTTACATTTCTGTACTTTCTAGATCAAGAATAGACAACTCTTTAGAGCTTTTTTAGATCCTTAAATTAGATTATTGTTCTTCAATTCCTGCACAACTCAAGACTTTAGTGGATTAATCATTTTGGTATTGGTAACTCTTTATCCTTCTACAATTCAATTCTACCACAGGTTTTACTTTTCCCTTCATGAATCTCTGTGAATTAATTGCTTTAACCATGTCAATCTGCATCATGCATGAATAATTGAATTTTGGGCATCAGGGTTCACCTACCCTAATTGCAAAGAATATGTCATTTGAATTGGTGGTCAGTGTAAATGATTAAATTAGGGTTTCTATGCTAGAATTCCTAATGATTGATGTCGGTATAACGCTCATCCGATTTTAATTCATCGTACAACGAGTCAAGCATCAAGAGATGATTTCTCCTTGTGGACCCCCTAGCATAAACACGGCTAGTCTTCGATCACGAGAGTGACCTAGACAATCATGGAAACCTTCTAAGCTTTGAGAAAAGTTAGAAACTAGTTTCTCAACTTTAATTATGTCTTTCACACCCCCATTTATCTCTAGGAAAAAAATTGTTCATTGTCAATTAGAGTACACAACACCCTAGCCCCTGTTTTTAACATTGAGATTTATATAACTTTATTCATTTGCGCTGTTTAGTTTCTTAGCCATTTCTGTTAAGAGTAGTTTCCATTCATTCTACCACCAAAACTCGATCGATTTAGCTAATTAATTGGTGAGAGACGAGTAGTCACCCTTTAACCTCCCTGTGAGACGACCAGCGAGTACAACGACACTATATACTTGCGGATTTTCACTACCAAGTTTTTGGCACCGTTGCTGGGGAGGCTACGATTGATATTTTATACTTTTACCATACGTTAGACTAAATCATTTTTTTAATTATTATTTTATTTTATTTATTCTTATTTTACTTTGCTTGTATTGTTGTTGGGTGTTGATTTTTATTGTTGTGCAACTTAACGTTTGTTCCCTGAATAGCTATTTTTTTGCATACACAGGAGTTCCCAGGCTTACGACCTAGTACCACTGGATCAAGATATTGACATCATATTGCGTGAGCTAAGAAGGAAAATTCGGGAAAGGCGAGCTCACTTCATAATGGCTGACAACAATAATGAGGCTATCAAGACTATTAAGGATTACGCCTCTCCCAATGCACAAAGGCTACAATCTAGTATTTCCTGACTTGATGTTGCTGCCAACAATTTTGAGTTTAAACCATCCCTCCTTTCCATGGTCCAACAAAACCAATTCGGCAGACTTCCAACCGAGGACCCAAACCTTCATATTCAAGTATTTCTTGAATATTGTGATACTTCAAAGATTAACGGGGCCACTGCCGATGCAGTCCGCCTTAGACTCTTCCCATTTTCCTTGAGAGACAAAGCAAGAACTTGGTTCCATTCACTTGGTGCAAGCTGTATCACTACTTGGGCTCAGCTTTCACAATCCTTTTTTATCCAAATGCTTCCCACCTTCTAAAACAGCTCAATTGAGATACCAAATCACAACCTTTGCCCAAAGGGAAGGGGAGTCCCTATATGAGGCTTGGGAAAGGTTCATGGAGCTGCTTCATCTTTATCCTCACCATGGGTTGTAGAAATGGCTAATCGTGCATACTTTCTACAATGGGTTGACCTACAACTCAAGGAGTTTATTAGATTTAGTTGCAGGTGGAGCGTTGATGAATAAAAGCCTTGACGAAGCCTATGAGCTTATTGAGAACATGGCTCTCAACAACTACCAATGGACCAAGGAGCGAAACAAGCCCAAAAGGGGAGGTAAGTATGATGTTGATGTATTATCTTTATTAACTAACAAAGTTGATGCATTAGCTCCAAAGTTTGATCAATTGAATATATCTAATCATGCTGCTTCTAGTGTTTCCATGTTTTGTGAGATATGTGGTGTGCAGGATCATCAAGCTAATGAGTTCCAGCTAGCCTTACCATTCACTCCCAATTCATCAATGGAACAAGTAAACGCCTTCCAAGGAATTAACCCTCGTCCCATTGGCAACCCTTATTCCAACACATACAACCCGGGATGGAGGAATGATCACAATATCTCTTGGAAGAACCCCAATGCTCCTCCACAACCCTACAACCCTCCTGGTTTCCAATCTAGACCTAACCAACAGTAGCCCACACCACAAAAGTCTAACTTGGAAAGTTTGATGGAAACTTTCATTGCCACCCAATCTACAAAACCATCCATAACTCCATCCAACAATTGAACACAAAAATTGACTCCCTAGCCACCCATAACAAGATGCTAGAAAACCAGTTGGCCCAACTTGTTAGCTCTTCCACAAGGATTCCAGGTGCTTTACCAAGTCAACCTGTGAATCCTCGGGACCAATACAATGCCATTACCTTGAGAAATAGGAAAAAGCTAGAAGAGCTTAAGAGGAGTGAGGGGAAAGGCTAAGGGTGATTAGGAAAATGAGACTGTTGAGAGTGAACCAAAAACCCCCCACTACCGAACATGAGGGTAAAAAGGAAAAGAAAGATGATGAGCCTACTGAGAGCGAGGAAGAAAAAAGAAAAGCCCTAAACAACAATGTCACTCCCACCACCTACAAGCCGAGACTTCCATATCAACAAAAGTTTTCCAAGGCAAGCTACATTAGCAGTTCGGTAATTTCCTCGAAATCTTGAAAAAACTCCATGTCAATATGTTTTTTACTAATTTAATGACACAAATACCATCATATGCTAAAATTTTAAATGATATATTGACTAGGAAGATGTGTCTTAATCAGGCGGAGACCGTTGTTTTTAAAGAAGGGTATAGTGCTCTTCTTCAAACTAGGTCCCCTCCTAAACTCAATGACCCTGGGAGTTTTTCAATCCCATGCACCATAGGCCAAATGACTATTCAAAAAGCCTTGTGTGACCTAGGTGCCAGTTTTAGTGTGATGCCTATTTCCATTAGTCAAAAGCCTAACATGGAGGAGTTGAAAAACACACACATGACACTCCAAATGGCTGACCGTTCACTTAAGTACCCCGTGGGAATTCTCGAGGACGTACCCGTTAGATTAGGGAAATTCTTCATCCCTGTAGACTTTGTAGTCTTAGAGATGGACGAAGATTCTCAAATACCCATCATCCTAGGGAGACCATTTTTGGCCACGGCATGGGCAATTAGAGATGTTAAGAATGGTAAACTAAGTCTGAGTGCGGGGGAGGATAAGGTTGAGTTTATGCTAACTAATGCTTTGAAATATCCTATGATTGAAAACTCTTTTTGTATGATTGATACAGCTGATAGAAAATCTGGGGAACGGCTCCCTGGGACTCTGATCGAGGATGCAGATGAGGAAGAACCCCTCCAAACACTGGAGGAGAAAGGCTTGATTGATAAGGTCAATAATTTGACTCCTGGCCATGAGGTACAAAAATCCGAGTTAAAACTCATTCCTCATTTGAAATATGCATTGTTGGAAACGGGGGAGTTATGTCCTGTAATTGTCAATGGTAGCTGATAAGTATTTTAAACGTGTTTATTTTGGAGTTTTGTTCGTGTTTAATATGTTCTATTGTGCCTCATTGTGTTTAATTTTAATTTTTTTTATAGAAAATCAACATGGATCGAGTGCATTGCAATAAAGGAAGAGAAGATGGCGAATTTTACGCGAAATTGCAGAGTTTTGGATCAATATATGAAAGGAACCAAAGTTGGAGGATCAAATATTGCAAATAAGGGTGAATTATTTATGGTATAACAAGTTGCACCCGCACAAAGACACGTTGCGCCCGCAATAATTGAGAAAAGATCCGAAAAAACTCTCTGTAGGCCACAGAAAATTAGTGCGACCCTTGAGAGAGAGGCGTCGCGACGCAAGGAATTTGGAGTGCGGCCGCAACATGGGTGAAGTCACGCGGTGAGGGATTTTAGCAACACGCGAATTTACGGAGTTTGTTTCTAATTGGATTCTACCTTATTTATCTACCACGACTTTGGACATCTTTTAAAGCTGAATGGGGGCTATAAATAGAGGGGAGAGAGACATAATTGAGGAGCTTCTAGAGTTTTTTGGAGAGCTTGAGAGAGGATTAATTGAGTGCAAAACACCCCACAAACCAGAGAGTTGCATGGATTTTGGAGGAGATTCAAGAGAGAGTTGATGCTTGGTGCAAGATCTACTTTCAATTCTCGTTTCTTTTTGTAAATCCGGTGATGAACTCTATTTATTTATTTTATTTCTTTATTATTTAGTATGAACAACTAATCTACTAGTTGGGATGAACGATGTAATTTAGATCTATGATTTGATTTCAATTCTCAATTTCTTGCGCTTTTTAATATATGTGTGATTTTACTTTTATGTTTAATGCATGAATTACTTGACCACTAATTCATTGATTTGTGAATTCTAATCAACCGAGAGGCGAGTAAGATATTTAGACAACGTAGTAAAATCCAGCAATTTACATAAGAGCTAGAGATAGACTTTTATAATTGTCGTGATCCCACGTGACAGGTGGACATCTAAGAGTTCCTACGCACGTTAATGCATTTAATTAAGGTTTATTCGGACTATACATAGAGATATGGTAGTTGACTTAATTAAATAGGATTGATTTGAACTCGAGAGAGGTAAATTAAATTAATTTCGTGAATTCGATCTAACACAACTTTAGTATAGAAATTGAGAGGAGAAATCAAATAGGAAATCTAAAGATAAATCGGGATTCCCAACTTCGTTCTCCAATTATTCGATAACTCTTTAATATTCTGCAATATATTTTCTTATTATTTACAATTTTTGTTAGAAAAATCCAAACTTAAATCTTTATATTGTTATTAGCTTTTTATTAGATTGATGTAAATCGATATTGAGTAAATTAGTCCTCGTGGGAACGATAATTCGGACTCATAAAAGTCCACTTTACTACTATTGTGGCGATATCGTACACTTGCGATTATTTTCACAACACGTTTTTGGCGCCGTTGCCGGAGACCTAATTTTATTTGATATCGGTTTATATTAATCATATTTTTAATTTTAGTTTTAGTTTAGTTTTAGTTTTTATTAATAAAAGAATTTTGATACTTGTTTTTATTTTTATTTTTGCAGAAAATTTGCGCCCGGTGCATGACCCGCTCACAAGGGGGCATTTTAGAAGAATTCGACCCAGAAATCGAACGTACATTAAGAGCCAGAATCAGGTTAGTAATGGAATGCACGGCCGAGGAGGAAGCAAGGCAGAGGGTAGAAGAAGAAGCACGAGGAAGAAACGTGTTGATTAATAGGAGGAATACGGAGCAAGAAGATGAAGAAGATGGGGGTGATGACGACGAAGGTGGAAAATTTTCCATTGCTAAATTCTTAACCCCACCCGTAGCTCCTACGCGGCCTAGCATTGTATATCCGCCTTTTAGGAGGAATGATTTCCAACTAAGAGCTGATATAATTAACTTATTCAGCAATAGCCACCAGTTTTGCGGGCTAGTGCACGAAGATCCTAACGCTCATCTCGCCAAATTTTTGAGGACGTGCCAAAACTTCAAATTTGATGGAATTGATGACGACTGTCTAAGGCTCCGCCTTTTTCCCTATACTTTAAGAGATGGTGCAATGGAGTGGCTTGAGTCCGAACCAGATGCCAGTATCACTACATGGGAGGATTTGGCGGAAAAATTCCAGAATGTGTATTTTTCTCCCGGGCAAGTTAGCTAAAATGAAGCTTGATATTTCGACATTTCAACAATATGATGGAGAAGGCTTCCATGAGGCATGGGATAGATACAAGGGCATGTTAAGAAAATTCCCTCATCATGGATTTGAAAAAGGAGCTTAGGTTTAGTATTTTTATTTGGGTTTAGCCCCGCAATTCAAATCTATTGTGGATGCATCATCTAACGGGTCAATCACGAATAAGAGGGTGAATGAAGCTTGGGAACTACTTGAACTCATTGCAAAAACACAGACCACGTTCCCATCTGCTCGAGTGGTCTTAAAGAAAGGACCTATGGCACATGAAAGTGATTCACTAGCATCCACCAATGCTCAGATAGCTGCTTTAACCAAACAAGTGGAGCTTGCTAGTGAGCGCAAACTCAAGGCGCACTCTATTGATCCAAGTCAGGTGTGTGGACATTGCGGGCTAAACATCATATTTCGAATGCATGCTATTAGGAGCCCAAAGTGAGCAAGTGAATTATGTGGGAGACAATAGGCAGCAATTCAACCCCTACTCTCAGACCTACAATCAGGGGTGGAAATTTCACCCAAATCTCAGATATGGGGACAACTCTAACTACCCTCCGCCTGAGAACAAGCTAAGTTTGGGAGATATGTTCCAGCGTACATGCAAAGGCAGACAAAGTATTGGAGCAATTGAGGTAGCGCTAAGAACTAACAGGCCTCCATCAAGAATTTAGAGGTGCAAATTGGGCAGATGGCATTGCAGTTGGCAGAACGACCTCGAGGAACACTCCCGAGTAATACAGAAACAAACCCAAGAGAACACGTGAATGCCATCTCCATTGTGAAAGAGGAGCCTGGAGTTCAGCCTGTTGAGGATGAAGTCCCACCATATGTGCCACCAAAGGCTTATGTTCCCCCAATTCCATTCCCTCAAAGTTTGAGAGGACTTGCAAAGCAAGCCGAGTGCGAAACAATAACAGCAGCGAAGTGGGTGCAGTTACTGAAATCCATGTGAAAAGGCCTGGGAAGGAGATCGAAGGTTCAGTGATTGAGGAACAAGAAGAGGATAAAGATGGAACTGAGTCATTGGTTGAAGTCAATTCTGAGAAAGAAGTTGAGAAGAAAGCTCCAGATCCAGTAAAAGCCTACGTACAACCCATTCCATTTCCATAGAGGCTACAAGGGAGCAAGCTAGACAAGCAGTTCGCTAAATTTTTGGAAATTTTCAAGAAGCTGCACATCAACATTCCATTTGCAGATGCTCTTGCTCAGATGCCATTATATTTAAAATTCATGAAGGAGATGCTTTCGAAGAAGAGAAAGCTGGAGGAGTTTGAAACAGTGGCACTGACAGAAGAATGCAGTGCAATCTTGTAGAATAAGCTGCCACCTAAACTCAAAGATCCAGGGAGTTTTTCTATCCCTTGCAATATTGGAAATTTAAACTTTGATAGATCTTTATGTGATTTAGGTGCCAGTATTAATCTAATGCCACTGTCTATTTACATAAAACTTGGATTAGGCGAGCCGAACCAGACGACCGTGACATTGCAGTTGGCAGATCACACACTCAAGCGTCCATATGGCATAATTGAGGATGTTCTGGTCAAAGTGGGAAAATTTATTTTCCCGGCAGATTTCATGATAATGGACATAGAAGAGGACATCAGAACGCCTCTCATTCTTGGACGACCATTCCTAGCCACTGCACGGGCATTAATTGATGTGGAGAAAGGCGAGCTAGTGTTGCGGGTTGATGAAGACAAAGTCACATTCAACATCCTTCAACGAAGTAAAGCTCAAGGTGAAAGTTGTCTTAAGCTCGAGGAAGTAAAGAAGGAGGATGTTGAACCGAACAAGCCCGACAAGAAAGCTCAGAGTAACCTGCATGAGTTGTGGATGCCAACATGGAAGAGGAAGAAGCTAGAAAATGTTAGGGAAGACAACGTCAATCAGTTCAGGGCTTCCCAAATTCGCTTCGAACCTCCATGACCATGCCACCGAGAGTCGAGCTCTAGACTATAAATAAAGCGCTTATTGGGAGGCAACCCAATAATTCTTCCATTTTCGCTATTTATCTCTATGTGTGCTTTGCGTGATTAACTTTATTTTTCTTATCTTTTTCTTAGTGCGCCTGCATGTTTGTTTATTTTTAATAAAATAATGGCTTATCTTAATGTGAATGTTTTGCAGACTTTATATCAAGATCAAATCCGAATGCACAAGGACCCAACGTCCCCTGATGCCACAACTAATCCGCTGGGACGTTCAGTAACTTTTCTCTTCTTTTATCCGAATTTTTTACATTGAGGACAATGTTGGTTTTAAAAGTTTGGGGGTGTGGTTTTAATTTTTGCATGTCTGTTTAATTATGAGTAGTAATGTTTGCGTCATTTAAAAAAATCATTTAAAAAATCATTTAAAAAAACAAAAATTGCAAGTGGTGTGTTTGTCAAGTAGTGTATCGCCGATGATTGTTCCTTTTTGAGCATAATTGCATAGGATGACGGCTGGACTTTTAAACATCACGTGATCTTTTCACATTTATCTTATCACTTATTGGTACACGACTATCCTGATATGAGAACATGGTCATTGTTTGACTTGGATTTATGTTGGGTTGTAATCTAGATGCTGTTTTCCCTAGTATTACCTGTGATTAAACGTTAAACCTTTAGAAGTAGGTAATCTTCCCCAAACCGAATTATAGGATCAAACTAGCTAAAGGCTAAGTTTGGGGGTGGTAAGACTAGTGACTCTATGTTGGGGGAACTGCAGTTTGATGTTTTGAAGTCTTTACTTTGAGTCGAAGGACTCTTTGGTTGGCGAGTCTATACCGGTATTGACCAATGCTATCAATCTCCCGTACAAAAAAAAAAAACTAACAAACAAACAAACAAACAAAAGGAAAAAAAAAAGTGACAATAGTGCATTCATATCATCTGTGCCTCATTCTCTTGCCTCATTGACTCGGGTGATTAAGTCTGAGGGGTATTTTACCTGATGCCTTGAGTGACGAGCTCGGGAGTCATCGACCTAAAGCTCGCTACATGGGTCAGTGAGAAAGCATTATTGTTGGGGCATTGCATTCGCATGAGCATAATAAAAAAAACAAAAAAAATCGGGAAATAAAGATTGATAGGGGTTTGAAGTGTCGGGAACGGACTCAAATACTAGAGTTTTGGAAACTGGGAGTAGGGATGGATAGATGGATAGCCGTAGTTTCTTTAACATCTAGTCACTTGTACTTAACATCTTGTGTGGAAAAATGCGCTGAAAACTTTGAGAACCCCTGCATTTAAGTATACCCCGGGCATTGAGAGAAAAGCATAAGGAGTGAATCCTACGAGAGGGGTGAGATAAACCTTACCACATGGGAATACGAGCACGGTCTACATTTAGCAATCTTTGATTAAATCTTGACATTGATTTAAGTTGAGCAATGACTAGCACACACACACCGAATGTTGTGTACATGGTAAGTGAATAGTATTGTGATTGTTTATTGGGTCCAATTGGAGTTCGGTAAATATTTTATAGACCTGAGGCGAATAGTACAATACTTGCCATGTTCAGAGTCTTGGTTATGGTTAGTATTTAGTGCGTGATTGTTTTCTATGTTTTGTTTGAGTGTCTTGTTCGAGGGCGAACAAGAGTTAAGTTTGGGGGTATTTGATAAGTATTTTAAACATGTTTATTTTGGAGTTTTGTTCGTGTTTAATATGTTCTATTGTGCCTCATTGTGTTTAATTTTAATTGTTTTTATAGAAAATCAACATGGATCGAGTGCATTGCAATAAAGGAAGAGAAGATGGCGAATTTTACGCGAAATTGTAGAGTTTTGGATCAATATATGAAAGGAACCAAAGTTGGAGGATCAAATATTGCAAATAAGGGTGAATTATTTATGGTATAACAAGTTGCACCCGCACAAAGACACGTTGCGCCCGCAATAATTGAGAAAAGATCCGACAAAACTCTCTGTAGGCCACAGAAAATTAGTGCAGCCGTAGAAGAGGCGTGCGACGCAGGAGGGTGGAGGTGCGGCCATAACATGGGTGAAGTCTTGACGCGGTACAATGTGTCGCGACGCGGTGAGGGATTTCAGCAACACGCGAATTTCTGGAGTTTGTTTCCTAATTGGATTCTACCTTATTTATCTACACGACTTTGGACATCTTTTAAAGCCTGAATGGGGGCTATAAATCGAGGAGAGAGAGACATAATTGAGGAGCTTCTAGAGTTTTTTGGAGAGCTTGAGAGAGGATTAATTGAGTGCAAAACACACCACAAACCAGAGAGTTGCATGGATTTTGGAGGAGATTCAAGAGAGAGTTGATGCTTGGTGCAAGATCTACTTTCAATTCTCGTTTCTTTTTGTAAATCCGGTGATGAACTCTATTTATTTATTTTATTTCTTTATTATTTAGTATGAACAACTAATCTACTAGTTGGGATGAACGATGTAATTTAGATCTATGATTTGATTTCAATTCTCAATTTCTTGCGCTTTTTAATATATGTGTGATTTTACTTTTATGTTTAATGCATGAATTACTTGACCACTAATTCATTGATTTGTGAATTCTAATCAACCGAGGCGAGTTAGATATTTAGACCACGTAGTAAAATCCGACAATTTACATAAGAGCTAGAGATAGACTTTTATAATTGTCGTGATCCCACGTGTCAGGTGGACATCTAAGAGTTCCTACGCACGTTAATGCATTTAATTAAGGTTTATTCGGACTATACATAGAGATATGGTAGTTGACTTAATTAAATAGGATTGATTTGAACTCGAGAGAGGTAAATTAAATTAATTTCGTGAATTCGATCTAACACAACTTTAGTATAGAAATTGAGAGGAGAAATCAAATAGGAAATCTAAAGATAAATCGGGATTCCCAACTTCGTTCTCCAATTATTCGATAACTCTTTAATATTCTGCAATATATTTTCTTATTATTTACAATTTTTGTTAGAAAAATCCAAACTTAAATCTTTATATTGTTATTAGCTTTTTATTAGATTGGTGTAAATCGATATTGAGTAAATTAGTCCTCGTGGGAACGATAATCCGGACTCATAAAAGTCCACTTTACTACTATTGTGGCGATATCGTACACTTGCGATTATTTTCACAACAGTGGCCCTAATGATGGACAACATTCTAAGTTGCTCTATGTTTTAAAAGCACATAAAAAAGTCATTGGATATAGCATTGATGTTCTTATGGGCATAAGTCCTGACCCTTGCGTGCATCGTGTCACATTAGAAGGGGTTTATAAAGAATGCACTAAGCAATGGCATGACAAGCGCATCCTCCACCAAGATTTCGCGAAGGTGACCTAGTGCTTCTCTTAACTTCCCGACTAAAGCTCTTTCTGGGAAAGTTGAAGTCAAAATGGTCCGGTCCATTTGACGTAGTCAATGTCTTTCCTTATAATATTGTGGAAATCCAAAGTAAAAGGGGTGACAATTTCAAGGGGAAGGGCCAAAGGCTAAAGCTCTACTTAGATGGGGATCGCTAAGGTATGCATGAAATATTTTTCCTACGTGATATCCATTTGGGGGATGAACATTGAGTTATACAAGTAACATGGTAGTGCGGGACGTTAAACTAGCATTTTTTAGGAGGCAACCCGTGTTTTTGCATTTATTTCCCTCGGTTTTATTTTCGTTTTTCACTTTTATTTTGTTATTTTCGATGATAAAGGTCACTTAATCGGGATTGAAAGGTATTTTGCAGCTGGTTGAGGTACGTCTCACAAAAGAGTGCACTTGAGAGGGTTGGAGGATCTATTTAAAGCATTCGTGGGCAAAAAGAGAAACAAATCATCGCCACGGTGGCCCATGCTTAAGTGCACAACCCTTGTAGTATGACATGGTGGCTCATGCAACATTGGACACCCCACGCGGCGGGGGAACACCAAAAAGGGAGAAGAGAAACAGGTCACAGCGTGGCCCCCTATGCCAGGTGGCCCAGGCCGTGCATCATAAAAAAAAATCAAAAATCAAAAATTCAAAAAAATTCGAAAACTTTTTGCAATTCCAAAAAAAAAAAATGATGGAGGTTCTTGCATTTTTTTTCAACATTGTGGTCAATATCCGCCTTTGCTCTCTCGTTTGTTGATTGTTGATTATAAAGGGACACACAAACATAACCGCCATGGTCGGGTCAACGTCTAAGAACTGAGCTCGAAAATCACGCCCTCCACAAGGTAATCCCCTAACCACAGGCTTATTATGATGAGGATTTTCCTCAAATGGCATTTAGGGATGATGTTCAATGTAGTCGCACTTGAAAATGCATGAAATAAAGCCCACTAGGTTTCTAGATGATGGGGCTATTACTGTATTAGGTGTTAAAGATGATTTGTCAGGCCGATTTGCTCGGGTAGGATGGACAAAATTGATGACAGCCCATATCCCAGATCTTCCCAACCCTACCATACCCCATCATTGACTTTTGACTTTCAAAGCTTCCAAACATCACTTGACTCTCTCACTGATAGTTTCACTGGCCTCCGCACTAATGTGCGTGACATGCAAGCCATCCAAGACGACATGAGCACCCGCCTAGACTATGTTGACCAGCTCGTCTATTCGATGTATGATTAGCATGTCCGCTAAGGTCACATCCATCCTAATGGCCTACCCTACTCCGGTTTGTATTAACCTGGTCCTTTGAATTGAGGACAATGCTTTGTTTAAGTTTGGGGGAGGAGTTAGTTTAGACGTGTGTAGGCTAGTTTTACTTTATGGTACTTTTAGGCGGTGTTTGGAGTATTGTTAGGAGGTAGGTAATTGACCCTGTCTTACTTTTATTTATCTTCCCTTTGATTTTCGTTCCTTTCTTGTTTTTACCTCTATTTCATTAATAAAAAAAATTAGGCAGACCACTGCCTAGCCCCCTGTGCCATTCCGCATGGGCCGTGCAGAACATGCCATTATACCACACCTCTATCCTTGCATTGCACTCATCTCAGCATTATCTTTTAGAGAGTTTGTAAATGTGGAGAAATTTTTCATTGTGCCAAGGAGTTCTTGTTTGTGCACGCAATAGTTAAGTAAAATGTGCATCATTTTGAATCTTGAGCAATGATAGGCATAACCCGGTAAGGAATTTTGAGCCTTTGCGACCGATACCATGTTACCAATCCTTTACTTCCTTTCATGAGTGTGTTCTCTATTTATTATTACCCTCTAGAACTTGCTTGTGCTCTTTTTCGAGGTTGCATTGATGCATATGCATTTGTGAACATGATAGTCATTCATTTGAAACAACCAGATAGCCACCCGTGCATAATTGACCTATTTGAGAGCCTCGTTGAGCCTATAAGCCTATTTTCTTTATCTCACCCACATAATAATCCCATACCCCTTGTTATCTCCTTTGGCGTAGAAGAGAATTGTGAAGCATAAAGGAGTCACGATCGGGTATGTGAATGGTTATTCTTCCCCTTTTTGAGATTGCTTGAGCTCTCACTCTCGCTTTCCTTCCTTCTTGTTCCTTATTTCCTTCTTGCAAAAAAAAAAAAAAAAGAACAACAAAAAGAAAAAAAAAAGAAAAAAAAGGGGAAAAAAAGGAAAAAAAGAGAAGTTTTTGTAGTAATGAGAAGGGAAAACTCGCCATTTTTATGCATTGAGATTGTTTTTACTCGAGTTATGTGGACTTTGATTTGGTGTGTTGATTTATGCTTCACTTTCCTCTTCTTTAACCACAACATATTCCACCAATTTCCACACCTATCACTTCAGCCTTCATTACAACCCGAAAAAGACCTCTTGATTCATGATGCATTTGTAATCACACGTAGTCGAGATTGAGAACTCTTGCAAGCTTATAGTAGGGAATGATAATAGACTGAACTTGAGCGAACGAATGCCCATAGAAACACATGAGAGACTGAACGAAAATGATAACTTTTGGTGAGGGTCTATTTTAGTGCTCTTGATTCAACTTGTATGCATTGCACACTGAACTTTTGATGTGCACATGTGAGTTCTTGTTTGTATGGTGAAGTTTTGATACGCTAGCATTCTCTTATTGACAGCTTGGGATCAACTTGTTGATTTTAGAACTTGTCTTTTAAAGGTATTTTTGTTGGGTAGTGAGAAATGTTTACGATGCTGCATGTATTGGATGGTGTTTTGTTTGAATGGTGTGCATATGAGTCCATTTTGATTGACTTTTGCTCCTTTGAGGTCCTTAGGTTCATAGTTCGATTTATTGGGACCAATTTTGATATACGCTTTCTTGATAAGTTTGCTTGGGGACAAGCAAAGTTCTAAGCTTGGGGGAATTTGATATGCATGTGTTTTATATGCTTTTTAAACCCGTTTTGTCCCCCATTTTGGATTGAATATAGCCCGTCTACATGCTTTTGTATGATTTTTGTTTGTTTCGAATGGGTATTGCTTTTCTTTTCTTTGTTTGTGGTGCGTAGGTGTTTTAGTAGCTAAACGTTGATGAATCACTGCCAACGAGAAGACCTCGGCATACTAGAGTATGGAACGAAACAATGGGAGAAAAAAAGTCATTTTTCAGATCATTAGAGAGTTGGCGAAATCAGATGGTTGCACGGCCCCCTGTGCGACTCAGCATAGGCCTGTGCAATTTTGCACGTCCTTATGCCACTCTGCACAACCCGTGTGATAGGATTTTTAGGCCTACGCGAATTTCGAAGAGTTTTTGACTGGGCAGACCACGTGGGCCAGCATAAAAAGAACCTAAACTCTCAGAGATGGGGACTAGACCTAATTTTATATCTCTCTACTTTCTAGATCAAGAAGAGACAACTCTTTCGAGATTTTTAAGATCATTAAATTAGATTATTGTTCTTCAATTCGAGTTCTTCAAGTCTTGCACAACTCAAGACTTTAGTGGATTAATCATTTTGGTATTGGTAACTCTTTATCCTTCGACAATTCAATTCTACCACAGGTTTTACTTTTCCCTTCATGAATCTATGTGAATTAATTTCTTTAGCCATGTCAATCTGCATCATGCATGAGTAATTGAATTTGGGGATTATGGTTCACCTACCCTAATTGCAATGAACATGTAATTTGAATTGGTTGTTAGTGTGAACGATTAAATTAGGGTTTCTATGCTAGAATTATTAATGATTGATGTCGGTATACCGCTCATCCGATTTTAATTCATCATACAACGAGTCAAGCATCAAGAGATGATTTCTCCTTGTGGACCCCCCTAGCGTAGACGCAACTAGCCTTTGATCACGAGAGTCACCTAGATAACCATGGAGACCTTCTAAGCTTTGAAAAAAATTAGAAACTAGTTTCTCAACTCTAATTTTGTCTTTCCACCCTCATTTATCTCTAGAAAAAAATGTTCATTATCAATTAGAGTACACAATACCCTAACCCCTGTTTTTAACATTGAGATTTATATAACTTTATTCATTTGCACTGTTTAATTGCTTAGCTATTTCTGTTAAGAGTAGTTTCCATTCATTCCACCATCAAAACTCGATCGATTTAGCTAATTGATTGGTGAAAAAAGAGTAGACACCCTTTAACCTCCGTGTGAGACGACCAGCGAATACAACGACACCGTATACTTCGGGATTTTTCACTATCAAACAACTTGTGTGTTTTTTGAAAAAATCATTGTATAGTTTAAAATAGGCATCTAGACGGTGGTATAAGAGATTTGACTCTTATCTTCAAAGTCTAGGGTTCAAAAGGAGTCAATATAATTCACGTGTTTACTTTTTCTCTTGCTTTATGTTGATGATATGTTGGTTGTTGGCCCAAAAAATGTCTAATATTAATATACTCAAAAGCTTTTCTAAGATCTGAATTTGATATGGACTTAGGAGCTGCTTGTAGGATCCTTGGAATGCATATTGATAGAAATAGGGCTAAAGGAACTTTGTTTCTAAATCAAAAGTCATATACTAAAAAGATCTTGAAAGGTTCAATCTTTGTGATGCTAAGCGTATTTCTTTGTCATTGCCTGCTCATTTCAAACTTTCAATTGATGATTGTCCCAAAACTGATTTTGACCGTGAAAGAATGTCTAATGTACCTTACTCAAATCTTGGTTGGTGTGTGATGTATTTGATGGTCTCTAAAGACCAGACTTGAGCTATTCTGTAAGTGTACTTAGTAGATTCATGAGTAATCCAGGTGAGATTCATTGGGAGGCTATGAAAACTCTCTTGAGATACATTAAAGATATCGTCAATTTGGGTTTGTTATACCAGAAACAAAAGGATGGTCTTAAACTAAATGGCTATGTGGATTCTGATTTTGCAGGAATTTGGACAATAGAAAGTTCACTTCTTCATATTTCTTCACTTTCAATGGTACTTGTGTGAGTTGGAAAGCTTAGTTGCAAAAATTGGTTGCTTTGTCCTCTACTGAGGCTGAATAGATAGCTGCAACTGATGCTGTGAAAAAATGTCTTTGGTTGAAAGTGTTACTTGGTGAATTGAGTGTTAAAGATTTTGTTATTGAGATTTATTCTGATAGTCAAAGTGCTAGTTATCTTAGCAAAAATCCAGTTTTTCATAATATGTCCAAACACACTAATGTGAAGTTCCACTTCATTAGAG
The DNA here is from genome assembly GCA_018223645.1 of Jasminum sambac. Taxonomy (NCBI): domain Eukaryota; kingdom Viridiplantae; phylum Streptophyta; class Magnoliopsida; order Lamiales; family Oleaceae; genus Jasminum; species Jasminum sambac. The sequence continues at coordinate 7,967,635 of CP073645.1, read as the reverse complement.
ACATTCTGGAAAAGGGAATCACTAGTTTGGTGAAAATTCCCACACAACTCAATCTTGCAGAATCAGGGATGAAAATCATTCTCTTGCATAAGTTTAAATGTGCTTTAAATTTTCTTAATATTTTTGAAAATTAATATTGCTACTTTACCTTTGCTATTTTGCGCTGTTGTTTTGCTTTGCTATTTTTGCTTCCCAGGTTAACAGCCCATCAAGGTGGAGATTGGAAGTCATGATGGCCAATTAACTTGAGCCCATTAAACAAGCCCAACTTTTAAGACTGCTTGGAGCCCAAATTTCTCGGCTATATATGGATGAATTCATCTTCAGATTAAGATAGACGATTGGATCATTTTCAGCAACAAAGTCTCAGCTCTCTCAAAAAGCTCCAAAAACTCGTCCGCCATTTTTGCTCTCTAACACCATAGATCTAGTTCTTTCGTCTTCCTTAAGTGATTACTTAGTGTTTTCATTGATTTAGAAATATGTTTGTTCTAGTCTAGACCTTTACTTGGTTAAGAGTTTCGCAATGTTTTCTTTGTGAAAACAAGTTGTAAATCGGGTTTTGTACTCAAACTTTATTTCGAACATTTTTGTAAGCTTTTACTTTGCTTTTAATGAATGTAATGCATTCTTAATTCGAGATTAGAGTTGATCTAATCCCTACACAACTTATTTAGAGAGAAAGAGAGAGAGATGGGAAGAGATGAGTTCTTTCTTAAGAAAATGGCTTCCGATAACTCCTACACACAGTACCAATTTTCAATCAGTTGAAGAAACCAGAAATTGGAGAACTTTTGCCGGTTCTTTATTTATTTATTTTTTGCGGTAGATTTGCAATAAATTTTTATTTACATAACATATTTTGTAAGGAATCTATATTCTTGAGCTGTGGGTTTTAATAAAAACCAAATCTTTGAAGAATTAATGTGACGTACTTTTAGTGTAAATCACAAGGGTATCAGATTCTCATTTTCAGTCTCTCATTACAATTTTACCTACAACTGGTTGATAACGACGCAATTACGACCATACATGTGACGCCCTCTATCTAGTGCTTCGTCCTATCCTGTTATTGTATTAGCAAACGGAGTTAGAGTCGGTGTCACACCTTTATAACGTTACCCAAAACCACGAGTTCATTTTCTAAAACACATTTGAACATAAGAAACTATGTCATTAACTTGCAACATTTAACATATACATAGCAACTCGAGTAGTTTCGGTACAAGTACAAAACATTTTATACAGGATCTATGGCTTCTTTCCTTTTCCCCCACACGTATCCTCACATATCAAGTTCTGGAAGAATCCCCGCCATCTCCCACGTTCTTGCCACATCCAGCATAACCTAAAACATATAAAAGGAAACATAGTGAGTTATAAAGACTCTGTGGGAATAGATGCAGGTGCAATTCATGTCACACTCATACTTTGGGGCCAGTTCCGAATCATTTCCGAATCATGTGCTAACAATGGCACCTCACATAACATATCATTTTTTGTTAGGCCTTAATCCTCTTGCGGGGTTTCCCCCGTGAGACCACCATTCGGGCCAAAGGTCTCAATCCTCATGCAGGGTTTTCCGTCAGGACCATTGTTTCCTTTACATATATGTAAACACATAATAGGTAATATCACATTCACATGCTTTCATTGTCTAATCGTGCAAGCATTTACTTTACATGTGTATTCATATCACAAATGTGCAAACATTCTCTTTCAAGCCTTGCTATCATATCAAGGTGCATAAATATGTAAACATCATATTATCCCCATAATTCTTCATATATATCATCATATGACCCTCTAAACATGTCATGTAAGCAAATACCTCAAGGCATCTAAATCAAGCTTGCACACATGGAAAACTCAAGTTTTACGATCATATACTTGAAACAATTCATGCATATACTTATACTTATACTTACCTTCGTGGACAACTATTACATCTATTACCCACCTTAGAGGAGATGAAAACAACCGACAAGATGCATAGTAGCTTCCTTCAACTTTCGCCTTCTTACTTAACACAAAATGAAGATATATCTTGATACATAACGTCACCTAGAGTGCTTTGGGTGTTTTTTGTGTCATAGGGACGAATTGGGGTAAGTATATATCAAGCAAATGGCTAGAAACATCTAGAAATACAATTCTGTGGACTTAAAATTACTGCTGTAACTAATAATTTACAGCCGCAAATTACAAACTTACGGCCATAACCAGGATTCTTACAACCGTAAGCTACAGTCATACGGCCGTCTCGCAAATCATATGGAAGCATCAAGGGCTCTGAACAATTTCCACATGCCACCAGTTTTAAAATTACGGCCGTAAGCTTACATTCTAAAGCCGTAACTCCCAAACATACGGCCGTATCCTATTGTGTACGACCGTACCAAAGACTCTGCATATTTTCACACTTCCCCTGTCTCAAAGTTACGATTGTATCTTCTTGTCTTACGGCCGTATCATCACAATTACGGTCGCAATTATGAGATTTACGGCCGTCAATCTAGATTTCCCAAATACATCACATACACTTATAAACATGTTTTACCATATTACACAAGTCATCATCATCGCAAAACACGATCATATCATATCAAATCTCATATGAAAGCGGACGGGGTGTTACAATACAATAATAAAATTATAATGCGAATCAAATTAACACCCCTTAAATTACTAAATGTTCAAATATGTAAATATGTAATTAAGTTGGTGGGTACTGATGCTACTACGTAGTAAAATTGTAAAAGAGCTCAATCACTTAAGCTATTGACATTGTTGAAAAAGCAACTAGATTGAATGACCTAATCAACAATTTCTATATTCTATTAAATTCAACAATTAACTCATTAACCAAAAGCAGTTAAACATTCAACGTGAAACACAATAAAAAACACCAAGAATGATGACAGAGGAACCTCTAGGTGAACTCGCCACGAAAATCCACTAGCAAAGGATAAATACTTACAGATAATCAATGCTAACCTAGTCTGACCCTCAATCTGTAAACTCCAATGAACTTCGTCACGCTGTGCATAGTGTACCCTCTTGGACTCTAGAGCCTTTTCTCCACAAGTAGATCTTTAACCTTGCTAGAACTCAAGCCACTTGACACCAAACTCTAAAACTCTGAAGGCTAATAGTGTTTACGATTTAGGGTTGTTGTTTTTGAAGTTGATTACTAATCATATAATCAATTCAACAAAGGGTAATAACAATATATTTATAGAACAGACTTTTAGGAGGTTTTCTCTAGTGCTAAGGCTCTCCAAATCGTGTATCGAAAAACTGGCGACGAAACTGCAGTGAAATAGGTTTTAAACGTGCAAAAAATAGGTAAGAACCGTGTATTAGGCCCGGTCGCGTAGATTGGCCACTCGAGCAGATTGGCTCGAGTGTCTGTCAAGTGGGCGCGCTCGAGCAGTCGTCGAGCGTTGCTCGACCGGCCTAACTCTAATGAGTCCCGCTCAAGCGCTCTTTGAGCTCCGCTGCTCTGTCCATTCTGCTTGAGCATCTGTCCATTCTACTTGAGCATCTGTCGGGCGAATATCTAAGCAGATGCTTCCAACCTAACCCAAATGGATGTTCTAATTTACACAACTATAAACTAAACAAGTTAAAAAGTATATTAAAACTCAAAACGTTTCCTTTCTGAAATAATTACATCATTGTTGACTTTTAACTATTGATTTACCAATTTGTCAAAATATAACTTATGATTACAATTGGTCAATATTTATATGTTAGGACAAAATTGCGCCCATCTTCAATCTAAACCCCCAACCCCCCAAAAAATTGGTTTCTACCGGTGAACAAGAGCTAAAGTCTCCCGCCTTCGCAACCCAAGCTAGTCCCCCTACCCCACGCATTGTTGGTTTGCTGGTCTTCACCAGCAATCTTGAACCAGTAACCCACCAACAATATCATCCCTTCAAAACCAACAACCTCTCTTTCTGAAAATTTATTTTAAAATTGTGGAAAATATGTTTAACTTCTCAAGATTTCTGAAGTCAACGTTGGAAATGGGTTGCCAATAAAGAATTGATTTACTCACTTCACGATTGTTGGCAGCCTTAGTCAACGTGCCAGTAGGCGATGATAGTTCTTGATATTTTTTAGAGCGATTGGATGTCAGTCTGTTACTTAGTTGTTGGTTGTGAACCTGGATGTTGGTCCGCTGGCCAAAACATTTCAGATCTGGCTTCATTGAAAAGTGATATGAGGCAGTTGAAGTGTGATTCGTTGGCCGGCGAAGATAAACTGCACTTCTATATAAATTTTATGCCTAGAAAATTTCCAGATCTTATATTATACGATATAGGATAAGGGTAAAATGGCCTAGCTACTAAAAATATTGACATTCTTGTAATTTGTGAAATTAATTGACAAATCGGTAATTAGCATTTGAGAATTCGACAATTAAGTAATTCGCCCTTGATTTTTTTTACAAAGAAATGCTAATTACAAAAATATTCCTAACAATCTTCCATTGGCATTCTATGGCAAAATCAAACAATCATCTATTATATGGGTAACCAAACCTTTCAACTAAATGACCACTTAGTACTGAATCTTGTAAAACTTCAGTGATACCTTATAATCTACAAAGAAAACACTTGAACACCGAGTGTACCGACATAGTGAAAATCATAATCAATAACAGAAGCTAGTAAGCGAGTAATAGAACACAACTTTACTCACAAACACCCAAAAAATAGGCAAAGTCACATTCGCAATCTAAACCACTACTAGCATCAGATACTAAGCCAAGGAAACAAAATACATATGAAAATTCGAGAGTTGTCTAAATCAAAGTGAAATGTTTAGATTGAGTAGAATAGTGTTCAGTTAACCAAATTTTACGTGGAAGCAGTTCACTGGTTTCAATAGCGAGATTTATCTAACATATGTACGATTAACAGATTGATCTACACGAAATATGATGCATATGTATGTTGCTATAAAACAGAAAATAAATAACATATAAAAACTAAACATGATGATTTAACATATCAAATGTCGCATGTTAAAAAACCACGAGTCCGTCGTCTACGGACAAAAACCAATCCACTAGAATAATGAAGAATTTAAGTCAGTACAAGGCAGTTATAAAAATGACTTTAGAGATCCTCCAATAGATCTTCACTTCACTGCCGTGCTGATTTTTTCATGTTGAGGCTCTTCTTCTATGATTGGGACTCTTCTCAAAGAACCTTTGAGGGATGTTCTTAGAAAGAACGGTTGTACATGAACTAGATCTTGAATTCTTGAATCAAAAACTATGGTGTCATGTGCATGTGAAGACAAAATAATACACACGAATTATTTTCATTATGGAGCTCGTCCCTCTCCGTTTTGGCGTGTATTATCACTATCCCAATTGTAATCTTATTCTAATTTAATTCTTGCTAAACAAGGAATTGTGGCTATATTAGGTGACAAAGTTTCCTACGATAAAAAATACTCTAATTAATTGTGGGATAAAAAAAATAGATGGTAAGTAAATAAAATCAAATATATAATATATAATCAGCTGACCATGTGCAACAAAACACTTAGCTATTTGTGTAGAATTGAAATTCTTACCAAATAAATAAGGTAAATAATCTTCGAGTCCAAGATAAGTCTTGGACGTGCTCGAGTCCCAATCTCATGGGGAGTCCTTTTGTAATCATAATTCCAAGATTAGAATGAATTACATATTTGAATTACTCTTTAAAAGATCTAAAAAAATTCTACGTGTGATAAAGATCAAGCAATTCAAAGTTTGCATGTTTAATTAAATAAACTAAAATTAAATTAGCTAAAATTCATGCATTTGGAAAAATAGGAACAACAATTAAAACTACTAGCTTAAAACTTAAGCTAACACAATCACAAAGTCAAACAATGTAACACAATATTTCCCCCTATCTGCAAGCTCTCCCTATCATCACATACCAGTATCCTACTTTTTTGTCACAAACGACAAAGGGAACGATGAACAATCACCGACCACAGCAAGTAAAGCTAGAGAAAGAATGGTCAACTGTATCCCATGGAGGAAAAATGTATACGGAACAATAAAATATAGAGCAAATCAATAGAGAGAGATACTGACATGTATAGAGCTAAAAAATACTAGCAAGTGGTGCAAACCAACATCACTAAATATGGACAACCCAGAACCTAGCCAACAACAAGAAACAACCACTTTCCCACACAATCTAAATCAATTAAGGGAACTCAAGCATGTAAAAGTGCCATTCAAAACTTTTGAGCACGGCTTAACCTTAAATTTGTGAAAAAGAAAATGCAAGAAACACCGAGTTTATAAGAAATTACATTCTAAACAAATTAGCTGTTTTAGCACATTCTCACTCTTTTAAGCCTTCTCTAGGATCCATGTAATGAGCTTTAGGTCGGCCGTTCCCAGACCAGTCAGCCTAAGGGTACTAGGCATTAGAATACCCCACGAAGTTAGTAACTTGAGTCAAATAAGCTACATAGTGAGGCACAAAAATAAAAGCGCTATATTACCAATTATAAACAATTCACATGACCAGACTTCTCCCTCTTAAGCTTTTAGATGCCCCATATAGTGAGCTTTAGGTCAACAACTCCCAAACAAAATGATCTTAGCATGCTAGGTTTTAAAGAGGCCCTAACATGCTTAATCACTCAAGACACCTAAGCTACGAAGAGAAGTATGTGAATCTAAATCAAAATAGGGAACAGTCATTAACCATTATCTCATAGTAAATTTTCCACACATGCAGAAACTCTAGGTCACCAGAGCTCAGTGTGTGCACTGAACATAAGGCATGAATTCATCTCAAGTGAACCTACACCAATGGGAATTCTAGTCAATGACCATTGATTGGCTTAGTTCCAGTAAATCACACATCGGCTTAGACAATTATTTTTTTCTTCTTTTTTTAAAACAAAATGAAAAAGCAATCCAATTAACAAAAATAAAAAATAAAAAATAAAAGAAAAAGAATAAAAATCAAGGCTGGGCAACGCATGTAATGAAGGGTAAGTAAATGGAATGCACATGTATGTTCTATGCCTAACCTCAGGAGGATGCACCTGAATCAGTAGCTCTCTAAAACTCACCACAGTAATCGGAGAGCTCACTTCTTAACCCACACCTACCTAGATGAAGTGGTCAACCTAGACAAATGCCCTACAACCTTTTTCAATTGACTCAATTTTTTTAATAACTCTCTAACCTAAGTAGAGGCATCCATATAGGTAAGTTTAGTTTGGAGTTGTCTACAATTGGGGCGAATATGTCCTAATTTCCTAGAATGATGCGGGTAGGGAGAAATTTTTGGTGCTGTGGGAGATGATTTTAGGTGCTAGCTTAGGCTTAAACTTTGAAAGAGTGGGATTCTTAGGTTGAGGATTATTCCCGAGCTTTACAGTGCCAGCAGGAAAAGTTGTCTTGGGGCTTTTAGAAATTGAAGCACCATTATTTTTAAACCCAAGGCCATCTTTCTTACCACCATCTTTCCTACCAAGCACGTTTGCCCAAGCCTAGAATGCGGCCTAGATCTTGACACCTAGAAAGGTCTTGATTTGGGTACTAACAGCCTCGAGCTCCTTCTTTGGTGATCGAACTATTTTTTCCACACTGTCGTTCTCTTTCTTCACTTCCACTAGTCTCTTCTAAGTTTCTTCTAATTCAGCAACTTCCACATGATTATCTACCTCAACCTAATTCAATTTCCTAATAGTAGCTTTGTTAACCTTGTTAAGTCTCAAAATCTCCTCATATAGCTGCTCATGTAACTCTTCTAAACTCTCTCCATTTGATTTCCAGACCATCTTTCTCTTTCTTCACTTCCACTAGTCTCTTTTTAGTTCCTTCTAATTCAGCAACTCGCCTCTGCTTATCTACTTCAACCTAATTCAACTTCTTACTAGTAGTTTTGTTAACCTTGTTACGTCTCAAACTCTCTTTATGTAGCTGCTCATATAACTCTTCTAAACTCTCTCCATTTGATTCTTGACCTGAGGCGCTGGACTCCTCTACATTCGCATCCTCATTAGGCTCAATCACTCTAGTAGTAAAGGCAATCTTTCTAGTCTCCCCCTCACTTGAGTTACTCTCCTCACTGGACTCAGTATTAGACAATGTGGTATTCAGTGCTTTCCCATTGTTTTTTAGGCAGATGGGACACACTATCTATATGCCCAAACGTCTGACACGTGACACCTCATGGACTAGGTCTTGCTCTGTAAATGCATATGCTTCTTCTTATAGTATTTCTCGTTTCTATACTTGCTCGAGCCAGCTTCACTTTTTTGAGTTTTTTTATTTTTCAATAGCATTCTTTTGAATTTCTCGACAAAATAAGCCATCTTCTTACTATCACTATCCTTACAAGAAGAGTCTTTTTTATTCTTTTTCACTCTTCAGGGCGATCGACTTATTTTTTCTATTCTGATTTAAAGTCAACTCGTAAGTCTGAAGGGGCCTGATGTAGTGACTGCAAATTTCTTTAAATAAAGAATAAATCATTAAATAAAATTTCAAACGTGTCGCTACAACTTCACCTATAGAATTAAATAGCGTACGCTCGTCTAGTTAAATTTTATATTACTCCTTATTATATTAAATTATTTTGAGAAAATAATTTATAAAACACTTATTTATTTCCATTTTGCAATTGAGGACCAAACTTTAGAAATTATTCGTTTTGGTCCCTAGAGTTTAGTTTTTACTCAATAATGATCCAATACTTACCTTAAGCCCAACTATTGGCCCACTTAAGGTCCATTTTTAATTCTTGCACAACAAGAAAGCGCATTTTTAATTCTTGCACTACAAGAAAGCCCATTTTTAATTCTTGCACAACAAGAAAGCCCATTTTTAATTCTTGCACAACAAGAAAGCCCATTTGGAATGATAACCCTAAGTTTGTCTTGTTTATATAAGTTTAGGGCTGATTTTAGAACCCTAGCCCCACTACATCCTCATTGTTCCTCCATTTATACAACAACTAAGGGTTCATCTCCATTCTCATTCCAACTCTTATTCAAATCTAGCAACTTCAAGAGGTAAATTTCTTAACCATTGTCCATTTTTTTATCTTGCTACAATCTACTTCTTGTATTTTCCATTTGATTTCTATCGTAGTTAGAATGTATACATACATACATACACGCACATAGATACACCTATATACTCCTTCACCGCCAACTGTATCTCCACCGTAACACCACCCGCACTCAAACTCCACTTCACAACACAAAAATTATACCTACACCTTCTCCTATCTCCCTAGAACATCATGGAACCGTTTAATTTCGAAAATTGTCAGAGATTATGTCGAATTTTGAAAATACCCAAATTTTTCATCAACCTTCAACACCTCAATACAATCCAATTAGTCGTTATTTCTTCAATTAAAAACCGTCACAAGGACCACCATCACCGCTCCTAGCTTCGCCGGTGACCACCGCTGCCGACGCCACAGGAATGAGCGGCCAACATTTTCCATTTTTCTTCAATTTTTGGCCGAGATATACGTAACTGAGACTCAGCTGCAATTCCATGGAAATGTTCAGCCAAATTCTTGTTTTAAATCTAAAATTGCAAGTCTAGTCTCCGATCTTTATTATTCCTTTTAAGTTGGTCCCCAAACTTTATTTAAATTTCAAATCCTAAACTCTTAATTGTTGTGATTTAGCCCCTAAATGTTATTTGCAAATATAATCCCCCATTTCATTTATTTGATTTAAATGAGCCCTCAAATTTTATTTGAATTCTAATCCCAACTTTCAATTGTTGCAAGTTGACCCCTAAATTTTTATTTCACTATTAATTCTTCAATTTCCTATTTCTATTTAAGTTAGCCCCTAAACTTTAATTGAATCTAAGCCTCCATGTTTTAAAAATATTATAATTGAGTTCAAAATATTTTTAGTTCAATTTTATTGCATACTAGGTCCTCAAACTATTCAATTCTTTCAAATTGACCCCCAAAGTTTTATATTCTTTCTATTTTGGTTCGAAACTTCTATATTACTTATAAATACATAAAATTTAAGTGTATTTACATAAATTAAATTCTTTATTGACTAGACGAGGCGTACGAACAGTTAGAGGACTGATTTTCACCGCTTAGTAGGCTCAAAACTCGAGAGATATTTCAGGTAGGTTCAAGAGACTCGTTTTTACTTATTGCGCATTTATAGTTAATAATCTGTACTATATGAGTGCTTTTAGTATGTGATTACTTGCCTTCGGGCCCAAAGTTACCTTCGGGTAAAAGACTTGCCTTCGGGCCCAGAGTTACCTTCGGGTATTATATTATAGAGTTTGCATATCTATTTGCCTTATATATTTGTATAGATTGATTAACTTGCGCAGAGCCTACTGAGTATGGTTTAAATACTCACGCCTTTTATTCTTCTTCACAAATTACAGATTGAGGAGTCCGGAGGCGTGGCGAGTCGTGGGAGCTCTCTAGAGTTTATTAAATAAGTAATTTCATTTCCGTTGTTATTTAGGTAAACTGATGTATTGAATTATGTCGTTTCAAACCTTTTGAACTACTTAGCACCTTAAGTTAGACGTTTTAAACGTTTAGAAATCAAACAATTATAAGATACTCTAAGTGGTTGCTATTTTAAACAAAATTCCGCATCTTAATTATTTTTATATTTATTTCCGCATTTTAAATTATTTGTTATATTTCGCATTTAATATAATAATAAAATGCTCCAAAAAAAAGAGATAGTTTTAGAAAAAGAACTAACGTTCCGGGTTCTTCAAACTCGGGGCGTTACAGCTTGGTATCAGAGCGAGTCTATGTTTCTGTAGACTTGCAAATTAAAAAAAAAAAGAGTATTTTCAAAAACAAATTTTGAAAATTTTAAGAGTTTTAAGTCCTAAGAGTTACCACGATCATCATCTCTCCGCCGACTCCGAGATGAAGTGCTTATTTATGAAGATTTTATGGTTTATTTTCCGGATACATGAGATGAAATATTTTATGTAAGATAGAGATGAAGCACTTGTATCCGGATAGAGAGAAAAGAAACCGAGTTTGAGCCTAAGCGTGAAATCTCCAAATGATTAATAAAGCATAACTTTAAATGTATTGCATGATATTTCTAGTCCTCGAAATTGACTTCATGATTTTAAGAACCTAATAACTATTATGTAAGGGTATTGTTATCCCTCATTTCCTATATGAATGATGAATTGTAGTAGCTTGGGACACCAAGTCAGTGTAATGCTTTGAGATAAGGTTGTAATGGATTGTGATTGACTGTAATGGAACTTCAATTCAATGTCATGGGTAAAAATAAGGTTATAATGGAATGGTGGACATGATTAAGAAGGAATTAGGCCTCTGTTAGGCTAGATATTGCAAGATTCTTGAGTATAAAGGATGAGAGGCAAAGCAAGTGAGGATATTCACGAATATAAATTAGTGTGTGATATTTATTGATCGTGGATATTGTTGATTTGATTGTGTGCAGTTAAGATGAGATTACTGGATTGCATTTTCATGAAGTTTTAATGCAATAGAAAATGTATATATCTCATCGTCTACATTCTGGGTCGCAAATATGCTATTTTATCCCCAAAGTGAAGTTTGTAAGTTTTATACTTGCATGTTATAGTATCCTCAACGGAAAACAATTTGAGATTAAAGATTATTGATTGAGGATAATTAGTAGAAGCTATGGCTTTAGATTTTTGGATTATGGACTGAGCATTTAATGTTAAAGGATTTTGATTTGAATTGTTTTCAATGTTGAATTTGAAGGACCTGATCAGTGGTGAATCAGTTCAAATCGTATAAATTGAAGTTAGATGTATCATTTACGATATTTGGGTGGCATGTTTATATATTATGATGGGAACTTCTAATCGGAAAGTTTGATTAATTATGTAAAAGGCGACTGTATGATAATTTTGATTTTAAGGATGTAATGTTATTTTAGGAGACATGATCATGATTTTGTGGGTGTGATTGATTTTAAAAATTTATTTGGATTTTTGGGATTTGAGGATCTAAAATGTGAGGACAAAGATTATACGGTTGGTAAAATTGCTTGAGAAAGGTTTCATTAGGCTAAGTGTGTCTCCTTGGGGAGCACCTGACTTATTTGTTAAGAAGAAGGAGGGCACTATGAGGATGTGCATTTACTATAGAGAGCTCAACAAGTTGACGATAAAGGATAAGTGCCCTTTCCCAAGAATTTAAGGTTTGTTTGATCAGTTGAAAGGTGCTTCGGTTTTTCTTAAGGATTGATTTGAAATCGGGATACCACCAGTTGAAGATGAAGCCCGCAAACATACCAAACATGGCATTCAAGACACGATATTGGTATTACAAGTTTAAAGTGATGCCCTTCGATCTCACTAATGCACCTACGGTATTCATGGATATAATGAATCGAGCTTTTCATCAGTATATGGACAAGTTCGTCATTGTGTTTATCGATGGCTTATTGATCTATTCAGGGAGAGATCAGTATGGGGAATATTTGAGGATTGCACTTGATGTATTGATGAGAGAGTCGCTTTTGAGAATACTCGAGCCATACATGATCCCAATGAGAATATTTTAATACAAGCTGACGAAATTATTTATCAAGTTTCAATTGACTTTCACCATCATTTTCAAGTTGATTGATCATCTATTTTTGAATTTCCTTAAGTTGTGTTTGATTCAAAATACATTTCTTGTTGCGAAAGAAATAGAAATCAATTTCAAAAAAAAAAAAATGTGTTCAACATTGGGAAGCTGTGTTAGAACATGTTTTGCTTGACTTACTTGTTTGATAAGTGAGAACGTTTTGACCATAAGTTAATGCAACATTGTGAAGTTCTCTTTAAGCTTCAATTGAGAATTGAATGTTATTTAAATGGTTCTGTAATTTAAATTACGTTTCTCATTGTGCGAAGAATAAAAAGAAATTTTGAAAACTATTACTTTTTCAACATTTGACTTATTATGCAAAGGAATTGTGTTAAAATGTTGAAATTTTTATTATTGAAAAAAAATAATTCCGGGATTTTGACCCATATTTTTTTTAATCAAATTATGTATTTAAACGCAAACAAGCAGTCCTTGACAAATCTCACCTTCCATTTGAACTACTGAGTTGGGGTTAATGAATGTTCCACTTATTTTCCACAAAATTATTTCCACTCCTATTGGGAGATGACTATTGAATTAGGTGACAGTCAAATTTCAAGGGGTTTGACAGTGGAGGATATGCTGAAGAAAATATTTGTGGTCGAGAGGAAATTTCTGGAGCATGATAGGAGTCGTAATGGTTTTGAATTCGATGTTTGAAATTTGGAAAGAAAAGAGCGATCACCATGGATTTCGTGACAGGTTTACCACGATCAGTGAAGGGTTATGATGCTATTTGGGCTATCGTGAACCGACTTACTACTAGTTTGATGACTCATAGTGTCGACCAGTTAGGCACAGTGGTATGTTAGAGAGATAGTTTAACTTCATGGGATACCTGTGTCCATTGTTTCAGATCGAGATCAGAGGTTGACCTCAAGATTTTGGGCGAGCTTACAGACGGCTATGGGCACGAAGGTCAATTTCAGTACCGCCTATCACCCCCAGACAGATGGTCAATCTGAGCGTACCATTCAGATATTAGAGGATATGTTGAGAGCATGTGTTTTGGATTTCGCCGGGAGTTGGGAAACTCATTTGCCACTTGTAGAGTTTGCCTACAACAACAGTTTCCAGGCCGCGATTGGGATGGCGCCTTATGAGGCATTGTATGGGCGACGGTGTCGATCGCCAATCCATTGGGATAAAGTTGGAAAGAGAAGATGTTGGGACCAGAAATGGTAGAGAAAACTGTTGAGGCTATAGAGAAGATCAAAGTGAGGATTAAGGTTGCTCAAGATAGACAAAAGAGCTATGCCGATAAGAGGAAAAAGGACTTGAAATTTGAGATTGGAGAAAAAGTGTTTCTTAAAGTGTCTCCAATGAAAGGCACCATACGTTTTGGGAAGAAAGGAAAGTTGAGACCACGGTTCATTGGACCGTTTGAGATATTAGAAGGAGTGGGGACAGTTGCATATCGTTTGGCTTTGCCATCCGAGCTTTCATCGGTGCATACTGTATTTCATGTCTCGCAATTGAGGAAGTATGTCCATGATCCAAGTCATGTGGTGAACTTTCAATCTTTGGGTATTCAGAAAGATTTGTCATATCAAGAGACACTCGTGGCCATCATAGATCGAAAGGTTCATGTTTTAAGAAACAGAAGAGTTCTTCTCGTCAAGATCCAGTGGAGTAGTCATGCAAAAGAAGAAATTCTATCCAAATACCCGAACCTTATAGATCAAGTAAGTTTAAATTTCGAGGACGAAATTATTTTAAGAGGGTAAGGTTGTAGTGACTGCAAATTTCTTTAAATAAAGAATAAATCACTAAATAAAATTTCAAACGTGTCGCTACAACTTTACCTATAGAATTAAATAGCGTACGCTCGTCTAGTTAAATTTTATATTATTCCTTATTATATTAAATTATTTTGAGAAAATAATTTATAAAACACTTATTTATTTCCATTTTGCAATTGAGGACCAAACTTTAGAAATTATTCGTTTTGATCCCTAGAGTTTAGTTTTTATTCAATAATGATCAAATACTTACCTTAAACCCAACTATAGGCCCACTTAAGGTCCATTTTTAATTCTTGCACAACAAGAAAGCCCATTTTTAATTCTTGCACTACAAGAAAGCCCATTTAGAATGGTAATCCTAAATTTGTCCTGTTTATATAAGTTTAGGGCTGATTTTAGAACCCTAACCCCACTACATTCTCATTGTTCCTCCATTTATACAACAACAAAGGGTTCATCTCTATTCTCATTCCAACTCTTATTCAAATCTAGCAACTTCAAGAGGTAAATTTCTTAACCATTGTCCATTTTTTTTATTTTGCTACAATCTATACTTCTTGTATTTTCCATTTGATTTCTATCGTAGTTAGAATGTATACATACATACATACACGCACATAGATACACGTATATACTCCTTCACCGCCAACTGTATCTCCACCGTAACACCACTCGCACTCAAACTCCACTTCACAACACAAAAATTATACCTACACCTTCTCCTATCTCCCTAGAACATCGTGGAACCGTTTACATCGAGTGTCACATGTCCATCGAGCACACTTGTAGCATCCTCCTAATCTTTTTGCTCTCCGTTTCTTTGAAAAACTACTTTTACCCATACCAGGCATGTATTTAGAAGGAATTGAAACCTCACCAGATAATCGAACCTTTGCTTCAATCAAGCATCGGATATCTTGTGGGATACCCTTATTCATTAGCATCCTTAATCTTTCCAGCCTACATCGATAAATCCTTTTTAGGATTTTGATCGGTAGTGATGGATAGTATTTTCGAAGATTTGAGAGCATATGATCCATTATAATGTATAAACCCTTGTTAGGATGAATTTTGCAATAATTTTGATGATTTATTTATAGAATAATACGACGCGTATGAAATAAGACTCCAATTTTAAATAAATAATATGAAGCGTAAGAGCTACGATTTCGGAATTAAATAATAGCCGGATGTGATGCGTATGTATTTGTAACTCCGTGTTTGAACAGTAGTAGACAATAATGTCACCAAAAGATGATGGAATATGTCGGTGAATTGTTTCTATGATAAATCATATTGAGCACTATACAGATACTAGTGAAATCGATATAAGAATTTACTGAACTAGAAGTTCAATAATACTCGTTTGTAAACCTGATTGACCATCCCGGTTTAAATAATTATTGAAATCAATATTTCAAGTGAAGAATTAAAGAATTCTTCAATGATTGTTCTCGATAAATGATGAAATCATTACTAGCCAATATTGGGAATAAATCCCAAATATATCCGGAATAAAGGATGAGAAGTATGGGCCCACTCATCCTCCATGTGGACTACTTAGATATTATGATATGGATCCACTAGATAGTCACATGTGTATATGATTAAGTAATTTGAAATTTACGAAATATTTGCTCACAGTATGAGCATGATTTTCGATTTAATGATAAAGCTAGTAAATGTATATCCCAATACTTGAATAAATCACGAAGGATTTGAGTATGCATACAAGTGGGATATTATATGGCAAATTATTTAAAGTCCTCAAATAAATTGCCGATATCGAGAATAGAATGCAAACGGTCTAAATTCCCATATTAAGGTGAATGATGAGAACATATATGATTAAAATCATACCAAGCTGTATGAGTTTTGGTGTTCTAAATTTTCTCCGATGAGGGGAGTATTAAAGGTTGAAAATAATATGTGAAATGCATCATGTTATATCCTCGAAATTGAAATACTGAACTTGAAGTTCAAAGATGCATGAAAGGCTATGAACAATCACATATATCGCCTACGATGCTTTGATAAGTTAGCACGCTAGAAGCGTTGATATTTCCCCAATCATATATATCAAAGCAAATTATAAAAGATGGTCTTAATAGCGGAGGCATATGCTCTTGAAGAGTATATAGACATAACTATATTGTATAATCCTACAAGAGGATTGATAATGAGATATCTCGATAAGTTATGTCGATATGGGGAAAGAAATGAAATTGAAAAGTGTCGACACGATATGAAAATGTAGCGCTACATATGATCAATGATAATGAAAATATTGAGATATATTGAAGATGATAAATGGTGAATGTGAAATCCTTAACTTATGAGATGATGAGATGATGATGACTAGTGCTCAAGTTTAAAGATAAGCATGGTGGTCATTATATGTTGCATGCTCATGAAAGTTAAATTACCGATCGTGGTGTGTAGTCTTGAAAAGGAAATTAAAGGATCGGATGAGCTAAACCCGTGTTTATGAGTACCCTAAAGGGTGAGCTAAGCCCAGGAATGAAATAACCTATTAAGTGAGTATTAAATGTTAAATGATATATTTTAAGTGTTAGGTAGTTATGAAGGTTTACTTATATGTTTACATGTTTTTACTATGAATTTATATGCTTTAAATTGTGTGTTTGGAGACATGTGTTCATGGTGAATGTTTTGTAGTTGTGTAAGAAAATTGATGCACTCTAAATGAACGAAGAGTATAAAATCAATGTATATGATACTCATACAAATGTATGAAAGATTTTGAAATGCTTAAAGACATACTTGTATAAAATACGCGTTGCACTCTTTTTCCCTTAGTGAGGTTTTATCCCATTGGGTTTTCCTAGCAAGGTTTTTAATGAGGCAACTTTAAAGGCGTATTCACATGAATAATGTACTCTTTTTCCTTCATTAGGGTTTTTCCCCTTTGGGTTTTTCCTAATAAGGTTTTAACGAGGCATATTCATGGTATATTGAGAACGATAGGAGAAATTGATACAGTGTATCTATTGGATCAAGTTATAATGGAGCTAATGCTTTAGATCAAAGCGATGATGATATTGGAAATCATTTACAGTAAAGATATCAGTTCTCAAGATATGAAATCAAACGGAGCAGCTGTACTCTTTTTCCTTCGATCAAGTTTTTTCCCACTGGGTTTTCTTGACAAGGTTTTAACGAGGCAAAGACATGAATACTCCTATACATTTGGAAGACATCGGGGGAGCAATGTTTTGATCAAGCAAGATATAACCACTCCAAGCTATCCCTGCAATCAGTTTGGAAGTTTTTTTTCCCACCGGTTTTTCTCCAAACAAGTCAGAAGACATTTGTATTAATAGTCATTCAAGGGGGAGTGTTATGAATAATTGAGAATAATTTGGTGGTTATGAATTATGAGGAATAATTTGGTGGAGGAATAATTTGGTGGAGGAATAATTTGGTAAAAGATGTAATTATTATATGTGAATGACTATTATACCCTTGATGAAATTATGTAATTACGGTTGTACCATTCGAAATTTTCCTATAAATAGGGCTTCAGTTATTAATGAAATTCATTCCTGAGAATTCATTCGAATTCATTCTCTCTAAATTCTCTCTATTGTTTTCATACTTTTATAACACATAAATCCCTAATAATTAGAAACTCACGCGTAGAGTCTTGCCGTCTTCACTCTTCTCTTTTCAACCCTAAGTTAATTCCCACATATCCCAAATTCGTCCGGCACCACTCGCCAGCATCGGCCGCCAGCAAGCTTCCAAGCCTCGTCCGATCATCCTCGTCCCTCTCAGTCTCTCGTCTGGCACCAGGACCGACTGCACGGTTGCACCGCAGCAACCCTACACCGGTCGTCCCTCTCAGTCTCTCTACAGCAGCAACCATCAAGCCAGAAGCCTTAGTCTCTCGCCATTTGTGCCTCTGCCCAGCAACCCCTCTCACCGGCAGTCGGCCCTTCACCAATTCAAACGAGTAAGTGTCCAATCGTTTATCTCTCGAAAGATCAAATTGCAATTGCAAATGGGGATTGTGATGTTGAGAAAATCCTCCCTTCTCTCTCTCTTAGAGTTTTAAGGGTTGGGGGTTTCAAATTTCAATTCGGGTTCAGTGAAATTCCAACAATTGCACCAAATTTTCTTGTATATATGAATAGATAAGGAAAGGGGAAAGAGACAGTTTAGGTGAACATAACAAACAGATACAGGGGAAGAATTGAGAAAGCTGTTTCTCAATGGGAATGTAATCCTACTTTTCTCCTAAATAGGTTATTAATTAATTAAACTAGTATGGTTTAGTTTTCAAGAAACGTTTGATATATGATGTTTTGGGGGCTCTTCGCTTTTGCATTTTTATCGCATTTGTGGACTTATTTCTAGTGCTAGATCAGTTTTTTATGAGATGCCACATAGAAATGTAGTTTCTTGGACTTCAATGATGGCTAATTAATTATTCAGATGATGGATATCTCAGTGAGGTTATTGAAGGGGTTTGTGTTCATTGGCGCCTAAGTAAGCTCTTTTCAATGTGGTCAATTCCTTTTTTCCTTCTTTCTAATTTCCTACAATTTTTCCTAATTTTGCCTCTTCATGGATTGTATTGTAGATTTGTACTTGATTCTCAAGAATGTCATCAAAGGGGTAAATGTTTCATTGTGCTCAATTTGTTATATTCAATGGTTGAGCTATTTTTATTTGTCAATATCTTTAGTTTCTTTGCAATCTTGTGAGTTCTTCTGTTATGATTGACCCACAACTTATTCTCAGCTTCAAACATTCCTCTCTCTGTCGGTCCACTAACCTTCCAAGTTTGCTTTGTTATGGGCTTCATAGATTGGAAACGTTTTCCTCCAAAAAACCACTTTTGGTGGCATGTAACATTAATGAAAAACTTCAAACCTAGGGAAAAATAGCACTTTCCGAGATAAGAGCACGAGGAAAATTCAAATGATTATACTTCATGTGAAATTTCCGCCCTTTTCGACTCATTACATAAATCCAAAGCTCTTTGGATTAATTAGATTCACCTTGAGATGGATTGGTTCTGATTCATGTAGGTGGGGGATTGTTTGACTTATTGATTCAAAATGACCAAATTTATAGTCTTTACATCCAAACAGAGTAATTCATGCCTCGACCCGTTTAAGTTTAATCATAATTAACTTTATTTTGTCTATGTTTGATTTTTGTTGTTCTCGTAGAGATCATTTTATTATTAATAATATAATATTTTTGGTGATTTTGTTTACTTAAATTAAATTTGGCTAGTAACAATATTGTGAACTATCAACCAAACAATTTCTAATATATATCTATTTTGAAAAAAAATAAATTAGCGCAATAGATGTGCTTTCTTGTTAATTATTTTGACAACAATTCTAATATATATCATTTCGATAACCAATTAATTAATTACAAGAAAACCAAAACAAATAAATACTCATGTTTCAATGGTCACTTGTGGGCATGATAAAATATTCGCAAGTGAGTAGATTGGGACATGTGTCCCCTCCCCCTTACATTTTGGAGGAGAGAGGCACGCGTCGCAGTTTCATCACTTCTGAGTATTTTATCATGTCTACAAGTGGTTATTGGAGCACTTGTGAACAAATAAATAGTCATAGGGCATCAGAAGAGGATTGAAGTTGTTCTCGAAAGGCCTTACACCAGCCCGATCACGATTAATTGGGAGTTGAGCAGGTATGGGGCGTGAAAATTTTTAACAGAACAGAGATGGGGAATAAGGTTTCTAACCTATACTCGATTCATTCTCATCACTAAATTGCAATACATGGGCGAGGAAGGGGCAGAAAGATTGTAACATTTTCATTGGGTGAGGAAGGGGGAAAGAGATTTTAACATTTTCATTGATTAATTAAAGCTTAAAATTTATAAAGGTAAGCTTGCTTGGTATAACTTTATGATAAAATAGTTTTTTCTTCCCTTTACCTTTCACTTGCACATACGCAAATCTGAATCGACAAGATATTAACGTTTAGGAATACAACTAATTCACTTCAAATGCAGTGAGAGGATTTTTAACCAAGACATAAGAAAAAGAGACAAATGTATTGCCCCAAATTGTCCCATCAATGGATCAACTTCTTAAAAACATAAACTAATGCTACCTAATCGTACATTGAAGGAAATGTATATAGATTCGCCCGTTGTCATAAACTCCTCGTGTTTAATGAATGTCTACCTCGAGCACTCGCCACGACCCCAATCCATTCAATGAATTACTGGGTTCTAATTGGCCTTAGATTCAATCACCCTTTTCGCAAATGAAGGTAAACAGAAAGCTGCAGAATGTATCTGGAAGTAAAACCAACAGAGAGAGAGTTAACCCCATGTAAAACTGAGGAAGAACGCACAGAATTACCACTAAAAGAAATATGGGATACCTCGGAATTGTAGAATTTTAACGGCCCTTTTGAATCGACGTGGCTTGTGTCAACATCGATTGGGTTGATGGGATGCTTAAAATCCACCACGGGTCCCTCAGTCGAACAGAGCATGAAACCAATAACACCACTGCAAAGGAGATGCAGAAAGCACATCAATGGCAGTTATTAATTACCTAAATGCAATTTGACATGTGGCGAGCCCTCATTGGTGAGGAGAACAAGCACGCGACCAAGTATGGACGTTTAGGGCATCTCCAATGCACTCTGGTTATGGAGGATGATGTGGAGGAAAGAGATAGAGAAAATATGATTATTTTAATTGAAAAAGAATGGAAAGAAGCATTAAAAAAAAGAGAGACTAAAGTGAAAAAATAAGAAAGGGATAGAAACAAATTAAAAAATAATGATAAAATAATAGTGGAAGATGTGTATATGAATATGTGATTTTAGACATGGCATGGGAAGTAATGAAGAAAAAGTGAGGTAATTGAGAGAAAAGTAATTTTAAAAAATAGAAAATAAAAAAAAAGTGGGACCCACCAAAAAATTTAAGTCTCTCTCATACATAGACATTGGATGTAGACAATGTGCATTGGAGATGCTAAGTCATTTCAGAATTTCCCACATGAATAAAAAGTATTTCACCGTTTCGGCATAATGAAATTCAGATCGAACAGGAAGTGAAAGCTGCTTAGAAAAGAACAAGGAAGAGCAGGAGAAAGATACCTTGGGTAAGTAGGAACTGAGGTCCAAGCATAGTTCACAGAACCCTTAAAAATATGGCGGCAATTAGCAACAATGTCTTCTATAATGTGCATGTGAAGCCATATGCTTTCAGCCTGGGTACATACTACACCCCCCGGACGAAGAGCTTTAGCTACAGACTGAAAGAAAGGTTTTTCAAACAACTCCTGTGCAGGACCTGAGTGATGTAAACAAGATTTAGAATATGAAAAGTGAAACTTCGTAAAGTATGCTTTAAGTTATCAAGATCAGCTACTTCTGTAAAGTCGAAGTTACCTATTGGGTCAGAAGAATCTACTATAACTGCATCATAGGTTCCTTTGGGAACAGCATTCAAAAATGCAACTCCTGAAAGTTTGGATGAAATTGAATAAAAAATTTTCTAGTCATCTAGAAGACACCAAAGACTACAAAGGGAGAGAGTAGGAATTGCGGGCTGTACCATCACCAATGTGGAGAGTTACGCGGGGATCATCAAATCCAACAGCTACCTTAGGGAAAAATTTTTTAGAAACCTGGGATGGAGTGACAAGTTAGAAATGTTCACAGTATCGATGTCTCAAAATCCTAAAATTTAAATCAGACAAATCCATAGGTAATGAAGTTAAGGGTTATCTCAGCTAGACGAGTTCTTACAGAACACAAACATTTGTAGTGTGTAGATAAGTAACAGCAAGAAAAATAATAATGGAAAGAAAAGGAATCTGAAAAGGATAAAAGTAAGAAACTCACATCAACGACCATTTTATCAATCTCACAGATATCTATCTTTTCAATGGAAGAATGGCGAGACACTTCACGCAGGACACCACCATCTCCTCCACCAATAACTAGAACCTGTAGACAGAAAGGACATCTCCTCAATCAACATATGGGCTCATCAAAAGGCCAGACAAACTAAACTACAGTGCGCACGATGCACACAAAAAGTATTTTCATAAAAGACCATAATAACAATCTCACAGACCATTATACCAATCTGTGATCATTGAGACAAAATACCTTCTTCGGATTTGGAATTGAGCAAAGTGGTAGATGAGTAATCATTTCCTGATAGGCACACTCATCCCTCTCAGTGAGTTGAATCACACCATCTAATACAAGAACCTTCCCATAAGATGATGACTGCAGCCAGAATTAACAAAATTTATGCATTTAGAAATCTGAAAACTCTTAGCATTTTATTCTATGGCAAAAAAATGTCTAGACACATTTCCAATTTTAAGAATCTGAGTACCTCAAACACTATGACATTCTGGTAATCTGATTTCCCCTGAAATAATATCTTCTCCACCTTCAATGAGTGTGCTTCTCCTGCATAATTTTCATCGAGTAACAGAATTTAGAATCATAACTAAAAGAATATAAAATGGCATCTGCAGCGAGAAAGACGAAAGTAACCAGACTCTCTGAAACCAAATCGATGCATTAAATATGAGAGCAGAAATGTAAATAATACTCGGAATATGTCGGTGAATTGTTTCTATGATAAATCATATTGAGCACTATACAGATACTAGTGAAATCGATATAAGAATTTACTGAACTAGAAGTTCAATAATACTCGTTTGCAAAACCGGACTGACCATCCCGGTTTAAATAATTATTGAAATCAATATTTCAAGTGAAGAATTAAAAGAATTCTTCAATGATTGTTCTCGATAAATGATGAAATCATTACTAGCCAATATTGAATAAATCCCAAATATATCCTGGAATAAAGGATGAGAAGTATGGGCCTACTCATCACTCCATGTGAATTTCTTAGATATTATGATATGGATCCACTAGATAGTCACATGTGTATATGATTCGTAATTTGAAATTTCTGAAATATTTGCTCACGTATGAGCATGATTTTCAGATTTAATGATAAAGCTAGTAAATGTATATCCCAATACTTGAATAAATCCTCAAGGATTTGAGTATGCATACAAGTGGGATATTATATGGCAAATTATTTAAAGTCCTCAAATAAATTGCCGATATCGAGAATAGAATGCAAACGGTCTAAATTCCCATATTAAAAATTTGAATGATGAGAACATATATGATTAAAATCATACCAACTGTATGAGTTTTGGTGTTCTAAATTTTCTCGGCATGAGGGGGAGTATTAAAGGTTGAAAATAATATGTGAAATGCATCATGTTATATCCTCAGGAAATTGAAATACTGAACTTGAAGTTCAAAGATGCATGAAAGGCTATGAACAATCACATATATCAAACTACGATGCTTTGATAAGTTAGCACGCTAGAAGCGTTGATATTTCCCCAATCATATATATCAAAGCAAATTATAAAAGATGGTGCTTAATAACGGAGGCATATACTCTTGAAGAGTATATAGACATAACTATATTGTATAATCCTACAAGAGGATTGATAATGAGATATCTCGATAAGTTATGTCGATATGGGGAAAGAAATGAAATTGAAAAGTGTCGACACGATATGAAAATGTAGCGCTACATATGATCAATGATAATGAAAATATTGAGATATATTGAAGATGATAAATGGTGAATGTGAAATCCTTAACTTATGAGATGATGAGATGATGATGACTAGTGCTCAAGTTTAAAGATAAGCATGGTGGTCATTATATGTTGCATGCTCATGAAAGTTAAATTACCGATCGTGTGTGTAGTGAAAAGGAAATTAAAGGATCGGATGAGCTAAACCCGTGTTTATGAGTACCCTAAAGGGTGAGCTAAGCTACAGGAATGAAATAACCTATTAAGTGAGTATTAAATGTTAAATGATATATTTTAAGTGTTAGTTAGTTATGAAGGTTTACTTATATGTTTACATGTTTTTACTATGAATTTATATGCTTTAAATTGTGTGTTTGGAGACATGTGTTCATGGTGAATGTTTTGTAGTTGTGTAAGAAAATTGATGCACTCTAAATGAGCGAAGAGTATAAAATCAATGTATATGATACTCATACAAATGTATGAAAGATTTTGAAATGCTTGCAGCATACTTGTATAAAATACGCGTTGCACTCTTTTTCCCTTGAGTGAGGTTTTATCCCATTGGGTTTTCCTAGCAAGGTTTTTAATGAGGCAACTTTAAAGGCGTATTCACATGAATAATGTACTCTTTTTCCTTCATTAGGGTTTTTCCCACTGGGTTTTTCCTAATAAGGTTTTAACGAGGCATATTCATGGTATATTGAGAACGATAGGAGAAATTGATACAGTGTATCTATTGGATCAAGTTATAATGGAGCTAATGCTTTAGATCAAAACGATGATGATATTGAAATCATTTACCAGAAGTAAAGATATCAGTTCTCAAGATATGAAATCAAGCGGAGCGATTTGTACTCTTTTTCCTTGATCAAGTTTTTTCCCACTGGGTTTTCTTGACAAGGTTTTAACGAGGCACATGAATACTCCTATACATTGGAAGACATCGGGGGAGCAATGTTTTGATCAAGCAAGATATAACCACTCCAAGCTATCCCGCAATCAGTTTGGAAGTTTTTTTTTCCCACCGGGTTTTTCTCCAAACAAGTCCAGAAGACATTTGTATTAATAGTCATTCAAGGGGGAGTGTTATGAATAATTGAGAATAATTTGGTGGTTATGAATTATGAGGAATAATTTGGTGGAGGAATAATTTGGTGGAGGAATAATTTGGTAAAAGATGTAATTATTATATGTGAATGACTATTATACCCTTGATGAAATTATGTAATTACGGTTGTACCATTGAAATTTTCCTATAAATAGGGCTTGATTATTAATGAAATTCATTCCTGAGAATTCATTCGAATTCATTCTCTCTAAATTCTCTCTATTGTTTTCATACTTTTATAACACATAAATCCCTAATAATTAGAAACTCACGCGTAGAGTCTTGCCGTCTTCACTCTTCTCTTTTCAACCCTAAGTTAATTCCCACATATCCCAAATTAAATCGGCACCACTACTTGACATCGGCCGCCAGCAAGCTTCCAAGCCTCGTCCGATCATCCTCGTCCCTCTCAGTCTCTCGTCTGGCACCAGGGGCCAGCGCGGTTGCACCGGCAACCTACAGGTCGTCCCTCTCGGTCTCTCTCTGACAACCATCAAGCCGAAGCCTTAGTCTCTCGCCATTTGTGCCTCGCCCGACAACCCCTCTCACCGGCGATCGGCCCTTCACCAATTCAAACGAGTAAGTGTCCAATCGTTTATCTCTCGAAAGATCAAATTGCAATTGCAAATGGGGATTGTGATGTTGAGAAAATCCTCCCTTCTCTCTCTCTTAGAGTTTTAAGGGTTGGGGGTTTCAAATTTCAATTCGGGTTCAGTGAAATTCCAACAATTGCACCAAATTTTCTTGTATATATGAATAGATAAGGAAAGGGGAAAGAGACAGTTTAGGTGAACATAACAAACAGATACAGGGGAAGAATTGAGAAAGCTGTTTCTCAATGGGAATGTAATCCTACTTTTCTCCTAAATAGGTTATTAATTAATTAAACTAGTATGGTTTAGTTTTCAAGAAACGTTTGATATATGATGTTTTGGGGGCTCTTCGCTTTTGCATTTTTATCGCATTTGTGGACTTATTTCTAGTGCTAGATCAGTTTTTTATGAGATGCCACATAGAAATGTAGTTTCTTGGACTTCAATGATGGCTAATTAATTATTCAGATGATGGATATCTCAGTGAGGTTATTGAAGGGGTTTGTGTTCATTGGCGCCTAAGTAAGCTCTTTTCAATGTGGTCAATTCCTTTTTCCTTCTTTCTAATTTCCTACAATTTTTCCTAATTTTGCCTCTTCATGGATTGTATTGTAGATTTGTACTTGATTCTCAAGAATGTCATCAAAGGGGTAAATGTTTCATTGTGCTCAATTTGTTATATTCAATGGTTGAGCTATTTTTATTTGTCAATATCTTTAGTTTCTTTGCAATCTTGTGAGTTCTTCTGTTATGATTGACCCACAACTTATTCTCAGCTTCAAACATTCCTCTCTCTGTCGGTCCACTAACCTTCCAAGTTTGCTTTGTTATGGGCTTCATAGATTGGAAACGTTTTCCTCCAAAAAACCACTTTTGGTGGCATGTAACATTAATGAAAAACTTCAAACCTAGGGAAAAATAGCACTTTCCGAGATAAGAGCACGAGGAAAATTCAAATGATTATACTTCATGTGAAATTTCCGCCCTTTTCGACTCATTACATAAATCCAAAGCTCTTTGGATTAATTAGATTCACCTTGAGATGGATTGGTTCTGATTCATGTAGGTGGGGGATTGTTTGACTTATTGATTCAAAATGACCAAATTTATAGTCTTTACATCCAAACAGAGTAATTCATGCACTTTAATAACATGTTTTAGGATGGTTCTCTCACAAAATATTGTCATTCTGCCCTTTCTATTATTTCTTGAATTATTCGGAGTAGCTTATGATATATGTTTGTAGATTATGTAAAGAAGATTTTGACTGCTTAAACATAACTCGAATAAACTAAGATATATTATCCTAGATAGTGACATGAAGACAACTTGCACTGGATATCTAACCGAAGGGCAAGTACATGGTTCCGTCTTAGTTCTACCAAGCACCAATAGCTGTCTCCAAAGTTACAGCATGATGATTCAAAGTCTTTCTTATAAATTATGCCAACTTATTTTAATTCAACCTCTTTCTCTAGGTTTCAAATTTGCACTAGCAAACTAGCATCAACATTTCTATTGACTAGTGCCTCTAGCCACATTGTTGATTCACAATTCATGTCCATTGGTTCTCATCCATTCAATTCAATTGACACCACTTTAATCAACTCATTAATATGTTTAACTTTCTCATTTATTCTTTCAAAAAAAAAAGCCTTTCTCATTTATTTTTCAGAATATCCTCATCATATTCTTCTTTCAAAGCGCCAGTAATAAGTTCTGAGAATTAAATAGTGTAACCATTTCACTTGAGAGAAATATTGCATTTCTTTATGTTTGCATGGTGGAAAGATGGGGTGAGTTAACACAACAGTTCCTATTTTTAAGAAAATATTGTTCTTTATGTTTTTTTCTTACATTCTATACTTTTTAACTGTATATTCTAAAAAATCTTTCGAAAAAAGCTTAATGTTGAACACTGACACAGATTGCGGGAGCCGAAAAAATAGGAGGAAAGCAGATAGTGAAAATGGAATCACTGCAAAGGAAAAGGGTGGGTCGGTTGAAAATGGAATAGTTGGTTCACAGGGGAAAACAAAACAGGTAAGAGTACAATGATTACACAATTTTTTTCAACCATGTTGAGGCTGGAATTTTGATTACCAGAGGTTTGAGTAAATTTACACACATCGGATGAATAACTATATTACCTTTGGATTTAGTAATTCTTATCTAGTTGGTATATTTACTTGCATTCAATTATTAAAATACCCTACATCGGACCCACCGCGAGAAAGCGGTATACTAGTTAGTTATACTAAGTCCACATTAAAAACTAAGGTTTTTAAGTTGAATAGTTTATGTTGAATACTAGTGTACACCACAAGTTGGGTGATGATAATAAGGAGTTGTTTGAGATATGTGTTTCATGTTTAAGTTTAGCCTATCTCGTTTAGTAGAAGTTAAATTGTAACTAGAAAAATAAAAAATTAAAAGGAACACAAATAGATTAGTGGATGGTCATGCATGATCTATATAATAGATTTGATCAATTTTATTTATTCGAAGTCTAAATTTGTTGGCCATGACCAGAATTCAAGTATGCAAATGAGAAGTCAATCTTTAACTTTCTATCCATATTGTACATTATGTTGCTTGTGTACTTGTTCGGCCTTGGAGGCGAGAATTAATTTTATGACAGGAAGTGTGGGTTTAAAAAATTATGTGGTTGATAATGAAATTGGAAAGAAACAGATTGTGAATGTAGCTCGACCATACAAGCTGTTCATTTCACTTGTAAACATTCTACTCCGTTTTGCTATCCTTCTTAGTTTTGCTTTTTCACAAAATTTGATATGTAATGCTTTGATTACATGAGTATAGACGAGCAGCAACTAATTTTTTACAAGTTTACTTGTCCTTTTTTAAAATGCTGGTTTAGATGAGTAGCTCTCAGCATTCTCAATACGAAGATGATAGCTTTTCCGATAATGATATGCATGGGAATGGTATCTCTAAAAATAATGGCAGGTGTTTTATTATCTATTTTTCTAACATGCGTTATTTATTAACTAACTCCTCGTACTAATGCAACTTATTTGCTCTATATTCACAGCCTCCACCTTACCGATATCCTCCATCATCCCAATTCTACTATCCTCAATCGTACCGTTAGCCTTTGTACACGGGGTACCATCCTAATGGAGAGTTCACAGCAATGCTCAATGACCGAGGCTTCATGCAACAATTCACGCATTCGGATAAGAGAAATAATCAACGTGATTAGATCATTATATATTGGTGTTATTATTCATTTTTTGGGAATGTTGGATGCTATTAAGAAATTGTTTCTACTGTTTATTATTATCTAATATATATAGGTGACATTTTATTTCATTTGCAATTATGTTGTAAAATTTACTTTTATTTAGTTTCATATTTATATATGTCCATAATAATCGGTGTAAATTTTATTTTTAATGCATTTAAAATAAAAAAAATTCAGGGTAGATTAATGTGTATTAATTGTTCCTATAGTTTTTGTAACGCCCCTCCCCAAATATGCGTACATATACATACATATCATACGAAAATGGTGCACGAATACATAAACATACGGCATCCTATTGAGCCTCGTGCACCTCACCTACATAATACAGTGGAATTGAGGGGACGCCACACGTGTACATAAACATACGAAACCCTAGGTTCGAACTTTTCCTTACATATACATAAATACGAAAGGGTTTCGTTTACTTTCGCGTGGTTCGTAGGATCTTCAGATTCCTTTTCCCGATCACACACCAACGTCATAATGCATAGGGGACTCTTCGCCGTCACCCAATCACGTAACCTACACACACGTAATCATACACATAATGAGTCACAAAGACTCAGCAGGCAATAGATGTGATGCAATGCACATGATGCACGTGTCATATCCTTTTCTTATCTCATTGGGCCCTGTTGCGAATCGATGTGTTTACATGGCGCCGTTCATACTTATCACATATGCCTCTTTTCACATATTGGGGTCTAGATCCCCCATTGAGGCTCATATAGGCCGGGACTCTAGAGGTGGCTCCTACGGGCTCAAGAGATGGCTCCCACATATCTTGTGTAGCACTTTGCCCCGTATAGCACTTAGCTCCCATTTTGGCCACATATATGTAAACACACGATAGGCAACATCGTATATGCATGCTCATGACCGAAGTATGCATGCAATTACCTCACGAAGCCCTGATCTCGATCCATACCATCATCGCACATTGCTAAGTTACATACATTCACATCGTATAAGAACTTCGTAGCAAGAACGTTAACATACACGGCATACACTTAACACGTTTGACGATTCACATGTAAGATCACATAATGCCACATTGATCACACAAGCCATACACACGTCACGAGCACATCTTAATGCCATAGCCCATCACACAAGACAATTAGGCATGTACATTGTTCGGTTCATTTCATGAGCACCTCATCGCCTATGTTTCCTAATAACCGAACAACACAACCACATAGGCACAAAGGTCACATAACACGGCCAAGGTCCCATCATATCACAATGCAATCATGGATTGAGCTAACTTCTCCTAACATGCTCATTCGTTTCATACATGTCATAATCGGATTCATCACTTTCTAATAGTCGAACAGCTCGTGGGGCTAGACATAAGGGTCACATAAGGATCATATATGTCACATAAGCCTTTACGTATCCTTAACAAACAACACATAATCACAAGACAATGCCACTTAACCCTAACATGCTTCCTGACTCCAATCATGCCATAAACGGATCCATAACTTAATTCTTTCGTAAGTAAACATGTAATCATATCATAAAGCATATAAAACATCCATTACCTACCTCGAAACACAAAGAACCGAGTCCCAAAGATCGAACCATGCTTCCCTTTCTTCTTCCTCTTCTTTTCCTCTTCTTCTCTTTCTTCTCTTCTCCCTTATATCTCGGATTTCATACGGGTTGTGTACATAATTTGGGAGCTTTGGGATGTTTCCCCATGACCTAGAAAGTCTTAGAGAGGTTTTGGGGAGGTTGGGACCGAATGGAAATGACTAATGGTCGAGCAAGCCTTAAAAAGCTGATCCTGCACAGTTCTGCCGACTTAGATTTACGGCTGTAATTCTTGAATTTACGGCCGTAACTCCGGCCGTACGGCCGTAACCCATACTTCTTACGGCCGTAACACTCCCTCTGCGGCCGCAACTCGGGTCCTGCGGCCCACCGAAACTTGGCCATTTCAAACCATTGCAAAATTACGGCCCGTAATATTAAAACTTACGGCCGTAACTCTTGAATTTACGGCCGTAACCTGGGGATTTACGGCCGTAACTCATTTCTGCTGAATTTTCCCATTTTCTTGGTTTTGACGGCCGTTTCGAATCCCGAGGCATTTCATATACTTGTAAACACGTCGTAACCACATTCGTCATATCGAACATCTTCATAACCTATCACATCATATACGGAATCGCATACGAAGCTATATACGGAAACACACAAATAATTGGGACGAGTTCGTGCGGGACGTTACATCCTTCCCCCCTTAAATAAATTTAATCCCCGAAATTTGCCTCGAGTAACCCGAACTTTGATGTCTCTTATCCTCTTCCATTCCCCATGTCTCCCCCTCTTGGCTTAAACGTTACAAGAAATACAGAATTTCGAGGTATTTTGGTACATCACAGTCGTATACATATACTGCACATAACATACGGCAGTCTCATAGCATCACAAAACTGATCCGAACAAATACTTGACGTAACATTTGGGGATATACACGGGATATTTGGACGATATTCTCATGGTATTTGTATACAGAACATAACATAAACACGGATCACGTACTTTCATTACTGCATTCGGCTTATTACTTTCCCATTTCGGTCAAGTATGTCGAGCTGATCAATACAGATATCCGCCCTGCACTTCATTCTGTGGCTTTCCACAGCATAAATGAAGATCATCGAGGCGTCTAGCTCATTTCACGTCATAGGTACATAACATAAAGTCAAACTTTCGAATCATTCGGTTAAGAAGGACCGCCGTATTGAATCATCTCTATCTAGAGATATTTCGCTGCAACACATAAAAGATTACAGAGTCGTATGGAATACCTTATGAAGTCGAGCCGATAGCTTCTTCGAATTGAACATATCACATAGCGTATCATAAATCATACAGAAGCATAACATAGCAGACATCATTCCTAAGACATACGATTATCTCGGCTCCTATTCAAATCATCTTTGTGTTTTGCTTTCATATAATCGGGAATTATCTTTACACAACAAGAAAGGCCACTGAATAATCAAAACGAAACAACATAGTTATCAAACAACCTTCATCGAATTCGAGCTATTCAGATCCAAACTGACCAAGCTGTTCATGTAGTTCATACGGGATTTTGATTTCATCATACATTAGCTCAATCTCTTTCAATCACATTGCTCCCCTGAAACGAACGGATTAAGCATCTAACATTATATAACCGAACTCATTCATATATCTTCCTGACGTGTTAACACAAGACATGCACATAAGGAGAAGCATACATAGTTTTCCGGGGGTTTATCATAACTGCAATATAACCTAACCGTTCCTCTCAATAACGTGTACACTTGCTCGTGAGAGTTATAGACATCCCGGCCCGGAACATACACATAACATATAGCAAAAGGAAAGGGCTCTTGGGTATTACCGAAGCTCTTCATGTTTCGTTCATATCTTTCTCGAGAGGTTATCTTAAACACAATCGGCTCCGGAAGTTCATGAACACCCCGGAGCGTAATCATTACATACAACAAAGAACATGGCTATCTTGATCACTATTGAAGCTCAATACACATGAATCGGAACGTAACGAATTCTTCACATATATACCACATACCCTTCGTTCTTATTCATTTCCGTATGCCAGGTTATCAACAGAATCATTAGGAGGTGCATCAAACATTTATTTCTCATGAGAATGGAATAACATGACACACTATTCGGTTGTCACCTAACATCCCTAAACATAGATGCATATTTTCTCTCGGCTAAGCATATAACTCCTCGTTAATCAATCTAACATGCCCATGTAGGAAACAAATTACTCGGCTAGTACATTCGAATATTCATACGGCTTTTCATCACTTAGTTTCTTCCGAGGATCCCATGCACATAACACATTACATATAGAAGTTCCCAACATCTCATCAGCCTCTCACATTAAGGCATATAGAAGCGACCGAAGTAGCTGGCGTAACCTAAGACATAGCTACTGGAGATGACAACTAAGCTAAAGTAAAGAAAGCCGTATCAACATAAACAAAACCGTAGAGAAGCTGAAGTCATACACATATACAAGGACACGTGGGAGATAACAAATACTTGACTTCTCGAATCACATAGAACATATGCAGGTTATATATCGAAATAAACGATACCCGCCATAACATCGAACCGTTCAAGAACTTTGGATTGAAGAAGAACGATTGCCCTTTCTCTTCACATACTTATACATATATATCGGCCACAACATAGCTAAGAACACCGGCCATTTCATAACAACTCAAGCGGCATAACATCGGCCTCTCGGAGAATTTTATCATTTCGTATAAACATAACATTAACACTGATCAAGGCCGAACAAATAACACGAAGCTCCTTTCCATTGACATAACACATCACAGATATCATAATTGCACCACGTGCAATACGAACATTTCACATTCATTCGTTCCCATGTTCGAAATAAACGAACGATCACATTGGCCGCGTTTGAAACGAATAAACAAAGTTAGTAGCCGTGTTTGACATAAACATATAACAAGATTGGCCAAGGTCGAAATAAACGAACAATCATATAGGCCACTCGTCACATAACATTCAACAGCCACTTTCGTGTTGTACTTGATAACTGATGTGATTCATTCGTTGCAAGGCAACTATATGCATAATAGCACCACGTGCTAACCGAACATATTTCGAAGGCCGTTAATCATCGGAAAGGCATATCATTTCTGGCCACGAAACAAACTTACATCACATTTCATGTAGAGTTGTTTTACATAGCTTACTTCACAATGGAAACTAACTCGATTCACAACATTTCATTACTTTCTTCGACTTTCATACCATATGATATAAATATCCGGTTGAGCCACATACGAAACATAACATATCGTAATGCAATTGCTCATCACTCAACCTTCGGATCTGTAGGCATATGTACTCATGCATTCACTCATTACATGCGACTTCTCATACTTTCTCTTTCGGATATGCAACGTAGACGAATACACATTTCCTTTCATACGCATACGCGAATCCATAATCCTCAACTCATCATACACATAGGGAAAGAGACACTAGGGAAAGAGGTGACATCCTACATTTCTTATTCGGGTCCACTTTCATACCATCCATATCTTATCCGTCATATCTCACATCGCATGCCCTTTCCCATCTCGGCACAAACCATAACACATCACATAGGGCATGACACAAACACATATAGCATATGAACGTGCATATCATACATTCACATGACGGGGAGCTTATCGTATATCTCACGTAATTCATGCCACATTGCTCCTACGTCCACTTCATATAGTTCATAACATAGCATAGCATACATTCGTAACATACTTTGTTTTCCTCATTCATACCATTGCAAAGCATAATCATATCGTCATACCTTCACATGGGATAGCGAAAGAGTCCGTCGATGTGTGGGGAATAAGGAATCTAGCTCTGATAGCACCTGTAACGCCCCTCCCCAAATACGCGTACATATACATACATATCATACGAAAATGGTGCACGAATACATAAACATACGGCATCCTATTGAGCCTCGTGCACCTCACCTACATAATACAGCGAAATTGAGGGGACGCCACACGTGTACATAAACATACGAAACCCTAGGTTCGAACTTTTCCTTACATATACATAAATACGAAAGGGTTTCGTTTACTTTCGCATGGTTCGTAGGATCTTCAGATTCCCTTTCCCGATCACACACCGACGTCATAATGCATAGGGGACTCTTCGCCGTCACCCAATCACGTAACCTACACACACGTAATCATACACATAATGAGTCACAAAGACTCAGCAGGCAATAGATGTGATGCAATGCACATGATGCACGTGTCATATCCTTTTCTTATCTCATTGGGCCCTGTTGCGAATCGATGTGTTTACATGGCGCCGTTCATACTTATCACATATGCCTCTTTTCACATATTGGGGTCTAGATCCCCCATTAAGGCTCATATAGGCCGGGACTCTAGAGGTGGCTCCTACGGGCTCAAGAGGTGGCTCCCACATATCTTGTGTAGCACTTTGCCCCGTACATTGGCGGAGCCAGTACATGACCAGCGTGGTCACGTGACCGCACTCAAATTTGGAAGAGAATTTTTATAGCTTTGTTGGGATTTTACTTCAGCCGGCAGATCGCAGAAAACCAGATTCCAGAGAACGCAAGCAGCCGAGCAAGAAGATGAATAGTGCAGTGGTTCTGGGTTTGGGTCTTTTTCTTTTCAAATTGGGCCTTTTTGTGGACTTTAATATTAGTAAACATGTGGGCCTAATATCAACAAACCCAATTCATCCTTCCACCTTTCCTAATTCCTATGCGTGTGTCTAGGAAGTCAAAGTCATGTACTTGAAAGTTGAAATTGAATGGTTAAAAGTTATTTCTCATGTGTCTATTATCTTGTGTTCATGTGTTCATTATTACTTGTCTTACTTTGTAGTTGATTTGAATTTTACACTAATGAAATTAATTTAGTTTCTCTTAGGTTTAGTTTACACTTAATTTTGATTTAGCCATTTACTCTAAAGGAGAATTAGGGCATGGTTAATTAAATTTTTGATTCATAGTACTTCGTTTAGTTTAATTAGTTTAGTGTTGAAATTGAATCAATAGTTGATTTTTGTTGATTATTTTCCTTTTATATTAAGGATTTAGTTAATAATTAGTTTAGTTAATTATTGATTTGAACCAACAATTGTTGTTTATTTCATTTTCCAATTTCTTTCTTTCTTTTTGCTGTTTTTTTTTTAGATTTTAATATATTTTTGTAAATTTTATGTGTTATTAAATTGATTTACAAGTTATGAAACGTTTTTTTCAACCTAAACCAAGATTCTATTATAGAGGTTCTTGTTTTAATGTAACATCTAATCCAACTACTACTTCTAGTTTAATACGAAATTTAACACTTATTGCCAACAAAAAGAAGTCTCGAGTTCAATTAATTTTTTATCTAAGGTTAAACTTAGTTTAGTTTTGTTTAGTGTTGAAATTGAATAAAAAATTTCGGTTGTTTGTTGATTAATTTTTTTATTTAGGGTTTAGTTTAGTATTGAAATTTAACAAATAATATCAACCTAAACGAAAGCGTCAATATAGTGGATTTCTTCTAGTTGAGTACAAAAAGATATCTCAAGTGGTAGGTAAGGGTCAACAAAACGTTGACAGCCAAAGATATCCTCCTAATTTTTTTTATAGAGAGACGTTTTCAAAACTGATTAAATCTATTATAAAACAGTTTTTTAGTATAAAAATATGCAAAAAAAAATAATTGAAAGGTATTATATTTGTATTGGATCCTAGTGATGGACGTGTCTATTCCTTTTTTTCCTTTTCTAGTCTGACCATGCTTTCGAGGAAGAAGTGAAACTCCAACACACACTAAGGGCATAAAATTTGTGACCGCACTCACCAAAAATCCTGACTACCCCCCTGGCCCCTTATAGCACTTAGCTCCCATTTTGGCCACATATATGTAAACACACGATAGGCAACATCGTATATGCATGCTCATGACCGAAGTATGCATGCAATTACCTCACGAAGCCCTGATCTCGATCCATACCATCATCGCACATTGCTAAGTTACATACATTCACATCGCATAGGAACTTCGTAGCAAGAACGCTAACATACACGGCACACACTTAACATGTTTGACGGTTCACATGTAAGATCACATAATGCCACATTGCTCACACAAGCCATACACACGTCACGAGCACATCTTAATGCCATAGCCCATCACACAAGACAATTAGGCATGTACATTGTTCGGTTCATTTCATGAGCACCTCATCGCCTATGTTTCCTAATAACCGAACAACACAACCACATAGGCACAAAGGTCACATAACACGGCCAAGGTCCCATCATATCACAATGCAATCATGGATTGAGCTAACTTCTCCTAACATGCTCATTCGTTTCATACATGTCATAATCGGATTCATCACTTTCTAATAGTCGAACAGCTCGTGGGGCTAGACATAAGGGTCACATAAGGATCATATATGTCACATAAGCCTTCACGTATCCTTAACAAACAACACATAATCACAAGACAATGCCATTTAACACTAACATGCTTCCTAACTCCAATCATGCCATAAACGGATCCATAACTTAATTCTTTCGTAAGTAAACATGTAATCATATCATAAAGCATATAAAACATCCATTACCTACCTCGAAACACAAAGAACCGAGTCCCAAAGATCGAACCATGCTTCCCTTTCTTCTTCCTCTTCTTTTCCTCTTCTTCTCTTTCTTCTCTTCTCCCTTATATCTCGGATTTCATACGGGTTGTGTACATAATTTGGGAGCTTTGGGATGTTTCCCCATGACTTAGAAAGTCTTAGAGAGTTTTTGGGGAGGTTGGGACCGAATGGAAATGACTAATGGTCGAGCAAGCCTTAAAAAGCTGATCCTGCACAGTTCTGCCGACTTAGATTTACGGCCGTAATTCTTGAATTTACGGCTGTAACTCCGGCCTTACGGCCGTAACCCATACTTCTTATGGCCGTAACACTCCCTTTGCGGCCGGAACTCGGGTCCTGCGGCCCACCGAAACTTGGCCATTTCAAACCATTGCAAAATTACGGCCTTAATATTAAAACTTACGGCCGTAACTCTTGAATTTACGGACGTAACCTGGGGATTTACGGCCGTAACTCATTTCTGCTGAATTTTCCCATTTTCTTGGTTTTGACAGCCGTTTCGAATCCCGAGGCATTTCATATACTTGTAAACACGTCGTAACCACATTCGTCATATCGACCATCTTCATAACCTGTCACATCATATACGGAATCACATACGAAGCTATATATGGAAACACACAATTAATTGGGACGAGTTCGTGCGGGACGTTACAGTTTTAAATTGAATAGGGGCAATTTTAAATGTCTCCATTATTTCAAATTTAATAGGATATTTTTAAATGTCTCTATTATTTTAAATTTGAAGGAACATTTGTAGATGTCTCCATTATTTTAAATTTAAAGGGATATCTCTAAAGTGTCCCTTTTAGTTTAAATTTCAAACACGTGTTCAATTTGGCTCAAATTAAGTGACTCACATTTAATGTTCCTATTCTTTAAAATTAATTGAGATATTTAATTAAGTGTTCCTAATAAGACTTCTATCCTATGTGGCATATATATTATTAGGGACATTTTTTGTGTCCTAAGCATCGCTAATTAATATTAGAGACACGATTTATAGGGACATTTCACTAATATGTCCCTCATTCTTTTAGGGGCACTTTAACTATAATTTATGTCCCTAATCAAATAATTTGGAGCACTTTTAAATGTACCTACTATCCACAAATTTAGTAGTTCGGGTTTATATTATTATTCTTTATATACAAGCTCTCTATATACTCTATCATTCTATTTATATAATACTGGTTCTGTATTATTATATTTGTAGAGAGATTATGTCTCGATTGAGATACTTTTTGGAGGTGTATAAATTTACTGTATGCAGCCTTTATCCATGAGTAACATTGTGCTTAGATTGGGGGTAAGTAGACTTGCTTCATTATTGGAAAATCAACCATCAAGATTGAGTTGTATTGATTATGTCTTACTTGTGATAACACATCTTCATATTTTACAGGTTTGTGATATAACTCCAAGTTGATTTGAGTGCACCTAAAGTTCGAGATGTTTTCTTGTGTAAGAATGTATGTCATTGTTGTATTATTTTATATTTTACAATTAACATCTAATTGATTTCTTGGTGAAAGTTACTTTTGAGATTTACATTTAAGTGACTTCATTCTTATATTGATGTGTTATTTTACATTATTTTTATTGTTGAGGTGTTGAAGAGAATTGTGAATCAAGTCTTTGGTTGTTTTATTGCAGGAATTTATACGAGATTCAGGGGAAACTCTGTCGAAATTTTTCTAGAATTCTATAATCCTTTGTACTATTTTTTAAATTTGGTGCGCTGATGGCTACTCGGTTTATCATCTTGGTGTTACTATTAACATGGTATTAACTTATATCCAGCCCTATTGGAAGTTTATACATTAGCTCCCGTGCAACACACGGGTGAAGAAAACTAGTTTATTGGATTTTGAGGCTAGTATATGACCTAAATGGCTTATGTGCTTCTCGTGACATTTTGTGTGCTTTGGTGCGCCATATGTATGCGAATATGTGCTAACGTCGTTTTTGAAAAGCATTCGTGCTCATCTT
The DNA here is from genome assembly GCA_018223645.1 of Jasminum sambac. Lineage (NCBI taxonomy): Eukaryota > Viridiplantae > Streptophyta > Magnoliopsida > Lamiales > Oleaceae > Jasminum > Jasminum sambac. Next base: position 7,928,396 of record CP073645.1, on the reverse strand, counting down.
GTTTTGTAACGAAGAGTTGATATTAAAGTTACAAGGGGAAAGATCTGGAATGCTTAGGGAATTTGTTTCAAATTCTGCTGTTATGCATTTTTATGGACTACCTACTTAGTTTTATTTGGTTTGTAATCTAAAACAATGGTTGTTACTATGTGGAAGACTTGTGTAATGACTATGGTGTCTATTTACGTGGAAATATGTTTAAGTATGTTGTGAATCTCTTGAAATGTGTGTTGATGAGTTGAGGATTTACTTTTGCTCAATAGCATACTGGGATCCCGTGATATTATAGCAATGTGCCATTTGTGTTTCATACTTGCTAATAAGTCACACACTTTTCCACATTCCATTAAATGCATTCTATTTAACAGAATATTACTATTCTGCGCAACGTATCCATTAGAGGGTGTTAGCGGATGAGTTTTAATGTATTTTTATGAGTAGAAAGAGAGAGAATGAGTGGAGTTGAATGGTGGAGATTTAATAAGTTGAGAGATATATGGATGTGATTTGTTTGACCAAATTTGAAATTTAAAAAAAAATACATTCAAAAATGCTTTTTAATGTATTTTTTTCAAATTTTAAATTTGATCAAACAAATCACATCCATATATCTCACCACTCATTAAATCTCCACCATCCAACTCTACTTATTCTCTCTCTTCCTACTCATAAAAATACATTAAAACTCATCCGCTAACACCCTCTTAATCTACGCTTCGTGATAATTATCAACATGAATGATATTCTAGAAAAATGTGTTTGATTTAATATTGTGACTGTTTAATCTACGTCGCTATGAATATAAGTTTGACGGCACGTTTACATTTGGTGTGCACGTCGACACCTATTGACTCCCATCCGACAACTTGCACGTGCTTGGTTAAAATAAAAGACAAAAAAATCGCCACCCCGACACATAAAATATATTAAATTATTGAAAATTGGCATAATTGTGGGTGATAGGGATTGATTTTTAATGGTTTTTAAATATTTTTAATGTAAAGAAGGAGAGAGAATGAGTGGAGTTGAATGGTGAAGATTTGTGAATGTAATATGATATGTGGATATAATTAATTTAGAGTAAAGAAAGAATTGATAAAAAAGTGGTAAAAAATGGTAAAAAATTTTAAAAAGGGTTGCCTATCATAGTAGTCGGGGATTGGGCAATAGTCCGGGAGTGACGCTCTCACCTACATTAAAGCTGGAATTGACTAACTTACTCGATTTCGTATAGAATGCATCAAAGGTCTTGTTTTTCAACATCCAAAGTTCTTCAAACCCAATAGTTAACATTTGAAGCTTGCAGTTCTTAACAGTTTTAGTTCCTTCATTGGTATTTTCTAAAATATCCCAAGCTTCCTTAAAAGTCTCGAACATGGAGACTCTCCTACATTCATTTGGACTTTGGAGACATGGCCATGAATATATTGCGTATCCCTTTACTATTCCAATTACACGCGTCTCTTTGAGCAGCGGTCTATTTTGAGACCTCTATAGGAACCACAACAGTTCGACTAGGAGCGGTGCCGACCTTTTCAACAATAACCGACACCCTTCATCTAATAATTTTTACAATGCTCTCGTTCTCACTTTCTGTTAGATTGTATTATGATAATTAGGGTTTAGTGTTGGCCTAAACCAATATGATAATTGTAAATATTATATATATGCCTTTGTATAATGAATGAAAAATAACCGTTTCACAAAACTCTTTAATCTCACATGGTATCAGAGCTTTAGTGAGAAAAACACCTAGGGTTTCGTTTCTTTCATTGGTTGTGCTTCATCCCAACCATCTATTTGTCAGAAACCCTAGCCGTCAAATATAAACCCTAGCCACCGCGCTGCCTCTGTCGATCTGCTCTTCGACCTCAACTCCGATCTCGAAATTGACCACACCAGTAGGTTCGCCTCCCGATCGCCTTTCAGCCGGAGAAATTTCGCCGGCAGCCGTTGACCCACGCGCCTCCACGCGCGGCTTGTTCTCTCGGTCAGCCCTTCGACGCGCGTGCGCGGCGTGAGAGTGCGGAGACCCTCCGGCCCGCCGGCCGACTCGCCGACCGTGTGACCTTCGTGGTGGTGTTTGTTTGACTATATCTCGATTCGTTTGTGACGATTGCCTCGTTTCTCCTGGTTTTGGTTCATGGCGCTATCGTTCATCGCGGCACTATTCAACTGCGCTTACTGTTCATCGCACCATTGTTCATCCCGGCCGCAGACTTTTTGTCTCTTTTTGTGGTATTCTTTTGGTATTTCATGGCGGACTTAGTTAAAGGAGTGTATCCCCCTCGCTGCTCTCACTGTCATAAATTTGGTCATACGGTGGATTGATGCTACCAACTTCATGGTCGACCTCGTAAGAGAAGCAAGCAGCTTTTGTCTGTCACCTTGGGAAATCCAACTGAGAGCTCCGTTGCCTACATCTCACAATCATCACCTCTTGGCCCTTGGGTGCTTGATTCGGGTGCCTCTGATCATATGTCTGGTAACAAAAATTTATTTTCCCACTGTTACCTTAGCTGATGGCTCTCAAATTAAGATTAAAGGCATTGGCCAAGTAAGACTCTCACACTCATTATCATTAGATTCTGTTCTCTTTGTCCCTGGTTGTCCCTTTAATTTAGTCTCTGTTAGGAAGTTAACCCAAAAACTCTATTATTCTGTTACTTTCATGGCTAATTCGGTTCTTGTCCAGGATCGGAACACTGGGAGTACGATTGGAGTAGGGCGTGAGTATCGTGGGTTATATTACCTTACACCATCGCCATCGCCATCACCGTCACCTATCACATGTGTTGCGGCCAATTCACCTTCCATCCTTCATCACCGTTTGGGACATCCTAGCCTACAGAAATTACAAAAGATGGTACCAAATCTTACAGGTCAATCTACTTTAGAGTGAGAGTCCTGTAAATTGGGAAAACATGTTCGCAGTTCTTTCCGCAGTCGTGCCAATAAACAAGCAGAGTCGCCCTTTGCCTTGGTTCATTCAGATATTTGGGGTCCCTGTCGTGCCCAGTCCACCTTGGGGTTTAGTTACTTCGTGACGTTTGTTGATGATTTCTCTCGTTGCACCTGGCTATTTCTAATGAAAAGCCGTTCCGAGTTATTCTCTATCTTCCAAACATTTTGTTCAGAAGTTAAAACCCAGTTTGGTACTACAATTCGTGTTCTCCATAGTGACAATGCACGCGAGTATTTCTCTACTTCGTTCCAAACATTTATGGCATCTCAGGGTATCATTCATCAGTCGTCTTGCGCCTATACTCCTCAACAAAATGGGGTGGCTGAGCGTAAAAATAGACACTTGGTCGAGACGGCTCGCACTCTCCTAATACATACTCACGTTCCACTTCGTTTTTGAGGAGATGCTGTTCTTACCGCATGCTATCTAATTAATCGCATGCCGTCCTCCGTCCTACAGAATCAGGTTCCTCACTCTATGTTGTTTCCTACTCAACCACTTTACTCTGTTCCTCCTCGTGTATTTGGGTGCACTTGTTTTGTTCATAACCTCACCCCGAGGAACAATAAGTTGCAAGCCAAAGCGCTCAAGTGTGTCTTTTTGGGTTACTCTCGCTTGCAGAAAGGTTACCGTTGCTTCTCTCCTGACCTACGGCGATACCTTGTCTCTGCAGACGTCACCTTCTTTGAGATGACACCCTATTTTCCTTCCGTCACACGTGCCTCTGACCTCTCACATGTTTTACCTGACACTGGTCCTCCTCTCCTCGATATCTCGGCTACTGATTCTCCTCCTCCAGATATCTCCTCCCTCGATCGTATAGCTCCTCCTACAAACTCACCGCCTCCTCTAATCACTTACCATCGCCGGCCTCGGCCCCCTAATCAACTTCCCACTGAGCCACCGCCGAGCCCAATTAGCACACCCACATCTGCTTATACACCAGAGCCTGATCTTTCTCCATCACCCGAGCCAGCTACTGCCTCTGGCCCTTCGGACTCCCCTTCTACTCCGATTGTACCTTCAGACTCCGATCTTGCCTTGGATCGTCCCATCGCTGAGCGTAAAGGTATTCGTTCTACTCGTAATCCATATCCTATTTACAATTTTGTCAATTATCAACGCTTATCTCTATCATATACCGCCTTTGTGGCGTCTTTGTCTTCTCGCTTTCTATTCCTAAATACATTGCAGGCTCTTTCACACCCAGGTTGGCGTCAGGCCATGGTTGATGAGATGTCTGCCCTACATACTACTAGCACTTGGGATTTGGTGCCTCTTCCTCCTGGTAAATCTACAGTGGGTTGTCGTTGGGTCTATACCATCAAAGTTGGCCCTGATGGCGGCCTGGACCGTTTGAAAGCACGTCTTGTTGCAAAGGGATACACCCAGATTTATGGCCTTGATTATGGTGACACCTTCTCCCCGGTTGCTAAAATGTCCTCAGTTCGTCTCCTCCTATCAATTGCTGCCATGCATCATTGGTCTCTCTACCAGCTGGATGTTAAGAATGTCTTTCTTCGTGGTGACTTGAGCGAAGAGGTTTATATGGAGCAACCACCTGGGTTTGTTGCTCAGGGGGAGTCTGGATTGGTATGTCGACTTCGCCGCTCCCTCTATAGATTGAAACAATCGCCGCGAGCTTGGTTTGGGCGTTTTAGTTCGATCGTCCAACAGTTTGGCATGACTCGTAGTGAGGTTGACCATTCAGTATCTTACTATCACACCTCTCCTGACTGTTGCATCTATTTGGTTGTTTATGTCGATGATATCGTTATCACTGGGAATGACCAAGAAGGCATACAAAGGCTAAAGCACCATCTCCTCCATCATTTTCAGACTAAAGACATGGGGAAACTCAAATATTTCTTAGGGATAGAGGTTGCTCAGTCCCAACAGGGTGTTCTTATCTCCCAACAGAAATATGCCCTCGACATTTTGGAAGAGACGGGCATGTTGAATTGCAAACCAGCAGAAACCCCAATAGATCCAAATGTCAAGCTCCTTCCTTGTCAGGGGGAGCCCTTATCAGATCCTAGCAAATACCGGAGACTTATTGGGAAACTCAATTATCTCACCGCTGACGCGTCTGATATCTCATTCGTTGTGAGTGTTTTGAGTCAATTCCTTAGTGCTCAGTGTGATAGTCATTGGGATGTCGCTATTCGTGTTTTTGAAGTACATCAAGAAAGCACCAGGTAAAGGCTTACTATCACGAAGATAAAGGGCATACCAAGTGGTTGGATATTGAGATCGATTGGGCAGGCACCACATGATAGACACTCAACCACTTGGATATTATGTCTTTGTTGGAGGAAATTTGGTGTCTTGGAAGAGTAAGAAGCGGTCGATTGTTGCTCTATCTACCGCAGAGGCGAAATACAGGGCTATGGCTAAAGCTACGTGTGAGCTTATATGGTGAAGCTTGATTACTTGAGTGAGATTTATGGAGTGTCAACAAATGAAATTGATATGTGATAACCAAGCCGCTCTCCACATTGCTGCCAATCCTGTCTTTCATGAGAGGACTAAGCACATCGAGATTGACTGTCATTTCATTCGAGAGAAGATTCTTTCAGGGGATATAGCTACTAGTCATGTTCGATCAAATGACCAACTAGCTGATATATTCACTAAGTCTCTCGGGGGTCCTCGAGTCAATTATATTTGTAACAAGCTTGGAACCTACAATTTGTATGCTCCAGCTTGAGGGGGAGTGTTAGATTATATTATGATAATTAGGGTTTAGTGTGGACCTAACCCAATATGATAATTGTAAATATTATATATATGCCTTTGTATAATGAATGAAAAATAACCTTTTCACAAAACTCTTTAATCTCACACTTTCCAATAAATATAATTAGAACCATTGAAGTAGGGAGGTACGTGAAGAGATTGAGTAACCATACTCAACTCAAATGACACCAA